>CM077667.1:191815141-193015141 GCA_039707655.1 Elymus sibiricus | reverse complement strand
ATTGGGGATCTTTCCAGGAGGGTCTTCTTTCTTGCGGGCGAGGCGGTTTGGGAGCCCTCTTGGTGCTCTATGTCGGCAGGGCCCAATCCCGCGCATACCTCCTCCGCCGTTGGGGCGTCCGGATCACCAGGACGAGACCAAGCGGCGAGGGGCTACGTGACCAGTGAGGCTCCTGAGTCGCGTTGCTCAGGAGTCCCCCTTGACGCTCGAGCGGCTCCCATACCTTTCCTTGCCAGCTCCTGCCTCGAGAGGTGCCCGAGCCCCCGAGTGAGGGTGAACTTCCAGGAGATGGATGCCTCTGAGGCAACATGCGCCTGCTGGCTTACCTGAGAGCGCCGCGTGAGGACCAGGATGCCAAGGTCTTGGCGAGGTGTGCACACCGTGCCCAGCCCCCGCTCGCGGGGCGCGTGAGGGTGCGACCGACAGGTGTCGATTCAGAAAACAAAACTTCAAGATAGAAAAAACTGCAAGGAGAAAAATTCCCACCCCTTTTTTGCAATAATGTTGCGAAACTTCGGGTTTCATTCCAAAAAATGGCAAATTCAAATACAAAAAGAAGCAAAGAACTGCCGCGTCCGGCCCCTAGGCTAGTGTTCGTCTTCCCCCAGCGCGGAGCATAGGGCCTCCACTAGGCGTGGGCATAGTCATTGAAGGACAGTGTTGTCCGCCAGCGCGGAGCATGGGGCTTCCACTTGGGTGTGGGTGGGAACCCCTCCGCGTCCTCGGGGGGCTCCGGGCGTATACAGCCCACTCATTATTACGTGAGAGTGTCACGGGTAGAACTAGCGGAGATGCTAGATGTTCTAGGCATTCTGGATGGGGACCCCGTCCTGAGTCTCCAGGCGCACGGCGCCAGGCCTGGAGACGCGGGCTACCCTAAACGGGCCCTCCCACGTGGGCGAGAGCTTGTGCAAGCCCTTCCTAGAAAGGACCCGCCTCAGGACGAGGTCTCCGACTTCGAGGGTCCTGGAGCGGACGCTACAAAAATGGTAACGCCGCAACGCCTGCTGGTACCTCGCAGCTTGGAGCGAGGCTTGGCGACGGGCCTCCTCCCCAAGTACGAGGTCTGTCCCCCTCGAGGCATCCTGACGCTCCTCGTCGAATGCCAAGACTCCCGGGGATCGACGCTTGACTTCATGTGGGAGGACGGCTTCGGCTCCGTAGACGAGTGTTGGGACCCCGACTCATAAGTCGTGATCACCGAATGCACGTGTACAGTGATCCCAGAGATCAATGCTCACTGAACACACAAAAACTGAATAACAAGAGTCTTACATCCACATTTAGCGTCTTACACAAATAAGGACCATGAAGGTCAAATCTTACATAGATAGGGCCACAAGGGCCAAACACTTAATCATAACAAGCAGCGGAAATCTTGATCGAATGCGTGAACCCATGCCATCTGCCTTAAACCTACAGGCATTCTGACTGGGAAGCGTCCTAGTTCGCATGTTCGTCACCAACGAACTCTTCGCCATAATCCTGCTCCTCCATGCCTGGCCAATTAAATAACCAGTGGCAAGCCAATGAGTACTTTGAATGTACTCGCAAGCAACCCAAGTTGTGGAACAAGGTATAACAATGCATGATATAGCACTAAGTAGGTAAGTTTTACAGAAAGCTAATTTTAAGTGCAATGATATGATCAAGTAACCTTGAGTAAGCATGCATCAATTGTTAACGGGTACTCATGTGAACAAGTCTCGGTTATCATTATAAGCACGGGTTGAACATCTCATGTTCATCATCATGCCAAGTCATCGGACTTAGCTCAAGTATCACCTTTATCACCAACACACTCACACCGAGTTTATGAAAAGCCAGGACATATTTTAAGCAGCACCACCCAACTGTCCTTGACCGTGGACACGGCTATTCGAATAGTTTTACACTCTGCAGAGGTTGCACACTTTACCCACAAGACTCGGGGAACATCTGTGTCATCCATGACTCGCGGTATGTTACATACCCGAGGTAAGCAACCGAACAATGCCTTTCCCCTAGCGATACTAAGCAAAGAGTCCACTCATTGGTGACATCCCTCATGATATACATCACATGTATCATCCATGAGGGCACGCAACGGTGTGCCCGGTGCCTGTGAAGACAGCGCATGATCGTCCATTCTGGTACGACCCCGTATCGGGAGTGACCACTTCACTCCCGCCACTAGTAATGCGGGCTCTATGCTAGTACCCACCAAGGTAGTCAATAAAGCCCCGTCCCATAAGGGGTATCATGGTTGTGCATGTAAGGTTGGGACGGTCGACAAATCTTAAACCTAATCCGTTTTCGAAAACACACACACTCACTTGCTCTGGTACACCACTTCTTTATCAAGTGGTTACCTAGCTCATCATCATCTCCGTCGGGCATTAGTGGCACCCGACGGGGTTTTCGAAAAAGTCTTTGAAACCATTTTGTTTCCATCACCATGCATATTCCCATCCCACTTGCGTAGCACTACTAGCAACCTAACTACTCCCACCCGCACAACCCTCATAAGAATGGTAGGGTCATGCACGATGCTAGTATCAATGGTAAAGTGTCGGAGGCATCCCACCGAAGGGAATACCACATCATCATGATCATCATCGGAACATAAAGTGCTATATGACATGCATGAAAAGTTTCTTAACATGGTCAAGGGGCTGCTTGCCTGGCTCAACAAAGTCTTCGGGGTCTTCAAAGTCTTCGTGTCCAATCCCTTCGTCAACAACGCAATCTATCGTCGCGGAATAAACGGGCAAAAATAAGCATCACACAAAAACAGAGCACAATCTTTACTTCTAAAATGTTACCCTACTCTGATAAATACTACAGGCTATTCTAAAAATGTTTGTCTCAGGTTTTGTTATGAAAACCATTTTGAAAACTACTTAAACAGAGGCTAAAAATATTAAAAACTAGATTTTAATCAAAATCACTATGCGAAACATTCACACAAAAATGCACAAGTGGCATTGTTAAATTCTACAGAATATTCTAAGATTTATGGTGGAAAAATATTTGGCATTGGATTTTTCTTTAATCCTGTGGGATTTTTGGAAAAGCTAACAGAAAAAGAAAAAGAAAATGGGCACTGTGCCCTGGGCTAGATCTGGCCGCAACTGGGCCGGCCCGGAGCAAATCAGCCCCAGGCGAACCGGGCGTCGGCGTCGCGCCAGGTTTAAACCTGACGAGCGGGCCCCACGGGCCAGTGAGAGAGAGACGCGGGAGGGGGTGCGAGAGGCTGACGACCTGGCCCCACTGGCAGGTCGTCCACCTCTGCCCAGGGACCGGCGGTGCTCACCGGCGGCGAAGGAAGGCACGGCGAGGCGAGGCGAGCACGGGAATGAGCTCAGGAGGCTACCGCCGTTCGGGAGGTGCCGAAGATGGTTGACGGGGAGGCCATGGTCGCCGGCGACGAGGTCCCGCGGCGGAGGAGCTTCGGGAGGTGGTCGCTGGGCCCTTCTCGTGCTGCGAATCGAGCGGAGAGGAGGGGGGAATGGGTCATAGAGGTGAGGGAGGAGCAACTGAAGAAGAAGGGGGACCGGAGGGGTGCCTCACCTTGAGATCGACGGCGGCCCGAGGCGGCGGCGCCGAGCTCGATCTCGAGCACAGAGAGAGGGAGAGGAGCTGGGGCTTGGCAGGGCTTCGATTAGGTTAGGAAGGGGGCCAGAGGAGAGAAGAGGGGCTCGGGGATGTATTTCCCTGGGGAGGAGCGGTCCACCGAGCTCGGGTGCGCTAGCGAGCTCGGGGCCGAGGCCAGGGGTCACGGGAGGAGGCGTGGGCGTGTCTGGGGCGCTTGTGGACGCGGTCCGGGGCTGGGAAGGAAGAGAGGGAAAGCAGGGCGTGCTCCTGGTGGACCCCGAGCTCGCGCGCTCACTGGCCGAGCTGGGCAGCGCCGGGCACGCGCTGCAGATGGCAGAGGAGAGAGGGGCAGGAAGGGGCCGTTGCTCTGGCGCGTTGCGGACGTCGAGACGCGGCCTCTGGCGCGCGGGGAGGACCCGAGGTGGTCGTGGGCGCCAAGACTACTCTCTGGAGCGCGGCTGCGCGCTCCAGAGCGCCCGTTTGGCCGGCATCCGCGCGTTCTCGCGTGTCCCGCTTGTCCTGGCGCGTCTGGAAGCTACTGAAGATGCCCTGGGTGGCGTAGGAGGTAAGCAAAGGCAAAGGGGAGGGGCAGAGGGGCTGAAAAAGATGGGAGAGAGAGAGATTCTTGCTGTCCAGAGAGGGAAATGTGGGTTTTACCTCATGCAGTCATGCTCTCTGGTGCCAAGAACTTTACTGGAGATGAAATGCAGCAATAAGAGACAGTGGTAAAAGTTTGGGGGCAAGGAGAACAAGTTAAGAGGGGGAAACAGGGTTTTTACAATTAGGGCACAAAGTGTTTGATGAAGGTTTAGGCCAGCAAATGGGGTTTGCTTGACTTGAGACTTGGCAGGGTCAAAGGGTGGTTAGAAATAGGGTTAATCACCAAGTTTGAGCTTGATTGAAGAAAGTTCACAATGTAACTTTGTGAAACCCTAGAAATCAACAGAATGAGATTTCTGTAGATCTAGGCATGCATCTCCCTTCCCCAAATCCACCACTTGGTGTGGTGTCATTATTTGGGGTTTAGCACATGCCCACAAAGTTTGGGGTCAAGGGAAGAAACTTCACAATGTAAAGTTGTTCAAATTTGGCTCTGGACAAGAATGGTTTTGGAATATTTTGATGAAGCAAATCAATTGGGATTGATATGAAACTTGGCAGGATTATCACATATGACAATTGTGACTTGCTGGAATTTTCTTGGAATTTATTGAGAATATTTCTTATAGAAATATTTCAAAAGCTTAATTTAAGCAGAAAGAGTTTTGAGGGGTTTTGCCCATGATTTTGAACATGACCATGTGTTTAAACTCATATATATGGAAAATATATGTCCACTGAGTTTCCCTAAATTTTCTTAAATATTTTTAAAGCACTTAAATAATTTTCCCCTATAAAAGACCATTTCTGGCCTTTAGAAAAAGCCTTTAAATAAAATAGTAAAATAATCTTTGAAATTAATATTTGGTGGTTTTGGGAAGTCATATATATAGTAGGTTTCAAATAAAGCCTTTGGGGAAAAAGTATCCACCCAATTTGAGGACTTGCAGTGCAAACCTCAACTCAGGGGTTTTTGAAAACCTAATTTGAATAAATTCTTTTTTGGTCAAAATAAATTTTGATAAAAATAGTTTTGGGTACTATTCACATGGCATGATCATTGGGCAAGAAGTTTGGATCAAGGAAGATGAATATGGAGAGGAGTAGATCCTAAGAGTGCTAAACATAACCAACCAAACAATCAAACAAGCAATAATTCAAACAAACATGAGCACTCAAAAGTTTTAATTGGTTCCAAATTTTGTAAATCCAAGCATAGCAAGGTGATACAAACACAAGGTGTGACAGACCTGCCCCCCTTACAAGAATCTCGTCCCCGAGATTCCTAGGCTAAGCGCTAAAGAGATAAGGGAACTCAGATCTAAGATAGTCTTCATGCTCCCAGGTTGCTTCTGCTTCTGTGTGGTTGCTCCATTGGACCTTGAAGTACTTGATGGTGCGGCTTCGGGTGCAATGCTCTGCTTCATCCAAAATATGAACTGGCCTCTCACGATAAGTGAGGTCTGGCTGAAGGTCGATGGCTTGATGGTCGATGTCCTTGTAGAGGTCGGGGCGGTTGGGAACTTGAAGACACTTCCGGAGGTGCGACACGTGAAAGACGTTGTGCACATCTGATAGCTCGGAAGGTAGCTCTAGTTGATAGGCAACTTCTCCTCGCCTTGCGGTGATCTTGAAGGGGCCGATGTATCTTCGTGCAAGCTTTCCTTTGATGTGGAAACGCTTGGTTCCTTTAAGAGGTGTGACTCGAAGATAGACATGATCTCCATTGTCGAAGCTTACTTCTCGGCGGCGAGAGTCGGCGTAGCTCTTCTGTCTTGTCTTGGTGGTCTCAAGGCGCTCTCGGACAAGTTGAACTTGCTCTTCTGCTTCGCGGAGAATGTCTGGGCCAAAGACTAGCCCTTCTCCGGTCTCCGACCAGTTGAGGGGATTACGGCACTTGCATCCATACAACACCTCAAATGGTGCCATCTGAAGACTTGACTGATAGCTGTTGTTGTAGGAGAACTCAGGAAATGGCAGGCAATCTTCCCACTTGGCTCCATATGCCAAAACACAAGCACGGAGCATATCCTCGAGTATCTGATTTACTCGCTCCATCTGCCCACCGGTCTGGGGGTGAAAAGCAGTGCTGAAGGAGAGCTTGGTTCCCATTGGTTCTTGAAACTTTTTCCAAAATCTTGAGGTGAACTGGGTTCCTCGGTCTGACACAATCTCCTTTGGAACTCCGTGAAGACTCACGATGCGGTTGATGTAGAGGTTTGCCAGCTGGCTTCCATCATCGGTGGTCTTGACGGGAATGAAATGGGCTACCTTGGTCAGGTGATCGACAATGACCCAGATAGAATCATGTCCCTTGCTTGACCTTGGTAATCCGGTGATGAAGTCCATCCCGACTTTGTCTCACTTCCATTCAGGCACTTTGAGAGGTTGCAATAGTCCAGCGGGTCGCTGATGCTCAGCTTTGACTCTCTGGCATATGTCACACTTGGCAACAAAGGTGCGTATCTCCCATTTCATGCCATGCCACCAGAATCTTTCCATGAGGTCTTGGTACATCTTGGTTCCTCCAGGATGGATGGAATATGGAGTGTCATGAGCTTCTTGCATGATCAAGTTCTTGAGCTCTACTTTGTTGGGTACGCAGATGCGCTTCCCAAACCATACGACTCCTTGCTCATCCACTGAGAATCCCGGGGCCTTTCCTGCCTTGATCTTCCTCTTGATGCCTTCAATGCTCTCATGTCCCTTCTGAGCTTCCTTAATATCATCCATCAAGGTGGGCTTTGCTTCGAGGTTGGCTAGGAACCCAGGTGCAACTAGTTCCAAGCCGAAGCTTTCAAGCTCTTCATACAGGGCGGGTAGCCTTTCCTTAATTATAGCATTCAAGGAACAAGCCTTTCTGTTTAAGGCATCAGCTACCACGTTAGCCTTTCCAGGGTGGTACTGAACACTGAGGTCATAGTCCTTGATCAACTCCAACCATATTCACTGCCTCATGTTCAATTCCCTTTGGGTGAAATATACTTCAAACTCTTGTGGTCTGTGTATATCTCACATCGCTTCCCCAGAAGGTAATGCCGCCATGTCTTCAAGGCGTGAACTACTGCTGCCAACTCAAGATCATGAGTAGCGTAGTTCTCTTCGTTAGGACGTAGCTGTCTGGATAAATATGCTACGACTCTACCTTCTTGCATCAGAACACCTCCAAGCCTGGTTCTCGATGCATCACAATATATCACAAACTCCTTGTGAATATCGGGGGTGGCCAAAACTGGGGCTGTGGTCAATCTCTTCTTGAGCTCTTGGAAGCTTTCTTCACACTTCGGCGTCCATTCGAATTTCTTGCCCTTCTTCAAAAGCTGAGTCATGGGTCGGACAATGCTCAAAAATCCTTCGATGAACTTGCGGTAATATCCCGCGAGCCCGAGGAAGCTTCTGACTTCCTTCACATTGGTTGGGGATTGCCATTCAGTCATGGCTTCAACCTTGGCAGGATCCACTGACAATCCTTCTGCAGTCAACACATGACCCAAGAATCCAACTTCATGCAGCCAAAATTCACACTTGCTGAACTTGGCATAAAGCTAGTGCTCTCGAAGCTTGTCTAGGACTAATCTCAAATGTTGCTCATGTTCTTCTTCAGACTTGGAGAAGACGAGTATGTCATCAATGAAGACGACAACAAACTTGTCCAAGTATTCCATGAAGACCTTGTTCATGAGGTACATGAAGTAGGCAGGGGCATTGGTTAACCCAAATGACATGACCGTGTATTCATACAGGCCGTACCGGGTTACAAATGCCGTCTTCAGAATGTCTTGGGGCCTGATCTTCAACTGGTAGTACCTAGACCTGAGGTCGATCTTGGAGAACACCTTAGCTCCGTTCAGCTAATCGAACAGGTCTTCGATCTTGGGGAGGGGGTACTTGTTCTTTATCGTGACTTCATTGAGAGAACGGTAATCGACACAGAGTCGGATAGTTCCGTCCCTCTTTGACACAAATAGAACAGGTGATCCCTAAGGAGAGGCACTAGGGCGAATGAATCCTTTCCTGAGCTGCTCCGCTAGTTGCTTCTTCAGTTCAGCCAACTCTTCGGATCCCATTCTATAGGGCTTATTATAGATGGGTCCTACTCCGGGCATTAGCTCAATGATGAACTCAATGTCACGGTCAGGAGGCATTCCGAGCTCATCAGGAAATACATCCGGGTATTCACATACCACTGGCACTTGATCCAACTCAATTCCCGACGGACAATTAACCTGAGGGGCTTGAGTGGAGGCACAGCTGGGGACATACTTGACTTCCACTCCTTGGCTATTGGTTATGGTGACGGTCCTCTTGGCACAGTCCAAGTAGCCTTGGTTCTTGATTAGCCAGTCCATGCCTAGGATCACATCCAAGCCTTCCGACTTTAGGATGATAAGGTCTGCTAGGAAGTCTACCCCGTTGATGTTAATCTCAACTCCTTTACAACCTCTCCCAGACTTCATTACTGATCCCGGGGTTTGAATCAACATATGACTACCCAGGGGTGTAGGCTTCATACCACTCTCTAATGCAAACTTTTGAGTGACAAAAGAATGCGAAGCTCCACAGTCAAATAGTACAGTTGCTGGGGTTGAGTTGACGAGGAACGTACCCAGTATGACGTCCGGGTCTTCCTGGGCTTCCTCAGCGGTGACGTGATTCACACGACCCTTGCCATTGTTGGGCTGGTTGCGGGAAGCTGGGTTCCTTGGTGGTGCTCCACGGCCTTGACCTTGGTTGGCCGCATTGGGGCACGGTGCATCTGGCTTCTTGTTAGGGCACTGCTTAGAGATGTGTCCAGGCTGACCACACCCAAAGCAAGTGACCTGACCATAGTTGTTGTTGTTGTTGTTGTAGTTCCTGCCGCCGTTGTTGTTATTGGGGTTGTTGTAAGCTGGCCTGGGATTGGCATACTGCTGAGGCTGGTAGCTCGGACGAGGTGCGGGAGGTCTATCCTGCTGCGGCTGATAGGTTGGCTTGGCTGGGGCTGGCTGCCAGGGGCGAGGCTTCTGGTTGCTGGAACTACCCTTGCTAATCATCTTGCGGTTGCGAGTGTCGTCTATGGCACGACACTTGTCTTCCAGCATGAGGGCCTTGTTCACCAGGTCGAAGAAGGTCCGGCAGTCGCAGACGATGAGATGATACTGCAGGGTCTGCTGAAGTCCTTCCATGAAGCGTTCCATCTTGGCAGCCTCCGTGTTGACATCTTCAGGTGCATACCTTGACAGCAGGTTGAACTTCTGCATGTACTCCTTGACAGAGCCATTTCCTTGCTTCAGCACTCGGAATTCTCTCTTCTTGATAGCCATGATCCCAGAAGGAATGTGGGCGGTGCGGAATCCTTCCTTGAAGTTATCCCAGGTGATCACACGATCGCCTTGCATGACCTTGAATCCATCCCACCAAGCTCTGGCGGTACCTCCGAGGCAGTGAGAGGCATACAGCACCTTCTCACAATCCTCATTGCAGTTGACCAGTGCAAGGAGGTCCTCGATGATGCGGATCCAGTCGTCAGCATCCAAGGGTTCAACAGTCTCGGTGAAGGTTGGGGGCGAATTCCTCATGAACTTAGACAGAGTGGAGCGGCCATTGCCGTTCCTGCCTTGCTGCTGGTTGTTCACAAGGACTTGGGCCATCTGCTGGATGGCGGCAGTGTTGGCTTGGCATTCCTCCCGGAGAACTTGAAGAAACTGAGCTATGGTCATGTTCTCCGGTGGAGGCGGTGGCGGGGCAATGTCGCCTTGTGGCTGCTCCTGGTGTCCTTCAGCCTGAGCAGTCCCACCAGCTCCCTGTTGCTGGCTGGAGTTGCCGGCTTCAGGGTTGGTGAAGAAGCTGTTGCGGGTTGCAGTCACCATCCTGTTTGGAGCAGCCAAGTTAAATAACTGGGATAGACGAGAGGGAAAGCAATAACGGAGAGAGCGCGCCTAAGGGGGTTGGTATAGTGCAAGTGTGGTAACACAAAGGTCGAAAGACCAACACATATATTAAGATAAGATGGACGATGGAGTCGCTTACATGTTGCCTAAGGCAAAAGCGCGACTTGCATCGGAACACAAACAATTAAAGCAAACAACAAGCACACATGGTTTCATATGAACCATTACACGGACTCGACTTCGCATCAGGGGTACATGACTGATCCTACCCTAGGGGTTCTCGGACTCAGGTGGTGGAGTGCTCGGTCTCGTAGTCACGCTCCTCGGGCTCTTCCTCGTGATCATCATCCGTACGGGCATCGCCTCCGGTCGAAGGGGTCGGAGAACGAGGAGGTCCATCCCGACGATGCTTCGTCGGTGGGTTAGTGAAGAGCTCACGTTACTCCTTCGCACTCATGCGACGTCGTCGTGTGGGTGCATCTCTAGCTGGGGGTACTCCTCCTCGGTAAGCGACAACTGGTCGTCCCTCAGGGGCTCCATCCTTCTTGATCCTGTCTGGCTTTGTCTTCGCTTGACGAAGTAGCTCTCGGGTGTGGTGAAGTTCCTCGCGGAGCTTCACAGACTCCTGAATCAAGTTGTGAACCAGACTGTCGGCGGAGAGGCTGAAGTAGGTCTGGAACCAGAGTGGCATCCCATCCTCCTTGGATGGTATCAACGTCCAACTCTCCCCATTCCCATCCTTCTTGAAGGGTAGGTAGCGAGTAGCTGGCTCGTCAGCCATCTCTGGAATGATCTCTCAAAGGTGGATAAGTGCCTTGCGTGCAGCTGTCTCGACTGCGAGTGCCACGGTCTCCATCTGTGGTCCTTCAAAGAACCAACTGGTCGGGGAGTCGTTTGCCTTCACGACCACATCAACGTGGTACTCCTTCGTGACGGCATCGACCCAGTGCTCGTGGTAGAGGAAAACGGGTGATCGGCAATACTGGCACTTCTCCAGGCTTTCCTCAAGGAGCAGGGGAAAGCCGGATGCTAGGAGGGCTTCGGGTACGACGGCCATCTACAAGGGTTTAAAGGCAGGAGAGTCAGTAGAGTGCTATGTGAGGAATAGAAGAGGTAATAAGTGCAGAAACTAACGTTCATGCTAACTAACGTCCATGCTAACTAAGGGCTTCCTACAGAGGTAATAAGTATAGGTGCTAGGTGTAGTTTTGAAAGCAGTTTCATCCTAACTAACGTCCATGCTAACTAAGGGTTTCCTACAGGTAGGATGGCTCTGATACCAGCTCTGTTGGGACCCCGACTCATAAGTCGTGATCACCGAATGCACGTGTACAGTGATCCCAGAGATCAATGCTCACTGAACACACAGAAACTGAATAACAAGAGTCTTACATCCACATTTAGCGTCTTACACAAATATGGACCATGAAGGTCAAGTCTTACATAGATAGGGCCACAAGGGCCAAACACTTAATCATAACAAGCAGCGGAAATCTTGATCAAATGCGTGAACCCATGCCATCTGCCTTAAACCTACAGGCATTCTGACTGGGAAGCGTCCTAGTTTGCATGTTCGTCACCAACGAACTCTTCGCCATAATCCTGCTCTTCCATGCCTGGCCAATTAAATAACCAGTGGAAAGCCAATGAGTACTTTGAATGTACTCGCAAGCAACCCAAGTTGTGGAAGAAGGTATAATAATGCATGATATAGTACTAAGTAGGTAAGTTTTGCAGAAAGCTGATTTTAAGTGCAATGATATGATCAAGTAACCTTGAGTAAGCATGCATCAATTGTTAACGGGTACTCATGTGAACAAGTCTCAGTTATCATTATAAGCAGGGGTTGAACATCTCATGTTCATCATCATGCCAAGTTATCGGACTTAGCTCAAGTATCACCAACACACACACACCGAGTTTATGAAAACCCAGGACATAGTTTAAGCAGCACCACCCAACTGTCCTTGACCGTGGACACGTCTATTCGAATAGTTTTACACTCTGCAGAGGTTGCACACTTTACCCACAAGACTCGGGGAACTTCCGTGTCATCCACGACTCGCGGTATGTTACATACCCGAGGTAAGCACCCGAACAATGCCTTCCCCTAGCGATACTAAGCAAAGAGTCCACTCGTTGGTGACATCCCTCATGATATACATCACATGTATCATCCACGAGGGCATGCAACGGTGTGCCCGGTGCCTGTGAAGATAGCGCATGATCGTCCATTCCGGTACGACCCCGTATCGGGAGTGACCACTTCACTCCTGCCACTAGTAATGCGGGCTCTATGCTAGTACCCACCAAGGTAGTCAACAAAGCCCCGTCCCATAAGGGGTATCATGGTTGTGCATGTAAGGTTGGGACGGTCGACAAATCTTAAATCTAATCCATTTTCAAAAACACACACACTCACTTGCTCCGGTACACCACTTCTTTATCAAGTGGTTACCTAGCTCATCATCATCTCCCTCGGGAATTAGTGGCACCCGACGGGGTTTTCGAAAAAGTCTTTGAAACCATTTTGTTTCCGTCACCATGTATATCCCCATCCCACTTGCGTAGCACTACTAGCAACCTAACTAATCCCACCCGCACAACCCTCATAAGAATGGTAGGGTCATGCATGATGCAAGTATCAATGGTAAAGTGTCAGAGGCATCCCACCGAAGGGAATACCACATCATCATGATCATCATCGGAACATAAAGTGCTATATGACATGCATGAAAAGTTTCTTAACATGGTCAAGGGGCTGCTTGCCTGGCTCAACAAAGTCTTCGGGGTCTTCAAAGTCTTCGTGTCCAATCCCTTCGTCAACAACGCAATCTATCGTCGCGGAATAAACGGGCAAAAATAAGCATCACACAAAAACAGAGCACAATCTTTACTTCTAAAATGTTACCCTACTCTGATAAATACTACAAGCTATTCTAAAAATGTTTGTCTCAGGTTTTGTTATGAAAACCATTTTGAAAACTACTTAAACAGAGGCTAAAAATATTAAAAACTAGATTCTAATCAAAATCACTATGCAAAACATTCATACAAAAATGCACAAGTGGCACTGTTAAATTCTACAGAATATTCTAAGATTTATGGTGGAAAAATATTTGGCATTGGATTTTTATTTAATCCTGTGGGATTTTTGGAAAATCTAACAGAAAAAGAAAAAGAAAACGGGCATTGTGCCCTGGGCCAGATCTGCCCGCAACTGGGCCGGCCCGGAGCAAATTAGCCCCAGTCGAACCGGGCATCCGCGCCGCGCCAGGTTTAAACCTGACGGGCGGGCCCCGTGGGCCAGTGAGAGAGAGAGAGACGCGGGAGGGGGTGCGAGAAGCTGACGACCTGGCCCCACTGGCAGGTCGTCGTCCACCTCTGCCCAGGGACCGGCGGTGCTCACCGGCGGCGAAGGAAGGCACGGCGAGGCGAGGCGAGCACGGGAATGAGCTCAGGAGGCTGCCGCCGTTCGGGAGGTGCCGGAGATGGTTGACGGGGAAGCCCTGGTCGCCGGCGATGAGGTCCTGCGGCGGAGGAGCTTCGGGAGATGGTCGCTGGGCCCTTCTCGTGCTGCGAATCGAGCGGAGAGGAGGGGGGAATGGGTCATAGAGGTGAGGGAGGAGCAACTGAAGAAGAAGGGGGACCGGAGGGGTGCCTCACCTTGAGATCGACGGCGGCCCGAGGCGGCGGCGCCGAGCTCGACCTCGAGCACAGAGAGAGGGAGAGGAGCTGGGGCTTGGCAGGGCTTCGATTAGGTGAGGAAGGGGGCCAGAGGAGAGAAGAGGGGCTCGGGGGAGGCCGTTTTATAAGGGAGGAGCGGTCCACCGTGCTCGGGTGCATCGGCGAGCTCAGGGCCGAGGCCAGGGGTCACGGGAGGAGGCGTGGGCGTGTCTGGGGTGCTTGTGGACGCGGTCCGGGGCTGGGAAGGAAGAGAGGGAAAGTAGGGCGTGCTCCTGGTGGACCCCGAGCTCGCGCGCCCACTGGCCGAGTTGGGCGGCGCCGGGCACGCGCTGCAGAGGGCAGAGGAGAGAGGAGGAGGAAGGGGCCGTTGCTCTGGCACATTGCGCACGTCGAGACGCGGCCTCTGGCGCGCGGGGAGGACCCGAGGTGGTCTGGGGCACCAAGTCAACTCTCTAGAGCACTGCTGCGCGCTCCAGAGCGCCCGTTTGGCCGGCATCCGCGCGTTCTTGCGTGTCCCGCTTGTCCTGGTGCATCTGGGAGCTACTGAAGATGCCCTGGGTGGCGTAGGAGGTAAGGAAAGGCAAAGGCGAGGGGCAGAGGGGCTGAGAAAGATGGCAGAGAGAGAGATTCTTGCTGTCCAGAGAGGGAAATGTGGGTTTTACCTCATGCAGTCATGCTCTCTGCGCCAAGAACTTTACTGGAGATGAAATGTAGCAATAAGGGACGGTGGTAAAAGTTTGGGGGCAAGGAGAACAAGTTAAGAGGGGGAAACAGGGTTTTTACAATTAGGGCAAAAAGTGTTTGATGAAGGTTTAGGCCACCAAATGGGGTTTGCTTGATTTAAGACTTGGCAGGGTCAAAGGGTGGTTAGAAATAGGGTTAATCACCAAGTTTGAGCTTGATTGAAGAAAGTTCACAATGTAACTTTGTGAAACCCTAGAAATCAACAGAATCAGATTTCTGTAGATCTAGGCATGCATCTCCCTTCCCCAAATCCACCACTTGGTGTGGTGTCATTAATTGGGGTTTAGCACATGCCCACAAAGTTTGGGGTCAAGGGAAGAAACTTCACAATGTAAAGTTGTTCAAATTTGGCTTTGGACAGGAATGATTTTGGAATATTTTGATGAAGCAAATCAATTGGGATTGAGATGAAACTTGGCAGGATTATCACATACGGCAATTGTGACTTGCTGGAATTTTCTTGGAATTTATTGAGAATATTTCTTATAGAAATATTTCAAAAGCTTGATTTAAGCAGAAAGAGTTTTGAGGGGTTTTGCCCATGATTTTGAACATGACCATGTGTTGAAACTCATATATATGGAAAATATATGTCCACTGAGTTTCCCTAAATTTTCTTAAATATTTTTAAAGCATTTAAATAATTTTCCCCTATAAAAGACCATTTCTGGCCTTAAGAAAAAGCCTTTAAATAAAATAGTAAAATAATCTTTAAAATTAATATTTGGTGGTTTTGGGAAGTCATATATATAGTAGGTTTCAAATAAAGCCTTTGGGGAAAAAGTATCCACCCAATTTGAGGACTTGCAGTGCAAACCTCAACTCAGGGGTTTTTGAAAACCTAATTTGAATAAATTCTTTTTTGGTTAAAATAAATTTTGATAAAAACTGTTTTGGGTACTATTCACATCGCATGATCATTGGGCAAGAAGTTTGGATCAAGGAAGATGAATATGGAGAGGAGTAGATCCTAAGAGTGCCAAACATAACCAACCGAACAATCAAACAAGCAATAATTCACCGAGCTTCTGCTGCATAGGGTAGCGCGAGCGCGCGTCCCGTGTACGATACTGACGTAGTACACCGGGTGCTCGACGAGAGATCTTGGTGCTTCACGGGTCGTCGAGGTGGCTGGGGCCTCAGGAGTGCCATCTTGAGGAGGCGAGGGTTGTGGGGCATCCTGCGAGTCACCTTGCTTCATGCCTGGGGACCCACCGGCGCCTGGGGGTGTTGCGCGCGCGCCGGCACATTCCTCCCAGGCCGCCACGAGCGTAGCACTGGCGGAGTGCGGGGTGGCAGCCAGGTATAGCACCAGGGGCTCACGAAGGTGGGGCGCCACCATCATCGGTGGGCTCGTGAGGTACCACTTGAGGTCTTCGAATGCCGCATCCACCTCCAGAGTCCACTCGAAGGGGCCCTTCCTCTTCATGAGCTTGAAGAACGGGAGGGCGCGCTCGCCAAGCTTGGAGATGAAACGCCCCAAGGAGGTCACGGAGCCCGCCAGCTTATGCATTTCCTTGAGGGTCTGAGGCGGGCACATTTTGCTTATGGCCTTGATCTTCTCCGGGTTTGCCTCGATACCCCGGTGTGACACCAGGAAACCGAGTAGTTTACCCGACGGGACCCCGAAGACACACTTCTCGGGGTTCAGCCTCAGGTTCACCCGCCGCAGGCTGGCGAATGTCTCCTCTAGGTCCTCGATCAGGGTCTTCGCCTCTCGCGACTTTACCACGATGTCGTCGACGTAGGCATCCGCGTTCCTTCCGAGCTTTTGCCCCAAGGCGATGTGCATCAACTATTGGAAGGTTGCGCCAGCGTTCCACAGCCCGAAGGGCATGCAGGTGTAGCAGAACACGCCGCACGTGGTGAGGAAGGCCGTCTTCTCGACGTCCTCCACCGCCATCTTGATCTGATGGTACCCAGAGAAGGCGTCCAGGAAGCACATGAGGTCGCACTCGGCGGTGGAGTCCACGATCTGGTCGATGCGCAGCAGCGGGAACGGGTCTTGGGGGCAAGCCTTGTTGAGGTTCGTGATGTCGACGCACATGCGCTCCTTCTCTCACTTCTTCAGGACGACCACTGGGTTGGCCAGCCACTCCGGGTATCATGCCTCTCGAATAACCCCGGCTTCCTTCAGCTTGCCGACCTCTTGGGTGATGAACGCTTGCTTCTCCTGGGCCTATCTCCTCGCCTTTTGCTTCACCGGACGTGCGTTGGGGCACACCATGAGGTGGTGCTCAATCACATCCCTCGGGACCCCCACCAGGTCGGACGCTTTCCATGCAAACGCATACTTGTTCGCGCGGAGAAAGGCCACCAACACCTCCTCCTGCTCCGGAGGAAGGCCGGCGCTGATGGTGAAGGTGGGGCCAGGGTTCCCGTCGTCTACGGGCACCTGCTTCGTCTCAGCCCGGTCCTGAGAGAACAACTGCTTCTTCTTCACTGGCGCGATGTCCCCAGCGTCCCCAGCATCCTCCGAAGCCTGCGCGGCGTCCCCAGCGTCGGGGCGCGTTGTAGCCGCGGCCTTGTAGGCGAGCTTGAGTGCTTGAACCGCGTCCTTGGTATCCCCGACGACGAAGATGATGCTGCTGCTCCCAGGCATCTTGATGACGTTGTAGCCTGGGTGCGTTGCCGCCATGAACTTGGCGAGGGCAGGGTACCCGAGGATCGCGTTGTAAGGGAGGTGGATGTGGGCGACGTCGAAGTCGATCTGCTTGCTGCAGTAGTTGTAGCGGGTGACGAAGGTGACGGGTAGGCGCACCCGCCCCAGGAAGGCGACGGAGCCCCTGGCCACCCCAGAGAAGGGCCTCGAGGGCACGAGCTGGTCATAGGGCACCTGAAGCGTGTTGAAGGTCTCCACGGAGAGGACGTTGAGGCCGGCGCCGCCGTTGATGAGGGTCTTCGTGACCGCCACGTTGCTTATGGTCGGTGTGCACAGCATGGGGAGCGTACCGGCGGCGACCGTCATCCTGGGGTGGTCACCGGAGTCGAAGGTGATGTCGACCTCCGGCCACGCCCGAGGCTGCAGGGTCTCGAGCCGTGGTTGAACCGCGCCCGCCTGGCGGAGGAACTGCTTGACATGGCGGCCGAAAGAAGGTGCCTGCGATCCGCCAAGGATGCATGCGACCGCAGGCTTGTCCGGGCAAACCGTGGCGTTCCCGCACGCCATGGGCTGCCTGACCTTGGGGGCGACGCCGGCCATGGAGCCGATGAGTCGAGGCCGGATCGCAGCCGCAGAGCGAGAGGCTTCGACACGCCCACTACCTGGTGCG
Organism: Elymus sibiricus; assembly: GCA_039707655.1. Taxonomy (NCBI): domain Eukaryota; kingdom Viridiplantae; phylum Streptophyta; class Magnoliopsida; order Poales; family Poaceae; genus Elymus; species Elymus sibiricus. The sequence goes on along the minus strand of CM077667.1, from coordinate 192,997,392 downwards.
CCAAATGTTCGATTTCGGGCACCGCAAAACCCGAAGAGGTTCAAACTCAGGGGCATGTGCGAAGATCCCCACCAGCTTCGGCCTCAAGCTCACAACTCCACAGCCTAGCCGAATCAAAACTCACTCATTCGCGGGGAAGAAGACTAACACACGGATTTACCTAGGTTCGGGCCGCTGTGAAGCGTAAAACCCTACTCCTGCCTTTGGTGGATTGCCTCACGAGGAGGTTTTTGGATGAACTGGTACAGTGGTGAGCAACCTCGCGAGGGTGCTCGGGTGGTTTCGGATACGTCCCCTATCTACGGTGCAGCCTAGTCTCTATTTATAATGGCCCGAGTCCTCTTCCCTTATCGCACTGGCGGGAAGGGATCCCACAGCGCCAATTTCAAAGGGGGACAAGGAGTACACCTTATCCTGACGAAAGGTGGTCTTTGCCTACAATTTAGCTGGTGGTGATGCAGAAGTGGGCTCGGCGATGACGTCCGTCCTGCGGGGCTTGTGGTCTTGGTCTTGTTGCGCCGGAATGGAAACCTTTGGGGGGATGCCTTGAGAACCCGCGTACGTCCTTGCCTCCTTTGCACCAAAGAGAAAACTGCTTCTTCTGTGCCCGCTGGCGCCTGCCTGGCCCGGCTGGCGTCACCTCATCCTCTCGAGGCCGAGCCCTGCATTGAGATCTCCGCCCCTCGGGAGAGAGCCTCGAGAGGCCTCCTCCCTCCGGGGGTCTTGGTGTCGTCCCTCTCGCGAGGGTGGGGTTCTCACAAGGGCCTTGTCTTGAGTGATGCCGCGCCGGGCCGTACCAGGCTGTCGAAGTGGGCCCCGTCCTGGCCCGCAGGCAGGCAGGTCTGGGTACCCCCGTTCCCAGAGCGCCAACAACTGCCGCGTGTTTTGTTGAGCAGGATCGAAGCAAAACACGGGCGTGAACGAACACGGTAAGGTTCTGTCACACGCAGGGTTTATCATACGAAACCTCAGGTTCGGCGAAGGGACATACAAATGTATATCCTAATGGAAGTTGATTCTTTGTGTCAACTTAGCTTTTGTCATGGTTTTTCATTCCGCCCTGGTATCTTCCCTCTCCCGCGCTCCTTATGGTGCGCGTGCAAGCGTGTGCTCACCGCAGCCCTGAAAGGGAAGGGACGTAGAGAAGTGAAAAATGGGGGTACTCGAAGATCCGTCAGTCATGAAAATGGTCCGCGGCAAGAGTCTGCCAGGTTAATGCGATATTCATGATCAGTTCGGAAATGGAAAGAGAAGCAGGTATGGCTAGTTCTTCCCTCTTTGTTCTTAGCGCCAACGGTCCCGTGGTGACCCATGATAGGTGTACGGGACCTTGCCGTGGTTCGCCTGCCGGGAGTGTCGACCAGCGGATGCACTCTAGCATTCGGTTCGGGATTTGTCCCCTCGCGGGACAAATGCAAGACCGAACCTCATGCGAGCTTATCGACACTGACGACGTCGTCGCCGCGTAGAGCTGACCATAGGCGGGGAAGGAGGGGGAAGAACGGAATTGCTAGATACCTCTTTCTCCCCTTGGCCTATAGGATTACGCCACATCTCCCTAGGGTCGAGCGGGCTCATTCCCTTCGGGCCTTCTCCGCTCCGGCCTCGGCCGCGGGAGACACGACGGCAGCGCCGCCTGCGCCAGCTGTGTTGCCCACGGTGACCTCTCCACTTGCAGCCGCCGCGATGCCCGCCGCGTTCGCGGCTGCGTGCGAGGAAGCCTTTGAAGTGGAGGGATGCGTGGCCGCACTAGATTTCTTCTTGGGAGCCATTGTTGGGGAAGATTATGATGAAGATCGATTCGCCGTTCACGAACTCGGGTTTGCGCAAATGATGCATGCCCCCCTACCTAGTGTGCCAAAGATGTCGGGGCACGGATGCTCGCGACCACCTATGGGACCAGAGGCCCCTTGTGGTTTGGCAGGGGGCGTCATGTTGCACGAAGAGTGGAGAGCTTGAGACCGCGCGACAATGAGGACACAAGCATTTCACCCAGGTTCGAGCCACTGCTAAGCGTAAAACCCTACTCCTGCTTTTTGGTGGATATGATTGGAAGAACACAAGTGGTGCCTCGCGCTCTATCCCGGCAAGGGTTGCCTTCGGGGAAAGAGATGCTAGGTGAGTACAAATGTTCGGGGGTGCGAATCCTGAGCTAGGTAGCCTTGGGCCTCCTTTTATAGTGCAAGGGGTTACCACAATGGCAAAACAGTCATTATCTATTGATTAGATAGCTTAGCAGAGCTATCATACCTAACTTTGGCATTTAGGAAAAAATACCATGATTACTATCCTAGGTGGAGCTCGGGGGTGCATCCCCGGCAAGCTCTTGCAACCGCTTCGCCGGTCGTTGCTTATGGTCTTGACACGCTGCAGGGCGGGTGTCAACTGAGTATAAATTGCCTCCCGGTGTGTCGCCACGTGTTTAGCGAGAGCTGATTAGCCACTTGAGGGCTCGACACTGCATCAACAAGTGACTGGCATAGCGATGCGGTGGAGCGGTGGCTGGTTAGCTCGTGCTTGCCGGGGGATGGCTTGCCGGGTCTTCCGGAGATGCGCGCGCCTCGGCCCCCGGCACGCACCGGGGGCATGGCTGGCGCGTTTTGGGCCCCTCCTGGGCTGCTACTGGTGTTGCCGGCGCTTGCTTGGCCTTTCCGCAGATCGCTGGTGGATGCTGGTTCTTGATTGCTTGCTTGCAGATGCGGTAGCCTTGCCCACGAGTTTTGCTTGTGGGGCCGGAGGCTATCTGTCCGTGCACAAGTCAGGGGGAATGAACACCCCTATTTGTATACCCCGACAACGAGTCACCCGGTGTGAAGTCGATCTGCTTCGTATCCTCAGCCGGCTTGAACTTGAGCTCGGGTTCTGACTCAGTATTGGGTTTCTTGAGCGGGCTCATGTCGGCCGGGTCAACATTGGCGATATAGAACTTCAGTTCCTCTGCCGTACAGGCCGACTCGGTGTAGGCTGCGTCTCCCTCCTCGCATTCCTGAGCTATCTTCCGATTTCCGTCCACGGTTATGGTCACTTTGAGTCCCGACATTTTGAGCTTAAGATAGACGTAGCACGGGCGGGCCATAAAACGAGTGTAAGCCGGCTGCCAAAAGAGAGCATGATAAGGGCTTTTTATCTTGGCGACTTCAAACATTAATGACTCGCACCTGTAGTTGGACTCATCTCCAAAGGCCACATCGAGCTTAATCCGCCCGATCGGGTAAGCTGATTTTCCATGGACGATCCCATGAAAAACTGTCGTCGAAGGAAGCAACATGCTCTGTGACAGATTCATTCGACGAAACGTCTCGTAGTACAATATGTTTATGATTCTGCCTCCATCCATGAGAACCTTAGACAGAGTGTATCCTCCAACCTGTGGTGCTACCACCAAGGCCAAGCCGCCTGGGTTGTCAACCCAGGGGATGATCTTCCCTGCTCCAGGTGATTGCGTGTTCGGACCAGTTAAGGTACCTAGGGACCGCCGGCTCAGCCATGTTGACTGCCATGCTCTTGACCTTGCTGTCCCGCTTGCAGTTATTGGTGGTGAACATGTGGTATTGACCACAAGTTAGCTGCCTGGGATTCTTCTGAAAGATACCTTGGCGATCATGCTGCTGGAGCTTCGCTTCTGAGGCACCACGCGCTTCATCAGAGCGGCCAAGGGCTACAGACATGAGTGGCGACTGTGCCGCCATGCTCGTCATAGAATGAGCCGAAACCTGCAGAGGGAGATCACAGCGTTCCTCGCAAACCTCCGCCACGGGCGAAACTCCAAGTTTAGAGTCCGAGTTGACGACGATCGCTTCTTCGATGGTCGGCTCGTCCCGACGGCCGACCTGCCGTGAAGATCTGACCACGCCATGATTTTGGCCGGCTTGACGCTAGCCGGGTTGAGTACGCTGAGCCGGCTCGACGATGTTGGAGCAGATTTCTGGCTCGGGCACCACCGTGCCCATCTCGCCGATGAAGACTTGGATCTTACCAAAGGGGACCCGGTAACCGTACTCGATTGAGTCGGCGTCGGGGCCCCAGCCAGAGTCGTCGATGTAGATATTGCCGCGGCGGCTCTTGTTCATACGACCGACCACTTAACTCCCGAACCCTAGAAGCGCTCCCTTCGAGAACTCAAGCCCCACGGTGGGTGCCAACTATCGCGGTTTTGTCAAGTAACAGGACTTAGGTGTGAAGCCATCGCCGCTTGGTGGCGACTCGAACGGGTTAAACGAGAGGGAGAGTCGAATTTACCCAGGTTCGGCCCCTCCTATGGAGGTAATAGCCTACGTCCTGCTTTGTGCGTATTTGATGGATAGATCTCGATTACAAGGGTGCGGAATCGCTGACCTAGCTATCGAGAGATTGTAACTTAAGTCTTTCGGCCCTAGGGGCTTGCCTTTATATACAGGTCAAGCCCTAGGGTTTACAATAGAGTTCGGGTCAATTCATGACCCGTGTCCTACGATATCTCTAACTTGTCTTGTATCTTTTAAGGAAACTTGAGTGGCATTCCTAGCTTCATGGGCTTTAAGCCGCTGTCTTCAGATGTTGGGCCGCCCAGCGTCTTGGTCAGCCGCCAACTTACTTATTTTGTACTCAGGACACGACCCACTTATACTTGGTCGTAGAGTCGTTTGATGTATTAACCCGGCCCAGTATGGCGGGTTACATCGTGGAGTTATATCCGCGACATTGCAGTACTGTTTCATCTTTAGCAATAATCTTTGTTAACACCCTGGAAATCTCAGGAGTGGTATAACCCGTCCCAGTAATAACAACCTCAAGGTCATCTTGGTTTGTCGCTAAAGGATTGGGCAGGTCAAGTTTAACTGTTGATGTAGCTTCAATAGTTACGACGTCAGTACTGGCTGGTTCAAATGGAGGTAAATCGGTGGGGATCTCCTGAAGGTCTTCAGGTTGATCAACACGAACTTTAGGAGGCGCCGGATCAGGAAGCTCCGGCTCAAGGGCCTCAGGGGTAACAGAAGACCCGTTAGTCTTCCTTTTCTTGGCTTTGGCCCTGCAAAATTAAAGAGTATATTATGAGATGTGGAAAGAGAAAATTGTCTATTCTAACAAGGAAAATGATGAGGAATTTACCCATGATTAATAACAAAGGGTGCCAGTTTCGACGCAGTTGGGTCGTCCGACGAAGGTGGCGACTCCTAACAAACCAAGGCATAAGAACGAAAAGTTGATATATCAAGTTAGAGCTTCCTTGGAAGAGGAGAATGTTAAATACCTTGGTCGGTCGTTTGCGGGCGTCTGATTTATCATGTAAGCCCTCAACAAGATCACCACTCCCACTTTGGGTCTGACGCCTAGACTGGCGCTGAGGTTTCTTCAAAACAAAGTGAGGGTCCAAATGAGCGTCCGGGTGAGAAAAGCCTACCTTCCGAACAACTCGCCTTGTTTTCAACGGAGGCGAAGGTTCTGAGTCAGAAGAGATGGAAATTACCTCAACATCGCATGCACGGCTTGTTTCAACATTACCTTAAGAGGAAAAGGCGTCAGATAGATTCAATGAAATATAAACAAAAGATTAATTTTACCTCTGATCGGGTATCAGTGGCAGTTGTTTCGTCCATATGAGACGGTCCTTCTGCAGCGGCCTTATACTTCTTCTTGCTTGGAGCGGCTTTGGGCTTGTTAGCCACGGTTTTGCTGCGCTTCCTACCCCAGAAAGGAGATGTAGCCTGCAAAATTAAACAATCAGAGCAAGCAGGTAAAAAGTTCAAAGTCTGTTTGAAAAGGCGGGTTATGGTATTAAAGGTTTTATACCTTAGGAGCCGGGTTAAGGACGTAGAAAGGTTTCAACCCGTCCTTGCTGCAAGTCTCCTGGTTTTCACCCAACAGTTTCTTCACAATCCGGTTTATTTTTCCGGCCTCCAAGGAAAAATTGTTGTACCGTTGGGGGTCATTCAAGTCGCCAGAATAAGCACACATTAAGCCATTGCGCAGACTTAACGGCAGAATCTTCCAAGATACCCAACACCGGGTTATGTCGACCCCAGTCAGCCCAATGGCTAGCAGAGCCCTCAACTTCGGATAAACATGGGCGTGTTGGGAATGTTCTTCTTGAGGAGCACAACCCGGAAGTTCAAAATCCATAGGGAGGCAGTTGGGTCTATAACCCGGCAAGGGATTTTCATCAGCAGGAGCGGTATTCTGACAATAAAACCAAGTCTTGTTCCACCCTTTGGGGTGTCTTGGTAGGGTGGCAGCAGGAAAAATGACGTCCTTCTGCCTTTGGATTGAAACCCCGCCAAGTTCTAAGCCAGGACCATCCGCACACTCTGTTTGCCAGTTCAAATAAAAGAACTCCCTGAAGAGGGAAACGGTGGGTTCCGTTTGAAGATACACCTCACAAAATACTTGGAACTGGCAAAGGTTTGATATGGAATTAGGGCCCAGGTCTTGAGGATGAAGATGGAAAAAATGTAAGACGCCTCGAAAGAATTTTGACCCGGGAGGTGAAAAACCCCTCTATAGGTGATCCAAGAATATCACCACTTCTCCCTCCTCAGGGTTTGGGATCTCCTCTCCAAGGACGACTCGCCAACCAACCACATTTTGAGGCGGCAGAAACCCATGTTCCTCATAGTCCTTTAAGTGAACATCAGAAACTTGAGTGGCCACCCAGTTGCAGGCTTTTGACTCCGACATAATGAGTCGCCTCGATAAAGCAAAAGAGGGCGGCTTAAGTAAATGGTTCAAGTAAAGTGATCTAATCATCTACAATGGAAAGGCAGCCTTGCAAAGAGCCAGAGTCTATACATGGCTTAAACGCATGACGGGTTACAATTATTAAGCCGGCAGAAGTAAGGGCGACTTGCGCTAAGGATCAAAGGTTTTTGAAAGTTTTGCTAAGTGTAATACAAACAAGTTTCACTCGGAGCAGCAACAATTTTGGATCTAAGAATAGTTCAAAAAAAGCAAAAATATTTCCTAGCCCTAGTGGAGGAGCAGAGAAGCAATGACAATATGGTTCATCTAATGCTGAGGAGGGTTACAGTATATCATACGCGAAACGGAATCGGTATTTCTATCATTTTACTTTGGTGATTACGTTCGCGTGATCCATTCACGGAGTTAACAATGGTGATGAACTGGAGAAAAGTTGCCGAAGAACTCAAAGAGCAGCAGGGTGCTATAATGGATCTAGGTTAGAGGAAAATGACTTACTCAAGTGGTCACCGGTGGCAGCAGAAGCACGCGGAGGATTGACTGACGGAGAAGAAACACCACGAAGACCTCGAGGGAGATTGCCGGAGATGAGGAAAACATGGCGGTAGCACGGGGAGCTTCCGGACTCGAGGAAGAAGAAGAAGCAAAAAGAAGAAGTGGAAAGTGAACCAGGGGCCTTTCGGTAAATATTTAAAGGGAAGGAGCTTGAAGGGGCAACTGACAGGCGTGACAATCAAGGGAATACAGTAATTTTCGGGTAACAAAACGCCTCGATTTTTGGGATAAAAATATATGATCAGATTCGCCATGATTTCATTATTGTTTTTATGGATTCACGACAGATGACATCACAATAAGTGAACGCTGAAGAAATGACAAGTGTGGAAGCGGAACAAGCCGGCATTATGAAACTCATGGAAGATACAAGTCCAAGGATGAGCCACCAAAGGAAGAAAAGATAAATTGACATGAACGGATTCAAATCAATCTGGGTCCTAATGTCGGGGATATAACTCCAAGGTGTAACCCTCCCTACTAGGCCGGGTTAATATATTAATAGTCTCATGACCAAGTTCACGATGGGCCAAGTTATGAAGATACAGACAAATGAGGCAGTGGCTGACTCAAGTCGCCAGACGGCCCAACCCCTGAAGACGGTGGCTCAAGGCCCACGAGGCTAAACACACCGGCTGAATTTCCTTAAAGTGCAAGGCAAGTTAGAGACGTTGTAGGTCATGGGTCATGATATGACCCGGACTCTATTGTAAACCCTAGGGCTTGACCTGTATATAAAGGTAGGCACCTAGGAGTGAAAGACTTAAGTTACAACCTCTTGATAGCTAGGTTAGCGATTCCGCACCCTTGTAATCGAGATCTATCCATCAAATACACACAAAGCAGGACATAGGCTATTACCTCCATAGAGAGGGGCCGAACCTGGGTAAACCCGACTCTCTTTCTCGTTCAATCCCTTCGAGTCGCCACCTAGCGTCGATGGCCTCACACCTAAGTCCTGTTACAAGGACATCTGCCGGGTTGACAAATCCACGACACCAACCCAGCGCTCCAAGCTACATTCTTCGGCGCTGTAAGAGATGCCGCATAGGAAGCAATCAAGAAGATAGGAGTGAGACTCCGAGTCAGACGATACTGCACTGAAGAGCATGTCCACAAGCTGGAGGATGAGCTAAAGGCAGTCAAGACAGAACTTGATAAGGAGAAGAACTAGAGTAACCCTAGATGAAATAGAGTTGAAGGAGAAAGATCGACCTCATGGATCAAGGAACTAGATGGCGGAAGTTGTTTTGAAGCTTAGACTTCACTGGTGCAGTGACGTGCAATACAAACGGTTTTTACCCCCTTTCTGCAAAAGAGTTTTAAACCATCGCCTTGCCTATGTGTGCGATAGGGGGGTCCATCCCACACGACACAAAAAAATCATCAGTGATAGTGATCGACAAACGCAATCGCTCTGCTAAATGTACTCATGTGCGATCTAGGAACATATCACACACACTTTATTGTCGTCAACCGTGTGGGATAGAGGACCAATCACACACGGCCAACATCAGTCGAACGCATCTTATTGATCATGGAAACTAGATGGTGTGTGACCTGTAACCATTTCCGAAATCAGTAACAATACTTAAGCGCCAAGCAATTGGCTTTTCCTGTTTTTTAACCTTTTTACCAATGCCCTATTGACAAATACGGTGCTTGTATGGGGTGCTACGTGGCAGCTGTATATATATGTTATTGATATGCCAGCCAATCAATTTTGACTCAGTCACGCCCTGAATCGCTACTGTTTTGTCGGCCCTGGCGTTATTTGAGAGGGATATGAGGGTTTGCGGACAGCCTGGGCGTATAGGGATGGATATGAGGGTTTGCGGACAGCCCGGGCGTATAGGGATGGTATGAGGGATCCGATTGGATCATTTTTCCCTTCTCACTTCTCTCCGGACATTGACTGGACACGTCCGCGGGCGTATGAGAGGTCGTTTGAGTTGTCCGGTTGTAGATGCTCCTATACTGGTCGATCAGCGCGTGCGAGATCATGTGGGATGTTTCATGTTCCGTTCGCGGGAGCCCATCATGTTTCTATTTATCAGGTTGATTTCCCTGGACTGTCTTTGGTTTCTTCTACACCTAGTGCCTCTAATGCAGGTTTCCATGCTTTCCCTCCTTTTCCCCTTTTTATCACATCAGTACATATGCTAAAGCGGAATCAATTCGATTTTCTGGTTTTTTTACTTTTGTTTTGGCACCTACTGTTCATTTTACGGTCAACTGTTCATTTTACATCCACATTAAACATCAACTTGAATAGTAACATCGCATGAATAGTGTCAAACTCCTGGTTTCCCCCCTTTTTAGCATTCGCCGAAGAAAAAATACACCAAACTCAAAGGAAAAAATATAGCATCTTGGGTGTCAACCTTCTTAATTTCTTACAAAAGTATTGCTCATTTTATTTTTCTTCAAGTCCTTTTTTACGGACTAATACCCTACGGTTTTATTTCCCTTTAACGGTTCAAATAAAATCTTATTTTTGAAGAACAGTAACCCGAGTAAACCATAACAACAAACAAAAATACTAAAAACCGTAAGTATTACCATTTTATTTTTATTTTTCATTCATGTCAAACATAACGTACATGATATATATAATAATGATAATGCAATCACAAGTTATATGGCAGTTTTTAGCCTCTTTTTTGTAAGAATTCTCAATCAATAGTATGGACATAAGTATATTGCTGAAATGGTCTCAAATACCATGGCATACTTATCACTTTGGAGTGTGCCGTCTGAAATCTCCCCCCCACCACATTTCTATCTTTCTTTCCCCAAATAATTCTTTTAACGTTCATGGTATATCATCTTGCTTTGTCTAATTTTTTTGGTAATTTGTCCTTTAGCTATTTTGCAATTGCAGCACCATAACATAGAGACTGTAATTTTATTGCCATTTAATGGGATGCCCTATTAAAATTTCTAAATAGTCAATAAAAGATCATTTTGCATTATGCATTTCTTTCCTACGTACATTCGAGGGAAGAGTGATATTTTACCTATCCAATGCAAATTTTATCTTGCTTAGTGAGCATATTCTATGGATAAAGACAGAGCAAAACTCGATTATCTATATATTCTGTTTCAAGACAATTGGCCCATCAAAATAATGTATTGCAAATCTTCTTCTGACATAAACTACTTAATTTTATTCTACTTCCAAGTTGACAAGTTAATAATCTTATTATAAACAAATTAGTGAAAAGCCTTACCACCTGAATTTTTATTTATTCGATTACGAATACCTTATATGTAAAAATTAAGTGTCTATAAGAAAAAATGTTTCCTACTAAACGGGGTTCATTTCCATGGCTTTGGAAGAGAACAGTGTGTCAAAACATAAGATAGTAAAGGTGATCCAGAATATAAATAAAACATAGAGTTACTACAATTTAGCTCAAGGTATCATTGCTGAATTTAGCTCATGGAATATTGTCGAATATAGAGGAAGATGCAACACACAAGGTATCATTGCCACTCGGTAATCCAAAGTGTGAAGCCCATAAACATTATCTTCTGGACCAATTGTTGAATGAGCCCTCTTAATAGTTTATGAAAAATAAACCGTTTCTTGCTTCTTTTGATATCACCTCTCGACATATACCAAGAAGATAAAATGTACTAATAATATATTAATTGCCAAAAAGGATGTACTACATGTTCAATTGGAAGAAACTACTCAATGATCTACACAAATCTATTTACTGAAAAAATGTCACTCAATCAACCTCTTCGGTTCATTTACTATTCCTTCTTTTAAACAAATGAACAATACAAATTCAGACGGGCTCTCTTATGGACGCGGCGTGCCGCCGCACTTTTTTAGCGCTAGTATTACCTAAGCCACACGGGCGATCAAAGAAACTGTGCACGATATCTGGATCATCGCACACGAGTCATATACTGTAAGCGTCTGCCAGGCATGATATCATTGCACACGTTTCTTGAATAATTAACTAGTGGAATTGCATTTTGCATCGGACATGGTTTCGTCTAAGCTCACGTGTGGGAAATGTGTTGCAAACTGTTTGCGATTTTAGTTGTATCACCAATGGTTCAGTTCAGATCCCGTGTGCTTTTGGGGAAAATCACGGGTGGTTACGCTATGAGTGATGTGTGCTTTCCGTTCTAGATCCCACACGGTCAGTTTCTGGAACCGTGTTCGCTTAAAGGGCCAGGTTATAGAAAAATATCATATTCGAAACGCCTTGCGAATTCGCCAATATATGCAATTGAATAAATAGTGTCCACAGGAGGAACACTCATCAAAATACGCTGCAATATGCAATTAAACAAATTTTAGCTAAATTCCATAGATTCTAGCTACATAATCACATTGTACAATCTACCTCATCACATGGAAAAAATGCAACCATGCATATACGTTTAGCTACTAACACTAACTGAATGCATACTTATTCTTCAAGGAAAAGGAACACTGAAATCTTCATAATGTTGACCGGGCTTGATATAGTGTTTCGGGAAGAAGTTGCTGATAAATCTCCTAACAACCAGCAATTCAGCTGCGGGGAGCGGTTCAGGGGTCATCGGTGCAAAGATCATCTGTAAGATTTTTAGATCAGAATGTGACATACATGTGGAGTAGAAGATAGTAATTAACAAACAGAATTACTGGTATTATTCTGTCAGCATCGATACAACATTGAGAGGATCTACATATCGAGATCATGTGTTTGCAAACATAGTATCCACAAAGGTTGGTCCCTTCTTGTTGTTGAGGACACTAAAAATTTTTGTACAAAATTAGACTTGTATTATCCCTGTTAGGAACAACATAACCGGTGTAAGCTGTTTCTTTTCTTTCTTTAGAGAGAAATAGAAATAGGTTTACTTAGAAACTTGAACATCTGACTGGCATTTTCTAAAAATAACGGATTTCGGTGTCTTACCGGAGAAACAATCTCGTGGTGCGGAGGTAGTTGGCAGTCGAACCGTATCCCTCCCATAGTTATGTACCTTGACAATACACTGCAAATGAAGATGAAACTTCACATACTCATTTCTTGAACTAGATATGAATACAACATATGAACATCAAAGAATTCAATACCTATCCATTAAATCCTGAAGATGATTCAGATCCTGGGGCTTATTTGACGCTTTGAGAGAATCCAACTGGTATACTGTGTTGCACTTTAGAACAATGACCACCAAGATCCAGTGATGGCTACATTTTAAGAAAACCACGAACTTACGAAGTATGTCAAAAACTGAAAGACGATCAATGTATGCGTGTTTGTATGTTTAACCTACCCTTCATGATATGGCCACATGAAGAATTCTCCTAGTGTAACGTATTCAAGATCTTGGAGACATGGTCAATGGAAACCTTGCGTGTATCTGTAACAGCCCGAGACCGACGCTCCAGAAGATTCCCGTTTTACTTCCATTCTCGTCGTCTGCTTCGTTCGGTTGTCGCATTCATCATCGCATCATCTGCATCATCTGCATAACATCGTCATTCGTTTTTGAAAACTTGCATCCGTTCGTAGTTGCCGATTCTCTCTGTTTTCCTCGATGACAGTTTCGAGTCCAACCACACTCGCTTGCGCCCGCGGCATTCGTTTAAAAATAAAGTTTTAAAAGCGCGTGAAAAATATTCTCGGATTGGGTCGAAACTTGGCATGCGGTCTTGTTATACTGTAGGTAGACCGCCTGCCAAGTTCCGTCGCAATCTGAGGTCGTTTGATACCTAAACGGTCGACCGCAGTGGCACCATCATTGATTTAATTGTCGGATGTTTTCGGTGTTTTAAACCCTGTCACGGGCCACCATGTTCCCTCTCTTCCTACCTAGCCTCCTCTACACAGTCCACAAGCCCATCCTAGCCCCTACCCGCGACCGGAGCCGTCCGATTTCGATCAGAGGGTCGAAAACCGAACTAAAGTCTCCCTAACCCTAAATCCCCGCTATAAAAGGAAGGGCAATCCCTCCCAATTAGAAAACCCTAGCCTCGCCTCAAAAACCGCGCCGCCCAGCCTCCACCGCGCCTCCTCTCTCCTCCCAGCGCCACCGGCCCACGAGGCCCATCGCGGGCCCGCCCAGACCCGGAATCGCGCCGCCGCCCGATCGTCGTCGCCGCGCCACGTCCCGATCTGCGAGGAGAGGAGCTCCTCCCGATCCAACGTGCCTCACCTCCGGCCCTCCATCCTCGCCCCTCGCCGGCCGCAGTTCGCCCACCGCCTCGTGCCCGCACAGTAGCGCCGCCTTGCTCCGCTTCCTGCCGCTGCAGCCATGGCGTCGTCGCACGTCGCAAGGGCGGCCTGACCTCGTCCCGACGCCGCCTCGCTCCTCCGTTGTCGGGATCCGGCAGCCCACGCCCGGATCCGGCGCCGGCCGACGGGATCTGCCCCGTGTCGCCTCCCTCTGTGCCCCAGCCTCCTTCGCCGGAGCTCCGAGGCCCGCCGCCGCCGCTGCCTCCCTCGATCCCGATCGGGATCGGGAGGAGAAGGCCGGTCGCGCCAGGTGGGCCGATCTGCTGCCAGCCCAAGACCCATCTACTCCACCGAACGGGCCAAGGCCCAGGGTGAGTGCCCAGCCCCATCTATCCGTTACCTAGTGCGCAGTTTTGCTATATGATGCTCAGTCTAGTGTGGCCCATTGCATTTTTTTTATTGCAGTAAAAAGCACGATTTTAAAATGTTGATAAATAATTAATCGTGCACCGTAAAAAAAATGTTTTATATATGAAAATGCTCAGAAAAAAGCGTAGATTAACAATATGCCATTTTCATCCATGATAAAATACCTAAGCTCGATGTTTGTATCATTTTGCATAATTGCCATTAATTTGCATTGTCATATTTATTTAACAATGCATTGGAATTAATCCAACATTATATTAAAAATGTTCATATTATCGGCATCGCATTTTCATGCATGACAAACTGGTTCATTGTAATATTTGCATTTAACCTGCATTTATAGTTGCTAAAAGGGTTTATACCATTAACTTGCCTAATTAATTGTGACTTATTTTTCCACATGAACCTATGCATATTATATATTATTGTGGGGTAGAAAAGTCCATAGAATTTATCTGTGCACTTTGTTTTGTCATTTGAGCAAGTTGTGTGCATGTCATTTTTGCTATGATGCTCTTTTGACATTTTCGTGTGATTTAAACCATGCACATTTTGGAATAGTTGCAAACATGAGATATGCCCTTGGACATGTGTGCTAGGCCCTGGTCTTTTGGTTGCTATAGAAATCCATGTTTAGGTGTTGTTTTCTTGTTGCCAACATGCCATAAAAATGTGCTGTTTTGGGGGTCCAAAATATTTCTAAGTGTGAAATCTGTGTTATTTTGTTGCTGTCTTGCCATGTGGTTTGCTATTGATCTACAACTCTTTTGGTGTTGCCACAATGAGATGTATTCTTAAGCATGTTATGCTCTATCATGTTGTGCCAATAGTTTGCATGAATAGGTTTTACATCATAATTAATTCTGCTGTCCAATATGTCAATCTGTTTAAAACTGCTGCACATGTCTACTCTAATTTTCACCAAGTTTGAGAATCTGTTTTCTTCATGATGCCATGTTGTGTTGATGTTTGCCATGAATCTGAGCATAATTTGATGTTGCCACCATGGTATGATTTGTAGTGCATCATGTCAACTACCATGATGTTAATTTTCATGCCATAATATTCCCTGTAGAATATAGTTTTGCTGCTGCCAATATGCCTCCGTGATAAAACTGCTATGCTAAAAACTGTTATTTTCACTAAGTCCTAATCTGCTATATTTTGTTGCCATGTTATGAGCTTCCTACCATGTGTTTCATGATTCTTTTGAGTATGAAATGTGAAGATGAAATGAAGTGTGTGTTATATGCTGCTGCCCCATGCTTAGTTTATGCATTTTAAAATCTTGTAGCTTGTTGTTTCCATGCGTGCAATATGCTATCTTGATGTTTTGGGCAGATTTCAACTAAAACTTCGGTTGGTTGTATTTGTTGAACCGTAGCTCCATTTTGAACATGTTGCATATGTAATTTCATGTAGTTTCATAATATCTTGTTGCATACATGATTTAACATGTTTCTGGTGGGTGTTTGCATGCATTTTGCATTCATGGCATATTATCTTGTGACGGTCATAACTTTTAGACCGTAGCTCCGTTTCAAACGTTCAATATATGTAAATCAACTAGAATGACGTGTAGAATTGCATGGCACACTTTATATTGCTGTTTAACAACTATAAAGCATGATTAGTTCAGCTCTGGACCAATCTCGAAATTAACATATGGGGTCATTTCGGAAATGCTATATGTTGTTTCCGGCCTCATTTAAACTTGCCTAGATGTGTAGTTTACTTATGCTTCACCTATTGCCATGTTTAACAACATTTAATATTGTCGTGTACCTAAACGAGAGTGAACTAAATATTCGAATGTGGAGTTTCGTCAATATGCAACTCGTTGCATATTGAGCTTCACTTAATGTGTAGAAGTTAATTGTTGTGCTTGCCATGTCATGCATAACATGCATCATATTTGAAGTGCATCATGTCATGCATATGTCGTGGTGTATCATGTGTTGATTGTTGTTCCGGATTGTTTCTTCTCGATAGAGTTCCAAAAGCGTTCGGAGTGTGAGGATTCGTTCGACTACGTTGGTTCGTCTACTTCATGGATTCGTTCTTCTTCCAAGCGGGATCTCAGGCAAGATGATCATTTCCCTGGATACCATTACTATCATTGCCATGCTTGTTGTATCGTTTCTATCGCTGTCTCGCTACCTACCACTTGTATGTCAAGCCTCCCAGATTGCCATGAAAAGCCTCTAACCCCTCCATATCCCAGCAACCATTGTTTGGCTATGTTACTGCTTGCTCAGCCCTTCTTATAGCATTGCTAGTTGCAGGTGCAAGCTCTTTCCATGTGCTACATGGTTATTTTGATATATCACAATATTATTGCTATTTAATTTAATGCACATATATACTTGGTAATGGGTGGAAGGCTTGGCCTTTTGCTCGGTGTTTTGTTCCACTCTTGCCGCCCTAGTTACTTGTGTACCGGTGTTATGTTCCATAATTGAGTGCTCCTAACATGCTCGGGGTTGTTATGGGGACCCCCTTGATTTTCGTTTTAGGATAAAACTTGTCTGGCAAGGCCCAACATTGGTACTACATTTGCCTAATAACTAATAAAATTGCATAGGGACTTTCCGGACCCCGTGGATAATTAATCAACAACCTGGGCCAGTGCTCCTCATGAGTGTTGGTCCAAAACAGAGCCACTTGCGGGGCGACCTCGGGGAAACTCGAGGGATTTCTATCTGGTCGCCGTACGTAGTGTTCATCTGGTCGTGTCCTGAGAATGAGATACGCGGCTCCTATCGGGTTCGTCGACACGTCGGGCGGTCTTGCTGGACTTGTTTTACCTTTCTCGAACGTCTTGTGCGAGGAATTCCGAGAATACTTCGGGCTATCTCGAGGTTGCGGTTTTCCAGTGGAATTGCCTAGGAAGATCACGAGATTCGTGGTCGAGGTTATTCCCGCTGCGTGTGGTTAGTTTGTGATGGATGAGTTGGAGCACCCCTGCAGGGTTAAATCTTTCGGAAAGCCGGGCCCGCGGTTACGTGGCAACTTGGAAACTTTGTTTAACACCCGGTCATATCAAACTTGAAGTAAACTCAAATAAAATACACCAACCGTGTGCGTAACCGTGACTGTCTCTTCTCGTGAGTCCTTATCCGAGAGAGAACACGGTGCGGTTATGTTTGACGTATGTAGGTGTTCAGGATCTCTTAGAGGTCATTACTAGTTCACGACCGTTTATGCGACAATCATCCCCCTTTATTCTTGTACTCGTAAGTTAGCCACTCTAATAATTGCTCAGTGCTTGCTGTAGCCTCACCACTTAACCATACCTCACCCATTAAGCTTTAATAGTCTTGATAACCTTGGAAATGAGATTGATGAGTCCCCGTGGCTCACAGATTACTACAACAACAGTTGCAGGTACAGGTAATGCGATGACATGACGTGAGCGCGATGCTTTGTTTGATTTGGAGTTCTTCTTCTTCTTCATCGATCTAGGATGGGTTCCAGGCGACAGCCTGGGATAGCAAGGATGGATGTCTTTTTATCGTTTGTTTTCGTCCGTAGTCGGACCCTGCTCTTCTGTATGATGTTTGGATATGTTGTTGTATTGATGTGATATTGATGTAGCTTGTGGCGAGTGTAAGCCAATTCCATATACTCATCTCTTCTTTACATGTACTTGTAATGATATCCATTCTTGCAAAACGACTAGATGCGCTTCTATCCCTGTCAAGTCCCTCGTGCCAAAATAACGATAGGATCGCATCTTGGGCATTACAAGTTGGTATCAGAGCCTGTACCGACCTAGGAGCCCCCTTGATTGATCAAACTTGGCCGAGTCGAGTCTAGTTAAAACTATTTTGAGTCTAGTTATATCGGAGAGTAGGATTCTTTTACTCCTCTTCTGTACTCGGGTGAGGTATTTGACTTAGGAATTTTCATTCTACTCCTCTTCTCGCTCAAAATTTTTTTTAGGATCACGCGGGTATTTTGGAAACTATATGATGCAGATGTGACAGAGTTCTGTCTTGGTGCCTCCTGTCTGACTTGATTTCTTCCGGGGACTTGAGCTCCAGGGGATTCTTGACACATCGTTATCATTCAGTTTCCTTAGTATCTCAGGACGGAGGATGTTCGAAATTACTTCAATACTTTTCATGGCGAGATAAGGCTGGAGTCACCCAGTACTGGGGAGGCGTCCGGGGTACTGCCATGTTTAGTATCGTTGTGATTACGAGTGTCTGAGGTAGATGAGTTTGCGGAATTTCTTGGATTATGGTGTGGAAGGTTGCGGGTGCAGTTGTAGCTGATTACCTTGGGTACATTCCTGGGTCCGCAACCTGAATCGCATAAACAAGAAAGACTTCGGAAATTCTTAGGTGGGAAATCAAGTACTTACCTAGGATTATCCTTCCAACAAATGCAAATGGGTTTGTGTTTGTTCCGGCTTGTTTCGTAAGCTTCATACTTTGGTTTTGTTGAAGTATGGTAAATTCAAGTTCCTTCGATGTCAAGTGGTGATTTCATATCTTTTCTAAGCGGTGTTCTCACATTTTTATGGGAATGCTAATCCTTTTGTTCAACCGGAGTTGTCATGTCAATTCTTTCCAACCGGTGTGCTTCTCTTCAAGATGATTCTATCCCTTCCAATTTTTGCAAGATATATCCTCATCCTTCCTTTTCCCCGGAGTTCATTTCATCCGTTCCAAGTCTTCTTTGTTTTCCCCGCCCTCCCGCCCTTTTCTTCAATGAGTAAATTCTCATCCTCGTGGGGATGCTCAAAGTGTCAAGTTCATCATTCTGTTCTTGTTTTCTTCTCCGGTGGATTCAATTCAATCTCTCGGTGTTCATCATATCCTTGTCATTCGTTATATGATTCCCTATGTTGGAAGTTCTTATCCAAGCCTCTCTTGTTTGTTCGTCTCTATTCTATCCGGAGTGCTGATGATATCTCTGAAGTCTTGTGTTTTAATTCAAATCCTTTCAAATTATTTCAAGGTTCTCACCTCAACAAGTTTTCATTTGTACCGGTGCAATCTCTCTTCATAAGCAATCATTTCAACGGTGGTCTCTTTGAGTGGGCTCATAACCCACAGGTTTTTCCCCAGGATCTTACCTGGCTCTTTTAATCTTTTCCGGAGATTTCAAAGTATTTTCAAATATGACGTAAGAATGATTCTCATCAGTCATATTCTTTTTTCAAGATCGCTTCAAATTATTTCATCATTGGCTCAACCATTCCTTATTCATTGTTCCGGAGTGTCTCGGTAATTCTTGGTGTTCTTTCTCGTCATCATTCTCAGAGTTGAAGACCGAAGTAGAGTTTCTCTTAAATCTTTGTCCATTGTCATGAAGATTCATGGTTTCAGCTTGTTGCTATCCTCTCTAATTCGTTTCGATCATGAGTAATTCCTTCCATATCCATCCGGAGCATTTCAGAGTTGTTGTCATTTCTCGATCCTCCGAAGGCCGTCATTTCAAAAGATTTCTTCGTTCTCAGCTTTCAGCTTTCGTTCTCCAATTCTTCTCAATTGTCGTCTCTTCGTTCGTATCTCAATTATTCCGGTGCTCCATTCAAGTTTTCTGCTAGGTGTATCGTGATCTCTTCCTTCTCATGTTTTTCATTCATTCTTGGTATCCTCATTCGTTTGTGAATTCTTACCGGTGTTTCGTTGAAGTCGTCTTCAAGCTTGTTTCATCCCTCTTCAATCTTTTGCAAGAAGAATAAGTGGTATGTTAAATCCGTTGTTGGTCATCAATTTAACTTGATGAAGGATAGGCATAACATAATTCTTATTCTTGTTTTATCAAGGTGTTTCAATCCTTCTTCCAGAGTTGTTCATGATATCAATTCTCGATTCTAAGTTGCTGTTCTTTTCTCTTCCGGAGTTCCAAGTTTTCTCAAGTATCTCATCGCGAAGCTTCATCTAAATCTTTGCAACTTCATAATCTATCCTTTTCAACCTTCATTTCTTTTTATCGTTGTTTCGTATACGGAGGTCCTCACGGTGGTTCTTCAAGGATGTAATTCTTTCTTGAAATATTCGTCAAGATTCTTGTTGGAGGAGCTCAAGTATTATTATCTTGCATTTCAAAGTGCATTTCATTCTCTCTTATCTTTTGAGATGGTGTTATAGCATTCTTGATTCATGAGGAGTCTCAAAGAGTAGTTGACAATAATGAGATATGTAAATCCATCATCTTCCTCATTGGAGCTATCTTGGATTGGATTTCACCTAAAGCATTTCCTTAGGATTGTTTCCATCATGGTGCTCATCAATGATCCAAGTTTTCAATGTATCCTCTTGGTGAAAGAAGTTTTGCGTATCTGTTGCTCCCAAGCAACCAATTGTTTTCGTTTGTGGCCGGTTGTCACCTCATAATTTTGAGTTGTTTTCCATAAGCCCATAACAACCTTTTCTTTTCGTTGTTAGTTTTTCAACAAATCTGTTCAACCTATGCTTTTCAAATTCAATGGTGGTAGAAGTTGTCTTTTTCTTCTTCGTTCCCTTCTCTCCAAAGTTCTAGCTTCTATTCTTTTGTTCCGGAGGCATTGTATTGTTGCTCTCTTTCATCCATTATCTTGTTTTATCAAGATCAGGTGATTTCTTGCTTATCCATTTAACCGGATTGTTGCGTCATCTTTTCAAGCTCCTTCCATATTATCAATTTTGCCTCTCTTTCCTACCGAAGTGCTGCCAAAATTTCTCTTGAATTCTTGCTTGTTTCTCATATCATCCTTCTTCTTATGGTTTCACTCGTTTGTCAGAGAAGCAACTAAGTTTTACCTCTTCCTTTTCTTTTCCTCTTCCCCTTCTCATTCTAAGATCTCGGGTCGAGATCACTTGTAAGTGGAGGAGAGTTGTAACAGCCCGAGACTAACGCTCCAGAAGATTCCCGTTTTATTTCCATTCTCGTCGTCTGCTTTGTTCGGTTGTCGCATTCATCGTCGCATCATCTGCATCATCTGCATAACATCGTCATTCGTTTTCGAAAACTTGCATCCGTTCGTAGTTGCCGGTTCTCTCCGTTTTCCTCGATGAAAGTTTCGAGTCCAACCACACTCGCACACACCCGCGGCATTCGTTTAAAAAAAAGTTTTAAAAGCACGTGAAAAATATTCTCGGATTGGGTCGAAAGTTGGCATGCGGTCTTGTTATATTGTAGGTAGAGCGCCTGCCAAGTTCCGTCGCAATCTGAGGTCGTTTGATACCTGAACGGTCGACCACAGTGGCACCATCATCGGTTTAATTGTCGGATGTTTTCGGTGTTTTAAACCCTGTCACGGGCCACCATGTTCCCTCTCTTCCTACCTAGCCTCTTCTACACAGCCCACAAGCCCATCCTAGCCCCTACCCACGACCGGAGCCGTCCGATTTCGATCGGAGGGTCGAAAACCGGACTAAAGTCCCCTAAACCTAAATCCCTGCTATAAAAGGAAGGGCAATCCCTCCCAATTAGAAAACCCTAGCCTCGCCTCGAAAACCGCGCCACCCAGTCTCCACCGTGCCTCCTCTCTCCTCCCAGCGCCGCCGGCCCGCCAGGCCCATCGCGGGCCCGTCCAAACATGGAATCGCGCCGCCGCCGGATCGTCGTCGCCGCGCCTCGTCCCGATCTGCGAGGAGAGGAGCTCCTCCCGATCCAACGTGCCTCTCCTCCGGCCCTCCAGCCTCGCCCCTCGCCGGCCGCAGTTCGCCCGCCGCCTCGTGCCCACACAGCAGCGCCGCCTTGCTCCGCTTCCTGCCGCTGCAGCCATGGCGTCATCGCGTGTCGCGAGGGCGGCCCGACCTTGTCCCGACGCCGCCTCGCTCCTCCGCCGTCGGGATCCGGCAGCCCACGCCCGGATCCAGCGCCGGCCGACGGGATCTGCCCCGTGTCGCCTCCCTCTGTGCCCCGGCCTCCTTCGCCGGAGCTTCGAGGCCCGCCGCCTTTGCTGCCTCACTCGATCCCGATCGAGATCGGGAGGAGAAGGCCGGTCGCGCCAGGTGGGCCGACCTGCTGCCAGCCCAAGACCCAGCTGCTCCACCTAACGGGCCAAGGCCCAGGGTGAGCGCCCAGCCCCATCTATCCGTTGCCTAGTGCGCAGTTTTGCTATATGATGCTCAGTCTAGTGTGGCCCATTGCGTTTTTTTTATTATTGCAGTAAAAAGCACGATTTTAAAATGTTGATAAATAATTAACCGTGCACCGTAAAAAAAATGTTTTATATATGAAAATGCTCAAAAAAATGCGTAGATTAACAATATGCCATTTTCATCCCCGATAAAATACCTATGCTCGCTGTTTGCATCATTTTGCATAATTGCCATTAATTAGCATTGTCATATTTATTTAACCATGCATTGGAATTAATCCAACAATATATTAAAAATGTTCATATTATCGGCATCGCATTTTCATGCATGACAAACTGGTTCATTGTAATATTTGCATTTAACCTGCATTTATAGTTGCTAAAAGGGTTTATACCATTAACTTGCCTAATTAATTGTGACTTATTTTTCCACATGAACCTATGCATATTATATATTATTGTGGGGTAGAAAAGTCCATAGAATTTATCTGTGCACTTTGTTTTGTCATTTGAGCAAGTTGTGAGCATGTCATTTTTGCTATGATGCTCTTTTGACATTTTCGTGTGATTTAATCCATGCACATTTTGGAATAGTTGCAAACATGAGATATGCCCTTGGACATGTGTGCTAGGCCCTGGTCTTTTTGGTTGCTATAGAAATCCATGTTTAGGTGTTGTTTTCTTGTTGCCAACATGCCATAAAAATTTGCTGTTTTGGGGGTCCAAAATATTTCTAAGTCTGAAATCTGTGTTATTTTGTTGTTGTCTTGCCATGTGGTTTGCTATTGATCTATAGCTCTTTTGGTGTTGCCACAATGAGATGTATTGTTAAGCATGTTATGCTCTATCATGTTGTGCCAATAGTTTGCATGAATAGGTTTTACATCATAATTAATTCTGCTGTCCAATAGGTCAATCTGTTTAAAACTGCTGCACATGTCTACTCTAATTTTCACTAAGTCTGAGAATCTGTTTTCTTCATGATGCCATGTTGTGTTGATGTTTGCCATGAATCTGAGCATAATTTCATGTTGCCACCATGGTATGATTTGTAGTGCATCATGTCTACTACCATGCTGTTAATTTTCATGCCATAATATGCTCTGTAGAATATAGTTTTGCTGCTGCCAATATGCCTCCGTGATAAAACTGCTATGCTAAAAACTGTTGTTTTCACCAAGTCCTAATCTGCTATATTTTGTTGCCATGTTATGAGCTTCCTACCATGTGTTCCATGATTCTTTTGAGTATGAAATGTGAAGATGAAATGAAGTGTGTGTTATATGCTGCTGCCCCATGCTTAGTTTATGCATTTTAGAATCTTGTAGCTTGTTGTTTTCATGCGTGCAATATGCTATCTTGCTGTTTTGGGCAGATTTCAACTAAAACTTGTGTTGGTTGTATTTGTTGAACCGTAGCTCCGTTTTGAACATGTTGCATATGTAACTTGACTAGAATTTCATGTAGTTTCATAATATCTTGTTGCATACATGATTTAACATGTTTGTGGTGGGTGTTTGCATGCATTTTGCATTCATAGCATATTATCTTGTGACGGTCATAAGTTTTAGACCGTAGCTCCGTTTCAAACGTTCCATATATGTAAATCAACTAGAATGACGTGTAGAATTGCGTGGCACACTTTATATTGCTGTTTAACAACTATAAAGCATGATTAGTTCAGATCTGGACCAATCTCAAAATTAACATATGGGGTCATTTCGGAAATGCTATATGTTGTTTCCGGCCTCATTTAAACTTTCCTTGATGTGTACTTTACTTATGCTTCACCTCTTGCCATGTTTAACAACATTTAATATTGTCGTGTACCTAAACGAGAGTGAACTAAATATTCGAATGTGGAGTTTCGTCAATATGCAAGTCGTTGCATATTGAGCTTCACTTAATGTGTAGAAGTTAATTGTTGTGCTTGCCATGTCATGCATAACATGCATCATATTTGAAGTGCATCATGTCATGCATATGTTGTGGTGTATCATGTGTTGATTTTTGTTCCGGATTGTTTCTTCTCGATAGAGTTCCGAAAGCGTTCGGAGTGTGAGGATTCGTTCGACTACGTTGGTTTGTCTACTTCACGGATTCGTTCTTCTTCCAAGCGGGATCTCAGGCAAGATGATCATTTACCTGGATACCATTCCTATCATAGCCATGCTAGTTGTCTCGTTTCTATCGCTGTCTCGCTACCTACCACTTGTATGTCAAGCCTCCCAGATTGCCATGAAAAGCCTCTAACCCCTCCATATCCCAGCAACCATTGTTTGGCTATGTTACTGCTTGCTCAGCCCTTCTTATAGCGTTGCTAGTTGCAGGTGCAAGCTCTTTCCATGTGCTACATGGTTATTTTGATATATCACAATATTATTGCTATTTAATTTAATGCACATATATACTTGGTAATGGGTGTTAGGCTTGGCCTTTTGCTCGGTGTTTTGTTCCACTCTTGCCGCCCTAGTTACTTGTGTACCGGTGTTATGTTCCATAGTTGAGTGCTCCTAACATGCTCGGGGTTGTTATGGGGACCCCCTTGATTTTCGTTTTAGGATAAAACTTGTCTGGCAAGGCCCAACATTGGTACTACATTTGCCTAATAACTAATAAAATTGCATAGGGACTTTCCGGACCCCGTGGATAATTAATCAACAACCTGGGCCAGTGCTCCTCATGAGTGTTGGTCCAAAACAGAGCCACTTGCGGGGCGACCTCGGGGAAACTCGAGGGATTTCTATCTGGTCGCCGTATGTAGTGTTCATCTGGTCGTGTCCTGAGAATGAGATACGCGGCTCCTATCGGGTTCGTCGACACGTCGGGCGGTCTTGCTGGACTTGTTTTACCTTTCTCGAACGTCTTGTGCGAGGAATTCCGAGAATACTTCGGGCTATCTCGAGGTTGCGGTTTTCCAGTGGAATTGCCTAGGAAGATCATGAGATTCGTGGTCGAGGTTATTCCCGCTACGTGTGGTTAGTTTGTGATGGATGAGTTGGAGCACCCCTGCAGGGTTAAATCTTTCGGAAAGCCGGGCCCGCGGTTACGTGGCAACTTGGAAACTTTGTTTAACACCCGGTCATATCAAACTTGAAGTAAACTCAAATAAAATACACCAACCGTGTGCGTAACCGTGACTGTCTCTTCTCGTGAGTCCTTATCCGAGAGAGAACACGGTGCGGTTATGTTTGACGTATGTAGGTGTTCAGGATCTCTTAGAGATCATTACTAGTTCACGACCGTTTATGCGACAATCATCCCCCTTTATTCTTGTACTCGTAAGTTAGCCACTCTAATAATTGCTTAGTGCTTGCTGTAGCCTCACCACTTAACCATACCTCACCCATTAAGCTTTAATAGTCTTGATAACCTTGGAAATGAGATTGATGAGTCCCCGTGGCTCACAGATTACTACAACAACAGTTGCAGGTATAGGTAATGCGATGACATGACGTGAGCGCGATGCTTTGTTTGATTTGGAATTCTTCTTCTTCTTCTTCATCGATCTAGGATGGGTTCCAGGCGGCAGCCTGGGATAGCAAGGATGGATGTCTTTTTATCGTTTGTTTTCGTCCGTAGTCGGACCCTGCTCTTCTGTATGATGTTTGGATATGTTGTTGTATTGATGTGATATTGATGTAGCTTGTGGCGAGTGTAAGCCAATTCCATATACTCATCTCTTCTTTACATGTACTTGTAATGATATCCATTCTTGCAAAACAACGAGATGCGCTTCTATCCCTGTCGAGGCCCTCATGCCAAAATAAGGATAGGATCGCATCTTGGGCGTGACAGTATCATTCTGAAGTAATAAAGTGTCGCTTCCTTAATCAAGATCTATGAAATATGCAAGATCCCTTATTGATCTCCGCGCCATCAATCCCTTAAGAGGAATACAATACAGTTAGCTTTTTTCGTTTACATCCTTATATGGAGAAGTTGAATAGAGTTTGTGAAGTACTTACAAGATCATGCATTTAACAATAGTGCCAACGAGCATATCGATGTTGAAGAAGAGACGAAAGTCCTCAAATCCCACAAAGATGGTACCCGGCATGTGATGGAAATACATACCGGAGTAGTGTGCTTCCAGAACGGTATTATCTTCTCCTTCTGACATTTTCTCCATGCAATATTTGTGTACCTTGTGGCAACTGGAACTGCACTCATCAAATTATTCGCCAACAAGAAATGGCTGGCCATGTGTGTACTTGTGTGCTTCAAGTGCGTCTGTTTTTTCTTACAAAGTGGAATGTAAATTTCTTCATCGGGCGTTACATGGTTCTGGTCAAAGAGTGTTTGTAGTAGGATGCTCTGGTTCTCATCCCTCCTTTGTTTCTTTATGTGTAATAACAAATTGCAAATCTTATGAGGAAACTAAATATAACCGCAACAACCTCTGTAGTATAGGATGCACAGTGATAGTATTTGTATAACTTCAAATTAATACTAATAGGTATGTACATAAGAACTTGTCAGATTTCGGGCTCCGCAAAACCCTCAAGGTTCGAACATAGGCGCGTGTGCGAAGATCCCCCGCGGCCTCGCCCTACCTAGCTCGCTACTCGATGGCGAAGACGATGAACTCGCTCGATGACGAGGAAGAAGATGAACACGGTGGTTTACCCAGGTTCGGGCCGCTGCGAAGCATAATACCCTACTCCTGCTTTGGTGGATTGCCTCTCAAGGAGGTGTGATGGATGAACTAGTACAGTGTTGAGGAGCCTCGTGAGGGCGCTCCTGAGGTGTTCTTGGCCCTCTGCTCACTTGTGATGGGGTTCCCTCTCTCGCCCCTTTCTATGGTGCAGCCTAGCCTCTATATATAGCGGTGGCCCGGGTCCTCTTCCCTTATCGCAATGGCGGGAAGGGATCCCACAACGACCAAATTTGAAGGGGGACAGGAGTACATCCCCGCCCTGTCCAAAGGCGGTCTTCGCCTGCAAAGTAGCTGTCGATGATGCAGAGGTGGGCTCGGCAATGACATCCGTCCTGTGGGGCTCGTGGTCGTTGTCTTGTTGCACCAGAATGGAAACCTTTGGGGGCGCTTTGGGAACCCGCGTACGTCCTTGCTCCCTTTGCACCAAAGGGGAAACTGCACCGCCTGGTGCGCTGGTGCCCACCTGTCCTTCCTCGCGTCATCTTTGACTCCTGAGGCCGGGCTCTGCATAGAGATCTCCGCCGCTCCGGAGGGGGCCTGGGGAGGCCCATCCCTTGTTGGTCTTCATGCTCCTCCTCCTCGCAAGCCTAGGGCCCTCGTGAGGGCCTTGTCTTGAGTAGAGTCGCGCCAGGACGTGCCTGGCTGACGAGGTGGGCCATGCCCTGGGCCGCAGGCAGGCAGGTCTGGGTACCCCCGTTCCCAGAACACCGACAGTAGCCCCCGGGCGCAAGGCGCGCCCGAGCTGGCTTCCGGGCGAAGCCTTGAGGTCGGCCCAAAGCGCCGCGGGCCCCAAACGCCTGCGGGCCAGGCTTTACACGCGGCAGACTCTGAGAGGCGATCGCCCCCTCAACTCCACGCCGGCTCGGCCATTGCCAGGTTTGTCAAATTGCCGGGCACACGCCACCAAGCCGTCTTTGTTCCTCTTTGATTTGGCCGTCTGTTCTCCCCTCTTCCGCGGCTCTCACCCTTTCCGTCAATTCCTTGCGCGCGTGCCGCCACGCCCCCTTGCCATGGCCCCCAAGAAGGGAGTGGGCGAGGGCTTGAGGGCGCCGATGACCGCATCAGCGCCTAAGCCCGCGCTGGGCCGGTCATCGGTGGTGAACTTGGAGGGGTTGGAGAAGGTTCAGCTGGTGGTCGCCGCCGGCTCCAATGAATGGGGGGCAACCAAGATCTGGCTGGGCTCGCGGCCTCGGAGCGAGCTTGAGGCCCCCGCCGTCCCCCTTCATATCCACGCCCTTCTCTCGGGCGTGCTGCCGCCGTTCTCAGGCTTCCTCTCCACCGTGCTTTCGCATTATCGGATCCACGTGCTCCACCTTGACCCCGGTTCCCTTGTCCTCCTCTTGGCCTTCGCGTTCCTGTGCGAGGCCTTTGTTGGTGTCTTCCCCTTCGTGGCCTTGTTGCGCCACTTCTTCTCCCTTAAGTTGGTCTCGGGGGAACAGTGCTCTGGGTGCGTGTCCCTGAGAGCAACGGACACATCGGCCGGGGGGGCCCTCGATGCCGGACTCTCTCCGGAGGCAAAAGGGTTCCGGCGGCAGTGGGTGTATGTCAACGCCGCTGAGGCCGACCCTCTGTTCCAACCCCCACTGGCCCCCGCAGTGCCGAATCGTGGGTGGAGGCATGAGGAGCTTGCCGACCCGAGGCTTGCGCGGGTCCTAGCCAGGCTGGCGAGGCTGAAGAAGGCGAGCGTGACGATGGCGATGGTGGTGCGGGAGTTCACATGCCGACGAATTACTCCTCTTCAGCGCCATTCCCGCCCGATGTGGGCCTTCACAAGCCCCCGCGATCCCATGAGGATCCAGGTTCCGCCTCTTTCCCCCGGCGTGCTGCACGAGCTGCTCCACCGCCTGACCGGTGGTGAACCTGACGAGCTTTCCCGGGGCGGCCTCCCCTTGTACAACTACAAGGACCGGGAAGCCCTCGTCCTGAAGATGCCGCGTTTCGATGAGTGGGGGATCCTTCCTCCAGAGGTGGCGCGTCCTCAGGATGCCCCTTTCTCGGGGGGCCCTGACCCCCGGGAACTCTAAGGGCGCCGCCCTTCCCGTGGCCGAGGTGGAGCGCCCTTCGCTGCCCGCTTCTCCGGTTCCCGCTTCGAGTCAGCCCGGGGTCGAGGGTGACGCCCCGTCGATGATGAAGGTCGCCATCTCCACCGCTGAGTGTTAGGTACCGGTCGTCGGTTCATCATTCCCCGGTCCCCGCGCCGGCCGGAAGAGGAAGGCGCCCAGGGGCGGCCGCTCCTCGGTGCCGTGGGCACCGGTGAAGAGGAAGTGGATCGCCGTGGATGAGTAAGTGCCTGTGCCCCCTCGACTTTCCCTTCGGCGCCCTCCTTCTGAGCTTCTGTTTCGCAGGCTACCCACCGGTGAAGGAGGGACCGGGTCGGAGCCACCCACTCCTGCGGCCGCTGAGCTTCTTGCGGTCTCGTCTCCCGTCGGCCGCGGGGTTCTGGCCGCCAGAGCGCCCACACCCAAGCCTGTTCGGCCGTCAGGAGGCCCCAAGCGCGAGCCCCCTACGGTCTTCTTCGCCCGTGGCCTCCAGCTCCCTAGGATGGGGCCGCTTCCCCCGCTAGAGGCCTTCCCTGGGGGCGTGCCGCGCTGTATCCTTGGGCCCCCTTTGCTTGGTGATGCGGGGCCCCAGGAGGCGCGTCCTTCTTCTGGAGTGGTTATGCGGGAGCCCCCAGCCCCTGGGCACGCGTCTGGGCTGGGTGGCCCCTCGTGTACCTCAACCGCCCATCCTGTGGAAGGTGGAGGCCCTGGTTGGCCCCTTGAGCTCGCGGGTGACTGGAGCGCCGCGCGGTGGGGTTTGCTCCAAACCACGGCGGACGCGCTAGGACGCCTGGGGGTGGAGCTTGCCAACAGTGATGCACGCTTGGAGGTGGAGCGTCAGCGCCTTGCGCAGGAATGGCATCGTCTTGAAGTCGCCGTGAATTTTGGCTGCCTGCAGCGCGAAAGCGCCCGTGCAAAGGCCGAGGAGTCTCTTGTCGCGGCGATGGAGGCCCACGAGTGCGCCTTTTCCGAGGCTCAGGAAGCCGACTGCCGGCGCAGGGCCTCCGAGGAACGCCTCAAGGAGCTTCAAGCCTTCAACGCCGACCTTGAAAGGTAGATCCAGATGCGGAGGGCCACACTTGATGGCCCGTAAATCGAGTTCCTCCCGGCCGGCGCGAGCCCCCTCGTGCCCGTTGACGCGTTGGCGATGGAGGCGCTGGAGCAGAGCCTGGAGCAGGAGAGGCTGGAAGTGAGGGAGCGCCAGGCCTCGCTCGCCGAAGAGTCCCTTGCCTCCCGCGAGGCGAAGTTCCAAGAGGAGGTCGACAACAAGGTGGTACAGGCTTGGCGTTCCCTTCTCCAGGACTATCGCGTGAAGCTGAAGCTCCAGGAGTCGCGTTTCTGCAAGCGTCGTGACCACCTGAAAGGTGAGGTTGATGTCCTCAAGAGAAGGTTAGGCCAAGAGGAGGGATGCCGGCGAGCCACGATGGACGCCCAGGATGCTGCCGAGGCCGAGCTAGCCTTTCTCTATAAAAAAGTAAAGGGCGATGCTTCCCTAGCGGAGAAGGCTTCGGACAAGGCCGACCGTGCTCGCAGCCTCCAGCACGCGTGTTCCCAGATGTTCCGGTCCCTCGAGGGGAGGGCTACCCGGGCCTTGAGTGACATCTGCGGTGCGAGCGTCTTGAGCCCCTTGGTTCCGGACGACGCCGGGTACCTGGGCTTCTTTTCCAAGGTCGTGGAGTGCCTTGAGGGGGGTGCGGAGAAGGTCTGCATGCTTGTGGAGGAGAAGCGCCGTGACCTCCTCGCGCGGGCGGCCTCGAACGTCTTCAGCCACCTCCTTCGTCTCGACCCACACTTCGATTTTGGAGCGGTGCTCGGTCCTGTGCCTGAAGTGACTCGCGCTGCCCTCGCCGAGTGGGTCGAGGACCATGTGGAAGACCTGATAGCGGAGCTTTCTTCTGACAAAGCCGTGGGCCATGCCGGTGCCGGGGAGCGCGAGGCCGCCAGTGGCGGTGATGACGAGAGTGGCGGCGACTGCATGTCCCCTTGAGTAGGCTGCTTGTTCTCCTGGAAAGGTTATGCGTGTGGCCTAGTGGCAACTCTAATGTATTTTCGAAAATACCCTTGAATGTGTTCCCAAATGACGAGGTGTGTTGCGCCGCGCTTCCTCTTGTCCGGGGTCACTGCCAATCCGATTGACACGCTCGCGGTAGCCTTCCGCGTCAGGGAGGTTTAGTAGTGGCGCTTGGGGGGGGGTCTCCGGATGTCCTGAGGACTTCTCCTTCATATGAATGAGGCAAGTTGGGAGCCCTTTCGGCACTCTGTGTCTGCAGGCCCCAGTCCTGCACATTTCCCCTCCATCGTAGTGTACGACCGGATCATCAAGGACACAACCACGAGGTGAGGCCTCGACACCCTTGATGCCGACCGGATCACCAAGGACGACATCAAGGGGCGAGTGGCTATATGACCGGTAAGGCTCCTGAGGCATGCTGCTCAGGAGCCCCCTTTGACGCTCAAGTAGCTCTACGTCGGCAGGTCCCAGTCCCGCACATTTCCCTACCACCGTAATGTACGACCGGATCACCAAGGACGCACTTACGAGGCGAGGCCTCGACACCCTTGATGCCGACCGGATCACCAAGGATGACATCAAGGGGCGAGTGGCTTTATGACCGGTAAGGCTCATGAGGCGTACTGCTTAGGAGCCCCCCTTGACGCTCAAGCAGCCCCCCAAAGAAAATTTTGTTTCCTGCCTCGGGAGGGGCGGGCCTCCCGAGGCTCCAAGATGGCACGTCGGGCCGTGAGTGGAGCCCCCGAGCGAGTATGAAGCGGCATGCGCCTGCTAACTCTTGCGGGAGTACCACGCGAGGATCCGAGCGCCAAGGCCTTGGCGAGGTGCGAGCGCCGTGCCCCCCAGCCCCCGCTCGCGGGGTGGGAGGGGGAGGGAAGTAGGCGAGTGCTTGCCGCGAAGAGAGCAAGGCGCAAAACGAGGATTGTTATCAAAAAGTGCGAGACCCCTTCCCTCCAGAAGAAAAATGCAAGAACACCAAATTCCATTCCGAAAGGCGGTAAGTTTGAGTACAAAAAGGATTCTCAAGGCAGCAACTTCGAATACAAAAAAGAGCGAGAAATGGTCGCGTCTGGCACTCAGGGTAGTCTTCGTCTTCGTCTTCCCCCAGCGCTGAGCATAGGGCGTCCACATTGCATGGGCGTAGCCATTGGAGGGCAGTGTTGTCCGCCAGCGCGGAGCTGTGGCTTCCACATTGCATGGGAAGGAACCCCTCTGCGTCCTCGGGGGGCTCTGGGCATATACAGCCCACTCATTATTACGTGAGAGTGTCACGGGTTGGTCCTGGGGGTGTACAGGGAGCCCCATGCCTCACGGACATGAAGCCCACTCCCAGCCCCCAGGCTTGGCGTGGCGAAGTAGGGTCGGCTCCGGACGGGACCTCGAGTGTAGGGGTAGCCCCTCGCGCTCTCCGATGGGAAGGCCCGCCCCAGAAAAGGGCCTTGGGCACCCCGGGCTGTGCCCCAGCGCGCCTCGCTGGGGTGCCCGGGGTCCCCATGCAGGTACTCGAGGCCCTGCCCCCAGGCTGGGCGAGCCGGGCCTGGGAACATGGGCGAGTACATGATCGCCCGCTGGTGATCGAACGAAACCCGACCCGGAGACATGGGCGTATGTTCCACCCTCCGTCTCCAAGAGGGCATCGCGCGACCCGGAGACATGGGCGTGTGTTCCACCCTCCGTCCCCAGGTTGGGATCATCTGGCCTGGAGACATGGGCATGTGTTCCACCCTCCGTCTCCAAGCTGGGGCCACCCGGCCCGGGGACGTGGGCGCATGTTCCACCCCCCATTCCTAGGCAAGTGACCCCCGGTCCCCAGACCCAGACGCCTGCTCAAGGCAGCTCCCTACCAGTGGGTGTGCCTCGCGAAGCTACCTACACCTGGCATCCTAATGAGGCCAATCCCACAAGCCGGCCTCGCGACGCTGCGCATGCCAGCCCGCGCGAGAGCCGCCCGCGAAGTCGCGTACGCGCCTGCTGTCGCCGTGGTAGCCGGTGCTATTTCCTCCGCGGCCCGGGCACTCGTCAACATGGTCATTGTAGAGTTATTCGAGTCCTCGGACGCCGGCGCGATCGAGCCTCTGGTCCTCCTCCCTGGTCCCAGTGGGCGTGCTGAGAGGCGCGATGCGACGCCCCTCTCGTGTGGCCAGCACCTCCCACCAGTCTCTGCCGGCGCCTGCGGCCGGCTCCCATGCCCCCGGCGACTCGGGCCAGGCCCCCGGTGGGCGCGGGCCGCCGCGGACGTCCCGAGCGCGCCCGTGCGGCCCAGGCGCTGTGCCAGCCAGTCGAGCGAGTTCACGGGCACGAGTCTCGCTGAGATACACCTGGGTCTCGCCGGTGGCGGTGACGTGCCTGGGGGCATGCCTGGCCCAGCCGTTGCGGCGATCGCGCGCAGCGTGTTGGCGCTGTAGCTCGTGCGCCACGAAGAGCGCGACATGTCTGTGCGTTGGGTCATGGCAGACTTGGAAGAGCGGCGGCGTGGCCCGGATGCGGGGAAGGGCCGGGGCGGCAGGGGCGTGCCGTGTGGTTGGTGAAGGCGGCAGCCCCCAGCGTCCGTTGAGGGCCCGGCCGGTGACGGCGCCCGCTGACGGGGAGGCAGAATGGCGCGGGGTGCCAAGGACCGCCGGCGCCGCCCGCGCCATGCGGGCAGCCCGCCGCTCAGCACGGGCTCGACGTCCTTTCGCCATGAGTGCGGCGGGCGAAGGCAAGGCGAGGCCTGAGGAAGACTTTGACACGTCCCCTACCTGGCGCGCCAAATGTCAGATTTCGGTCTCCGCAAAACCCTCAAGGTTCGAACACAGGGGCGTGTGCGAAGATCCCCCGCGGCCTCGCCCTACCTAGCTCGCTACTCGATGGCGAAGACGATGAACTCGCTGGAAGACGAGGAAGAAGATGAACACGGTGGTTTACCCAGGTTCGGGCCGCTGCGAAGCGTAATACCCTACTCCTGCTTTGGTGGATTGCCTCTCGAGGAGGTGTGGTGGATGAACTAGTACAGTGTTGAGGAGCCTCGTGAGGGCGCTCCTGAGGTGTTCTTGGCCCTCTGCTCACTTGTGATGGGGTTCCCTCTCTCGCCCCTTTCTACGGTGCAGCCTAGCCTCTATATATAGCGGTGACCCGGGTCCTCTTCCCTTATCGCAATGGTGGGAAGGGATCCCACAACGGCCAAATTTGAAGGGGGACAGGAGTACATCCCCGCCCTGTCCAAAGGCGGTCTTCGCATGCAAAGTAGCTGTCGATGATGCAGAGGTGGGCTCGGCGATGACATCCGTCCTGCGGGGCTCGTGGTCGTGGTCTTGTTGCACCGGAATGGAAACCTTTGGCGGCCGCTTTGGGAACCCGCGTACATCCTTGCTCCCTTTGCACCAAAGGGGAAACTGCACGGCCTAGCGCGCTGGCGCCCGCCTGTCCTTCCTCGCGTCATCTTTGACTCCTGAGGCCGGGCTCTGCATAGAGATCTCCGCCGCTCCGGAGGGGGCCTGGGGAGGCCCATCCCTTGCTGGTCTTGATGCTGCTCCTCCTCGCGAGCCTAGGGCCCTCGCGAGGGCCTTGTCTTGAGTGGAGTCACGCCAGGCCGTGCCTGGCTGACGAGGTGGGCCATGCTCTGGGCCGCAGGCAGGCAGGTCTGGGTACCCCCATTCCCAGAACGCCGACAAAACTGATGATGTCACTTAAAATAGCATTGTCATCGGTCCAATCCAGAATATTATAACATAGAACTGATGACATCAACTAAAATAGCGCTCACAAATGTAAAACTGTGACAATGTCTTAATTACATCCAGAATAATATAGCACACGCGAAGTTTCTGAAGCACATCTAATATAACAAACGATTTCTAACGTCAAGAGGGGGGATAACCTTCTGTGCACATCCGAGAAACTGCCTCCCGCTATACACAGATTCAGAATGACCTAACTTCACACATGGAGATTGACATTGACAATGAGCAGGTAGATCTTCAGCTTCCCCGCCCCATTCCTTGGAAGTGGTGGTCCTAGGGAGCTACAAGAGGAAGGAATAGATCAAATCGGTTGGCGCATTCAAAATCCCCAATTCCAAACCATAACCCTAAACCTAGGTGAGTGAGAGAGAGGATACGGGAATACCTGGTTGGTGAGAGGTTCGTTGTTGGAGGAGACACTGCTAGAGGGGTCATCCGAGGAGACAATGGCATCCGCGGCGGCTGGATGCAAGACGGAGATAGCGAGCGAGCAAGCGAGGAAGTGGATAGAGCGCTTAGGAAGGAAGGAGGAAATAGGGGAAATGTGGCCCTTGGTGGGAAGGGGGGAGGGGGAGGGTGGGGAGAGGTAGATATTTTGGCGGTTGGTAAAATTTTTCGCTATGTGCAGGGAAACTTGGCATGCAAACTTTCATCAGAGACTATTACTTCTGAACAAATGTGTGTGATAACACACCATCGCAAACGATTCTTGTGCTTTGAGCATGTGCGATGAATTAGACCATACAAATCCCCCGGGTATTCCCTAGTTATAGTGCTCATCCATGTCGTTGCCTAATTTAACATCACCTGCTAACTAGGGTAAACAAATTAGCCGACACATAGCTCGCAGTTACTTAATCAAGGAAGTTCACTAAATAAATAATGCTCCTTGACCTAGACATAGCAATAACAAAAGACCGGCTCTCTCAACGAAGGCTATTAGTACTGCGCATAATTTTAACAAAGACGCCGACGCGCCACCTTATGCCTCGCCTTTGTTCGATGAGATGTCGACGACTTGCCCGGGCGACATTCCGCCGGTGCTGACTCCGCGTTCCCCAGACTGAACTCGAGCAAGGTGACACCCTCATCCTCGATGTGGCTCTCTTCCTTAGCGTCGCCCTTGCCATTGTAGTACTCGTAGTAGTGGCACCGCCAGAGCTCGCATTGGAACTCCACCGCCAATTCCTCGACGGACAGCCGATTGTCGACCTCTTCGTGAGCCACGCGCAACTCCTCCCGGCGCTCGTCGCTCTCGGACGACTCCCACATTTCCACCTCTTGCTCGGCGATCTCGTGCGGAAGGGGCTCCATGGCCACCGCTGCCGCATCAGTGGCATTCATTTGGGCTTCCGCATCTGCCGACTCTTCGGACGTGGGGTGAAGGCTTGATTCCGAGGAGGCCTGGAGTATCTTGGTGCAGGTGTCCTGATCTTGGCTTGGATGGCCTCGACCCTGGCCAGGGTGACCTCCGCGGCATGGAAGGCTGCTCGAGTACTCTTGGTGTTTGCAACCGCTATCGCAGCAGCTGCTGTTGCTATATCCGCGGCTGCATACGGCCTATCGGCCGTTGCAGAGGCCCTTTCGACGGATGTGGCCGTGCTCAAGGCGGATGCGGCTGCGCTCTCTACGTAAGCGGCCATGCTCTCAACGGAGGCGGAAGCGCTCAGGGCAGAGGCGATGGTCGTACGCGCCCTCACGAAGCGTCTCCACGACGTCATTCTTTGCAAGAAGGGTTTGTTGGGGTGGGGATTGAGGGTGAACGGAATCCGAGCTAGAAGAAGCTTCCGGTGTATGCCATAAATAGATCCATGAATTTTCACCGCAAACGGTTCCTATATAGAATCGTGTGTATTCAGTTCACTTTTTGTATTGATTTGTAAAATTATTTTGGGATACAACATGAACGGATAATGTTTTAATTGTAAGAAAAAAAATCCTACCGTTAAAATGCACGAATACAACCGTTATGCTAGGATTTGAAAATTTCCGACATTCATTTGGCCTTTTTAAGATAGTAAATGAGTTTCTAGCATTTCAATGGCCATAATTCAAATTCGAAATACATGAACATGCAAGATGAAGCAAAAACTTGTTGGAAAAATCATATTTGTGTGTTTCCTTATCATGCCCCATGCAATAAACTGGAATGAATTCCAAACATCTTGGAGTCACTCTTTGGACAAAAATGTTATGTATCTAGGTTTTCAAAATAAAAAAACTCAAAAAATGCTCTGCAATACATGTAAATGTGCATGATTTCATGACATGGCACCAAGATGTCGAGGTACAAATTATGGATTTGTTTCAGATAAGCTTTGACACATACGTGACAAATCAGATTGTCACACGAACATTAGCTAATGGTTCCGAGAAGGAACGGGGGTCATGTTTGATGACGAACCGACATTCACTGCCTCACTTGGCATTGCTTTTTTCACCCTTACAATGCACGAATACAACCGGCAAGTGGAAATTTTAAAATTTCCGGGTTTTATTTGGCCTTTTTAGACATTAAGTGCTAGCCATTTAATGGCCATAATTCAAATTTGAATACATGAACACGTCACGATGAAGCAAAAACTGGTTGGAAAAATCATATTTGTGTCCTTGCATCCATATTTTTATGCCCCATGCAATAAAACTGGAAGGAATTCCAAACATGTTGAGTAATGATTTGGACACGAACATCAAGAATCTAGGTTTCTAATTGAAGAAAACGGAAAAAATGTTCTAAAATACATGAAAAATTGCATGATTTCACGAGAAGGATCCAAGATGTCGTGGTAAAAATTTGGATTGTCCGAGATAATCTTAATTTGACGCATACCTATCACAAACCAGAGCATCACATGAAGGCTCGTGGTTTGGAGAGGGAACATGCGGGCATGTTGGATGACGAACCGCGAGTCTCTGCCTCATTTGGCCTTGATTTTTTCTTCACAATTACAATGGATACATACAATTGGCATGCTAAAATTGGAAAAAAAAATGAGGTTTCATTTGGCAAACATTGACAATCTAGGCTTTTAAATTCGAGATAAGTGAAACATGTTGTGAAATACATGGCACCAAGATGCCATGGTATTTTTTCCTTCCAATTTCAATAACACAAAAGTATTTATTTATCAGACTTTACAATAATATCAGAGTATAGTAAGTTAGTAACACAAACCGCACGCATGCATTACAAGTGGAAACAAAATGTACATATCTGGCAAGACAACCGGGTCCCACATGATTGGCACTCTATTTCACATTTTGAGTTTTGGAAGCCTAATTTCGAGGGCTTTTAATCCCACGCAGTCATGCATCGGGAACCGTCTATGATATTAAGTCACACATGGCTTTTGATTCGGCAATCGTGTGCAATCGAGGCCATTGAATTCTGATGACCGAGGCATCCATTACAGTGTTCCCCTATTTTACCGCTAGCGTTGATCAAGATTCCAGCCGCCTATAAATGCTACCCGCCGACATGTCATCCCGCCTCCAACCTCTCCTCGCTCCCCCCACACCTCACACAAAACTGTACCATGGCGCCGCCAGTCTGTCCTCAAGCATAAGAGGAGGTGCCACCCCGCCAGGATGTCATGGCGCAGAGCAGTGATGAGGAGGACCCCTACACACCACCAGATGAGGTCGCGCGAGACCCCCCAAGGGAAGAGTGGTTTTGGGGACAGTTCAATCTGGCTATGTGGAAAGCGCCACCGCCGGTTGAGAGAGCCAGGCAGGTGCCATTCATGAAGGCATTGGCGGAGGAGCGCGCCAGGTAGCTCGCGGCCTAGAAAGCCCGTAATGCCGCATCAGGAAAGGAGGATCTAGAGCTTTAGCGATGGGCGAGTTGATGAGCGAGGTGTATGAAGATGGCTGTTACCATGCAATGACAGCCAGCGGCACAAGGCACCTCATCGCTGCGGGGAGGTGAGATGATAAGCTCGAGCGTGCCATCGCCAAAGAGCTCTGGTGGGCACCCAGTGAAATGGACGGCATGGTCGCGCGTCTCTGCCAGCAAGAGGCTGATAGACACGTCGAGCACTACGAAGCGGATGAGGCGGCGAACTCCCTCCGTGTTGGGAAGCCGCCACGCACATGGGAGCTGCTAGCGAGAGGCTGCTAGAATACTCTTCCCCGCTCAAGGAGGGATTATTATTAGTTTATTACTATCGTTTGTCTTTAGTTTTTATTCGCCATATGTATTAGTTAAGTACTATCATCACGTATATGTGATGATACATTATATCTGCAATGAGCTATTAAAAAATTCATATTATTAATTCTACATTTCTTCTGTTATCATACTCATTTCTAGCTCTAGGTGTTACACATATTGAAACATAACAATAGAATAAAAATTATTCACATTGAAACATAGAAATATTATGATTGTTGTGTGTACATTGCGATCGACATCAAAACGATTCAAAAATAAAACGCGTCCACATGACTACCACTCTAAACTACGGCAACTCTTGGCTCTGCCTGAACTTATGCAGGCGGTACAGCTGGAGCGCGATCTCAAGCTCCAAGCTGGCTATTTCGTCGGCGATTACCATCTCGAGGATGAGATAGCCTTTTTCTTCTACTGCTCCTCGCTAGACACCAGGGCCAAGGAGGCGCTCGAGCCTACCGACCAACTCGTTAGCATCAAGGGGGGCCAGACAAGGCGCACGGCGCGACCCATGCGAACGGCGCAGCCGACATCTGGTGCAAGTACGGTGTGGAAGGGCTCTGGTGCAAGTACGGCGCAGACGACCGCTGCCCATTCCTGGAGAGGAATCGGGCTACTAACATGTCGAGGACACTGCTGCAATGTCATGTTAGGTGGGACAGTGGGCAAGCGGGGATGGAACCGCTCTTGCTGTGTCGCGAGCCTCGCCTCTCGCTCTACGTCTGCTCATCGCACCGTGCCTCTCACTCTACGACTGCTCATCGGTCTTGCTGTGCAGCGCGCCTTGCCCTCTCAGCGCGGATGCGCATGCTTTGCTCTACGGAGCACCACCGATGATCTTGTTGTGCGACACGTTGCAGCCTTTCGGCGTTGAGGTGGCTATGTTGTTCGGTGGCGCTGCCGCACCCTCCGCCAAGGGTCTACTCAACCTTGGCTATGCCGCGCATCGCAGCGTTATCAGGCGCGTTGCCGGGGACGCCCTTGGCATCGACAAGCCGTTGCGGCTGTGCTGGATCACTTTCATCATCGACGAGGTTGCTGGCAGAGGTGGCGCTTCATCAGGTTGGCATGCTTGGAAATGGTAGTGGGTCTAGGCTATGCTAGGTGTGCCTCCGCGTGTATCATGCGCCGTCTAGTCTCTTATGCTCAATCACTTGTGGCGGGAAACTGATGGGGAAGTGGCGGCAAACGGTGACGTGTTCCGATAACGCCCTCAATGGAAAAATTAGGAAAGAAGGAAGCCCGGTAAGGATGTTTATTTTGGGATTTCGGCGAGCCGGGCGGGAAGCTTGCGTGGTTGCGCAGGAACAGGCACACCGTCGCGTGGCCAAACGAAACACCTGTGCGGTGCTCAAGCATGCACTGAAATCCTCTGGCTGCAACGTGGTGACAAAAATGTGCGAGAGGAGGACGGGATGACGCGCAGGCAGATGGGTAATAATAATAATAATGTCTTCGATTTTAATACATAGCAAACGGCCGTTCCCTACATAGCGTTAGTAAAGATTTCATGGATCGCAGACAATTTTTTACCAACAAGTGTTTTCCCACAACACACACAACTTGTCAGGAGGAATCGTCTGTGTCATTTTTGGTGTTCGCAGATGTCGGTGCACTAGGACTGGGGTACCCAGTGCCCCTGACTTATGCACAGGCAGTAGTTGCAGAACCCATCAACATGCATACAGTCAAGACCAAGACTCCGGCAGAAGCAACCTACGCTGGCCAAGCAACGCCGGCAAGGTCGATGCAACGGCCCAGGACAGGCCCGAACGCGCCAGTCGCTTTCCCGGTGCCTACCGGGGACCGAGGCGCACGCATCTTCATGAAGATCCGGCAAGCCATCCCCCGGCAGGCGCTTGCCGATTGGCCACCGCTCCACCGCATCGCAACACCAGTCATTTTTCGATGCTGTGTCGAGCCCTCAGGTGAATAAGTGGCTCTCGCTAAGTACGTGGTGACGCGCTGGAAGGCAGATTATGCCTGTTAGACACACGTCTAGAGGCATGTCAAGACACTAAGCAATAGTTAGCCAAAGCGGTGGTAGAAGCTTGCCGGGGATGCATCCCCGCACGCCACCTAGTCTAGCATTTATGGTATTTTGTCCTAAGTGCCAGAGTTAGGTATGATAGCACTGTTAGCTATCTAATCACTAGGTAATATTTGTTTTAACACTGTGGTTGTCCCTTGAGCTATAAAAGGAGGCCCAAGGCAACCTAGCTAAAGATTCGGACCTTTGGACACTTGTACCCACGATGTAGCTCTCCCGAATGCAAACTTGCCGGGTTTGAGCTCCGTGTGTGCTTCGTGTTCCCCTGATCAATCCACCAAAGCAGGAGTAGGGTTTTACGCTTCCCAGCGGCCCGAACCTGGGTAAAACACCAGTGTCTCCTCGTCGTGCTGCCTCACCACCTCTGCTCTTTGTGCAACGTGACCTCACCCCCGCCGAATCGCAAAGGGGCCAATGGCACCATAGGTGATCGTGTGCATCGTGACCCGACAGCAGACGATTATGATTACTAACATGTTTGCCATGTATCACACACATCTTCTCACGCCGAATCATTTGTGTTACTTTTGATCATCGCAAACAGTTCGTCCGAGCGACCAGTTTGCCGGGTATCACACACATCTTCTGACGCTGAATCATTTGTGTTCTGCTGGATCAGCGCAAACAGTTTATCTAAGTGAACTGTATGTCATACATCGCACACATCTGTGTTTGGTTAACCATTTGCTTATCGCTCATTGCAAACATTTCATCTGGATCAACTGTTTGCTACATATCATACGTGCAACTCTTTTCTGAATCGTATTTGATGGGTCCACCATCACACACAGTTCACGTTATTGGTGATAAAGTTAGAACTATACCGTTTGTGATTCATGCCTCGCACACAGTTTGGTCGAAGGGTCTCAGATTCATGTGTCATCTTTGGACCTTCCTGCAGTAGTGGTTAACCACCACTATTATGTCAATCTGAAGTAGAACATTTCGCATTCACCACTATTATGCGAATCTAACATGGTGATGTACCGTAGTTGGACAAGATTTTATTGGATGTAGTACGACCTTACTTAGGCTTGATTGTGTGAAATGACTGTCTTGTTTGATGTATGAAACTTGTTGTTTGAATTGCGTGAAGTGTAAAATATTAAGCACTTAATTAGGAGCCCCACCCCCTTTATGATGGAAGTCAGAAGAACGCCACTAACAGAGTTAAGATGAGAATAGTGAGAACATAGGACTAGACCATACGAACAGACCCTAGGTGTGAACGCTAATTGCGTGTTATGCTAATGGCCATACGAGGCTACAAACATATATATAATGCTATTGGGATTAGCATAAGGGTATCTATCTCTCTTGTCTACTCTCTCGACCCTAACCCAGACCACCCAAACCTCAAAACCATGGACCCTGAGCGACTGATTTTGTATGGACTAGCGACTAGAGCAGAAATCGGCAACTGGACAGCTGCTGTTGAGAAGGAAATGAGGAAGGACGGAGTTGCTGACAGAAGCAAGATTCTCTATGCCCAGTCGTGCCTAGCAGGCAACACGCTCAATTGATATTGAGAGCATGAAGCAGCAATCACAAC
Source organism: Elymus sibiricus (assembly GCA_039707655.1). Lineage (NCBI taxonomy): Eukaryota > Viridiplantae > Streptophyta > Magnoliopsida > Poales > Poaceae > Elymus > Elymus sibiricus. Next base: position 192,955,290 of record CM077667.1, on the reverse strand, counting down.
AAGAGTACCATTTACATGTGGAAAACCGAAGAAGGAAATCAGGAGAGCCCTTGAACTGTGAATTTGGAAGAGAAGCCCAAGCCCGAAGAAGAATCATCTGGGAAGTCAGACCGCAATGTTAACAAAGGAGATTTCGAGAGCCTTCTATTCGCAGGAAACGTCACCCAAATAGAAGTAGAACAATGGATCCAGAAGATGGAGGAGCACATGAGCACTATTGCCATCGAGGAAAAGGATATGGTACGTTACGCAATGATGCACCTAACAGGTGAAGCCGCAACTTGATGGAATATGCACCACATGATCATTGAAAATCGGAAGGACCTTACCTGGAAGGACTTTGGAGCAGTTTTGCTGATATCCCGTCTTGTCACCCCGACACCACGGATGCGAGAAGAATAAAAAAGGAAGTTTGATGTCTGTGTTATGTGGAGAAACCGGACACACCCAAAACGAACACCATAGCGGAAGCCCTTGTTGTGAAGAGGACCATCCAGAGGGAGAATGCCCGATGACAGAAGTCACATGTTTCCAGTGTGAAGGGCCGGACAATGTTCCATTGCAATGTGAAATGTATCCTGACGTACTACTGACAGTACAATGTGAGAAGAAAAACATGCACTACTGCAGGAAGGACCAAAGACGACACATCAATCTGAAATCCTTCGACGAAACCGTGTGCGATGCATGAATCGCAAACGATATAGTTCTAGCTCCGTTGCCAATAACGTGAACTGCGTATGATGGGTGGCCCATCAAGCACGATTCAGAAAGGAGGTACGTGTGCGACATGGCATACAGTTAACATTTATGAAATGTTTGCGATGAGGCAAAATAACACAAACGACCAACCAAATACATATGTGTTCGATGTACGACGTACAGTTAACTCAGATAAACTGTTTAGGATGATCCAAAATAACACAAACGATTACCCAGATCATTATGTGTGCGATATACATCATACATGTCACTTGGATGAAGTGTTTGTGATGAGATAAAATAACACAAATGGTTATTCAGATCAAGATGTATGCGATAGACTGCATACATGTCACTCGGGTGAACTGTTTGCGATGAAGGTGCTATAACACAAACCGTTACCCAGATCATTATCGTGTGATATACGACATACAGGTCACTCTGATGAACTGTTTGCGATGAAATAAATAAACACAAACGGTTACCCAGACCAAGATGTGTGCGATAGACTGCATACAGGTCACTCGGGTGAACTGTTTGCGATGAGCCAAAATAACACAAAAGGTTGCACAGATCAAGATGTGTGCGACCAATGGCATAAACTTCCCTCGGATGAACTGTACGTGATGAGCCAAAATAACACAAACGATTCGGCATAAGAAGATGTGTGTGATACCCAGCAAATAGGTCAGCAATCTAAATTGTGTGGAAAGACTGAAAATAACACAGACATATAATAACACAGACGATTCTTGCTAATAAGCACCTGATTCAGAAAATGATTGCACAAATTATCGTTTGTACTCCTACATAATCAACTAAACAACATAATAGCGACATTACATATTGGCAAGGTTCAGAAAACAGCAAAATAGAAACAGCTACTCGTCGACATTGTTGCGGGGCTGGCCTGTTGGTTCGACGATGTTCAAATATTGTTTGCACTCATACAACATCCTCTCTCGGGAGGAAGGATCCAGATTCGGGTCGGCGACGACCATGTCCTTGAACACTTCATGGGCCCGACCATTCCTCTGCTCCTGCTCCATCACAGTAGCTCCGGCCTCATGGAAAGTCTTGTCCACGGCCAAACGCAGGCATGCGACGCTGCCATAACGGACATTTTCCAAATGGCAGTAAGCAACAAAACCATAAGCCACGGACACTGCTAGAGCTGTAGCAGACTCTAACGAGGTTGCTGCCCTTACCGCGGCCAAATCCGCATGAGCCGCCAAGGCAACGACGATCATCGACGCGTGCAGCCCTTACTAAGGCCAAAACCACGCGTTCCATGTATAGAACCGCGCTTGTCCCACAACAGATCTGCTGCAACCTCCATCTCTTCCGTGCTTGCCGCCAAGGCCTCCATACCCTCATCAGCACGTACCGCCGCTGCCGCCTCGGGCTCCTGCACGCGTATGAGCCGCGTCAACCCCGCGCCTTGCACAATGGAGAGGGGGGCTCAGATTCTGATGGCATGTGTAATGTTGAGGATTTTGTGGAGACGAGGACAATGGGGAGAATAAGGCCGGATTTGGGGTCTGCGAGAGGGGAAAGATACGATGGAGAGCGAAAAGAGGATATTTATTTGTGTCCCTATGCATGATTGCAGGTAGTGCCTACAATGTTTCCGTGTGCGATTATGTGTGTAGGAAAAGAATTCAAAATCTTTGAAAATGATGGGTATTGTTTGATTTAACGAGCACACGGTGTAAGTAAAAGAGCCATGGGCGATAGTAATAAAAAGCGCGCATGTTTGATGGAACAAGATGTGTGCTACCCACAAACGGGCCCCAATGCCCCGATGCAGTAATTAATGCCGTTATACACATATCCTCCGAACCGCGTGCCATGCATAATAGATATATTGCACCCGGGTCTAAAATACGAAGCGCCTCCGATGAGTCACTCAACCACACATGGGTGTAAAGTAACAACTGTGTGCCATGACACGCCGCCCGTCGCCGCCTACCATCACCAATGCTGGTTGGTTGATAACCCACAAGTATAGGGGATCGCAACACTTTTTGAGGGTAGAGTATTCAACCCAAATTTATTGATTCAACACAAGGGGAGCCAAAGAATATTTTCGAGTATTAGCAGCTGAGTTGTCAATTCAACCACACCTGAAAGACTTAATATCTGCAGCAAAGTATTCAGTAGCAAAGGAATATGGAAGTAACGGCAACGATGGCAAAGTTACAGTAGCAGTTTTGTAGTGATTGTAACAGTAGCAACGGAAAAGTAACTTAGCAAAGATCAATATATGAAAAGCTCGTAGGCAATGGATCAGTGATGGATAATTATGTCGGATGGCATTCATCATGCAACGGTTATAACATAGGGTGACACAGAACTAGCTCCAATTCATCAATGTAATGTAGGTATGTATTCCATATATAGTCATACGTGCTTATGGAAAAGAACTTGCATGACTTCTTTTGTCCTACCCTCCCGTGGCAGCGGGGTCCTAATGGAAACTAAGGGATATTAAGGCCTCCTTTTAATAGAGAACCGGACCAAAGCATTAGCACTTAGTGAATACATGAACTCCTCAAACTACGGTAATCACCGAAAAGAATCCCAGTTATTGTCACCCTGGGGGATGCGGATCATAACTCGTAATAGGTGTCTACAACTTGCAAGATAGGATCAAGAACACACATATATTCATGAAAACATAATAGGGTCAGATCTGAAATCATGGGACTCGGGCCCTAGTGACAAGCATTAAGCATAGCAAAGTCATAGCAACATCAATCTCAGAACATAGTGGATACTAGGGATCAAACCCTAACAAAACTAACTCGATTACATGGTAAATCTCATCCAACCCATCACCGTCCAGCAAGCCTACGATGGAATTACTCACGAACGGCGGAGAGCATCATGAAATTGGTGATGAAGGATGGTTGGTGATGACGACGGTGTCGATTTCCCCTCTCCGGAGCCCAAATCAGGCTCCAGATCTGCCCTCCCGAGGAAGAACAAGAGGTGGCGGCGGCTCCGTATCGTAAAACGCGATGAACTCTTCTCTCTGATTTTTTTCTCCCCGAATAGGAATATATAGAAGTGGAAACGAGGTCGGAGGAGCAACAGGGGGCCCACAAGCCACAGGGGCGTGCCCTAGGGGGGTGGGCGCGCCCCCCTGGCTTGTTGCCAGGTGGTGGCCCCCTGCAGTTGATTCTTTCGCCAATATTTTTTATTAATTCCAAAAATATTCTCCGTAAATTTTCAGGTCAATCCGAGAACTTTTATTTCTGCACAAAAATAACACCAAGGCAATTCTGCTGAAAACAACGTCAGTCCGGGTTAGTTTCATTCAAATCATGCAAATTAGAGTCCAAAACAAGGGCAAAAGAGTTTGGAAAAGTAGATACGACGGAGACGTATCAACTCCCCCAAGCTTAATCCATTGCTTGTCCTCAAGCAATTCAGTTGATAAACTGAAAGTGATAAAGAAAAACTTTTACAAACTCTGTTTGATCTTGTTGTTGTAAATATGTGTAACTGATGTTTGAGTCTTCAGCAAAGATTATAGACTAACCACATTCATAATAACATTTAGGTCTCACATTTACTCATATCGATGACATAATCAACTAGCAAGCCATAATAATGAATCTCGGATGCCAACAGTTTCATCAAAACAATCATGATACAATATGACATAATGGTATCTCGCTAGCCCTTTCTGAGACCGCAAAACATAAATGCAGAGCACCTCTAAAGAACAAGGACTGACTAAACATTGTAATTCATGGTAAAAGAGATCCAGTCATACTCATACTCAATATCAATTAATAGCAAAGCATACAAATGACGGTGGTGCTTTCTAACTGGTGCCTTTTGTAAGAGGATGATGACTCGACAGTAAAGTAAAATAGATAGGCCCTTCGCAGAGGGAAGTATTGATTTGCAGCGGTGCCAGAGCTCGAGTTTTTAAAACAGAGATGAATAATATTTTTGAGCGATATGCTTTCATTGCCGACATAACAACTAAGAGATCTCGATATCTTCCATGCTAGATACATTATAGGTGGTTCCCAAACAGAATGGTAAAGTTTTTACCCCCCCCTCCACCAATCAATCACACTCCACGGCGGGCCGAATCCATGGGTACCGTCCATACAAACACAATCTTGGGGGAGTTTTGTTTATTATATATTGATTTGAATTTTGAGCGTGGGACTGGGCATCCCGAATACCAGCCACTTTCTTGTGAATGATAGTGAATAAACACATCTCGTGAGAATAACCCACCTAGCATGGAAGATACTGACAGCCCCCAGTCACTACATGAGCGATTTGGGCATACAAAACGGAATATTTATTTGAAGGTTTGGAGAGTGGCACATGCAAATTTACTTGGAACGGCAGGTAAATACCGCATATAGGTATGTATGGTGGACTCATTTGGAACAACTTTGGGTTTATGGAGATGGATGCACAAGTAGTATTCCCGCTTAGTACAAGTGAAGGCTAGCAAAAGACTGGGAAGCGACCAACTAGAGAGCGACAACAGTCATAAACATGCTTTGAGATTAACCAACATTGAATGCAAGCATGAGTAGGATATAAATCACCATGAACATAAACATCGTGGAGGCTATGTTGGTTTTGTTTCAACTACATGCGTGAACATGTGCCAAGTCATGCCACTCGAATCATTCAGAGGAGGATACCATTCTATCATACTACATCACAACCATTTTAATATGCATGTTGGCACTCAAAACAAACCATTATTAACTCTTAGCTAATTAAGCATGGCATGAGTAACTATAATCTCTAATTGTCATTGCAAACATGTTCAACCCATAATGAGCTGAATCCTGAACGATGAGCTAATCATATTTACAAAAACAAGATAGTTCGAGTTCATACCAGCTTTTCTCCATCTCAGTAATTTCATCATATATCGTCATTATTGCCTTTCACTTGCACGACCGAATGATGTGAATAATAATAAGAGTGTACGTGCATTGGACTAAGCTGGAATCTACAAGCAGTAACTCAAAGGAGAAGACAAGGCAATATGGGCTCTTTGTAAGATAAACAATAGTGCATATGAGAGCCACTCAACATGTCATCGTGGTCTTCTCCTCACGACCCAAAGAAAAGAAAAGAAAGGAAAACTATTTACACGGGAAAACTCCCAACGAGCAAAAGAAGAACGAGAAATCTTTTTGGGTTTTCTTTTAATGCTAAAACTAAACAAACTAGAAAGTAAAGCTAGAACTAATTTTTTTTGGATTTTCTCACGATTAATTAAACACACAAGAAGAAAGCGAAAAGAAGAAATAAAGTACCATGGATGGTACAATGAAAAAGTATGAACACCGACAACTGGAATGAGTGTGTGAACATGAATGTAATGTCGGTGAGAAATACGTACTCCCACAAGCTTAGGCTTTTGGCCTAAGTTGGTCTAGGGCCCCGGCTGGCCCGGATAATATCCGAAGTCATAATTGGGGTGGTACTGGACTGCGGCGGCTACTGCCTGAACAACTGCAGCGTGGAGGCGAGCGGCTTCCGCCTCTCTCTCATACTCATTTGCCTCCTCTCTGGTTATAAAGCGTCTTCGTTTTTCCTCCGCACGAAAGAATCGGTGAGTTGATAATATTGCTTACATCGGTCTGAAATAAAATCCTCAAGGCCAGCATTCCTTATGTACGCATAAAATTCTTCCTTGAACCCGGCATTGTCCATGAATTGATCCGACGGCCATTCACAAGGCCGCACTTGAGCTTCCCTTGGTGGTTCAAAGTCAGGCTCGCGTAACGCGAGCCTCGGGGTCTTCTTGCTCGAGGAACCACCTTGGTATATTCTCCTTAACATCTTTTCTTTCTCTGAAAAATTTCTGAAATTTTTGGTGACTCTAATTCAAAGTAAACAAAACTCAACAAAACTCATAGCAACTACTCCCACAAGTGCCTAGAAGCTATCTCATGCATCAAAACTACTTGGGACCATACAAATTTGACATGCAAGCTCAAGAACAAGGTCACCATAGTAGCAAAAATTTGCAATATATAAAGCACTAGAACGAAAACTAATTGGTCCATTGGAGGAGTCACATACCGATGAGCAATCCCCAAAAACAGCTTTGCAAATGGAGCTTTGAGCAAGGAGATCGAAATGGCAGCAAAATGAGCTAGAACACGGGTTTGAGCAATGGTGGGATTTTTTCTGAAGGAAGACGAAGTGGATGGTGGCTGGAATAAGTGAGGGGGCCCCACGTGGGACCCACAAGCCACCAGGGCGTGCCCAGGGGGGTGGGCGCGCCCTGTAGGCTTGTGGCCCACTGGTGCAGCCCCCTGATGTGTTTTCAGTGCCAAAAATTCTAAAATATTCCAGAAAAAATCATACTAAATTTTCAGGGAATTCTGAGGACTTTTATTTTCAGGTCATTTTTCTATTGCACGGATAAAATGGAAAACAGAGAAATAATAGCATTTTCACTTAATTGAAACTAAGGAACAGAAAATAAAAGTTGGGTACAGAAAGTTGTGCTTTCTAAATTCTTCCATCTCATGCTCATCAAAAAGAATCCATCAATAAGGTTGATCAAGTCTTATTGACAAAAAAAATTCGAAGGACATGGAACCGAAGAATTTTCGAATAACACTAGGTTACCTCAATGGGGATATGCATGTCCCCAATAATAAGTATATCATATTTCTTTTTGGCAGTAGGAAGAGGGAATTCAAAGTCTCCAATAATAATCGTTGAAACCTTTTCAATGGAATTGATACTATGAACTTGAGGTTGTTTCTTCAGAAAATGTACCGTATGCTCATTACCATTAACATGAAAAGTGACATTGCCCTTGTTGCAATCAATAACAGCCCCTGCAGTATTCAAAAAGGTCTACCAAGGATGATCGACATACTGTCGTCCTCAGGGATATCAAGGATAACAAAGTCCGTTAAGATAGTAACGTTTGCAACCACAACAGGCACATCCTCACAAATGCCGATGGGTAAAGCAGTTGATTTATCAGCCATTTGTAATGAGATTTCAGTAGGTGTCAACTTATTCAAATCAAGTCTACGATATAAAGAGAAAGGCATAACACTAACACCAGCTCCAAGGTCACATAAGGCAGTTTTAACATAATTTCCTTTAATAGAGCATGGTATAGTAGGTACTCCAGGATCTCCTAGATTCTTTGGTATTCCTTCCTTAAAAGTATAATTAGCAAGCATGGTGGAAATCTCAGCTTCCGGTATCTTTCTTTTATTTGTCACAATATCTTTCATATATTTAGCATAAGGAGACATTTTCAGAATATCAATCAAGCGCAAACGCAAAAAGACAGGTCTAAGCATTTCAACAAAGCACTCAAAATCTTCATCATCCTTTTTCTTGGATGGCTTAGGAGGAAAGGGCATGGGTTTTTGAACCCATGGTTCTCTTTATCTACCATGCTTCCTAGCAATAAAGTCTCCTTTATCATATCTCTTATTCTTAGGTTGTGGGTTATCAAGATCAACAGCAGGTTCAATCTCCACATCATTATCATTACTAGGTTGAGCATCAACATGAACATCATCATTAATATTATCACTAGGCTCTTGTTCATCACCAGATTGTGTCTCAGCATCAGAAATAGAAATATCATTTGGATTCTCAGGTGTATCTATAACAGGTTCACTAGCAGCATGCAAAGTCCTATCGTCATTCTTTTTCCTACTCTTATTGGAACAACTAGGTGCATCAGTATTAACTCTCTGAGAATCTTGCTCAATTCTCTTAGGATGGCCCTCAGGATACAAAGGTTCCTGAGTCATTCTACCACCTCTAGTCACAACTTTAACAGAATGATCATTGTTCTTACTATTCATTTCATTAAGCAAATCATTTTGAGCCTTAAGTACTTGTTCTACTTGGGTAGTTACCATGGAAGCATGTTTACTAATAAGCTTAAGATCATTGACAGTTCTACTCAAATAATCACCCAAGCGATCAAGCATGTAAGCATTATGTTTCAATTGTCTACTAACATAAGCATTGAAATTTTCTTGCTTCACAATAAAATTATCAAACTCATCCAAGCATTGGCTAGCAGACTTATTATAGGGGCTATCAAGACCATGTATTTCTTCAATAGGTGGTAGATTCTTAACATCTTCAGCTTTAATACCTTTTTCTTTCATAGATTTCTTTGCCTCTTGCATATCTTCAGGACTGAGAAATAGAATACCTCTTTTCTTCGGAGTTGGCTTTGGAGGTGGTTCGGGAATAGTCCAATCATTATCATTGCTCAATATATTATTCAATAGTAGTTCAGCTTGTTCAACAGTTCGTTCCCTGAAAACACAACCAACACAACTATCTAGGTGGTCCCTAGAAGCATCGGTTAGTCCATTATAAAAGATATCAAGTATTTCATTTTTCTTGAGAGGGTGATCAGGCAAAGCATTAAGTAATTGGAGAAGCCTCCCCCAAGCTTGTGGGAGAATCTCATCTTCAATTTGCACAAAGTTAAATATTTCCTGCAAGGCAGCTTGTTTCTTATGGGCAGGAAAATATTTTTCCGAGAAGTAATATATCATATCCTGGGGACTACGCACACAACCAGGAGCAAGAGAATTAAACCATATCTTAGCATCACCCTTTAATGAGAAAGGAAACAACTTAAGAATATAATAATAGCAAATTTTTTCCTCATGAGTAAATAGGGTGGCTATGTCATTCAATTTAGTAAGATGTGCCACAACAGTTTCAGATTCATAACCATGGAAAGGATCAGATTCAACCAAAGTAATTAACTCAGGATCGACAGAGAATTCATAATCCTTATCAGTAACAAAGATAGGTGAAGTAGCAAACTTAGGATCATATTGCATTCTAGCATTCAAAGATTTTTCTTTCCACTTGCGAAGCAATTTCTTAAGATTATCTCTATCCTTACAAGCAAGAAAGTCCCTAGCTACCTCTCCTTCCATAACATAACCTTCAGGGATATCAGGCAATTCATATCTAGGAAAGCTAGGTCTAGCAGGTGTATCATAGTGTTCAGTTTCAATAATTTCATCAGACTCAGAGATATCATCAGTTTCAGCATTCACTCTAGCAATTTGTTCATCAAGAAATTCACCCAATGGCACTGTATTATCAAGCAAAGTATCATCATAAGCATCATGCATAGCAGAAGTAGCATCATCAATTACTTGCGACATATCAGAATTACTAGCAGGTGGTGGTGTCGCAAATTTACTCATAACAGAAGGTGAATCAAGTGCAGAGCTAGATGGCAGTTCCTTACCTATCCTCGTAGTTGAGGGGTAGATCTTAGTTTTAGCATCTTTCAGATTCTTCATAGTGATCAACAGATATATATCACAAGTGACTCAGAGAATAGAGCTATGTTCCCCGGCAACGGCGCCAGAAAAAGGTTTTGATAACCCACAAGTATAGGGGATCGCAACAGTTTTCGAGGGTAGAGTATTCAACCCAAATTTATTGATTCGACACAAGGGGAGCCAAAGAATATTCTCGAGTATTAGCAGCTGAGTTGTCAATTCAACCACACCTGAAAGACTTAATATCTGCAGCAAAGTATTCAGTAGCAAAGGAATATGGAAGTAACGGCAACGATGGCAAAGTGGCAGTAGCAGTTTTGTAGTGATTGTAACAGTAGCAACGGAAAAGTAACTTAGCAAAGATCAATATATGAAAAGCTCGTAGGCAATGGATCAGTGATGGATAATTATGTCGGATGGCATTCATCATGCAACGGTTATAACATAGGGTGACACAGAACTAGCTCCAACTCATCAATGTAATGTAGGCATGTATTCCATATATAGTCATACGTGCTTATGGAAAAGAACTTGCATGACATCTTTTGTCCTACCCTCCCGTGGCAGCGGGGTCCTAATGGAAACTAAGGGATATTAAGGCCTCCTTTTAATAGAGAACCAGACCAAAGCATTAGAACTTAGTGAATACATGAACTCCACAAACTACGGTAATCACCGGAAAGAATCCCAGTTATTGTCACCCTGGGGGATGCGGATCATAACTCATAATAGGTGTCTACACTTGCAAGATAGGATCAAGAACACACATATATTCATGAAAACATAATAGGTTCAGATCTGAAATCATGGCACTCGGGCCCTAGTGACAAGCATTAAGCATAGCAAAGTCATAGCAACATCAATCTCAGAACATAGTGGATACTAGGGATCAAACCCTAACAAAACTAACTCGATTACATGGTAAATCTCATCCAACCCATCACCGTCCAGCAAGCCTATGATGGAATTACTCACAAACGGCGGAGAGCATCATGAAATTGGTGATGAAGGATGGTTGGTGATGACGACGGCGTCGATTTCCCCTCTCCGGAGCCCAAATCAGGCTCCAGATCTGTCCTCCCGAGGAAGAACAGGAGGTGGCGGCGGCTTCGTATCGTAAAACGCGATGAACTCTTCTCTCTGATTTTTTTCTCCCCGAATTGGAATATATAGAAGTGGAAACGAGGTCGGAGGAGCAACAGGGGGCCCACAAGCCACAGGGGCGCGCCCTAGGGGGGTGGGCGCGCCCCCCTGGCTTGTGGCCAGGTGGTGGGCCCCCTGCAGTTGATTCTTTCGCCAATATTTTTTATTAATTCCAAAAATATTCTCCGTAAATTTTCAGGTCAATCCGAGAACTTTTATTTCTGCACAAAAATAACACCAAGGCAATTGTGCTGAAAACAGCGTCAGTCCGGGTTAGTTTCATTCAAATCATGCAAATTAGAGTCCAAAACATGGGCAAAAGAGTTTGGAAAAGTAGATATGACGGAGACGTATCATTGGTCGCCGCTCATGGGCTCCAATTAGTATTCCCACACTGCAGCCAAGGCTTTCCGCGCAAGCACCCGGCACGTCAGTAAATTTGTAAAATCCCCAATCCCCTAGCCAGCTGCTAGTTACAAATAACAACAGCGATAGCCGATGGCGGTGAGTCACTGATCCCCTGGCTAGGTGCCACCACACATATACCGTCGAACCCTGCACTAGCCAACGACATGATGGAGTTGGGTGATGGTGGAATCGAGGCTACCTACGTGATGGTCGGCTTGCCGGTCGACGACCATACCGCCACCTCTCCCGAAGATAGCCAGAGGAGGCAGGAAAGCCACCAGGTTAGCTAGGGTTGTGCTGAAAGCAGCCGGGGATCACTAGCGGGCGATATTGCAGGCTCGGCGCAGAGTACGCCGGATGGTGCGGGCGGCGGAGCAGGAACCATGATGACACAATGACAACTGCAATAGTGGCAGCCGCACGAGGCACAAGCTTATGTCCCAGAGATAGGAGGACGCAGCTCCGGACGCTCGGGGAGGCCTCGCGGCCGTGGTTGCAGCCATAGCGAGAGCCAGGGTCTAGTCAGCCATCGGGACGACGTACAAAGACCCAGCGGACACGGCAGCCCTGGTGAGAGCTGCGCCCAAGGCAGTACCGGCTATCACCAATGTCGTGCCAGCCCCGACATTGATCGATCAAGGTGTAGGTCATCAACTTGGCGACCTCCTATCCTCCTGAGCCAAGGAACGACATGATGGATGCAGTTGTGCGTGTTAGGTCGGCGTTTGGGGCAATAGCTCTTTTGTGCGCGCATAGTTCAAATATATCATATTTATGTTAATCCGCGAGCTAATGGTTTGTAAATTACTCCGCCAACTAGGCACTGGATGAATTTGAGCATGTAATTGCTCGATTGATTTGTTCATGCATGCCAAATATGTGAGTTATTTGTGATGGCCTACCTATATATTATCTCATTTTGGTAATATGGACAATTAATATGAAAAATGTCTTCTGGAAATCGGCGTTGATCGCCACTTGGAAACACATGGATATCCTCTACCTAGCCAACACGCGATTAAACTGGTGAGCTTTGTGCGAGACTAATACATTCCATGAAAATTTAAGAACTTAACAAACAACATTTGATTGTATGCAGGTTAAGACGGTACTTAACAATACCGAACTTAATAATCTTGAAAACCATATGGTCCATATCTACATACTTAAGATAGTAACAACCAACGCATTTTATGAAGCAGAGGGTCACCAACCACAACTATACACCGGAAGCAGCTTGATCACGCCATTTTGGCATCTCATCAATGAAAAAGGACGATCCCTTCACTACCTTCGTAGAACATGAGTATAACTATGTCTCCAATTTTCAAATGTGGACGCATTGCCAGGATAACTGAGAACCTATTAATTTGAATGGTTCCATTTGTGTGGGAAATGCAGTACCTTGCAATCACTTTGGCGTTCGTAGCAGGCACAAGTGTGATAGGACCATGTCGGGAAATAAATTCAGGAACAGCCGCAACGGGCAATTTCTGTTGCAATGAAGAATAAAAACTAATTGTAACATACCATCGAAGCTATCTATAGTTTATGAACAACAACATAAAAATAAGATTCTTTTACCAGCATTTTTTTAACACAATTGGTCTTGTTCAATGTGTGCACCAATGGCATATTATTCCCCATCCCAAATCCACCGTTCAAACGTTCTACTGGCAGTGTATCAACAAATTTTATTACATGCTCCAAGTCTTGCCAGTGAAATTTGGTATGGCGAGTAACATACAAATTTTTAGCTATGCATCGAACATATCCTGCGTAGAAGGTTGAAAGTGAGTATTTATTCAGAATAATGCAGAATAAGAGTGAACATACATTGCTAATTAGAATTTTTTACTAGCTAGGAACAGAGTCAGAAAAAGAAATCCCAATTGGTTGCTTACATAGTGGTGTTAGAAAAAACAATTACTCTAATTTTGCTAAGTAATATGGCAACATGTAGGACATGGAAATAACCCTAACCTGGATCAGAATCTGGTCAGATGGTGTCGTTCTGGAAATAAACATCCATGTTAAGACAAAGATTTGGTGTACGCACTAGAATTTGCCTGTCAGCTTTAAGTTCATAAAACTAAGATAATTTTCTCCAAAGGCACACATCAAAATAGGGGTGACCAACTTTATCATTTTTACCCGTAATTTCATTGTTCATCCATGGTTCATGGTCAATATGACATCAATGGAGTCATCAACTAAGTAAATGCCAATATTTCCTTGTACACATGTTCTTGCAAAGCAGGGGATCTTACTGCGGGAAATGATAAGAACGTTACCTATATTGAAATAACAGAGCAACAAGTAAATATGGAAGAAATTGAGAGAACAGAACAATAGCTGAAATCAAAGTACAAATTATGTAAGTAAACACATAATGTAACCAAGATGATATGCAAATATGAGAGTAATTGAAAGAATAGTACGATGTTAATTTCCCTGATTTATAAGAAAAAAAATCCTCTTTGACGTCTATGCTGCATGTGGGACCTTTTTATCCAAATTTAGTATGTATAGTATGTCTTTATATTAGGCCATGCCAACCGTGGTAGGGTGAGATTGAACATACCGTGCACCCCCTAAAGTCATCTGGTATGATGAGATAGAACTTCTTGTCCATGTGGACGCCGCCACCACACTTCTGATTTGTGCTTGCACTGTGGACAGTATGAATGAAAACCCTCGAATCGGCTACAAGAAAAAATAATCCATGGCTATTTCCCCCGGGTGATTAACAGGGTGTGGGGACCCCTTCTCATAAGTCGATGTCACCGAATGCATGTGTACAGTGATCCCAGAGATCAATGCTCACTGAACACACAGAAGCTGAATAACAAGAGTCTTACATCCATACATACCGTCTCACCCAAATTATGACCATTATGGTCAAGTCTTACATAGATAGGGCCATGAAGGCCAAACATCAAACACAAACTCGTAGCGGAAATCTTCAACGCTAGCGTGGACCCATACCATCTGCCTTAACACTACAGGCATTCTGACTGGGAAGCGTCCTAATTTGCATGATCGTCACCAAGATACTCGTCAACATATCCCTGTTCTTCCATGTCTGTCCAATTTAATAACCAGTGGCAAGCCAATGTGTACTTTGAATGTACTTGCAAGCAACCCATGTTTAGGGACAAGATACTCATGCATGGTATAACACTAAGTAGGTACTTTTGCGGAAAACTAGTTTTGAGTGCAATATCATGTCCTAACATTTATTAAAGCATGCATCATGAGATTGCGGATATCCATATGAACATGCTACAGATATCAATATAAGCAGAGTTTGAAACATCTCAAGTTTAATCATCACGTCAAGTCATCCGACTCAACTCAAGTATTTCTCCCCCCCCACACACACCAAGTTTTGTAAACAATGGATGTAACCCAAGAGCGTTCATCCAACTTTCCTTAACCGTGGACACGGCTATTTGAATATTTATACACTCTGCAGAGGTTGCACGCTTTACCCACAAGACTCGGGGAACTTCCATGTCATCCATGACTCGCGGTACCTTAGGTAGCTGAGGTAAGCACCCGAACAATGTCTTTCCCTTGACAACACTAAACAAAGATTCCACTCGTTGCCATCCCTCATGATGTACATCGCACGTACCATCCACGAGGGTACACAGCGGTGCGCCCGGTGTGTGTGAAAACAGCCATAGTCGCTCATTCAGGCACGACCCCGTATCGAGAGTGATCACGCCACTCCCGCAACTAGCAATGCGGGCCCTCTGCTAGCATTGACCAGAGTAATCAACAAGGTCCCATCCCATAAGGGGTATCATGGTCGTACATGTAAGGTTGGAGTAACAGACGCAACTTAAACCAATCTGTTTTCGAAAACAACACACTCACTTGCCTTGGTACACCACTTCTTTATCAAGTGGTTACCTAGCTCAAGATCTCCCTCGAGCATTAGTGGCACCCGATGGGGTTTTCGAAAAGTCGTGGTAAACACTTTTGTTTCCATCACTATGGATATTTCCATCCCACTTGCGTAGCATCTACTAGTATCCAATCTACTTCCCGCCCACATAACTCTAAATGGAAGATAGAGTCATTACATGCAAGTATCAACAAGGAAATGCAACGGAGGCAACCCAACAAGGTTGTCACCACATCATCATGCCTTTGCTGCAATAATTAAAAGTGCTATAATGCCATGCAAGAAATAGTTTCATCGACATGGTCAAAGGGCTGCTTGCGTGGCTCAACAAATTCTTCAAAGTCTTCAAGTGCTTCTTCTCCAACTCCAAGCACTTCGTCTACTTCGTCAACTACCGTTGAAAGCAATCACAATAACAAACACAACAAGGCAGAAAATAAAAGTGTTCCAAAATAGGAGTTTTACTTTTCTAGCACACCTATGGTTATAAGAAAAATAACCAAGGTAGTCCTATTGGGTTTGAAGAACTAGGGATGTTATTAGGATGGAATCAAGAGGGAAAAGGGACTTGCAAGGATTCCACGGAATGCCTTTTTGTAAAAATGGGTGAAGACACCCATTAAACCAGGCATGATTTTAGAAATAAGAGGGAGTTGGTTTTACTAGATTTGGACATCATATGATTTCTCTAGGAATTTACCAAGTTAAATTATATGGAGAAATGGCCTATTAAATAGGTCCAACAGAATTTATGCTCTGGAAAATTGTCCACCATTTTTTGACAAATAGTGCATGATTTACACAGCACAGAGAAACTTGGATTATCTCAACTGGATTCAAAATGAGTGTTCTAGGGATTTTTCAAAGTGGCCTTTGGGAGGTTCAAATTTGAATTTGAACTTGAACAGTGCAGAAACTTGTGGTAGAAAGGGACACCATTAAATGGATTGGAATTTTAGAAAAATATAGGAGTTGGAATCATGCCATTTGGAGTTGTATATATTTAATTACGATTTTTGGAATCTCTTTGTTAAAAATAAAAGAAAACTGCACTGTTGTAGTGGGCCAAAAGTGGCAGAGCTGAACCGGCCTAGGAGGGATCCAGCCCAGCGCGAGGCAGCACGCGCGGCAGGTTTTCATTTAAACCTGCACGCGGGCCCGGCCTGGCAGCAAGAGGGGTGAGGGTGAGGGTATGACATGTGGTGTTGGAGATATAACCCCGCGGTATAACCCGTCTTATTGGGTCGGGTCAATGTAATGGCGGCTCTGGAGTTATATTCAAGATGGGCCGTGTCATGAAGATAAGGCAAGCAAGATGGTTACTGAGTAAGCTGCCGGGCGTCCTGATACGTCTCCACCATATCTATAATTTTTGCTTGTTCCATGCTGTTATATTATCATTCTTGGATGTTTTAGAATCATTTTATAGCAACTTTATATCATTTTTTGGGACTAACCTATTGACATAGTGCCAAAGTGCCAGTTGCTGCTTTTGCTTATTTTTTACTTCGCAGAATATCAGTACCAAACGGAGTCCAATCGCGACGAAACTTTTTGGAGAAATTTTTTGGACCAGAAGAAGGCTAGTGGGCCAAAGAAGTAACCAGGAGGGAGCCCAGGTCACCCACAACTTACCAGGGCACGCTAGGGGCCCCAAGCGCGCCCTGATGGGTTGTGCCCGCCTAGGGGACCCCCTCCACCGACTCTGAGCTCTATAAATACCCAAATATTCCAAAAACCCTAGAGGAGTCGACGAAAAATACATCCATCGATCGCAAGTTCCAAAAACGCGAGATCCAATCTAACACCATCACGGAGGGGTTCATCATCCTCACTGGTGCCTCTCCGATGATACGTGAGTAGTCCACCATAGACCTACGGGTCCGTAGGCAGTAGCTAGATGGCTTCATCTCTCTATTTTGATTCTCAATACAATGGTCTCTTGGAGATCTATTTGATGTAAACTTTTTGCGGTGTGTTTATTGGGATCCGATGAATTTTGAGTTCATGATCAGTTTCTATCCATGAATATTATTTGAGTCTTCTTTGATCTCTTATATGCATGATTACTTATAGCGTCGTATTTCTTCTTTGAATCTTTGGTTTAGTTAGGCCAACTAGATCGATTTTGCTTGCCATGGGAAGAGGTGCTTTATGATGGGTTCGATCTTGCGGTGTCCTCTCCCAGTGACAGAAGGGGCAGCGAGGCATGCATGTATCGTTGCTATTAAGGATAACAAGATGGGGTCTATTCCTACATGAATAGATCTTGTCTACATCATGTGACCCTTCTTATTGCATTACTCCGTTTTTCCATCACTACTAGAAAAAAGGCTGTTAGTGGCGCACCAGTTTTTGCTATTAATGGCGCACTATAGGTGCGCCACTATTAACACGCCATTATTAACAAATAGTAATGGCGCACCTCTGGTGCGCCATTAGTAATCCAAATACTAGTGGTGCACCACCTGGTGCGCCATTACTAACACTTCAGGTGCGCCACTGGTAATAGAGGACAGTGCGCCACTACTAACACCCATGATGCGCCATTGCTATTTTTTTTGCGATTTTTTTTTGCGATTTTATTTTGCGATTTTTTTTTTGCGATTTTTTTTTTGAATTTCGTTCTGGTTTGCATCTTGGTTCGTTCTTTGTGCCGGGAGGAGGAGGGACTGTGAGGAGGAAGTAGAGGAGGAAGGAGAGGAGGCAGAAGAGGAGGGAGGAGAGGAGGGAGGAGGAGGGAGGAGAGAGGAGAGGAGGAGAGGAGGGAGGAGGAGGGACCGTGAGGAGGAGGAGGGACCGTGAGGAGGAGGAGGGAGGAGAGACCGTGAGGAGGAGGGACTGTGAGGAGGAAGGAGGAGGGAGGAGAGAGGAGGGAGGAGGAGGTCACCGGAGAGGAGGAGGAGGTCACCGGAGAGGAGGAGCAGGAGGAGGAGTTCGCCGGAGAGGACCGTGAGGAGGAGGGAGGAGGAGGTCGCCGGAGAGGACCGTGAGGAGGAGGTCGCCGGAGAGGACCGTGAGGAGGAGGGAGGAGGAAGGAGGAAGGAGGAGGAAGAGGAAGGAGGAGAGGAGGAGAGGAGGAGGAGGATAGAAATGTGTGGAGGAGGAGGGAAGTGGATAAGGGTAGTGGGGGTAGGTGGGCGTTTTGAAACTGCCCAGACTTAATAATGGCGCACCTAGGTGTGGTGCGCCATTACTATGTACCTTAGTAATGGCGCACCTAGGTGTGGTGCGCCATTGCTATGTACCTTAGTAATGGCGCACCTAGGTGTGGTGCGCCATTGCTATGTACCTTAGTAATGGCGCACCTAGGTGTGGTGCGCCATTACTATTTTTATTTTTTTTTAATTTTGAAGGCGGGAAAATAGTAGTGGCGCACTATGCACTGGTGCGCCATTGCTAACTTTTTTATTTTTTTATTTTTTTGCCTCCAGATCTTAAAATGGATGTAACTTTTTTTCTGTTAGGTTTTTGAGGATTCTAAAAAATCGATAACTGGCGCAGCCCGTTGAATTCGGATGTAACTTTTCGAGTAGATGCTTTTTCATATAAAAAACTTTTTCATCGGAGGTCGTATGCAAAAGTTACGGCCATTTTACCGAAACACGGCGGCCTTTTGCAAAAAAAATCAAAATTCATGTTTGTTAATTTTCCTAACAACTAGAACACATAACACATGGGCATCTATTTTTTTGAATTTTTTTGAATCTTTTATCATTTTCTTTTATTTTTTTTTAAACTGAAAAGGCGATCCACTGGGGGGGGGGGTGTGGTGGGGTGTGTGTTTGTGTGTTGTGTGTGTGTTTGTGTGTGTGTGGTGGGGTGTGTCTTTGTGTGTTGTGTGTGTGTTTGTGTGTGTGTGGTGGGGTGTGTATTTGTGTGTGTGTGGTGGGGTGTGTGTTTGTGTGTGTGTGGTGGGGTGTGTGTTTGTGTGTGTGTGAGACGTTAGTAATGGCGCACCCTCCCTGGTGCGCCATTGCTAACCCTAGCAATGGCGCACCAGGGAGGGTGCGCCATTACTAACCTCACACACACACGCAGGCACACCCCCACCAGACATAGCAATGGCGCACCACACCTAGGTGCGCCACTACTATGTACCTTAGTAATGGCGCACCTAGGTGTGGTGCGCCATTGCTATGTCTGGTGGGGGGGGGGAGGATGGACAAAAAAAATAGCAATGGCGCACTGCTCAAGTGGTGCGCCATTAGTAAAAAAATAGCAATGGCGCACCTGATTCTGGTGCGCCACTGCTATATAGCAGTGGTGCACCACCATCATGGTGCGCCATTAATGTCCATATTAGCTATAGCCATTTTTCTAGTAGTGCATGAACTTAATACACCAGATGCATGCTGGATAGCGGTCGATGTGTGGAGTAATAGTAGTAGATGCAGAATCGTTTTGGTCTACTAATCTTGGACGTGATGCCTATATAATGATCATCGCCTTGGATATCGTCATGATTATTTGATCTTCTATCAATTGCCCAACAGTAATTTGTTCACCCACCGTGTGCTATATTCATGAGAGAAGCCACTAGTGAAACCTACGGCCCCTGGGTCTACTTTTCCAACATATTGCTTTCTGATCTATCTTTTTGTCGCTTTTGTTTTCAGATCTATTATTCCAAAAAAACCAAAAATACCTTGCTGTAGTTTTTATTTGCCTCTTTTATTTTGTGTTCTTGAGAGATCTCTCTATCCAATCTATCATTACCTAATCTATCTTTTTACCGTAGACAGATTGACAACCTCTCTTTCGCGTCGGGTTGCAAGTATTTGTTCTTTGTGTGCAGGTGTTGTTTACATAGTGTTGGTGATCCTCCTACTGGTTCGATACCTTGGTTTCATAACTGAGGGAAATACTTACCGTCGCTGTGCTGCATCATCCCTTCCTCTTTGGGCAAAGACGGACGCAGTCTCAAGCCACGTCAAAGGAATTTCTGGCGCCGTTGCCGGGGAGGAAGCGGTCTCTTCTATGTGCCAATCTCTGGCGCCTAGGAGACACCATCAACATCTATCAGGTTCCTAATCACAAATCTCATCTCCTTGCAATTACATTATTTGCCATTTGCCTCTCGTTTTCATCTCCCCCACTTCACAAAAAAAATTCGTTTTATTCGCCCTCTTTTCCGTTTGCCTTTTTTTGCTTGTTTGCTATCTTTGCTTGTGTTTCCATGTGCCTTCTATTTGCTTGCATCTTCGCTTGCTAAAAATCTATTGATATGGATCCTCATCCACTTGCTAATCTTTTCAAAAGGCCAGATTATGATGATCCAATTGCTAGTGCGTTGAGTGCACTTGATTATCTCTATGAAGTTTTGTTTGAAAATCATGAATCTGAAATTTTTGATGTTGTGTTGAAAGAAGAAATTTATAAGGTGATTCATGATAGCTCCTTGATTGAAAAGCATGATTGCAATGATGTTACTATAAATTCGATTAATGTCAGTTACGTTATTAATATGCAAAACTACAAGCTTAGGGATGATAATTTTGTCATGTCCACTTCTTATTGCAATGATCATGATTCGGGTGATAATGCTTATTATGATCTTTGTCATTATGTTATTGATAATAATGTTTGCAATAGTATCGAAAGTGGGCTTGGAAGAGCGTCAACTTTAGGTAAAAGAATACCACATATTTGGAGAGTGTTCAATCTTATGATTTTTTTGATAAAAGTGGGTTTGGAGAGGTCAGAACTTTAGTTGATGATAATCGCATTATTTTGGAAGATGATAAAAACTTTATGCATGTTGATCATAAATAGAGTATTGTTTATGATAGATATATTGTTGAATTTGATTATGATCCTACATGTATTTATTATGAGAGAGGAAATTATGGTTGTAGAAATTTTCATGATACTAAATTACCTCCATGTTGAGATTGCTATTGTCTCTTTCTTCTTCCTTCCATATGCTAGTTTTTGCTTGCCTTGATAATTTGTTTGCTTATAAAATGCCTATGCATAGGAAATATGTTAGACTTATGTGTGTTTTCCATATGCTTCATGATGCTCTCTTTGTGTTGCTATTATTATCTTCGTGAGGGCATCATTGAAATCTCAAGCCTATCTTAATGGCTATAAAGAAAGAGCTTGTTGGGAGGCAACCCAATGAATAAAATTTATTTTTGTCTTTTTCTTTCTTTTTTTGAGTGTTGAAAAAATTATGCCTCTGTTATGATTGTGTTTTATGTTTTATTTGGTGTTTGTGCCAAGTAAATCCTTTAGGATGATTCATAAGATGAGTAGAAACAATGCTGAATCTGAAACAGAAACTTTCCCTCCAGTGCGCGAATTTTCATTTTTTACTAGAGTGGGATAATGAGCTGAAATTTTAACACAGTATTTCTATACAAATTATTTACGTTGTCCTAATTTTTTAGAATTTTTACAGTTACAGAAGTATGGTTAGAGTACAGATTACTATAGACTGTTCGGTTTAAGACAGATTCTGTTTTCGTTGCATTGTGTGCTTGTTTTGATGAATCTATGGTTTGTATTGGAGGGTATAAGCCATGGTAAAGTTAAAATATAGTAGGTATAATGCAATAATAAAATTTGAATGGGTTTGCAACAGTACTTAAAGTGGTGATTTGCTTTATTATACTAACAGATCTCACGAAGATTTTGTTGAGTTTTGTGTGATTGAAGTTTTCAAGTTTTGGGTGAGATCACGATGGATGAAGGAATAAGGAGTGAAAAGAGCCTAAGCTTGGGGATGCTACAGCATCCCCAAGATATATCCAAAGAGAAACAAGCAACTAATCTTAGGGATACCCCGAGTGTCATCCCCTCTTTCTTCTAACGACCATCGGTATTTTACTTGGAGCTATATTTTTATTCGTCACATATCATGAGTTTCGCTTGGAGTGTCTTGTATCATTTGAGTCTTTGCTTGCTTCGCTTTTTGGTTTGTCACTAGTATCCTTTCTGGACACACCTATTTGAGAGAGCTAAAATTATGCTATGATTTGTTAGAATTTCTCTTATGCTTCACTTAATTTTTTTGAGCTATGGAATTGCTCTAGTGCTTTACTTACATCTTTTTGAGCACGGTGTGCTTGGAAATTTTTGTAGAAATACTCTCATGCTTAACTTAGATTAATTTGAGAGTTGGTAGATTTTGAAAAAAAATCCTCTCATGCTTCACTTATATTATTTTGAGAGATGAAACTTTTATGCTCATGTTCTTCACTTAAATTTGTTTGAGCTTGACAATAGCAATGGCAATATATGAAAATAGTCCCAAAGTGATAGATATCCAAGGAGGATATAATAAAAACTTTCATGAAGATCATTGGACAAATTAAACTTGATTCCTTGTAATAGTTTTGATACATGATGATAGTAATATGCACTACTGCAGGATGTTGCTAACGCGACACTACAATCAGAGACCCTGCGATGAAACTGTGTGCGATGCATGAACCGCAAACGGTATAGTTCAAGCTCCATCGCCAATGAGATGAACTGTGTGTGATGGAGGATCCATCAAATACTATTCAAAATTTTTTTGCGTGTGCGGTCTACGGTAGACAGTTTGTTCTTATGAACCATTTGTGATTAGCGAAGATAACACAAACGGTTACACAGATCCAGATGTGTGCGATAGAGGGCACATAGTTCACTAACATAAGCTCTGTGCGATGATATAGAAGAACACAAACGATTGGGCATAACAAGATGTGTGCGATATAGGGCACACAGTTCACTACCATAAACTGTGTGCGATAATATAGCAGAACACAAACGATTCGGCATAACAAGATGTGTGCGATATAAGGCACACAGTTCACTACCATAAAACTGTGTGCGATGACATAGCAGAACACAAACGATTCGGTATAACAAGATGTGTGCGATAGAGGGCAAACATGTGAGTAATCAGAACCGTGTGTGAATACAAGAAATAACACAAACGATTGGTGTTAATAACCTGTGTGTGTTGTGGGGAAACGGTTACTGGTATACAATTTGTCTGCGATTGATGAAATCATCACCGATGGGTTTCGTAGTTTTCCCGTGTGTACTGTGATTTGCTCTGTCTCCACAACATTTATGCTGCCTACAGGTCACTCGGGTGAACTATTAGCGATGAGCCAAAATAACACAAACGGTTGCACAGATATAGATGTGTGCGACAGACGACATACCGTACGCTCGGATGAAATGTGCGAGCCAAAATAACACAAACAATTGGTCGTAACAAGATGTGTGTGATGCTGATGCCCAGCAAACAGGTTAGTAATCTAAATTGTGTGGAAAGACAGAAAGAACACAAACAGATAATAACACATAAGATTCCTGGTAATTAGCACATGATTCAGAAAGTGATAGCACAAATTATCGTTCGCACTACTACATAATCGACTAAACAACATAATAGCGACATTACTAAACAGCAAAATGGAAACATCTACTCATCGGCGTTGTTGCGGGGCTAGCCTGTTGGTTCGCCAATGTAGAAATATTGTCTACACTCATGCAACATCCACTCTATGGAAGAAGGATCCACTTTCGGGTCGATGATGACCATGTTCTTGAACGCTTCATAGGCCCGGACTTTCCTCTGCTCCTGCTCCATCATAGTAGCTCCGGTCTCATTGAAAATCCCGTCCACGGCCGAAGGCGTGCGTATGACCATCCAACGACGGAGATATTCATAGCGGTCGTAAACACGAAAGCCAAGAGTTGCTTGCTGTGCTAGAGCTGTAGCAGACTCTAAGGAGGCCACTCCCCTTACCGAGGCCAAATCCATGTAAGTCGCCAAGGCAACGACGAACTGATCGACGCATGATGCCCTATCGAAGGCCACAGCCACGTGTTCCGCGTACAGAATCGCGCTTGCCCGCAACCGATCTGATGTAACCTTCAGATTTTCCGCTCTTGCCGCCAAGGCCTCCGGACCCTCAGTAGCGCGTACCGCCCAGGTCTCCGGAGCCTCAGTAGCGCGTACCGCCTCCAAGGCCTCTGGGCCCTCAGCAGCGCCTACCGCCGCCGCCGCCAAGGCCTCCGGGCCCTCAGCAGCGCCTACCGCTGCAGCCGCCGCGGGCTCCTCCACGCATAAGATATGCCTCAACCACGTGCTCCTCCACCGTGGGCTCCTCCGCGGGGATGACATGTGTAATGCTGAGGATTTTGTGGAGGCGAGGACTGTGGGGGAGAAGAAGGCCAGATTTGGGGGATGCGGGAGGGGAAAGATACGGTGGAGAGCGAAGAGTGGTGATTTTTATTTATGACCCTATACACGATTGCAGACAGTTCCTACATGTGTTCCGTTTGCGATTATGTGTGCACCGCAAAGAACTCAAAAACTATGAAAATGCTTCCCGCGCAAGAGCATGCACCAGCCACAGCGGTAAATTATAAAATCCCCAACCCCCTTGGCAGTAGCTAGCTTTAAATAACCACAACGATGGTCGGCTGCGGCGAGTCAATGATCCCCTGGCTAGTTGCCACCCACATCATCAAACCCCTAATGGCCGACGACAGGATGGAGTTGGGCGACGGCAGAATTCAGGCTGCCGGCGCGATGGTCGGATTGAGGATCGACGGCCATGCCGCTACCTCTCCCGACTGTGGTAAGAGGAGGTAGGAATCACGACATGAGAAAGGCAAAAGGTTAGCCAGGGTTGTCTTGAAAGGAGCTAGGGATCGCCAGCTGGGGATACTGCTGGCTCGGCGCAGAGTGCGCCGGATGGTGCGGGCGGCGGAGCAGGAACCACGACGCCACAAGGACAACTGCGTCAGTGGCCGCCGCACGAGCCGCATGCTTATGTCCCAAATGGAGGAGGACACAGCTCCGGACACCGGGGGAGGGCTTGCAGGCCGTTGCTGTAGCATTGGCGATGGCCAGGGTCTCGTCGGCCGCCAGGACGATGTACCTACCGGCGGACGTCCCAGTCCTGGTGAGAGCCACGTCCGAGGCAGTAGCGGCGATCACCAATGTCGAGGCTGGCCCTTCCTCGGTCGATCAAGGTGTAGTTCATCGACTTGGCGACCTCATGTCTTCCTGAGCCCAAGAACGACACGATATCGATGCAAGCGTGCTGGGTCGGCGTTAGGGGGAGTAGCACTTTTGTGCACGCGCAGTTCATATGTATTATATTGATGTAAAATTGCGAGCTAATGTTTTGTAAATTACTCCACCAACTATGCAATGTACCAATTTGAGCATGTAAATGCTCGATTGAATTGCTCATGCCTGATTTGTGCTTGCACGATGGACACTACGGTGGCGTTCGTCGGCGGTAGCCGGCTGCGACAGGCGTTGTCGAGCTCGAAAATTAGGGCGGGCCGAGGTCGAGAACGAGCAACTATACAACGATGCGATTGAGGACGATGAGGGGGTAGAGGGTACGCATAGGAAACGATTCGTAAACATGAACCGTGTGTGATTAATGCCATTAAAGTTTGTGTTCGTAGCTTAATTTAGTGCATGTACAATCCAAAATCCCAACTACAGTATACGAGTGTGACGGGAGAAGTGTGGATTGTCGTTCGTTCGCGGTGCATCCTACGGTGCGCATGCACGATCCGTGTGGCTGGGGTTGTGGCCAATCAGAACACAACGCGGAATGGGGTGAACGCACACGGCATTCTCAAAGTAACTTTTTGCCCAAACAAATCACAAAGTTTCAAGGGAAACCCATATTTCCTTGGTCGTTTCTCCATTTTTATTGTTCTACTATCAACATACAAACTAGAATACACCGTGTCCAAATTTCACATTCTTTCAGGCTCGTTTACCATATTTAGTATTTTTGTGTACTTTTCTAGGCATTTACTGCTTATAATTCAAGTTCGAACGTTTTGTACATGAAAAGGTGTTCAAAAAATGTTACCTCGTGTGGTGCCCAGGCATGACCTCAATATGATGCGGTAAATATATGAGGAGGTATGGAAAATGTCTTGATATATGAGGAGGTATACCGGACCATCACCTATGGAGTTTCATGGTTCGGGGTGCGACATCGCCATGTTTTGAAGGGAACCCATATTCCCTTTGTCCTTTGAAGTAGATTTACTTTCTACGATCACCATACCCACTAGAATGCACAACGTCCAAATTTCACATTTTTCACACTCGTTAATCGTATTTAGTCCTTTTTGTGTACTTTCTAGGCCTTTTGTGCTTATAATTCAAAGTTCGAACGTTCTGTACATGAAAAGGTGTCTAAAAAGGACTCGAAAATTCACAATTGTGCCGTTCAATAACTTTTCATGTATTTTACAGGAAATTAATAGAATTTTAAAGGATATGTGTGGGAAGAGGCAACCATAGATGTGTCGTTTATTTGTTTTGTAACTCTAGAAAAATGGAAAACATGCCTGAAAAACATGTTACCTCGTGTGGTGCCTAGGCATGACCTCAATATGATGCTGTAAATATTTGAGGAGGTATGGATAATGTCGTGATACACACTCTTCATATACCGGACCATCACCTATGGAGCTTCATGGTTCGGGGAGCGAAATCGCCAAGTTTTGAAGGGGAACCCATATTCCCTTGGTCCTTTAAACTTGAATTATTTTCTACGATCGTCATACCCACTAGGATGCACCCTGTCCGAAATTTGACATTTTTTCAGGTTGGTATACCGTATTTAGTCCTTTTTGTGTACTTTTTTGGCCTTTTTTGCTTATAATTCAAAGTTCGAACGTTCTGTACGTGAAAAGGTGTTCGAAAAGGACTAAAAAATTCGTAACTGTGTCGTTGAATAACTTTGCATGTATTTTACAGGAAATTAATAGAATTTTAAAGGATATGTGTGGGAAGAGGCAACCACATATGTGTCGTTTATTTGTTTTATAACTCTAGAAAAATGGAAAACATGCCTGAAAAACATGTTACCTCATGTGGTGGCTAGGCATGACCTCAATATAATGCGGTAAATATTTGAGGAGGTATGGATAATGTCGTGATACAAACTCTTCATATACCGTACCATCACATATGGAGTTTCATGGTTCGGGGAGCGAAGTCGCCATGTTTTGAAGGGGAACCCATATTCCCTTTGTCCTTTGAACTTGATTTATTTTCTACGATCACCATACCCACTAGAATGCACCGCGTCTAAATTTCACATTTTTTTCATGCGGGTTAATCGTATTTAGTCCTTTTTGTGTACTTTCTAGGCCTTTAGTGCTTATAATTCAAAGTTCGAATGTTCTGTACATGAAAATGTGTTTAAAAAGGACTCGAAAATTCGCAATTGTGCCGTTCAACAACTCTTCATGTATTTTACAGGAAATTAATAGAATTTTAAAGGATATGTGTGGGAAGCGGCAACCACAGATGTGTCGTTTATTTGTTTTGTAACTCTAGAAAAATGGAAAACATGCCTAAAAACATGTTACCTCATGTGGTGCCTAGGCATGACCACAATATGATGCGGTAAATATTTGAGGAGGTATGGATAATGTCATGATACAAACTCTTCATATACCGGACCATCACATATGGAGTTTCATGGTTCGGTGAGCGAAGTCGCCATATTTTGCAGGGGAACCCATATTCCCTTTGTCCTTTGAACTTGATTTATTTTCTACGATCAACATACCCACTAGAATGCACCCTGACCAAAATTTGACATTTTTTCAGGCTGGTTAATCGTATTTAGCCTTTTTTGTGTACTTTCTAGGCCTTTTGTGCTTATAATTCAAAGTTCGAACGTTCTGTACATAAAAAAGTGTTTAAAAAGGACTCAAAAATTCGCAATTGTGCCGTTCAATAACTTTTCATCTATTTTATAGGAAATTAATAGAATTTTAAAGGATATGTGTGGGAAGAGGCCACCACAGATGTGTCGTTTATTTGTTTTGTATCTCTACAAAAATGGAAAACATGCTTGAAAAACATGTTACCTCGTGTGGTGCCTAGGCATGACCACAATATGATGCGGTAAATATTTGAGGAGGTGTGGATAATGTCGTGATACAAACTCTTCATATATTGGACCATCACCTATGGAGTTTCATGGTTCGGGGAGCGAAGTCGCCATGTTTTGAAGGGGAACCCATATTCCCTTGGTCCTTCCAACTTGATTTATTTTCTATGATCATCACACCCACTAGAATGCACCCTTTCCAAAACTTGACATTTTTTCAGGCTGGTTTCCGTATTTAGTACTTTTTGTGTATTTTTCGGGCCTTTTGTGCTTATAATACATCTTTAAAGGTAAACGTTTCCTTACAACAAATCGTTTGCGAAACGTCCGATGGCACAAGTGAGAGAGAATACTTGAAGTTTTTCTGAAGCAGGATCACCAATTTTCTATTTTCTCGCACACGGGTATTTAATGCGCTTCGTCTGCGTTGCGTGTTCCCCCCGTAAGGTTCGAGTGTCGCCACCAAAATTTCAATAGGCGCGCGATTTCAGAAGTTATTCCTCCCACCCCACCACCCATCACATTTCCCCCTATCCCCATGACCCCCCCCTCTAATTGCAGCCCAAACAGCTGCCGCTGCCGCAACCAAATCTACATTCTGCCCCAGTCTCGCTCGTCGATCTAGTGAGATAACCTCCGATCTCCATCACCGCCCCAGCCCGATTGCTCAGATGGAGCCTGCGAACCACCCTCATGCCTCCGCATCCCCACCCCCTATCACCGAGCATCCCCGCATAAGCCCAACCACATATCACGCGGAGGTCGAGGAGCTGATCTTGGCGGTTGATGGCGCGGTGAACGCTATGCGTGCAGACCCGGAGGAACACCTTGCCGCCCACGCCGCCAACATGGTGCGGGCTCTGGCCGAGATGAAATCCCCCAGCAACTACGCCTCGGGACTTACCAAGTATGAACTGTCCAGTTCATTTTTACAAATACCAGTATAGCAATGCTTAACCATGTCAATTTCAGTTTGAACGGTACACGTTTAAATAGCCATGTTAGGTTGTCTGTACTCTGTAGTTAACACGTCCGTTGTTCATCTTAATTATGCGCACTGTGTTGTTCAAGTATGAACTGTCCAGTTCAATTTCACCAATACCAGTTACAAACTTACAATGCCTATGCTAGGTTGCTGTTAAGCCTGCTGTAGTGAATAGTTATATCCATTTATTATGATGTCCATTCGGTACCGTGCTACTCTTCGCAAAGAAAGATATTTTTGGTGGATGTTAACCCTGTTGTAATTGACATTTCTTTCCATTTACTTACGCAATGTCAAAATGCACGATGATGTTGTTTACCGCCGAGGTTAGTCACATCCCAATATCTTATAGTATTTTACATCATTTGTTCAGTTGCAGTTTAGCTTCTAACATTTACTTGTTGCTTGTAGGTACATATGTTAGCAGTACTAATCCACACTGTGACTAGCAGGAGCACCTAGCCACCGACTTTGTGCGGGCTCTGGACGAGTTGAAGTACCCCAGAAACTACCCCTCGGGATTTACCAAGTATGAACTCACTCTTGATGTTTAACCGTGTCAATTTATGTTTCACTGGTACAAGTTTTAATGACTATGTTAGGTTGTCTGTACTCTGAAGTTAATACATCCAGTTTAATTTCACCAATACCTGTCCCTTTGTTACCGTGCTACTCCTCGCAATGAAAATATCGCCGGAGATACTGTCATTTAATTAATATTTGCTATTTTTGGTGAATGTTAACCCTGTTGTATTTAACATGCCTTTCTATGTGCTTATTTAGGGCTACGATGCGCGATGCTGTTGTTTACCATCGAGGTTAGTCACATGCCATTTTCTTATAACATTTTACATCATTTGTGCAATTGCAGCTTAGGCTCTAACATTTATTTGTTGCTTGTAGGTACATATGTCAGCGGTACTGATTCATGCTTCGACCCCCTTTGCATATCGGGCAATGAGATAAACATGAACAAGCATCAAGTGAGGAAACTAAGAAAAATTGTTAGGCGGAAGAGACATCTGATTGGAATTAAACTCTTTATTTATACTTTATCCAAGACATCAGTGAACTTTAGGATGGTAACTAATCTATTGCCTTCTTTTCCAGCCCAGAACAAGCTACTCTATTAGACATGAATACCTGAAAGTTGCCTCTTTCCAGTGGTTTCCGAAGGAATTTACTCAAGATTACCTAGCAAACTACCTGACCGATGTGGAGGCAACGAAGGCTATAGTGTATAAGTCATGCTACCATGATAATGGTCTAGAAGTCTTCCTGAAGGCGGTGAAGGATGGACGGGCGATCATCACAAGGGGTTGGACAAAAGTTGTGCGCACCTTTGGCAAGGAGGAGGGCACATTATGGGTGTTCCGCTTCTTCAACACCATCGATAGCCAAAAGCATTTACAATTCTCTCTTCACCTTTACCGCCTCTAGTACTATATATTGTGGTCCATCATATTTAATCTTCTACCGAACTATGTAACCATGGAACATGTACTGAGATTTTGATTTATGCATTGGCTGATGAACCATCGTAATTAGGGTATGTATTGATGGATGTGAAATTCAAATTTCATAATTAAAAAATTGAAATTTCCAATTCTAATAATAAGTTACCAAAAATAAGCTATTAGGTAATAAATTACATCGCACACAGTTAGAACGATTAAACCGTGTGCGATGGTATCATATGTCACACACAATAGTTTGAAGAATAGCGTGTGTGATTATCAGCTTCAAAACACACGGTCGCATATTTTGCGCGTGTGGGATGCGCGCACTGTCACACACGCGTTCGCACATCGTAACCGTGTGCGCTTGTCGTCAATAGCACAAATGGTTCCAAACCTGTGTGCGTGTGTAATGTAGGACGATAAGAAGACGGTTGACATACCTTTCGCGTGTGCGATCGGAATAACTGTCGCACACGAATATATCTATGCCATCGCGTCGGATGTGTGCTTGATCAGAAACGTAACGTCAAAGTGTGGCGTGTGGGATAGGCTACGAGTTCACAAATGTTTACGTTAGGCGAATCATCAGCAGGCGCTTGCACCATCGCAGACGATGTTTCAGTGTTGTGTGGGAAGACCCCCCCTATCGCCCACACATGCAAGGCAACGGTTCGGAACTACGTCACGGAAAGGGGTTAAAAACCGTTTGTATAGCACGTAATGGTACCAGTGATTTGAGTCATGTTAGTGAGTAATTATGCTTTAGTAAGAATATTGGTGTTAAGGTTTGTGATTCCCTATGCATGCACGAAAGTCAATAGTTATGCAATGAAGTTACATCCTACTTATGGTGCATTATTCGGTGTTAGTTATGCTCAATGCCCGCTTATGTGAATTTTCGTTTGTTGGTTGGTTGCTTCTCAATCTATTTGCTAGCCTCCACTTGTACTAAGTAGAAATACTACTTGTGCATCCAAAATCCCTAAACCCAGTTTTGCCTTATGAGTGCACCATACCTACCTATATGTGGTATGTCCATGCCGTTCTAAGCAAATTTGTATGTGCCATCTCTAATTTTCAAAATGAATTTCCTTTTTGTGTGCTCATACCACTCATGAAATGGCAGGGGGTATCCAATATTTTTCCATGCTAGATGTGTTATTTTCAAGATGAGTGTTCATTCACTTGTCATTGCACGAGAGTACGGGGGTAATAAGGATGCCCAGTCCTGAAATGAAAAAAAAAGAAATTTACTTTACGTTGTCAAATAATAAATTCCTTGGAAAGTGCTGGTATGGAAGGCAACCGTGGATACGACCAGCCATGGATTGTGAAAGAATGGTGGAAAAACGAATAAACTTTACTTTATGTTTGGGAACCGCCTATGATATATCTAGCATGGAAAGTATTGCGAACTACTTTGTCGTTTTCGTTGACTAGAAAGGCATGCCACCCAAAATATTTTTCTCTCTCAATTTAAAATTTGAGCTCTGGCACCTCTACAAATCCCTACTTCCCTCTATGAATGGCCTATCTATTTACTTTATGCAATTTTTATTTTTATTTGAGTCTCGGTCTTCTCTTATAAAGCACCAACTAGGGGGCACTATGATCATACTTGAGCATTGGGTGTAGTTAATATTTGAGCATGTTTCATGAATGGATCAATGATTGAGCATGATGGGCTAGGGATAACTTTCTTTAATGTTGATATTTTGAAAGACATGGTTGCTTGTTGGCATGCTTGAGTATTAAAGTCTTTATGTCAAAACTAGACTATTGCTTTGAACCATCTAAAAGTCCAAATGTCCATGCTACAAAAGAAAAGAATATGTGATGAACATGTTAGGCAGCATTCCACATCAAAAATTCTGTTTTTATCATTTACCTACTCGCGGACGAGTAGGAATTAAGCTTGGGGATGTTGATACCTCACCAACATATCTATAATTTTTGCTTGTTCCATGTTGTTATATTATCATTCTTGGATGTTTTAGAATCATTTTATAGCAACTTTATATCATTTTTTGGGACTAACCTATTGACATGGTGCCAAAGTGCGAGTTGTTGTTTTTGCTTGTTTTTTACTTCGCAGAATATCAGTACCAAAAGGAGTCCAATCGCGACGGAACTTTTTTGGAGAATTTTTTTGGACCAGAAGAAGGCCAGTGGGCCAAAGAAGTAACCAGGAGGGAGCCCAGGCCGCCCACAACCCACCAGGGTGCGCCAGGGGCCCCAGGCACGCCTTGATGGGTTGTGGTCGCCTCGGGGACCCCCTCCACCACCTCTGAGCTCTATAAATACCCTAATATTCCATAAACCCTAGAGGAGTCGACGAAAAATATATCCAGCCGCCGCAAGTTCCAGAACCACGAGATCCAATGTAACACCATCACGGAGGGGTTCATCATCCTCATTGGTGCCTCTCCGATGATGCGTGAGAAGTCCACCATAGACCTACGGGTCCGTAGGCAGTAGCTAGAGGGCTTCCTCTCTCTCTCTCTCTCTCTCTGTTGATTCGCAATACAATGGTCTCTTGGAGATCTATTTGATGTAAAAATTTTGCAGTGTGTTTGTTGGGATCCGATGAATTTTGAGTTCATGATCAGTTTCTATCCATGAATATTATTTGAGTCTTCTTTGATCTCTTATATGCATGATTACCTATAGCCTCGTATTTCTTCTTCGAATCTTTTGTTTAGTTCGGCCAACTAGATCGATTTTTCTTGCCATGGGAAGAGGTGCTTTGTGATGGGTTCGATCTTGCGGTGTCCTCTCCCAGTGACAGAAGGGGCAGCAAGGCACGCATATGTCGTTTCTATTAAGGATAACACGATGGGGTCTATTTATACATGAATAGATCTTGTCTACATCACGTCACCGTACTTATTGCATTACTCCGTTTTTCCATGAACTTAATACACTGGATGCATGCTGGATAGCAGTCGATGTATGGAGTAATAGTAGTAGATGTAGAATCGTTTCGGTCTACTAATCTTGGACGTGATGCCTATATAATGATCATCGCCTTGGATATCATCATGATTATTTGATCTTCTATCAATTGCCCAACAGTAATTTGTTCACCCACTGTGTGCTATACTCATGAGAGAAGCCACTAGTGAAACCTACGCCCCCGGGTCTACTTTTCCAACATATTGCTTTCCGATCTATCTTTTTGCCGCTTTTGTTTTCAGATATATTATTCCAAAAAACCCAAAAATACCTTGCTGCACTTTTTATTTGCCTCTTTTATTTTGTGTTCTTGAGAGATCTGTCTATCCAATCTATCATTACCTAATCTATCTTTTTACCGTAGAGAGATTGACAGCCTCTCTTTCGCGTCGGGTTGCAAGTATTTGTTCTTTGCGTGCAGGTGCTGTTTACATTGTGTTGTTGATCCTCCTACTGGTTCGATACCTTAGTTTCATAATTGAGGGAAATACTTACCGTCGTTGTGCTGCATCATCCCTTCCTCTTTGGGGAAATACCGATGCGGTCTCAAGCCACGTCACGGCCCAAGGGCGTGGAGACGGCGACTCAAGGCCCACAAGGCAGAATATGCCTGAAGATTCCTTGCTTGAGAGGCAAGGCGTGTTAGAGACATGATAGGTTACGAGTTCTAATATGACTCAGACTCTGTTGTAAACCCTAGGGTCTCGACCTGTATATAAAGGCGAGCCCCTAGGGCCGAAAGACTTAAGTTACACACTCTCGAAAGCTAGGTTAGCAATTCTGCACCCTTGCAGTCGAGATCATCATCAATATAGACACAAAAGCAGGACGTAGGCTATTACCTCCATTGGAGGGGCTGAACCTGGGTAAACTTGCCTCCCATTCCCGTTTAACCCCTTTGAGTCGCCACCTAGCGGCGATGGCCTCACACCTAAGTCCTTGCACGAGGACATCTGCCGTGACAAAACCATGACAGTTGGCGCCCACCGTGGATCTCTCGCCCAATTGAGTTGAGTTCTCAAAAGAAGCCCTTCTAGGGTTCGGGAGCTACGTGGCTGGTCGCATGACTGAGAGCCGCCACGGCAAGATCTACATCGACGATTCAGGCTGGGACCCCGAGGCCGACTCAATTGAGTACGGGTACCGGGTCCCCTTCGTCAAGATCCACGTCTTCATCGGCCAGATCGGCGCGTCGATGCTTGAGTCCGACATCTGCACCAACATCGTCGAGCCGGCTCGGTGCGCCCAACCCGGCCGGTGTCACGATACCAAGATCCTCGAGGAGGTTCATGAGTCGCCCCTTCAAGTCGCTATCTACATAGCAGGAACCGCGGAGGCCCAAGCTCCGCCCACGGCTGGAGCATCGGGCGGCTCTGGCTTGCCATTGGGCAGTTCGGGAGCCGAATTTCGTCAGCACGGAAACAACGGTGGTGGACAGTTTTCTGGCCAAGGCGATCAGCAGCATAGTAACCAAGGTGTCTTCCAGAGTAATCCCCAGCAGCTGAATAGTGGCCAGTACCATGTTTTCACCACTAGTACTTGCAAGCAAGACAGTAAGGTCAGGAGCAAAGCCGTCAACATGGTTGAGCCAGTAGTGCCCAGGTATCTCAACTGGTCTGAACATTCAATCACATGGAGCAGGGAGGACCATCCCCCCCGAGTTGACAACCCTGGCGGTTTAGCTTTGGTGGTGGCACCTCAAGTTGGCGGCTACACCCTGACCAAGGTCCTTATGGATGGAGGCAGTAGCATAAACATCTTGTACTACGAAACTTTTCGCCTGATGAACCTATCTGAGAGCAAGCTGCTCCCCTCGACGATGGTGTTTCACAAGATTGTTCCTGGAAAGTCGGCTTATCCGATCGGGCGGATCAAGCTTGACGTTGCTTTCGACAATGAGTACAATTTCAGATGCGAGTCTCTGATGTTTGAGGTAGTCAAGATAAAGAGCCCTTATCACACCCTCTTTGGGCGACCGGCTTATGCTCGTTTCATGGCCCGACCTTGTTATATCTATCTCAAGATCAAGATGCCTGGACCGAAAGGCACGATTACCGTGGACGAAAGCCGGAAGATAGCCCAGGAGTGCAAGAAAGGAGATGCGGCCTACACTGAGTCGGCTTGCGTGGCTGAAGAATTGAAGTTCTATACAGCCAACGATAATCCGGCTGATATGAACCCCCTCAAGAGGCCCAATACTGAGTCAGAGCCTTCGCTCAAGATTAAGCCGGCTGAAGATACAAAGCAGAACGATTTCACGCTAGGCAATTCGTCCAAGCAGTTCACTAATGGGACCGGCTTGGATCCCAAATAGGAAAGCGCGCTCATCGAGTTCATACGTGAGAATCGGGACATCTTTGGATGAAAACCTTCTGACAAGCCTGGAGTCCCGAGAGAACTCGCTGAGCACCATCTTAATGTGGATAAGAAGATGAAACTAGTATGCTAATATCTTTGTTGTTTTAATGAGGAGAGACGCAAGTCTATTGGAGAAGAGGTGGCCCGGCTCCTAGCTTCCGGGTTTATCATTGAAGTTTTTCACCCCGAGTGGTTGGCTAACCTGGTGCTTGTTCTGAAGAAGAACGACACTTGGCGCATGTGTGTTGACTACACGGATCTCAACAAAGCTTGTCCAAAGGATCCTTTTGCTCTCCCACGTATCGATCAGATCATTGACTCTACGACATGTTGTGAGCGTTTGGGCTTCCTAGATGCATACTCCAGCTATCACCAGATCAAGATGGCTGTTGAGGATCAAGAGAAGACGGCTTTCGTCACTCCTTTTGGTGCTTTCTGCTATGTTTCTATGACTTTTGGGCTTAAGAGTGCGGGGGCGACTTATCACTGATGCGTCCAGAATTGCCTTCAACCACAGATTGGGCGCAATGTTCATGCTTATGTTGACGACATCGTGGTGAAATCTCAGAAGAAGGAGACGCTCTTGGAGGACATCAAGGAGACGTTTGATAATCTTCGAGTGTACCAGATGAAACTTAACCCGGCAAAGTGTGTTTTTGGTATTCCTGCAGGCAAGCTATCGGGATTCCTAGTTTCTGAGCGAGGCATCGAAGCTAACCCGGACAAAATCAAGGTAGTAACTTGGCTGGCTGAGCCAGCAAATATAAATCAGGTTCAGCGCCTGGCGGGTCGCATTGCAGCCTTAATACGATTCATAAGCCGCCTGGGAGAAAAAGCTATTCCTTTTTATCAGTTGTTGAAAAAGGCAGGCAATTTTAAGTGGACTGACGCTGCTAATGAAGCTTTTGAAGCGCTGAAACAACAGCTTATTAACCTGCCCATCTTAGCTGCTCCTGCTGACAAAGAGCCAATGCTCCTGTACATTGCTTCCAATTCCAAAGTGGTGAGCATGGTAGTTGTCGTTGAGCGGAAAGAGGAATTCAAGGAGTATCCGGTTCAACGCCCAGTTTACTTTGTTAGCGAAGTCTTAACCCTGTCCATGCAGCGGTACCCGCATTGGCAAAAGTTGGTCTTCGGAGTCTTTATGGCAAGCCATAAGTTGAAGCACTGTTTCCAGGAGCACTCAATCACCATGGTCAGTTCGGCACCCCTTGGCGATATAATACAAAACCGGGAGGCCGCTGGTCGGATTGCTAAGTGGGCTATTGAGCTTGCTGATCACCATCTAAAGTATGTCCCCCGAACCGCCATCAAGTCCCAAGCACTGGTGGATTTCATCAATGATTGGACAGAGATGCAGATTCCAGAAGATAGGCCAGATAACACGTACTGGACTATACACTTTGATGGATCCAGACAGTTGGAGGGCTCGGGGGCTGGAGTCATGTTATCTTCTCCACGAGGTGACAAATTTTGTTATGTTCTACGGCTCATGTTCCCTTGTACTAACAATGCAGCTGAGTATGAGGCCCTCCTACACGGACTCAGGATAGCTAAGGAGATGAATCTGAGATGGGTCAGGTGTTTGGGCGACTCAGATTTGGTGGCTCAGCAGGTTTCAGGGACTTGGGATTCTAAGGAACCCTTGATGGCGGCTTGCCGACGGGCGGTCTCTGATGTGGCGGGTCATTTTCAAGGCTATCAAGTCGATCATATAGACCGCCGGCATAATGAGGCGGCCGTCGCCCTGTCACGACTTGGCTCACAAAGGAAGCCGGTTCCCCCCTAACGTCTTTTTAGACGTCCTTCATAATCCTTCAATCAAATTGCCATCTAAGGAGGACATAGCTATTCCTGACCCGTAGGCACATTTGGTGGCGGCTCTCCATGCTACTCCTTACTGGACTGTGCCATATCTGGCTTATCTGACTCGAGGTGAGCTCCCAGCTGAGGAAATCATCGCTCGACAGATAATTTGGCTGTCCAAATCAATGATTATCGTCAATGGCAAGTTACATTGACGAAGCAGCACAGGCATGTTTCAACGTTGTGTTTCCCCTGAGGAAATCCAAGAGATTCTTAATGAATTCCATGCTGGCGACTATGGACACCATGCTAGCTCACGATCCCTAGTGGCAAAAGCTTTTCAACATGGGTTTAATTGGCTGACGGCTCACGCAGATGCAGAAGAAATTGTGCGCAAGTGCGTTGGGTGTCAAAAGTTTGGTCGACATGCTCATGTGCCGGCTCAGGAGTTGCATATGATCGCAATTACTTGGCCGTTTGCGGTCTGGGGGCTTGACATGGTTGGCCCATTCAAGCCGTCTTCTGACAAGAAGACCCACCTCTTGGTGGCGGTTGATAAATTCACCAAGTTGGTCGAAGCAGAGCCAGTTAGTAGTTGCGATGCGGAGACTGCGGTCAAGTTTGTCAAAAAGTTGATTTTCCGTTTTGGCTACCCTCACAGCATTATAACTGATAACGGTACCAATTTTTCCAAGGGAGCCATGGAACAGTTTTGTCAACGAGAGCACATCCGGCTTGACCTGGCAGCAGTTGCACACCCACAGTCCAACGGACAAGCCGAACGAGCTAATCTGGAGATCCTCACAAGAATCAAACCCCGCCTTATGGTGCCACTTGAGCATACTCCGGGTTGTTGGGTTGAAGAACTCCCCGCAGTACTTTGGAGTATTCGTACAACTCCAAATAGATCCACTGGATACACACCTTTCTTCCTGGTTTATGGAGCCGAGGCGGTTCTACCAAGTGATATTCACCATGACTCGCCTTGGGTGACTGCTTACGTTGAGGCGGACAATGAGCTAGCACGTCAAGACTCCTTGGATGCCTTGGAAGAAAAACGTTGTCGGCGTTCTGGGAACGGGGGTACCCAGACCTGCCTGCCTGTGGCCCAGCGCGTGGCCCATCACGAAGGCCCGGTACGGCCCTGCAACGAGCCCCCCAAGTCAAGGCCCTCGCGAGAGCCCCTGCCTCGCGAGGAGGACGACGCCAAGACCTCCGGATGATGGCCCCCCTCCAGGCCGCCTCCTGAGGAGCGGAGATCCCAATGCAAGTACCCGGCCTCGTTAGGCCGAGGTGACATGGGTTCTGACAACCAAGCGAAGCGGGCGCCAGCGGGCGCAGAGGGAGGACAATTTCCTCTTTGGTGCAAAGGAGACAAGGATGTACGCGGGTTCCCAAGGGACCCCTCAAAGGTTTCCTTCCCGGTGCAAGAGGACCAAGACCATGAGCTCGGTAGGACGGATGTCATCGCCGAGCCCACCATTGCGTCACACCCAGAACCTTTGCAGGCAAAGACCACCTTTAGTCAGGATAGGATGTACCTCTTGTCCCCTTTCAAATTTGGCCGTTGTGGGATCCTTTCCCGCCTTTTCGACGGGGGAAGAGGACCGTGGCCCCTATAAATTGGGACGAGCTCCCATTGTAGAGGGCAGGTTGAACCAGGTTGAGTTCATCACCACCAAGAGCCCTCGTGAGGCCACCCAACCATTCTACTAGTTCTTCCATAGCCTTCTCGAGAGGACAATCCACCACAAAGGAGGAGTAGGGTTTTACACCACAAGGTGGCCCGAACCTGGGTAAATCTCCGAGTCCAACTTCTTCCTCGCTCACACTGGCTCGACGCAGCTAGGCCGTAGGGTGACAAGTTGAGACCTTGAGCCGGTTGAGATCTTCGCACACGCCCCAGTGTTCGAACCTTGTTGGGTTTTGCAAAGCCCCAATTCCGACATTTGGTGCACCAGGTAGGGGCGTGTCGAAGTCTTTTCCGGTTCCACTCTGTCTCAACTCCGCCACTCCCATGGCCGACGCCCGTCGAGCCCGCACCGAGCACCGGGCAGCCCGCGTCGCCCAGGTGGCGCCTATGAGCTGCGGTGTTCCACGCTGCTCCGCCACTTCCGCCGCCAACGCTGCAACCGGGTGGGCTGCTTGCGGTGGGCAGGACCCACCGTTGGCACCCTCCGAGTGGCAAGGCGGCAGCATCGCAGCGCCGTCCACCGTCCCCACCACGGCATCGGCCTCCCGCACGCGCCGCGGACCAGCAGGGGCGTCGGCTGCGCTGCCCATGGCGCGCGGACTGCTATCTTACCTCCCCGACGACGACAACTCCGAAGACTGGCTTAGACGCATCGCCGAACCCACCGACGCAGCTAGTGAAGCCCCGGCGCCTACCCGCTTGCTCTGCCCTCCCCCCCCGCCCTTCCAGGCGGGAGACGTGGCTCGCGGTGCGCAACCTCCTCCTTCCGCGCGAATGGCCGAACGCAAGCCCATGTGCGAAGCTCGATGCCACGAACCACCACGTGGGGCACCGGCACGCGCGCAGGACGAGACGGGCTGCCAGATGATACCGCAGCCGCAGGGCGGAGCGCACGTGCTTCCCCTGAAGTTCAACCCAGCAAACGGGTGCGCCAAGGCCGAAGTAGGCCGCACCACCCTCCGCATTCTCCCGGAGGTGGACCGCGAGGACCAGAAGGCCGAGGCCAAGGAGGCAAAACGCAAGGGCCCCATCGTGCTGGTAGCTGTGCCGAGGGAGAAGCGTGGTCGCGGCCCGGAGGAACCCCACAAGAGCCGCCGCCCGTTCTGCGTCTTCCACTACACCAACACCCACGACACCAGCAACTGCCTGGAGCTCAGGGAGCTCTGCGACGAGCGCTTTGGCCGCCGCCCCGAGCGCGGCAACCACGGCAGCAGCTGTGGGGAGGGCCGCAGCGGGAACCGCTGGGACAACCACGACTCATGGCTAGACTGGCGAGATCAACCTCGCGGGGATTGCCGGCGCGGCGAGCCTCGCGGCGAACCTCGGTGTGGTCACTCTCAGGAGGCCCGTCCTCGGGACAGGGCCGGCCTCCCTCCGCTTCCACCGCCACCACGGAAGAACGGTAGCCTACAGGACGATTGGGCCGGGGGCTTCCAAGAGCCCCGTGCGATCGCTTGCATCCTGAGCGGCGCGCAGGCCTCGGCCCCCAACCATGCGTTCACGCGGCTCCTGCACAAGAGCCGCCTGGGGGCTGGGGCCCATGCCGCTGGCGCCACAGGCCCCGCGCCTGCTGCTAGGGCACCTGCCCTCTCCACGTAGGAGGTAGCGTCTAGCACCTCCCTCAGGATGGACTCGGGGGCTCCCACCTAGGGAGCTCCTGATCAGCGGCGCAACGGAGGAGGAGCCCGGGCACCACTCGGGGGCATGCTTCGGTGCGTGACCCCGCAAGCAGGGAGCAACGCGCGAGGCGCCAGAAGCGCGAGGGTCCGGTGCTCACAAGGGCGACATATGGCGGAGTACACAAGATGCATGTGCCTCGCGAGGCGTCGGGGCGCCATGGTTCCTCAAGGCATGGGGGAACCGATCGAACCCCCCCCCCGAGCTGCCGTCAGGTGATTCCAAGGGTCGTTCCTGCTAGACAATTCTCTGTATTTTGTGTCGTCCCGAACAAGAGTTTTTCAATACATAACGAATCCGGCTAACCCCCCACTCGAGATGGTATCATTTGTCTAAGCCTCAGGCTCTGGCGCGTCGTCACTACCGGGGGCTGGCGTGCCCCACACGACTGCCCTGCGATGGTTCCACATGGGGGCTGGGCACGACGTCTGCGTAGGACTTGTCCTCGCAGTGAATCGTTGAAAAATATAAGCACCCGGGCTCTGACCCATGGGCTGGCCACCCGTGCGGATCATCTACCTTAGTGCCGCACCCCCTCGATGAACCATTGCGGGCGGAGGAACGGAAGGTGGCACGGCTCGCGATGCCGTGGAGCAGGCAACAATGCCTCTCATGCAGACGTGCCCTTACGAACACGCGGGGCGTGTCACAGTGCTCATGTTTGGGCCGTAGGGGCACGCAATTGGCGGACAATGCCTCTCATGCAGACGTGCCCTTACGGACACGCGGGGCGTGCCACGGCGCTCATGTTTGGGCCGTAGGGGCACGCAGTTGGTGATCTTCGCCTCTCCGGCAGACGCACCCTTGCGGACACGCGGGGCGTGCCACGACGCTCATGCCTGGGACTTAGGGGCACAAAACCGCATCCCTGCGGCCGCGCGGTGTACGACGGTGCTCGTACATAGGCCGTAGGAGCGCAGCACCGACCTACGTGCTCCCGCACCGAAATGTTAAGGAGCGTCTAAAGACCGGGTTAGGAGCTCCTGAGCCTTGTGCCTGGGGTATCCACCCAATTATTGTCACCGTGACACTCTCACGTAATAATGAGTTAGGGGCTGTACACGCTCCGGACCCCCCAAAGTGGAAGCCCATGACGAGCCGCGTCGTGGCCGCAGAGGGAAGGGCTCCCGCCCATGCCCAAGTGGAGGACCCACGCTCCGTGCTAGGGAGAAGACAAAACGCGTACGGGGGTCACTCCCCCGGTCTAATATAGTGTCCGTGCCTGGGTCCGTCCCAACGACACTGGAAGTTCAGAAAACGAGTTCCAGCTCATGGACGTATCGCACGCATAATGCCCCACCAGGCTCTTGAGGCCCACCTTTCTCGCATAACGCCCGAATGCAGGCGGGGACGCCCAAATGCAAGCGGGCGTGCGCTTAACACTTGGGACAGGATAATTTCCTTGCAGGACCCCCATTTGCAGGCCTCGTGGAACAGGCCTCGCTGGCAACACTCTTCCCACGGCGGGTCACCCCGAATTACCAAGACGGGCCACCAGGAGCCGCGCCTCAGGATCCCTCGCGACACCGGCGCTCGAGCACGAAAGACAATTGGGATTACAAGTTGAAATTCTTGGTAGTATGATAATTTGATTTTGTCAAGTAGTAGTCATGGATTGATGATGTTACTATGGTGACTCGGGAGAACAAGTAGGAATTCTCGTAGGACATGAGATTTGGATTTAAATAGGTGACCCTAGCAAAGTGTTGGTGTTGAGTAAGTCTACATGGTTCGGAGTAAATTGGAGTTAGCCCGATGATCTTAATCGTAGTACCATGTTTCTGGTGGGTGGTAAGATAAGGAGGTTGGGATTTGTCAGAAATAAATTAAGGATCTATTTAAGCTCGACCTTGGAGTTTAGTTGGTCATGAGATTGGAAGTTCGTGGATACAGTGATACTCGTCTTTGCAATTATGTGTGGATTATAGGAACTCTAGGAGATTATGTAGAACTCCCTCAATATTGGATTTATAGGAGCAGTGGATCATGTAACGATTGATGGCATTTAAGGACTACTTGATTGGATTCATTAGGAAGGAAACAAGATCTTGGATCGGTGTATTACCAGTTTCCTTAGCATAGTGATACAACACCCTAGACCTGGATAAATTGGCTTAGTACTTGGATTTCTAGTGTCACGATCGAGCTTAGCAGCTTGTATGCTTTCCCGAGGATTTTTACATAGGGATATATATATATATAAGTTAGCTATAGTGCATATGAGATTTTGGTTTAGTTCTTCTCTCAAGACCTTGGAGTTGAATAGCATGAGTGATGTTGGAGTTGACTTACATGAGATGATACCTTCGGTGATGTGGGATGACTTTGTTTGGAGTAATAGGCAGTACTATTGGCATCTAAGAACTGTGCTCGAGGATAAGATGATAGACGTTCACTCACATCCTAAGCTCCTTGAAACCCTGAAGCTTTACCAAGCCATAACAAGGTCGGAATCTAGCCATATGTCTTGGCTCTCAGTCATAAGACTATGGTCGATACTCCACCTTGACCACCACCCACCCTTTCCATAAGGAAGGTGGACACGAAGAATAGATCTCGATGGACCGCAAACCCCTGGACAACTGACCATCCGGAGCAAATGCTCGCTCCTCTCACATATCCCGCGAGCAATGTGCTTGTGTGATGCTTGGGGAAATATGTTGTTGTCCTCACGGATGACATACTTAGTTACCCAATGAGAGAAAGGAACACCTTAGTCCTGTTGGGATAAGCCCCGGGAGCCCCAATTGCCATGCCTCTCGAGTATAAGGTTTCACCCTGGAAAAAAAAGTTGGACTTCTCGAAGCACCCTCCCTTTAGCAGAAAACATTCTTGCCCAAGCAAGACGAAGAACCACTATGGTTAGGAAGCCACGACGATGAAGAAGAAGGAGCAAAGGAAGTCAACGACCACTCCTCAGCTGGCTACATCAGCTAGACAATACCAAGAAGCACCGATGCGCAAGTGCGATGAAGACCTTGGGCATCAAGAGGATTAAAGAGCCCCTTATTTTAACTGATCACCCATCGGTCCCTGACTAGGAAGTAGCCGAGAAGTTGATAGCACCACTAGCTACACCACTTTGACGGTGTACGGTGAGCATGATGTCCTACTTCCTTCAAATGCCTGGAGTGGAGTGGAACGACTGTCATGATTTCGTTACTAGCCTCTTTTGGGTCCAATCAAGAACGTAAATCCTGACCGGATCATGGTTAAACACCTGTAAAAGGTAGTTCACCCTCTTGCCAAGCCTCAGACCTTGGGGACTATATGGCTATTCTATACTTCTGGATAGTCAGCTTATTTGGAAACCTCAGAGACCCTCTCAGATGGA
This sequence comes from Elymus sibiricus, assembly GCA_039707655.1. Classification (NCBI taxonomy): domain Eukaryota; kingdom Viridiplantae; phylum Streptophyta; class Magnoliopsida; order Poales; family Poaceae; genus Elymus; species Elymus sibiricus. The sequence goes on along the minus strand of CM077667.1, from coordinate 192,910,640 downwards.
AGGGACCATTTTGCCACCAAATCTCTAAGCTAGTCTTAGGGACGAGACTCAACCAAACCTTCCCACAAATGGCTACGGAGAGACCAGTAGACCAGACACTCGAAGACCCACCAGAAACGTGCGTCCATGACGATTAAGACTTGACCTTAAAGGCCATATTTGAAGTAAAACGGTACGTAATGGATGTAAGACTCTTGTTATTCAGTTTCTGTGTGTTCAGTGAGCATTGATCTCTGGGATCACTGTGCACGTGCATTCGGTGATCACGACTTATGAGTCGGGGGCCCCACAGAGCTGTAGGTCTGTCACACCCTGAGTTTTGCCTCTTCTGTCTTAGTAAACATAGCTCAAAAATTAGGACCAATTAAAACTTTTTGTGTGCTTGTGATGTTTGACTTGATTGCTGATTGTTGATTGTTTGATTGCTTGCTTGTGCTCTATATTCATAAAACTTCCTCCTACCCTCAAGAACTCTTTTCCTTGATCCCAACTCTTGTCCAATAATCATACCATGTGTATAAGACCTAAAGCTATTTTTATCAAATATTATTTTGGCCAAAAAGCATTTATTCAATTTAGGTTTTCAAAACCCCCTGAATTGAGGTTTGTACTACAAGTCCTCAAATTGTGTGGAATATTTTACATCAAAGGCTTTATTTGAAACTCACTATATATATGACTCCCCAAAACCACCAAATATTATTTTTAAAGATTATTTTACTATTTTATTCAAAGACTTTTTCTTAAGGCCAGAAATGGTCTTTTATAGGGAAAAATTATTTTTATGATTTCAAAATATTTGATAAAATTTAGGGAAACTCAGTGGACATATATTGTCCCTATATGAGAGTTTCAACACATGGTCATGTTCAAAATATTGGACAAAACCCTCCAAAACCGTGTCTGCTTAAATCAAGCTTTTGAAATATTTCTATTGGAAATATTCTCAATTAAATCCAGGAAAAATCCAGCAAGTCACACATGCTTTATGTGATGATCTTGCAAAGTTTCATATCAATCCCAATTGTTTCGATTCACCAAAATATTCCAAAACCCTCTCTGTCCAGAATCAAATTTGAGCAACTTTACATTGTGAAGTTTCTCCTATTGCCCCCAAACTTTGTGGACATGTTCTAATCCCCAAATAATGCTACTACACCAAGTGGTGCATTTAGGAGATTAGTTTAGCATGACTAGATCTACAAAAATTTGATTCTTTTAATTTCTAGGGTTTACCAAGTTTGTGTTATAAACTTTCTTCATTTGGGCTCAAAACTTGTGATCAGCACCAAATAGACTTGTAATTTAACCCTGGTAAATATCAAGGCCATAGGATTCCTATACCTAGCCCAATCACAGCACAAACACCTTCAGCCATAAGCTTGTGGACAAGCAAAGTGGGCCCAAAAAGATTCTCCTTGTCTCTAACTCTTTACCACAGCATGGTCTAGCCCCCTTCTACCCCCAGTAACCTTGCCTTGGCCTCTGCTCAATCATTTGGGAGGTAACTCCCTTATTTTCCCTCTCTTTTCACCATGGCAGCACCTCTTCTTCCTCTCTCCAACTATTCTGTTTATGCAAATGCCCCCGAACTCTTATACAACACCATTTGCATGTTAACTCATCAAACCAAACCCAAAGATGGCATGCTCATGTGGAAAATATGAACAAATCATCTGAAACCGGGTTATGGCAGTAAATGCAGCTTTGTACTACAAGTGCCCTATAGATTTATCTCCCTGATCTCTAAATTGGTGGACATGTAGTCCTTCCATAGCTAAGGCCCCTAGACAAGGTTTTACCCCCAATGCCCTCCATTACAAACCCCTTAGATGAGCCTCCAGTTTGCTGCTGCAAACTTCCCCACAGTGAAAACCTCCCATACCCAGCTCCATTTCCATTGCAACTTAACCAATGATTTCCTGCATGTATGCCTCACGTGCTAGAGAACGTTGGCCGACCAAAAAGATGCCCTGGACATGCCTTGGCGTGGTGACCACGCATCCGACAAGCAAAACCGGCGCTCTGCCACTTGTCATCATCGGGTAGCTCGTGTTCGGCAGCGGAAAGATGCCCACGCGCGCCAGGGATGCCCTCTCGACCTCCCACACCTCTCCCCGACATCGGGATGCAGCCAAAGGGGCTCCGGAGCGCGTGCTCATCGCGCCCGAGGACCCCCGACGGTCACCCGAGCCTCCCCTCATCGCCCCCTATATCAGCTCCTCCCCAAGCTCCCTCTCGCTTCCCTTGACGCTCCCCTCTCTCCCAGGGACTCCCTCGCCAAGCCCCCTGAGCTCCCAAGCTCTGCTTCTTCCCCCGTGGCCACCATGGCGCCGCCTCGGGCTCGGTTAAATTGGCGAGGCCCCGCCGCTGTCTCTTCCTCTGAACTCCGCCTACACGCCCCAGATCCGTCGCAAATCCCTCCCCGCTCACCATTTCCTCCCCTCTGTAGCTACGGCACCATGCCTGTCGCCGCCGTCGATCACCTCCGCCGTGGCCGAAGCCACGCTCGGCCTCGACTTTCCCTGGGGACTAGAACCGCCCAGGCGGGTGCGGTAGGTCGCCCCGGGCCCATAGATGGCCGGAGCGCCGCCGGAGGTGGCCGGAGCCACCGGGGCGGGTACCGGCCGGCGCTCGACCCCGTCTCCTCTGCCTCCCCACTGTTCGAGCGGGAGGAGGGAGGTGGACCTGACGGGCGGGCCCCGCCTATCAGTCACAAGGGCCCGGGCCCACTCTGGGTTAAGTGGAGGCGGGTACTGTCCCAGTAACCTTCCTGTGCGGGTGCGCAGCTGTGCTACTGGGCTGGCCCAGTAGCCACTCCTCGCCCAGTGCGCCTCTTAGCCTATTTGGGTAAGGGTTGTTTCATTTTTCTTTTATCAGAGGAGTTCAATAAAATGTTTAATAAATTCGTTGGACCTCCAAAATTAGTGATTCAAATTTCTACAAATTCCTCAAATCATGTCCTAACCAAATATGTGCTTTGCACATTTTTCAATACAATACTTTCTACACCATCAATATCTTATCATTTCTTTCATTGTAAACCCCACCTTGCAAAATTCCTAGAGCATCCATATCAACTCCAAATGCAGTGATTCAAAATCCTAGGTGCATCTAAAATCATTTCTTAGGATGTGAACATTTTTCCTTACACCTATTCTGCTATGTGAAATATTGGACCATTTCTTCATATGAGATCCACTTTGAAAATCCCTAGGAAAATCATGCGAACTCCAAATCCATTGAAACCACTTGCTAAATGTTCCTAAAATCATGCCCTATTTGATGAGACCATCCACTCATTTTTATAAAAATTTTTTTGTAGGCTTCTAATAGGATCATCATTTCATTCATTTCCACCATTCAAAACTCCCCCTTGACCCACATCCAATAAAACCTCCTTGGTTATTTTTATTATGACCAGAGGTGTCCAAGAAGAATAAAACTCCTTTTTATAGAGCAATTTTATATCTATGCTTGTTGTGATTGCTTATTGCGGTTGTTTCCGACGATAGTTGACGAAGTGCTTAGAGTTGGGCAGGAGGCGTGTGAAGACCTCGAAGACTTTGCTATGCCAAGCAAGCAGCCCTTTGACCATGTTAAGAAACCATTTTCATGCATGCAATATAGCACTTTATTTTTTTGTATTGATCATGATGATGTGGTGACCACTTCGGCGGGATGCCTCCGACACTTTTACCGTTGATACTTGCATAGTGCATGACCCTACCTCCTTATGAGGGTTGTGCGGGTGGGAGTATATAGGATTCTTAGTAGATGCTACGCAAATGGAATGGGGATATGCATGGTGATGGAAACAAAAGTGTTTTCAAATACTTTCGAAAACCCCGTCGGGTGCCACTAATGCTCGAGGGAGATGAAGTTGAGCTAGGTAACCACTTGACAAAGAAGTGGTGTACTGGAGCAGGTTGTGTGTGTGTGTTTTCGAAAACGGAGAGATTTAAGATTTGCTGACCATCCCAACCTTACATGCACAACCATGATACCCCTTATGGGACGGGGCTTTGTTGATAACTTTGGTGGGTACTAGCATAGAGCCTGCATTACTAGTGGCGGGAGTGACGTGGTCACTCTCGATACGGGGTCGTGCCGGTAAGGACGATCATGCGCTGTCTTCACAGGCACCGGGCACACCATTGCGTGCCCTCATGGATGATACATGTGATGTATATCATGAGGGATGGCACCAATGAGTGGACTCTTTGTTTAGTATCGCTAGGGGAAAGGCAATGTTCGGGTACTTACCTCGGGTATGAACAATATCGCGAGTCGTGGCTTGACACGAAAGTTTCCCGAGTATTGTGGGTAAAGTGTGCAACCTCTGCAGAGTGTAAAACTATTCGAATAGCCGTGTCCACGGTCATGAATAGTTGGAGGTCCTGCTTAAACTACGTCCGATGTTTTTCACAAACCCGGTGTGCGTGTGTTGGTGACAAAGATGATACTTGAGTTAAGTCGGGTGACTTGACATGATGATTAAACATGAGATGTTCAATCCCCTTGATTATATTGATATCTATAACCTGTTCGTACGGATACTTGTATCCTCATGATGCATGATACAACAAGTTATTTTGATCATGTCATTGCACTCAAAATTAGCTTTCCGCAAAACTTACCTACTTAGTGCTATATCAAGCATTGTTATTGCCTTGTTCCAAACATGGGTTACTTGCGAGTACATTCAAAGTGCTCATTGGCTTGCCACTGGTTATTTTATTGGCTAGGCATGAAAGAACAAGATATGATGAAGAGTACCTTAGTGATGAACATGCGAGCTAGGACGCTTCCTAGTCAGAATGCCTGTAGGGTTAAGGCAGATGGCATGGGTCCACATTATCGTTGAAGATTTCCGCTGCGATTTTATGAAGACTTGGCCTTAAAGGCCATATTGGAAGTAAAACGGTACGTAATGGATGTAATACTCTTGTTATTCAGTTTCTGTGTGTTCAGTGAGCATTGATCTCTGGGATCACTGTAAACGAGCATTCAGTGATCACGACTTATGAGTCGGGGTAGCCACATAAATCCAATCCACTCAAGGGTAACAGAAGTTATGCTACTCCACCAAGTTCATATACTAGCATGAAAGTCTCGTCATCCACCAAGGAGTCTAAACTACTTCCTCAAGATATCTATCATAGCCTCATTCAATCATTTGTTTGTTAAGCATGTATCCTCAAAATGATCTTTCATATGGCATCGTTAGTTCCAGTGTTGGCTTAAGGATGTAGTGTGTTTGTCCACTATGGTCACTAATTCCATAATGAAACCCAGTGCTAAACAAAGGTCGTTGGGGCCTAACTGATTCTCTTGCAAACTCGTATGTTAAGCACGTGGCTAAGGTTTTGAGCCGGGGTAACTTGTGAGGTCTAGGCTAGTCTTGGGAAGGATTTCCAATCTTGAGGGAAAGGCATAACTCTACGGGGTTGCATCTGGTTGAATAGGTTGTCGTCCAAAGTCTTCTGTGCTTGTTGTTAGTCTAGTTGAGATCCTTGGTGCATCTTGTCTTGCTGGTCTTCAGTTGACGAGATAGGTGAGAGGAAAAAACAGCATAGAGCAGGGGGTGCCTAAAGGGGGCTGTATAGTGCGAGTGCAATCAAGCAAGTGCCTAAAAGGCCCACATATTCATTAAGATAAGATAGACGATATAGTCGTGTACATGTTGCCTAGGGCAAAAGTGCATAGGGGAAACACACAACATGGTTTCATTTGAACCATCACACGGACTCAACTTCACATAGGGGAAACACAACTCATCCTACCCTAGGGGTGCTCGGACTCAATAGTCATGCTTTGCTTCGTGTCTTTGAGGGGAGGATGCTCAATCTTCAGCTTCTAGGCCCTCCTGTGGTACCGGTGGGTATGCGATAGTCGGCTGCTTGTTGGGACACCTCCTGACAATATGCCCAAATTTGCCACAACCGTTACATGTGACGGGAGCAAAAAGGTTGTTATCCAGCCTTGGGTTATGACATCAGTGGTCTGACGATGGTGCCCCGCGTGGTGGATATGGAAATCCGTGCCTATGCGTTCTGCGTGGGGCTATGTTGCAGGCTTCCTAAAGTTCCTCAATTTGCTGCCTCTGGTTGGTGATGTGGACTTGTAGGGTAGTAATCTGTTGCGCTTGCTCGACCACCTTCTTATTATCGACGCAGTGGAGATGTAGGAGCGAAGGGAAACCCTAGCGAGACTTGAGGAATTCTTCGGTAAGGTAACGCAGAATGTAATCTACCGCATTGGCGAAGTGGATCTGGAACTAGTGAGTTGGGTCCACGTCTCCTGGGGGATTCATCACTTGAGCAGGGGCTCCTAATCCACTCTTACTGGGTAGGTAGCGGGTAGCTTGTCCTTCCTTCATTTCCGGGAGGAGGTCTCAAAGAAGAAGGAGGGCTTCATAGGATGCCTGCTGAATGGCCATGTCCCTTGTCGGCATGGGTGGTCCAACGATACGTCTCCAACGTATCTATAATTTTTTATTGTTCCATGCTGACATATTATCATTCCAGGATACTTTTTGAGTGTTTATTTACCAATTTATATTATTTTTGAGCACTAACCTATTGACCCAGTGCCCAGTGCCAGTTGTTGTTTCCTTTGTGTTTTTGTCTTTTTAGGTTTACAGTACCAAATGAAGTCCAATTGCCCTGAAACTTTTTAATGATTTTTTCTGGACCAAAAGGAGACCTGGAATCTTCGGGAGAAGACCGGAGGCTGCACGAGGGAGGCACAAGCCAACAGGGCATGCTCAGGGGGGGTCGGCACGCCTTGATGGCTTGTCCCTCCCTGGTAGACCTCCTACCCCGGTTCTCTAGCCTATAAATTCATATATATTCCAAACACCCTAGGGGGCATCCCGAAACATTTTTTCCGCTGCCACAAGTCTCTGTTCCGTTGCGATCCAATCTAGAGCTCCGTTCCCACACCCTGCCGGAGGGGGGATCGATCACGGAGGGCTTCTTCATCAACCTTGCTGCCCTCATGATGATGTGTGAGTAGTTCACCACAGACCTACGGGTCCGTAGTTAGTACCTAGATGGCTCTCTATCTCTTTTGATCTTCAATACAATGATCATCGCATCTTCGCTTTGATCTATCCGATGTAACTCTTTTGTACGATGCATTTGTTGGGATCCGATGAATTGTGGGTTTATGTTCAGATTATTCATGAAAATATATTGAATACTTGCTTCTATTTTATTTTTATGCTTGTTATAGCTTCGTAATCCTCTCCGATTTATTAAAATAGTTTGGCCAACTAGATTGATACTTCTTCGGTGACAGGGGTGCGTTGTAGTGGGTTCAATCTGGCGGTGCTCTATATCCCAGTGACAGAAAGGGAGAAGACACGTCTTGTATTGTTGCCACTAAGGATAAAACGATGGGGTTAGTTCATATTAATTGAATTCTCATTGTCTACATCATGTCATTGTTCTCAAAGCATTAATTTGTTTTACTTAATACTCTAGATGCATGCTGGATAGCGGTCGATGGGTGGAGCAATAGTAATAGGTGCAGGCAGGAGTCGGCCTATTTGCTTATGGACGTGATGCCTATGCATACATGATAATTGCCATGAATATCACATAACTATGCGCTTTTTTATCAGTTGCCCAACAGTAATTTGTTTACCCACCGTATGTTGCCTACATGAGAGATGCCACTAGGGAAAACTATGGCCACCGGGTCTATTCACTTATATATTTAAATCCTATCATTACCTTGCTGCCATTATTTACTTTTTATTTTATTTTGCAATTTACAATTATCTACTATCATCTACACACTTCACTTGCTTGCAAATAACGAGTCCAAGGGGATTGACAACCCGCTTGCCCGCGTTGGGTGCAAGTGTTTGTTGTTTTGTGTGGAGCCTCTGAAGACAATTGTTGATTGACATTCCTATTGGTTCTATAAACCTTGGTTATTAATTGAGGGAAATACTTATCTGTATTGTGCCGCAATTACCCATTCCTCTTCACGGAAAACCCAACGCAGATCACAAGTATCAGGAAGGATTTCTGGCGTCGTTGCCGGGGAATATCATCACCAACTATCAAGTAACTTTGCACAAATTATCATTCGCGTGTTCTTCTTTTAATTTGCTGTTATATTTATTTTGCTTTATAAAAATCAAAAATATAAAAATGTTTATCTTTGCTAGTCACCAGTTTACTTCTTTGCTTGCTAGTTTACTTGTCTTGCTTCACTAGTGCAGCCGCGTGCTATACAAACGATTTTTTAACCCCTTTCCGTGATGTACTTCTAAACCGTCACCTTGCATGTGTGGGTGATAGGGGGATATCCCACACGACACAGATAAATCGTCGGTGATGCCTTCGCCGGTCGCACACGCCAGGCAAAAATAGGGCATGTGCGATTGGGAGGACCATCACAAACAGACATTTTGAAGAAGTCATGTGGGATGTGCTTCACATCCCACACAGGGAATCCGAAAGATATGTCTCTGTTCGTATTGCACATCACACACAATTTTCTGCTTCACATCGTTAGTGATAGGGCTAGTCATCACACACAATAGTCATAATTCTGTCGATTGTGTTATTCAGTACATCACTCACGGTTCCTAGAAGAAACTGTTTGGCATTGAGCTGTCCATCACACACACTTGTTATGCGAAAACGTTTGTGATAGGGTGCCCTAATGCACACAGTTGTCGACCGAAAGTCGTGTGTGATTGTTCACTGATCCTACACGCTAACTTTCTAGAAACCGTGTGGGGTTGTTGAGGTTATCGCCCACACTGTTGTGTTAGAAACCGTCTGCAATACAAACCACAATTATCAGCCTAATTGCTCTATTATTTATAATCCATTTAGTAATCAAATTAACATTTCATATCAAGCACACAGTATATTTCTTATTCGTACTACGGCAGCTAGGATTTCATAATTGAATTACATCGGGGTACAACATCATATAGGCATGTACTACCTAGCTACCCAATTGCACAACACGACAAAGTTTCAAATGCAACATCTAAAACCTTTGGAAATCAAGTATCATCATAGATAGTAAATAGACAGATGAGTCTCGTCTAGAAAACTGTTGAAGCGGAAGGCGTATATTGAGCCTTCAGTGATGTTGAAGGTCCTCGCAACTTTAGGCTAGTGACTGTGGATGATTGCCCGCCCATCCTTCGTCCTCTTGAGGAAGACTTCAATATTATACTGTGGGTGCTGTATGAATACCTTCCTCGTGTTTTGACAATATAGATGGTTTGAGACGTAATCACCGACGAACTTCCTTGAAAAGGACTAAAAACAAACATATGCATAAATATCTTTTCTAAAATTTGAAATGGCACAAAAGGAAAAGGACAAGGTGAAAGAGATGGAACCATCCTATAGTTGAGTGATGTCTTCTTCATTGTGCAGACTAACATCTTGTTGTTCTTCGTAGCTAGTTTCCTTATGTTAACAATCATTCTGAGTTTCTTGATTTGACTGATATTCAAGGACACCTCATTTCCCCACATGCAAAAAGGTCGAACAATGGGTCTAAACCTCTTACAGCAGGACCTACATGCGCAAGAAAAAATTATTAAAAAACTTAATATTAGAATGGTTCCTACAATTGCACAATATTGTGTTATTAGCCAAAGGACCATGGATGTGCAAACCTCGAGGGTGAACTTCAGTGTCTCCCATTGTTTCCCCCTGCAACATATTTAAGATAGATATTGATCAGGTTATGAGTGATATTTGGCATACTATCAGTGAAATATGTTAATGAAAAAGAAACACATTGCGGATCCAACAGATTAATTAGAGCCACAACGAAAAGCCAGTTATCTAAACCAAGTGTGCTAAGAACTAGGAAATATAGCAATTGTATATGTTTCACATGTATTCAGTACATATAAATTCGATTGATTTCTCACATGCATAACAATACAAAATTCTACCAACAACAATCGAACACCACATTGCAGAATTGAACTAAATAGTTAAATGATCACCACAACAAATGAACGAAATAGTTAACTAAGTACCACATTGCACAATAGAACATATACTAGAAGGTCAGAATGCAAGTAGCATTACATTGGGCATTTCGCTGGAATTTCTAAACGAAAGGCAGGAGCAGCACACGCAACAGGTAAACCAAACATGCTTAACCGACGTAGGTAGCTGAACATAGGTCCTTAGTGATAAAGCTAAGAAAAACAACCTATTCCTCATCATCGGAGATATTGATGAAGATGGGCTTGTTCAACTTGGAAGAGGGCGAGGCTTCCACACCGTGGGTGCACCGCTCGTAGTGGTGAGTGGCCTTATCATGCCCCGACACCAACATGCCGGCTCTGCTGCTGAGGTAAGCACGAGCACACTGAGAAAACACATCGTAGTCTTCGTCAAACGCACTGGCGGTGCCCTCGAGAAAAGACCACGAGTTGTCGTTTATAGCTGCCAACCGCGTGGCGGCGTCCACACGCGAGCCGTCGATGGTGGCCTCGACGGCGAGGTGCTCGTCCAAGATCTGGGGGTCGGCACGCATGGCAGCCATTGCTACCTCATCTACGCATGCAGCCGCGATTTGCTTCTCCGCTGCCAAATGCTCCTTGAGATCCTGGCTATACTGCATGCACCATGGCTTTCGGTGGCGATTATTTGGAGGATGGGGTGGTGATTTGGGTGGAAGGTGTCACGCAGGCGGTCGGGCCATGTGGGATGGAGGAGGAGGGTGTGGGAGAGGGGGTATTGGGGAGGTGTGGATTACCTGACTAGATGCAGGAGGCCGAGCAACAGGAAGGAGCGTCACCGGCGAGGAGGCGGCACTGCAAGCAAGCAGTGAAGGTTAGAACTATAGGAAAGGAACGAGGAAAAGAGGAAAATGTGGCTTTTGATTGGTACCAGGGGGTGAAGGAGGTACATATTTCCGCGGTAGCCCAAAATTTTTGTTCGGTGTAGCCCCGTGTGTGCTGAGCTTGAATGTGTAAATTTTTCAAAACAGTTTGCGATATCTATACATCACAAACGAAACCTACGCAGTACCCCGTGTGTTATGAGCTTGAAAATGCAAATTACTCAGAATAGTTTGCGATATCTACATATCACAAACGAAGCTTGCGCTATACCCCGTGTGTGATAAGATTGAACATGCAAATTTTTAATTGCTATCGGGGGGTGAGGGAGGTAGATATTTCCGTGGTAGCCCAAAAGTTTTGTTCGTTGCAGCGAAAAACTGGCGCGGAAAGTATCATCGGACACAATCCATTATTCATAACTGTGTGGGGATATGGTGGCAAATTTTGGTCTGAATTTCCCTGGTTACAATGGTCATCCATGTCGTCGCATAATTTAACATCAATTGCTAATTTGGGTACTACACAAAAGAGCCTACACCATAACCCGCACTTACTTAATTGAGCAATTAAACAGAGCTGTTTAACCTTAACATTACTCTAACAAAAGAACATCGCTCTAAACAAAAACTAATTTTCCGCCTGATGCTCATGGATCTCCGCCACATCCTCCATGACCAGCTCGCGCTCGACGACCTCCAGGGGAAGGGGTTCCATGGCATCCATCGCCATGTACTCCGCAAGCATATCGCAGTCCACGTCCGCCATCTCTTTGGAAAAGGCCACCACGAGACGGGTGTGGGCGGCCATGGTCCGGGCGTTGACGGCCTCCATCTCGGCTAGGGAGGCTGCCGACAAATGGACGGCTGCCCGAGCACTCTCAGCAATTGCCAACTCTTTGGACATAGGTTGCCGACCGGTGTCAGAGAAGGCCGCTGCTATTTGTGCAGTGACCGACACGAGCTGGGCGTGGGCGGCCTTGGCATAGGCGTGGGCAGCCGCCATCAGGGCTATGGCGGCCGTCGATGAATGGACAACTGATGTGCCGTTCTCGCCATTTGCTATCCCGGTCACGGATGTTGCTGCCACCATCTTGGCTAAAGCAGCTGCCCTTTCGGCGGTTGCAGCCGCCCTCTCGGAGATTGTGGCCGCGCTCATTGCTAATGCGTTCGTGCTCGGGCCGGAGTTGGTCACCGAAGTTGCCTTCACGACGCGGATCCACGCCCCCATCTTTCACCTGTGAAGTTTGAACACTACAGTGGTCTTGGGGAGCAAGTGTGACTGTGTGGTTGACGCGCCCGCGGTGGACTGTGGCCGATGAAGCTTCCGGCGTAAGCCATATATATATATATATATGAGGATTGTCCCAAGATATTTTATACCACATCACACACGTTTCATGATCAAGAAGTGTTTACGATGTACTTGCTTTTCATATTGTTTTGAAATAAAAAATGAGGTTACATTGGCAATTGAAGGTGTTTGGATTGCAATAACATTTATCTGCAGTGAACGTGCAACTATAGGAGTGTCTATTAAATATGGAATTATTCAGGGTTGTTTAGGCCTTTTTAAACATTTAAAGAGTTTTTTAGACATTTCATGTACATAGATCACATATGAATTATAGTTAAGCACATGCTAGCTAGAGGCACCTGGATGGGTTGAAAATCATATATGTGTCACTGGATACATGTTTTGGTCCCATGCAAGAGATGGAAATGAATTTCAAACCTCTCGGTATTTTGGCGTGGCCATAGACATTGAGAATCCATGTGTTTCAAATTCCAGTAAATCCAAATATCGTAAGAAGTTCATGAAACTTTGCATGGTGTCATGTCATGGATCATGTGTGTTGTGGTAAAAAAATCCCAATTTGGGACAAGTTTTGGCAAAAACTTCTCACAAAATGATGTTTCTCACAAGAAGCCATGTGGTTCCGATAGGGAACGTTCACCTTTTATGTGCGAAACAACATCCGATGTCACTTCTCGCCTTGAATTATTTCTAGTCACCATAGAGCAACATGACTGTCGTGGTAAATATGAAATTTTCCAGGGTTCGTTTGACCTTTTTAATACATTAATTGAGTTTTCTAGGCATTTAATGTGCGTAATTCAAATTTAAACTACAATCACAAGGTCCAAGGCATGAAAATAGGTCGAAAAATCATATACACTAGGTCCCACGCAAGAAATGGGAACGAATTTCAAACATCTCACTGTCTTGGAACGGCCTCAAACATTGCGAAACTTGGTTTTAAATTTGTGCAAATCTAAACCTCGTCATAAATTCATGAAACTTGGGCATGGTGTCATGGCCTTGCCCTGTTGTGTGTTGTGGTAACAAATTGCCCAATTTTGGACAAGTTTGGGCACAAGCCTCTTACAAACTGGAGATTCTCACAAGAAAGAGCCATGTGGTTCCGATAGGGAATGTTCACCTTTTATGTTTCAAACAACATCTGTCAGAATCGGGGCTCCGCGGACCCAAGAAGGTTCAAACTCTGTGGCGTGTGCGAAGATCTCAACCAGCTCTAGCCTCAAGCTCGCCACCCCGCAGCCAAGCCTCGTCGAATACGTGCGAGCGAACAAGAAGATGGACACAGAGTTTTTACCCAGGTTTGGGCCACCTTGTGGTGTAAATCCCTACTCCTGCTTTTGGTGGATTGGCCACGCGTGGAGGTTTGGGGATGTACTAGTACAGTGGTTGAGCGACCTTGCAAGGGCTCGGAAGTGAAGATCGGTCTCTTTTCTACTTCGGAGGCTAGTCCCTATTTATAGTCAACACGAACCCCCATACACCAACACATCTCTTCCAACGAAATATAACATGTGTTGTTAGGTCAACCCTCCACCCCACGAATTTGCTAACCTCCCCGTATCCACCTACCAGTCTCCCACGATATCTATGGTAGAAAACCTCCACATCCGTCGAAGCATGGAAAAAACAAATCTTTCTCTCCATCACCTCTCTCTCCCCCGATTCCTCTTTCACCAGACCCCGTGACTAGCGCCGCCACCACCGCCACATCCAAGTATGCCTAGCTCAGGAGCAATGTCTTGCCACTGCCCATCGGTCCATCTCTCCTCCTATCCGACGACGCGGCGTCGTCCTCCACGTCCCTGCACGCGCGACGCGCCGCTACAAAAACCCTAGTTGTCACTGGTCACTAGCATGGTTCCCGCTCCTCCTCCGGTTTGTGGCCCCACTAGCCCGACGCAGCATCTCTGCACGCGTGGCTGCTGGCCTTGGATCGGCCATGCTGCTCCGCCTCGGCTACCTTGACTCGGCCGCTGCCACAGTTGGCCTCAGATTTGGTACAGAGAACTGTTGAGATCCGTGCGTTAACAAATTAGTCGCATACCAATTTGTTTACTACTACAGTGCAGATGCGGCAACCTTCTTGTCCCGATCACGAGTTGAACATCTCTGGAGGTAATTTTGTGTTCTTATTTGTAGAAGTTGGATGTTCTATTTAAATTTAATTGGCTGATACTGTAGTTAGTAAGTATGGAAGAGACAGATGTTGGAAGTTCTAAATCATATTTTCCTTGCGCTAGAATTTCTTTTGAATATCTTGGAATATTAGTTTTATTTTTTGTATGCCAAAATCTGACATCAGCAGTTGTTCTTCCTATACATCATGTCTAACATTGGAAGCACAAATCAATCACATACTAATTGCCCAATGTAACTCGCTTTTTCTATGTAGGTACTGCGCTTTTAGTACTTCGATGCATTAGTGAATGAAGCATTACCATTTGAGAGGACCAATTATTTCTTTTACACTGAGCATTACCATTTCACTCATTTCTATATAACTGATAGTATCATCTGAATATGTAGCGCTACATTCACTACTCTATGTTTACATTCACACTGATCATAGATGCAACTTAAGAGTTAATTGTCCAAGATAATTCTGAGGACCTAGCACAACTTGAAGTTTGTATTATTGTACTAAAAATATGGGTGCCATGCAAATTAAGACATGAGGCAAACTGAATATATTTGATCTCAACTAATCTTTGTTGGCCTCACTCCCATGTAATTGTAAAATTAACTAATGACAAGTTAAGTGTATTCGTCAGGAGGGGTGTCGGAGTGGAGTCCCTTGTGTGTCTATTGTTTCCCTCGGTCAATTCTGTAGTTGCCTCTTTCTAAACATTTATTAGTTCCAACGAGGATCTCTTGGTAGTGTTGAATCTATTTTAAAAACAACATCAGTAAGTTTCCTAATTTTGTGAATTGTTTTCACTTTAGGACCAGGAAACTGAACCCCGACACAACAACACACTTCCCTGGCTTAATGTTTCCTCTACACACGGTACATTATCATTCAATCTTGTACACATTATTGTTTTCTTATATTATTCTTGATCACTTTACTTGTTACTAGCATGGTTCAGCACATATATCAGAAGCGGCTGGTGCAAAAAAGCTGGCTGATATGGAATATAGACTTGGTAAACCCTTTTTATTCTCTAATTCAGTTTGAGTAGGCTTTAATTATAGTGCATAGAATGTTGCACAAATTATCTTATACAAATGGGCCAGGTTCCAACTCGATAGATGTATGAGTAACTTATCTTAAAGTGCTGGTGTTGGAAATTGTTTTGTCTTCACTCGATTCACCTTTAGTACATGATGGGTTCAACATAAATTTTCTATTAGCACAGTTATTTACTTAGTAATTTCTCGAATCTCATTATTGTCCGCTAAGACCAGTGGCATAATACTTCTGTTTGTGAAATAGTTTGGCAGTATATGTCGGTTGACACCAATGGCATAGTATACTTCTTAATGTGAAATAGGTTGGCACTATAGTCTTTTTGAATAGCTCAGAAACTCGAAAGAAGAAGGTTAGTCTTGCTGCGCTCATGAGTAGCAACGAAGACTATAAAATTAAGGGTGTCAACCATGGAAATGAATTCTTAGTTGTGGGTGCTGATGATACATTAGCGAAATCCCATTGGTTGATATGGCCACTTAAAAAGGCCAAAATTATTGGTCATGCAAGAGTGTGAATTATCGCATGATCTTCAACCTTTGTTTGTTCATCTTTCAAATTTTACTACTCCCTCCGTCCCAAAATAAGTGACTCGACTTTGTACTAACTTTGTACTAAAGCTAGTACAAAGTTGAGTCACTTATTTTGGGACGGAGGGAGTACATTATTAATATGGTTTTAATTTTGTACTGTTACCATATTAATATCATTTTTTCTTGTTTTAGATTGTTGAGACAAATGGTTGATGCATAGCTGAGACGTTGATTTCAAGGCTCGGAATTGTGCTACTACCAGATAGCTCTACATTATGTGTTAGAATGAGATGTTGATTTCAAGGCTCGGAATTGTGCTACTACCAGATAGCTCTACATTATGTGTTAGAATGTCATTTTTATGGTCAATGTTTAGAACAAAGCGTGTATTGTTTTGGTGGTGTCTTGTAATGCAATATTGTGAATTAATATACGAGGTCTTTCATACTGTATTATAGCTCCTAT
Source organism: Elymus sibiricus (assembly GCA_039707655.1). Lineage (NCBI taxonomy): Eukaryota > Viridiplantae > Streptophyta > Magnoliopsida > Poales > Poaceae > Elymus > Elymus sibiricus. The sequence continues at coordinate 192,894,280 of CM077667.1, read as the reverse complement.
GCACTATTTAAATTGGCTTAATAGTCGTTGTTTGGAATATATAAAATATGGTATATATGAAATACCATTTATTTATTAATATATATATATGGTATATATGTGGCAAGCTTCTTAGCATTGTAATATTCTGTTTCATCGTCCATTCCTTAATCCATTCATGTAGGTTAAGGAGCAACGCATATGTGCGTTGCTATCACTCAGTATATATGTTGCTCTCTTAGAACACTTTTTCATGCCGGTTACCAACGCAAGTATATGTGTTGTTGTAGACTCTTCCAACGCCATCAACGGCAACACATACTAATCCCTTGGTGTAGACCTTAACAACACATATATGGACATACGACAACGCATTGATGCGTTGCTGGGGGGGTTCCTATTGTAGTGGCTTGGTCCTCTTCCCATATCGCACAGGCGGGAAGGGATCCCACAACGGCCAACTTTGAAAGGGGACAAGAGGTACATCTTATCCTGACTAAAGGTGGTCTTCGCCTGCAAAGCTTCTGGGCATGACGCAGAGGTGGGCTCGGCGAAGACATCCGTCCTACCGAGCTCGTGGTCTCGGTCTTGTTGCACCAGAATGGAAAGCTTTGGGCGCCTTCCTCGGGAACCTGCGCCTGCCCTCGCTCCCTTTGCGCCGAAGAGGAAACTGTCCCCTCTGCGCCCGCTGGCGCCCGCCTGGCCTTGGTCGTTATGGCTCACGTCATCCCAGCCTCATGGGGCCGGGTACCTGCATAGGAATCTCCGCTCCTCGGGAGGCAGCCTGGGGAGGCTGCTCCCCTGGAGGTCTTGGCGTTGTTTGCCTCGCGAGGCTGGGGCTCTCCCGAGGGCCTTGACTTGGGGGGCTTGCCGCTAGACCGTACTGAACCATCGAGGTGGGCCACTCGCTGGGCTGCAGGCATGTATATCTGGGTACCCCCGATCCCAGAATGCCGAGAGTAGCCCCTGGGCCCAAGGCGTGCCTGTCCTGGCTTCGAGGCGAAGGCACGGAGCGAAGGGCGAAACGCCGCAGGCCCCCAATCGCCTCCGGGCCAGGCTCGACGCGTGGCAGGACGCGGACGCCTCCGCTCCCACATCGCCTCGGCAACTGCCCAGGCCGACAAAAGCCTGGCGCCCGCTGCCGAGCCATCATTGCTCTTCTTCCTTGCTCTTTTGCTCCCTTGCTCTGATCCCCTTTCCTTCGCGAGAACCTCCTCCAAATCTTGGCGCAGCGCTGTCCTTCCTCTTGCTCCCCCAACCCCAAGGATTCTTTAGATGGCGCCCGCCGGGAAGTCAAAGTCTGAGGCTCAGGCCTCGGCCTCCTCTTCCCCCTTGCCGGCGCTTACGGCATCCACCATTGCCAAGGAGGGGGACCTCACCCCAGCACTTACGTTGACAGTGGGAGATTCGAATGAGTGGGGCAGAACTTAATCTGGTGCGGCTCTGCGGAGCAGCGCACCTTGGCAAAAAGAGTCTACCCCTTCTTCCTCCACAGTGTCTTCTCCGGGCTCGTCCCACCCTTCTCGGGGTTCTTCACCGCCATCCTTGAGCATTACGGGATCCAGGTCCTCCATCTTCAGCCCAATTCCATCATGCTCTTGTCTGTCTTCGCCTTCTACTGCGAGGCCTTCGTAGGCGTGAGGCCCTCAGTGGCCCTCTTCCGCCACTACTTCAGCCTGCGGCTCCACGGCAGCCCGCACCGGTCGGCGTGCATCTCCTTCGTCGCGGTCCAGAGCGGGAACGTGCTCCTGAAGGCTGGGAAGGTGGAGGGCTTCAGGCAGCGCTGGGTCTTCCTGGATGCCCAGGGCCTCGATTCGCGCCTAGAGATCCGGACGAAGCTGCCCGAGAAGACCCTCGCGTGGGGCTCCGCGAAGCTCGCCGATCCCCGAGTGAAACCCGTCTTGGAGCGGATCTCCCTGGACATGGAGGCCAAGAAGCTGACCGGGCGATGATAGTGAAGGAGTTCCTAACGCAGCGCCTGGCGCCGCTCCAGACGCACTCGAGGCCCATGTGGGAGTACCAGGGTGCAGAGGACGGCTCCATGAAGCTCGCCGATCCCCGAGTGAAACCCGTCTTGGAGCGAATCTCCCTGGACATGGAGGCCAAGAAGCTGACCGGGCGATGATAGTGAAGGAGTTCCCGACGCAGTGCCTGGCGCCGCTCCAGACGCACTCGAGGCCCATGTGGGAGTACCAGGGTGCATAGGACAATATCAGTCTTTTATCCGCCAGCATGACAGGCGAGGAGCTGGACAGGGCCTTGGCTACCCTGTTCCTCAATGATCTTGGGGGTCTGGTCCATGACCACAGGGAGGAGCTGGTCGCTGCCATGCCCGCCTTCGATGAGCTGGAGCTCACGCCATCCGAGCGCCCCAATTCCCCCGTGCCGGTGTCCTTCGGCGACTCTAGCGGCGAGGAAGACTAGGAGGAGACTGAGGACGATAACCTGGAAGAGGTGTCCCCCCCCATCGCAGAGCGAGCTCCTCCACGATCTCAAAGACGACGACGATACCGACGAGCCCCCGGCCGCGAACTCCCCGCGCTTTGCCAGGCTCCTTAGGAGGTCAGGGCCTACCCCCTAGACCACGCGGGCAACTGACCAGGCGACCCCGAGGAAACGCGCGGCCGCGCCTCCTCCGGAGGACTCCCCACACTCCAGTAGGGCGATTGAGATGGCGGTCTCATCCCCGTCCGAGCCGCAGCCGAAAGGCGGGGCGGCTGCCGCTGAGGCAAATGTGGCCTCTGCGGCCGTGGCCCCTCAGGGCGATCTCGCCACCTGTCCGGGCAGCAGCTCCACGCTGAAGAAGGGCGGGAGCGTCCCGACCATTGCCGAGGTGGAGAGGAAGAGGAAGTGGATTGCGCCCGAGGAGTAAGTAACCTGCCTCGCCTTTGGTCGATTATAGATTGCGCGCGTACTCACGGCCCCTTCTCCTCTCGATGGCCATGGGCGCCGAGGTGCCGAAAAAGAGGAAGGCGAGCACCGAGCCGAAGGAGCCCCCTATCCAGAGGGCGCCGTCAGCCTCTGGCCACGGACGTGGCGGGGGCAGAGGCGCATCACGCCAACTCTGCGCAACCCTTGGGCGCCCCGGCAACACCGCACCCGGGCACACGGGTGTGACGCCTACTCCTGGCGCCTTGCCGACGCCGCTTGGGAGGCCGGGCGCCGGGAGTGTGGAGGCTCACAAGGCGGCACTCCTTGCCGCGGCCGTGGCGACCCCAGCACTGGTGGAGGGGGCGATTTCCCGCCCCCTTCTGGCGGAATCTGCCCCTGAGGACGCAGCGACGCAGCTTTAGGAGGAGCCAGCCCTCGTGGGCCAGCAGACTGTGAAGTCGTCCACCCTTGTCGTGCCCGAGGAGAAACTGGAGCCTCCGGCGCCCTAAGTCTGCCACGCCACTGCCCCCTATGACACAGCACCCGCCGACGTGCTGGTGCCGCCTCCTGGTCAGGCCCTTGCGCTCGCGGACCGCGGCCCTCTGATCAGGACCGGCGCCTTGGATGAGGCCGATACCGCGCTTGGCCGGATCCGGGCCGACCTCCAAGACGACGACAGGCGCTCCCTCGCGAGGGAACGCCTGGGGCTTATTTCTTGGTGGCTTGAGGCTGACGCTTCCACCAAGACGGCCTGGAGTCGGGCTGAGGCTGCCATCGCGGAGAGTAGGAAGGAGGCCGCTGAAGCCAAGGCGGCTCGCGATGCGGCGCTGGCCAAATCAGCGTCTGCCGCGGAGCGCTGCGGCGAGGCAGAGGCCAACCTGAAGACCCTTCAGGAGGAGCAAGCCGCGCACGCACAACGGCTCCACCAGCGGGAGGAGGACGTCAAGGCCCGCAAGGCGAAGCTCGCCGATCACGACTCTGTGATGTCCCAGGTGACTGTTGACCGAGCCGCGGAGCGCGAGCATCTAGCCAAGCTGAAGGAGGAGGTAGTAGAAGCCCAGACGTCCCATGCCCGGCATGTCTCCGATGCAACGGCCCGGCTGGATGCCAGGGAGAAGGCCCTTGCCGCCTCTGAGAAGAAGGCGGCCGCGGAGCGCAATGTCTTCCCCTCCATCAAGCTCAGGCTTCCCAGGCGCTGGATGCTACTTCTTGAGCATGTGTTGGTTTTCCCTTGAAGAGCAAAGGGTGATGCAGCAAAGTAGATAAGTATTTCCCTTAGTTGTTGAGAACCAAGGTATCAATCCAGTAGGAGATACAAGCAAGTCTCCAATAGATGTACCTACACAAATAATCAAACATTTGCACCCAACGCTAGAAAGGGGTTGTCAATCCCTTCACAGTTACTTGCAAGGATGAGATATGATAGAGATAGATAGATAGGATTGCTAAAATGAAAAGTAAAACAAAAGGTAAAAATATTGCAGCTAAGTATTTTTGGTATTTTTGGTTTATAGATCTGAAAATATAATATGGAAAATAGACCCGGGGGCCATAGGTTTCACTAGAGGCTTCTCTCATGAAGGAAAATAATACGGTGGGTGAACAAATTACTGTCGAGCAATTGATAGAAAAGCGAATAATTATGAAGATATCCAAGTCAATGATTATTCATATAGGCATCATGTCCGTGTCAAGTAGACCAAAACGATTCTGCATCTACTACTATTACTCCACACATCGACCGACTCCTGCCTGCATCTAGAGTATTAAGTCCATGAAGAACAGAGTAACGCATTAGGTAAGATGACATGATGTAGAGGGATAAACTCAAGCAATATGATGAAAACCCCATCTTTTTATCCTCGATGGCAACAATACAATATGTGCCTCGCTACCCCTACTTTGTCACTGGGTGAGGACACGCAAGATTGAACCCAAAACTAAGCACTTCGCCCATTGCAAGAATTACCAATCTAGTTGCCCAAACCAAACCAATAACTCGAAGAGACTTGCAAAGATATGAAATCATGCATATAAGAACTCAGAGAAGATTCAAATAATATTCATAGATAATCTGAACATAAACTCACAATTCATCGGATCTCGACAAACACACCGCAAAAGAGTATTACATCGGATGGATCTCCATGAAGATCATGAAGAACATGGTATTGAAGAACAAAGAGAGAGAAGTAGCCATCTAGCTACTAGCTATGGACCCGAAGGTCTGTGGTGAACTACTCACGCATCATCGGAGGGGCAATGGAGTTGATGTAGATGCCCTCCGTGATCGATTCCCCCTCCGGCAGATTACCGGAAAAGGCTCCAAGATTGTATCTCACCGGAACAGGGGCTTCCGGCGGCGGAAAAGTATTTTCGTGGCTCTGTTTGGTATCCAGGGAATATTTGGGAATTTATAGGCCGAAGAATAGGGTTAGGAGGGCTGCCGTGGGGCCACAAGCCAGGGGGGCGCCCCCCCTAGGGCGCGCCCTGGTGGCTTTTGACGCCACGGCAGGTCTCCTGCCTTCAGTTCCAAGTTTGCTGGGTTTCTTCTGGTACAAGAAAAATCATTCCGAAGATTTTATTCCGTTTGGAATCCGTTTAATATTCCTTATCTGCAATACTCAAAAACAAGGAAAAAAAATAGAAACTGACACTAGGCTCTAGATTAATAGGTTAGTCCCAAAAATAAAATAAAATAGCATATTAATGCATATAAAACATCCAAAACAGATAATATAATAGCATGGAACAATCAAAAATTATAGATACGTTGGAGACGTATCACTGCACTCCATCTGCAGGGGAGGATTCAAGGAGCCACTGGCGACTCCTGAGGTCGGCTATGCAGGGCTCTCCTCCAAGCCCGCTGAGGTGCTCGAAGGTGATGCCGCCAAGGTGGATGCCATCCTGGAGGGCGAGTGCCGCGACCTTTTCTCCATGGCCGTGACGCGTGTCTTCAGCCACCTCTACCTCCGCGAGCCCGGCTATGATTTCGAGGCGGTGATCGTCCCGGTTGCCCCTGAGTCTCGCGCCGCTGCGGCAGCGGCCGTGAAGGATTCCGTGGACGCGCTGGTGAAGAAGTTCGCGTGCGTCCCCGACGCTGGGCCCCCTGCGGTGGAGGCGAGCGGTGGCGACGACGGCGGCAGTAGCGATGTTGACGACGAGCTCGTCATGCCTAGGACGAGCGGCGGCGATGGCTATGGCGATGACGGCCCCTCCTCCTAGATTTCGACCTGCGACATTTATCATGCCTCGTGGAGGCGTAAGACTTGTTTGAATTCGCAAAACATTCAGTGCATGTAATAACTGTTTGAACTCTGTGATTTCCTTTCGTTCTTTGTTTCCTTGCTGCTTGCTTTTGTGCTCTGCGTCGGCACGGCCCTATCCCGAGCATACCTCGACCGCCATTGGGGCGTCCGGATCGCCAAGACGAGACCAAGGGGCGAAGGGCTACGTGACTAGTGAGGTCCCTGAGTCGCGATGCTCAGGGGCCCCCCTTGTTATGCGAGCAGCCCTCATGAAGGAAACATGGCGACGACGAGGTTGATTTGGAGCGCCTTAGTACTCTGCGTCGGTAGGGCCCAAACCCGCGCATACCTCGACTGTCGTTGGGGCGTCCGGATCGCCACGACGAGACCAAGGGGCGAGGGGCTACGTGACTAGTGAGGCCCCTGAGTCGCGATGCTTAGGGGTCCCCCTTGATGTGCGAGCAGCTCCCATACCTTTCCTAGCCAGCTTTTGCCTGGGAGGGACGCGAGAAGACCAGGTGTCAGGGACTAGGTGAGGTGGCGCGCGCCAGGCATGGCTTGAGTGTAGCCCCCGTCCAGCCCCCTCGTGCGTGCATCCCGGGGGAACGCTGCGTGACTGGGCCATTTGTAGAGCCGAGAGGCCATCCTGAGGTTCGTGCAGCCGCTAGGGCACCCTCAGTTGTTTATCCACCAGCGTGGAGCATGGGGCTTCCACTTGGCGTGGGCATAGCCGCTGAGCAACCGTGTCGTCCGCCAGCGCGGAGCATGGGGCTTCCACTTGGGCATGGGCATTGCCGCTGAGCGACCATGTCGTCCGCCAACGCGGAGCATGGGGCTTCCACTTGGGTGTGGGAAGGGAGCTCTGTGTTAGAGTCTCCGGGCGTGTACAGCCCAATTTCGTTCGTACGCGTGACTGGCACGGCAGAAATGGAGGAGGTGTATGTGGGCACCCGTGAGCCAGCGTGGGACTCACGAGGCCCTACCTCAAGGCGGGTTGCTCCTGAATTTCCTGGCGCGGGGCGCGCTTACCAAACCTGTGTGATGGGGGTAACCTGCACCGAATGAATCTCCACAGGCCATCACATGAGAAGGCCAAACACAAAGGACCCCAGGAGGTGACGTGAACGGGGCCGGCCCGCCAGACAGAGCTCAGTCGTTGGGTTTATCGACGCTACAGGGACGAACCCGAGCACAGACGCCGTGCCCAGTCTTCTCATGCGACAAACCCAAGGAAAAAACACTCGGCGCGCGGCTCCCGTGACGGCGAAGCGCCGAACTGCGGTTATACAAACCGGGCCACGCGCCCTGACTCACCCACTATTGATTAGCTCATGCAAGGAAAAAGCACCAAGGACCCCGAGAGGTGACGTGCACGGGACTGGCCCGCGAGACAGAGCTCGGTTGCTTGGATTTATCAACGCTGCAGGGACGGACCCGAGCACAGACGCCGTGCCATCCCTTAATCATGAGGCGGTCGAGGGCAGGGTTGTTAGGATGCATCGACATTCATGGTGATGAAGCAGCGGGCATGCAGGTTGGAATACTTAGAAAACTCATCAAATGCAGAACCTGTTCTGATACATGCGCAAAATGATACAGCTGTAGGGGCGGGCCCTAACAACTTGAGGATGATGCAGCCGAGGGGCGCCCTCAAATGAACAAACCAAAAGGTCACCTGGCAATGATGCTGCTGAAGTGTTGGGGTAGTTGTTGAAGCTTGATCCTCACGAGCCTGAGGGCTCCGGAGGTTCGAGGGCCCTGCGAGACCTAGGGGGCTCGCGAGGGCCCGGGACCTCTTGAAGGACCGCGCGGCGTCGGGCCTCATGAGACGCGTGCTCGGTCTGCGTGAAGTGTTGGTACACGACGCCCACGTTCACGAGGCCAAAGGGCATGCGGACGTAGCTGCAGGGGTAGCCCCCACAGCGGCCGACACGCGATGGCCAGAAGAGGCCCTGTGATGCAGGTCTATTGAGGCCCGGGATGTTGACGCAGACACGCAGCCCGCCGCCCATGTCGGGGGTGGCAGCTGCACTGGGTGCTGTGGGGCGACGCTCGCCGCGCATGGCCCGCGCCTCCTGAAGCTCCTCGATCGCGTTGGTGATGAACTCCCGTGAGCCTGGCGCCTCGCATCGTGCTCCTTGCTTGTGAGGGCGCGGATCGAAGCACGCCTCCAAGTGGTGCCCGAGCACCTCCCTCGTCGCACCGGTCAGGTCGAAAGCTCTCCAGGTGGAAGCCCCCGAGCCAGCATTGAGGGAAGCACCAGGCGTGCCTTCAAATGCGAGAGGGAGAGGCGCCCCAGCAGCGGACACGGGGCCTGAGGCTCCGTACTTGGGTATCTCTGTCCCCTGGCGGCTCTTGGGGAGGAGCTGCTTCTTCTTGTTGGGTGTATCCTCAGGAGGCATGATGCTGCCCTCGTCGTCAAAATTCTCAGCCGCTGCGGCCTGGTAAGCGTGTTCAAGGGAGTAGACTGCATCCTTCTCACCGCAGGCGACCATGATGACACGGCTACACCCTGGCATCTTGAGGACATTGTAGCCATGGTGGGTTGCCGCCATGAACTTCGCGAGGGCAGGGTGCCCGAGGATGGCATTGTACGGGAGGTGGATGTGGGCGACGTCGAAGTCGAGGAGCTCGGTGTGGTAGTTATCGCGCTTGCCGAAGGTGAGTGGGAGGCGCACCTGCCCCAGTGGAATGGTGAAGCCATCGGTCACTCCTGGGAAGGGCCTCATCGGCATGAGCTGATCATAGGGCACCTGAAGCGTCTCGAACGTCTCGACAGAGAGGACATTGAGCCCAGCGCCACCGTCGATGAGGGTCTTGGTGACGAAGACGTTGCTGATGGTGGGCGTGCAGAGCATGGGGTGTGCACCTGCGGCGGCCGAGCACTTAAGGTGATCCTTGGAGTCGAAGGTAATGGCATACTGCGACCACCTGAGGGGACGCGCGGCCTCGAGCTTCGGGAGGGCTGCGTTCACCTCACGAGAGAACTGCTTGAAGATGCGGTTTGAGGCAGGGGCCTGAGCACCGCCCAGGATGCAGGCGATCGCACGGGGTTCCAGGAAGCCCCCAGCCCCATCATCCAGCCGGTTATCGTCATTTCTCCTTGGCGGCGGTGGCAGCGAAGGGAGGCCAACATTGCCCTGAGGACGGGCCTCGCGAGGCTGATCGCGCTGGGTTCCGTCGCGAGGCTCATCACGCTAGCGGTCCTCGCGAGGCTGGTCACGCCAGTCCTGACGTGGGTCGCAGTTGTCCCAGCGGCCTCCGCCGTGGCCCCCTCCACGGCCGTATCCACGGTCGCCGCGCTCGGGGCGGCGGACGAGGCGCTCGTCGCGGAGCGCCCTGAGCTCCTGGCAGCCGTTGGTGTTGTGGCTGTGAGTGTAGTGGAAGATGCAGAACGGGTGGTTGCCCTTGGGGGGCTCATCATGGTCACGACCGCACTTCATCTCGGGCTCTGCTGCCAGCACAGCGGGACCCTTGCGCTTCGCCTCCTTAGCCTTGGCCTTCTTGTCTTCAGGGTCTGCCTCCGGAAGCTCGAGGAGGGAGAGGCGGCCCTCTTTGTCCCTTGCGCACTTGTTCGCCAGGATGAACATCTCTAGGGCTGAGCACAGATCGTCATGGATGGCGAGCTCCTCTTTCATCTTGACGTCCCTGACGCCATTGGTAAACGCCGAGATGATGGCCTCATCCGACGCCTTCAGGATTTTGAGGCGAACGTTCGAGAAGCACTGTATGTACTTGTGCAGGGTCCCGCCCGGCTGCTGCTTCATGCACCGCAGGTCGTTCACTGCACGGGCGCGGTCGCGGGTGCCCTGGAAGTTGGCGATGAAGCGCTCGCGGAGTTCGTCCCATGAGGAGATCAATCCCTCCGGAAGTTAAGGATCCAGGAGAGCGCGCCACTCTTGAGAGCCATGGGGAACCAGTTCGCCATGACTTTGTCGTCACCGCTTGCCGCCTCGATGCTCAGCGAGTAGAGATGGAGGAACTCTACGGGGTCGGCTGTGCCGTCGTAGCGTGGAGACAGGTCCTGCTTGAACTTGCCGGGCCAGGTGACGCGGCGCACCTCCGAGGTGAAGGGACGGCAGCCTACTGCACTCACAGGCGCGACGCGCACGAGGGGAGCTCGGTCTTGGCGTCCATGCACCGCAGCCTCCGGTGGCGTACGGTCTTGATGCCGTCGCAACGGTGCGGGGAGCGCACACGTGTCATCTCGTGGCCGCGGCACCACCTGGCAGCTTGCTACATCCCGTGCCTTCGCCGGCGCCCCATGTGGCAGGTTGCGCGGGCGCGCTTCGCGTCTGGGCTCGAGGTCGGCGCCGTGCCAAGAAGGAGGAGGAGTTGCGCCATGAGCCACGTCGCCCGCCTGGGAGTGCGGGGGACGGAGCGAGTGGGAGGGCGCCGGGACCTCGCCGGTGGCGTTGACGAGCTCGGCGATGCGACCAAGCCAGTCGTCGTAGAGATCGTCGGCGGGACGGTAACGCAGCAGCTTACGTGCCATGAGCAGCACAGCCTGTGCGTTCGCCGGTCCATGGTGAGCGTCGGAGGACGACGCCGTGGCGGGAGCGAGGGGCGGAGTAGCGGTGCGGCCATCGCACCGCGCGGTGAGTGGCTGCGACGAGTCCTGCTGCTCATGAGCGACTGGGTCAGTGGCAGCGTTAGCTGCAGGAGAAGCGGAGCGGCGCAGGATGCCGCGGCCCACGGGCGCCGTCTGGGCGACGCGGGCAGCCCAGCGCTCTGCGCGGACTCGGTGGGCGTCGGCCATGGGAGCGACGAAGCGGAGACGAAGTGCAATTGGAGGGAGAATTCCGACATGCCCCTACCTGGTGCGCCAAATGTCAGAATCGGGGCTCCGCAGACCCAAGAAGGTTCGAACTCTGGGCCGTGTGCGAAGATCTCAACCAGCTCTAGCCTCAAGCTCATCACCCCGCAGCCAAGCCTTGTCGAATACGTGCGAGCGAACAAGAAGATGGACACAGAGATTTTACCCAGGTTCGGGCCACCTTGCGGTGTAAAACCCTAGTCCTGCTTTTGGTGGATTGGCCTCGCGTGGAGGTTTGGGGATGAACTAGTACAGTGGTTGAGCGACCTCGCAAGGGCTCGGAAGTGAAGATCGGTCACTTTTCTATGGCAGTGGCTAGTCCCTATTTATAGTGGCCTTGGTCCTCTTCCCTTATCGCACAGGCGGGAAAGGATCCCACAATGGCCAATTTTGAAAAAGGGGACAAGAGGTACATCTTATCCTGACTAAAGGTGGTAGAGGTGGGCTCGGCGATTACATCCGTCCTGACGAGCTTGTGGTCTCGGTCTTGTTGCACCAGAATAGAAAGCTTTGGGGGCCTTCCTCGGGAACCTGCGCCTGCCCTCGCTCCCTTAGCGCCGAAGAGGAAACTGTCCCCTCTGCGCCCGCCTGGCCTTGGTCGTCATGGCTCATGTCATCCCAGCCTCATGAGGCCGGGTACCTGCATAGGAATCTCCGTTCCTCGGGAGGCAGCCTAGGGAGGCCGCTCCCCTGGAGGTCTTGGCGTTGTTTGCCTCGCGAGGCTGGTGCTCTCGCGAGGGCCTTGACTTGGGGGCCTTGCCGCTAGACCGTACTGGACCGTCAAGGTGGGCCACGCGCTGGGCCACAGGCAGGCAGATCTGGGTACCCCGATCCCAAAACACCGACAACATCCGCTGTCTCTTCTCGCCTTGAATTTATTTCTAGAGTCACCATAGAGCAGCATGACTGTCACGCTAAACAATGGAATTTTTCAGGATTCGTTTGCCTTATTTAATATATTAATTGAGTTTTCTAGGCATTTAATGTGCATAATTCAAATTTGACTATAATCACAAGGTCCAGTGCACGAAAATTGGTTGAAAAATCATATAGGAGTCCCTGGATGCATGTTTAGGTCCCATGCAAGAAATGGAGATGAATTTCAAACATCTCGGTGACTTGGCTCGGCTGCAAACATTGAGAAACTTGTTTTTCCAATTCATGTAAATCCAAAACTCATCTGAAATTCATGAAACTTGGCCTAGTGTCATGACAAGGGCACACATATGACGTGGGAAAAAATTGTCCAACTTGGACATGTTCTCGCACAAAGCCTCTTACAAAATCAGAGCTTCTCACAAGCTTTGTGATATCGATAGGGAACGTTATGCATGTCAGATCTGCTGGGGAAACGAGATCTGATGCCTCTTCTCTCCTCGACTTTTTATAGAAACAACACAGACAAATAGGTGCGAAGTGCAAAACTAATAATAAATTAAGGGATCATCTCGCCTTTTAATACATTAATTGAGTTTTTTGTGCATTTAATGTGCATAATTCAAAATTAATCTACAATCACAAGGTCCAGTGCACCAAAATGGGTTCAAAAATCATATATGTGTCCCTGGATGCATTTGTTAGGTCCCATGCAGGAAATTGGAATGAATTTCAAACATCTCAGCGTCTTGGCTCGATTGTAAACATCGAGAAACTTGGTTTTTAAATCCCCGTAAATCCAACACCCGTCAGAAATTCATGAAACTTGGCATGGTGTCATGACAAGGCACACATATGTCGTGGTAAAAAATACCAACTTCGACATGTTTTGGCACAAGCCTCTTACAAACCCGAGCTTCTCACAATAAGTTACGTGGTTCCGATAGGGAACATGCATGTCACATCTGGTGAAATGACATCCGATTTTTTTCTCCTTGATTTTTTGAACAAAATCGATCACGTTTTTTGAACAAAATCTATCACGTTACCATCGCAAACGGGCGTATTATTTTAAATCATAGACATTCTACTAACTATTTACGTGCTGCCATGCGTCGCACTCTGTATTGGCTAGGAGGTAGCGTGCGGACAGATGTATGAGTACATGGGAGGCGTGCTAGCAGTCCTCCGCATGCTCAGCGGGGCGGCGTGTCCTTTCACCGTCAGCACAAACATTTTAGATTGAATACCTGTATGCAGACCGAGGGCAATGGTTCCTTCTCTACAAAGCCAAGCCAAAATTTGGCACGAAGGATTTTTTTCATTGCGTCATCGCAAACGGTTCTGTATGATGACCCATGTGCTTAGTACATACAATGAGTTTAGATTTGCATCTGTCGTATTGGGTAAATTGTCATTTGTCGAATTGGAAACATTGGCATTTGTCGATCTAGTAAAATTGACATTTAACATCATTGTAACACTGACATTTATCAAATTTTGCAGGAACAAAATCACTATGACGGTGCAATTTTGCAACTGAAATTCAGTACACATAGATTTCATTCATAGATTAAGCAATGGTCTTTGTACAAAACAGTTCAACTCGGCAGCTGAACCGAACAAACTTTTCCCCAATTGTTGCCAAACACGTACTGAAATAGCTAGTTCAACTATATATGATAGCTAATTTAAAGTGCGTGGTACAGTTCAACCATATCTATAGTTAGATGAACTGAACAAAATAGCCCCTAAATGCTAGTAGTACTATGGAGGGGCTTTGTACTACTTCCAGCAGCCTCTCCTCTGCCGAGTGCGTTCAGTAAGAGGCAGAGGAGGAGGAGCCTACCGACGAGCTGGAGGAGTCGAATCCGTCGACTGCCGCTACTGCCCTCCGCCGCTCCTGACGCGCCGCCTCAAAGCGGTGAGACTCGGCGTAGATCTCCTCATTCCGCGCCACCGTTGCGGCTTCTGCTGCGGGCACGATGGCGGTGAGCCTCATTGCGTGCTCGACCTGGCGCTCAACCTCCTCGTGTAGGAAGTTGATGTAGCGCATAAGGCCGCTGATGCAAAAGCCGAGCGGCTGGGCATTGCCGGCGGCCTCCTCCTCTCGCCTTCGGGCCGCGGTGGCGGAGCGGGTGATGGCCCCGGCGGCTGACGGTGGGGTGGCGGCCAAGGTGGATGATGGTGTGGTGGCGGCCATGGCGGACGATGGTGTGGTGGCAGCCAAGGCGGCCGCTGGTGGGGTGGAGAGAATGTCGGCCGGCGATGGGGTGGTGGCCACGGTGGTCGCCGCCAACAACTGCCTTCGGGCAACAGTGGCGGAGCGTGTGGTGGGTGACGTGCACACACCCAACATGGACGCCACGTGCACTACATGCTTCCGAGGACTCCACCGACGATGCGGTGCAGCCTCCCAGCTGGAACTGTCCTCTGGCAGAGTGGCGGAGCGACGACGACGGATGGGTGCCATTGGCGATTGGAGGCGAAGCAAATTAGAGAAGCTACCGGGAGAGAGGGGATGAATGCGGTGTGCAGACACCGACCGTGAGGGTTTATATAGCAGGCGAACAAGCATTGGTGATTTGTGTGATTTCGGTGAGCCGGGCGGGAAGCTTGCGTGGGAACCTGCGCGGTTGCGCGGGAATGGGACGGCGAAAATAAACGCATGCACGCTCCTGAAGCGTACATTAGAATCCTTGGGAGGCAACGCGGTGACAAGACGGGACGGAGGAGGGAGAAATGACAAGTATACAAACGGTTAATAATAATAAAACGTTTGTGTTTTATTACATAGCGAACGGCCATTCTGTACACACCGTCGCGAACTGCTCTACGCATGAGACGGGCGGTTGAGGCAGCCGCGGCACGCTCTGCTCGCGTCCGTGCACGTGCGCTCTGCCGGCGTCTGATGACCCACAAGTATAGGGGATCAATCGTAGTCCTTTCGATAAGTAAGAGTGTCGAACTCAACGAGGAGCAGAAGGAAATGACAAGCGGTTTTCAGTAAGGTTGTTTCCGCAAGCACTGAAATTGTAGGTAACAAATAGTTTGATAGCAATATAATTTGTAATGATCAAGTAACGATAACGGTAAATAAAGTGCAGCAAGGTAGCCAAACCTTTTGTGGCAAAGGACAGGCCAAAACGGTCTCTTATAATAAGCAAACTGTTCTTGAGGGTACACGGGAATTTCATCTAGTCACTTTCATCATGTTGGTTTGATTTAGGTTCGCTACTTTGATAATTTGATATGTGGGTGGACTGGTGCTTGGGTGCTGTTATTACTTGAACAAACCTCCCACTTATGATTAACCCCTCGCAAGCATCCGCAACTACAAGAAAAGTATTAAGATAAAATCTAACCACAACATTAAACATTTGGATCCAAATCAGCCCCTTACAAAATAGCGCATAAACTAGGGTTTAAGCTTCTGTCACTCTACCAACCCATCATCTAATAACTACTCCACAATGCATTCCCTTATGCCCAAAGATGGTGAAGTGTCATGTAGTCGACATTCACATGACACCACTAAGGGAATCACAACATTCATATCCTCAAAATATTGAACACATATCAAATTCACATGATTACTTGCAACATGACTTCTCCCGTGACCTCAAGAACAAAGGTAACTACTCACAAATAATATTCATGCTCAAGATCATAGGGGTATTAAATAGCATAATGGATCTGAACATATAATCTTCCGCCAAATAAACCATATAGTAATCAACTACGAGATGTAATCAACACTACTAGTCACCCACAGGTACCAATCTGAGGTTCCGGTACAAAGATTGAACACAAGAGATGAACTAGGGATTGAGAGGTGATGGTGCTGTTGAATATGTTGCTGAAGATTGGCCTCCCAAAGATGAGAGGGGTGTTGGTGATGGCGATGGCTTCGATTTCCACCTCCGGGATGGAAGTTCCTCCGACGAAATCGCTTCGCCGGAGGGCAAAAGTGCTCCTGCCCAAGCTCTGCCTTGAGACGGCGGCGTTCCGTCCCGAAAGTCCTCCCCTTCTTTTTTTCTAGGTCAAAAGATCTTAAGTAACAGAAGATGGGCACCGGAGGTCGGCTGGGCTGACCACAACCTACCAGGGCACGCCTGGGGGGGCTGGCACGACCTGGTGTCTTGTGGTCACCAGGTGGCCCCCCTCCGGTAGTTATTTGATCCAGTATTTTTTATTTATTCCAAAATAATTCTCCGTGAAGTTTCAGCATATTTGGAGATGTGTAGAATAGGTGTCTCTGATATGCTTTTTCGGGTCCAGAATTCCAGCTGTCGACATTCTCCCTCTTTGTGTGAACCTTGCATATTATGAGAGAAAAGGCATTAGAATTACTCCAGAAAGCATTATTATGCATAAAAACATTATAAATAACAGTAGGAAATCATGATGCAAAATGTACGTATCAACTCCCCCAAGCTTAAACCTCGCTTGTCCTCAAGCGAAAACCGATATCGAAAAACATGTCCACATGGTTTGAGAGAGAGGTGTCCATAAAAAGAAAATACGGACATAGTAGCATCATGCTTATTATCATAGAAGCAACAAACTTTATCATAGAACTTTTCATATAACTTTTATTATATAACTTCATCATATAACTTCTCATGAACAAGTAACAATTCACCACAACATAGAAGTATAAAGCATAAACCTTATTGAAAACCATCAAACTATGTTCTCAGTCAACTTTGCAACTACAATTCATCATATTTTCAAGAAGGGTCTCGTGTCAGAGCCTTTTGGCAAGTCCACATACTCAACCATCATTTAATCTTCTATGATTGCTAACAGTCACAGCATACCCATGAGCAAAAAGTTTCAACTGGACACATAGAAAGAAAGGGGCTTATAGTTTTGCCTCCCAACGTATTCACCTCAAGGGTGGTGTCAACAATAATAACTCATGCTCACTCATATCCAACTGGATATATGTGCCTAGATCTTTCCTCACCACATGATGCTTGCAAAAAAAAGAGTAAAAAGGAATAGGGAAGAATACTTTGACTCTTGCATAAAAGTAAATACATAAAAGTAAAAGATAGGCCCTTCGCAGAGGGAAGTAGAGGTTGTCATGCGTTTTTTGGTTTGTATGCCAAATCCCTTAATGCAAAAGAACGTCACGTTATATTGCCCCTTATGATAGCAACATTTATTATGCAGACCGTCGCTTTTATTACTTTGCCATCACATGTTCGTACAACGCTCAATTTTCTCTTACACTAATTGATCAAACACATTTAGAAGCAATTTTTATTGCCTTAGTGCACCGACGACAACTTACTTGAAGGATCTTACTCAATACATAGGTAGGTATGGTGGACTCTCAAAACAGGAGTCTAGGTTTAGGGTTTTGGATGCACAAGTAGTATCTCTACTTAGTGCGGAATTTTCGGCTAGCAAAGATATTTAGCATGCACCACATGTTGAAGGATCTATGACAATATAACTTCTATGTGAATATGAACTAACATAAATCATTACGTTGTCTTCCTTGTCCAATGTCAACAATTTTGGCATATAATATTTAATGGGGGCTCACAATCATAAAAGATGTCCAAGATAGTGTATTTGCATGTGAATCTTCTCTTCCCTTATTAATTCTTTCATTAATTGCATCATTGACCAATGCTATGTTTGTCAATCTCCAATAAATTTTACCACTTATACTTTTCCTTATCTGATGTCATTACTTACCATAAGATTAGCATATGATCCTTTTCATTTATTTCCTTTTTTTGATTGCAACAAGAAGCAAAAGCTCAAACTAAACTTTATTATATAAATCTCACTCGATTACATAGATAGATACATCACAAAACTTATATTTGAGCATAAAATTTTCCTCCCTTAGATCCTCATTCTCTAACTCGAGCTTTAATATCTTTTTGCACAATGCCGCCTAGCTCTCCTGCAGAAAACGAGATGGAATAAATTGAACCTCAGGTTTGTATCCTTTAGGGAGGCTTGACTTCTTGAATTCCACATGCATGTCTCCAGGCTGAGGTAGTGGGTCATCCTCTTCCTCAGAGCTATCATCCTTTGTTTCCTTCATGTTGGCGTCTTCCTCCTCATCCGTGGTCCATCCATAATGATCCACCTCTCCATAGACCTTAGGGTTTGCAATATAGTCGGCAACATAGCTCTCCCCCTCTGAATCTTGAGATGACATATTTTCCGACTTGTCAGGAAAACGGCACGAAACAAGAATAGGGGATTTTTCGGCGATGCGGTGGTGAAAACAATCGGGGGTATATATAAAGATTTTTTATCTTGGGAAGCAAGAATATGAAAGGAAAACGGAGTCGGGAAGGTGCCCGAGGAGGGTACAACCCACCAGGGCGCGACAGGCAGGGCAGGTGCGCCCTAGTGTATCGTGCTCACCTCGGTTACTTTCCTGTTTATTTCTTATTTTCCTAATTTTTGTAATATTCCAAAACTAACAGAAAATATTTTTGCGAATTTTTTGGAGTCCGTTTAATTACCGTATCACGTACCTCCTCTTTTTAGGATTCTGGAGTGTTCCGATATGTTTCTTTTATGTGTTCCTCCGGTGTCATAGTTTGGATAATATTGCTTTCAACATTAATAGGCGTACCTGAGATATAGTGTTTAATTCTTTGTCCATTGACCATCTTCGGGTTAGTACATTCGGCATTATTAATCTTGATAGCTCCAGAGCGATAAACCTCTTCGATAACATATGGTCCTTCCCATTTGGAAAGAAGTTTTCCTGCAAAATATCTAAAACAAGAGTTGTACAAAAGAACATATTCTCCAACTTTGGATTCCTGCTTTTGGATTCTTTTGTCATGCCATCTTTTAACTTTTTCTTTGAATAGTTTGGCATTTTCATAGGCTTGGGTTCTCCATTCATCTAGTGAGCTAATATCAAATAACCTCTTTTCATCGGCAAGTTTGAAATCATAATTGAGTTCTTTAATTGCCCAAAATGCTTTGTGTTCTAACTCTAGAGGCAAATGACAAGATTTTCCATATACCATTTTGTGTGGAGACATAACCATAGGATTTTTATAAGTTGTTCTATAGGCCCAAAGTGCATCATCTAGTTTCTTAGACCAATTCTTTCGGGACCTATTTACAGTTTTTTGTAATATTAATTTTATTTCTCTATTGCTAAGTGTCACAGCCCTAGTTTCTTAATGCTTGCCAATGCATTCATGCATGCATTTAAATTTCAAATGCAATTGAAATGAGGAATGATCAAGCCTCACCATTCAAAAAATTTGTCAAAAGGCAACATAAAAATTTGCTTCAAACAAACCCAAGAAAATGTCTCTGGTTTTCTAATAAATTATTGGCTTGAGCTAAAAATGTCAACCAATATTTTTGGATCACAGAAACATTTAATCTTGGGCATTTTAATTAATTCAAATCCTATTTGCAATAGCTATATAATTTCTATATGGAAAATATATGTCCAATAATTCTGAGAATTATTATGGGGCATTGGATAATTCCATTTAGTCCACATATATTTTTTCAGCATTTACCAAAATTGTTTGATATATTATTCACAAGCCAAAACAAATATCAGAAAATTCGAAAAGGAAAATAAAGGAAAGAGCAGGGACTTACCTAGCTCCCTGGCCCAGCTAGGAAGAGGCCCATCTAGCCTAGTGGCCAGTCACCCTCTTCCTCCCGCCAGGACGACAGGGCGCGTGGCCGGAGCGCGCGAGCACGCGCCTCGCCACGTCCTGCTTGCCGTTGATGCCCCCATTGGATATGGATGCCCCGCACGTCCCGTGCATGTCTCCTCCCCTCCCTGCTGCTCTCTCCTCCACGTTGAAGGAATCCAGCCTGGAGGCCCCGCAGCGAAGCCATCGCCGCCGTTCCCACCGCCGGTCACCGAAGCTCCCCGGCGTCGATTCGCTCTGCCCCGAGCTCCCCCTCCTTCGTCGTCGCCCCTAGTAGATCCGTGGTGAGCCTCCACATCGATTCCCCCTCTTTCCTGTCGTCCCCGCGTCCTCTAGCTGGCCGCTCCGCCATGGCCGAGAGCTTGGCTCCGCCGGCTATGTCGTCGTCGTGGCCACAGTAGCCCAAGCTCGAGTTAGAGCATGTCCGCGAGCTCGCTAGCTCCACCGCAAGCCAACGCTTCCTCCGCCTCGCTCTGTCGTGCCCCGTGGCGTCGAGCTCGTGGTCGCCCGAGCTCCGGCCGCTGCATGAGTCGTCGCCGTCGCCGTTCTAGGCCCCCCAAGCTCCATTCGCTTGCTCCTCGAGGTGCGCGGGAGCGAGGGCGTTCGAACGAGCCCCTCGCGTCTTTTGGTAGCCGGACGGCGAGTTCCGACGTGCCTCCGCCGTGGTTCCACGTCGCCGGCGTTGAGCCGCCGGTGGGGTGACGTGGCATGGCCATTAGGGCTAACCCCCCTCCTAACCAGCCCCCCAGCCGCTGACAGTGGGCCCTACAGGGGGTCAAACCCCTAGTCAGCGCGGGGATTAACCCCGTGTCACTGACGTGTGGGCCCCGGTTGTCAGGTTTGACCTGGACCCGGGCCAGTTGACCCGATGACGCCAGCCTGACGCAGAGCTGACGCAATAACTGATTTCTGAGTTTAAACTAATTCCAGAAAATAGTAAAATCTTTGAAAAATCATAGAAAATAAACTGTAACTCAGATTGAAATAATTTATATATGAAAAATTATCAGAAAAATCCAATGAATCTGATGGTACCATTTTCATGCATGTTTGAACCACCTAAGGTTGCTGGATATGACAATTCAAATAAATGGCAAATGAAATGCCTTATGTGGAGTTTGATTTTGACCTATATTGATCAAACAACTCCCATTTAATTTGTGGTCACTTGCATTAGCTCAAACCAGCAACATATTAACATGTCATACTCATGCATCATTGTGAAGCATTTACCTTGCTTAATTTATACCTTGTTTGTCCTTGTCGATAGACTTGCGAGACGTAGTTATCGACGACATCGACGAACAGCTGAGTTCTTCCAATAAACATGAAAGCAAACCCCCTTGAGCATATTCGATACAATCCCACTCTCTCACTCTTGCTCTCATTTCAATGCGTGAGGACAATGCGATTCAACTGCTACTTGTGTTGCGGTAGATGAACCCACTCCTTTTCATGACCTGTCATTGTCATAGTAAATAGCTAAACCAAGCAACCTAGCATACCTGGTAGATGCTTGAGCCATGTTGTGCTATAACCCTGTTATGCTTGCTATGCTTAGAGTTGTGTCAGGTCTGATTCATCTGGGTGATGAACCGGAGTGAAATGATTGTGTCCTGATGATGAGGGTTAAGTGTTGAACCTGTTTTGGTGAAGGTAGCGATGAGAGGCCATGTAGGAGTACATGGTGGATTGTCTCATTGAGACCGCTCATAGGAACTGAGTTCCATGTTTGTGTTCCAAGACTAGCTACTACCACACATTGGGTTCCGGTAACTCGACCCCTTTCGGCCTATTAACATACTCTGTTCTCAGTCCAGGAGTCACAGTAGTTCGAAATGTTGATAGGTGTGGCTGGGCCTGCGAAGTGGATGAACGGCCCAATCGGGACCGGCTTGGGGCCCTGCTCACAACGTTTGAGGCCATGTTGGAAACCTCGGCCGGACTTCCATTATGGGTTCCAACTCAGATAGGCGACTGCCCTGGACGTGAGTCGTTGTAAGTTAATGTCCGTTGCCGACTCCCTCGCCTGGCTTCCGCTTGAAGGTTGCCGAGGTGCCTTTTTTTACGTGCACATGGCGATAAGTGGCGGGAGCATGTGTGACGAAGTACACCCCTGCAGGGTAAACTATCTATTCGGTGGCACCGAAGTACACCCCCGCGGATATGGACTACTTGGAGACTTGCATTGTTCATAGACAATTTAAATGGATACTCTAAAATACTCCAGATAAGTGTGAGTGCTATGGATGGCTTCTCGTAGGAAGATGAGAGAGGATCCACAGTGGTCTATTGATATGGTGAACATGTGGACTCGTGTGTGCTCTCTCGTAGGGAGACGAGAGAGTAGTGATACATTGGATACCTTATCATATTTCAGTCTAGCCAAAGGTCAAAGCTGGCATTTTGCAGTAAACCCCACAATCCCGTTCATTGATACATGATGCATATGTAGATAGTTCTGATGTAAGACTTGCTGAGTACCTTCGCACTCACTGTTGCTTATTTACATTTTTGCAGAGATAGACGTTGTTCATTTTATGTTTCTTCTGACGATGACATCGACGGATTAGCTTAGTAACCCAGACAGGAGTCCGGCTCCTTTGGTAGGGTCGTTGTTGCTTTTCAGGCTCTTCCAGCCGCTTTTATTAGATGTCTGTACTTAGACATGTAACTTCCGCTTGTTGTTTGTATGCTCTGAATGTTGGGTCATGTGACCCACCCTGCTTGTAACATTATACTATGTTGGCTCTTCGGAGCCTTCTAAATAAATGTTATGTTGTAGAGTTTTGTTGTGATGCCATGTTGTATCTACACATATCGTGCATATTGCGTGTATGTTTGAAATGCATTGCTGTATACCTTTAGTAGCCTGCTTTACGGGGAAATGCCTCTTTGTGCTTCCACCGAGCCTTGGTAGCTTGATACTGCTCCGGACACATTGATTGACCGGCGTGTATCCTTCTTGCTGCTTGTAGGACCGAAAGTATGTCTAGAGGGGGGTGATTAGACTACTTGACCAAATAAAAATCCTACCTTTTCCCAATTTTAAGTGTTGGTAGATTTTAGCAATGATAGCAAGTCAAGTACACCCTACACATGCATGTCTAAGAGTATTGCAGCGGAAAGTAACAACAAGCATGTATATAGTAGAGTGTAGGTAGGGAGATCAAACGCAATTTGTAGACACGAAGATTTTTCCCGTGGTTCCGATAGGTGGTGCTATCATACGTCCATGTTTATGGAGTCTTCAACCCATGGAGGGTAACGGTCGCGAGAGTCCACGGAGGGCTCCACCCGTAAGGGTCCACGAAGTAGCAACCTTGACTATTCCATAACGGCTTCCGTCCACAAAGGACTAGCCTCACTATGGGTAGATCTTCACGAAGTAGGCGATCTCCTTACCCATACAAACTTCTTGGTTCAACTCCACAACACGAAGTAGGAGGCTCCCAAGCGACACCTAACCAATCTAGGAGGCACCACCCTCCAAAAGGTAATAAGCTCGGCAATGTCGATGAACTCCTTGCTCTTGTGCTTCAAGATGATAGACTCATCAACACACAATCACTCTCTCACAGATTTGGCTATGGTGGAAGAGATTGATTTGGTGGAAAGCAACTTGGGGAGGCTAGAGATCAAGATTCATATGGATGGAGTGGAATAGCTTGATCTCAACACATGAGTAGGTGGCTCTCTCTCGGAAAATAGGATGGGGCAAGTATGGAATGGTTCTGAGTGCTTCTCTTTCGAGTGGGTGGTGGTGAAGGGGTATATATAGGCATCCCCAAAAATCCAACTGTTACACCTTAAAGTGACCAACTCAGTGACACCGATGTGTGAATCTCGGTGGTACCGAAGTGACCAAAAGGTGACAACTTTTAAATCTTGGTGAGACCGATATATAATTCTTGGTGGTAGTGATTAGGTGACCAACAGTCAGATTGCGCAACTTGGTGACGCCGATCCAGAAAACTCGGTGGTACCGATTTTGTGAATCGAGGTAACAGAAAGTTGGCAACCCAAACTCGGTGGCACCGAAGTGGAATCGGTTGCACCGATGTGCTATGGTTTGGCATGGGTCTGTCTGAGTTTGGGAATCGGTGGCACCGAGTGGAAAGTGTTGGTTGCACCGATTTTGGGTATTTGACTTTGGACAGACTTTTGTGGAAGAGCTTGTGGGTGCTTTTGGTGACTATCACTTGTGCACGTGGAGCATCTTGTTCACCAACAGTACCTTACCCCCTTTTAATAGTATTGGCTTTCCTATGGACTCAAAGTGATTTCTCACAAAGTAAAATGTCGAGTCCTCTTGCTTGAAGCTTTGCCAATCCATTTCCTTGCATCTTGGGGTATTTCCACAATCCTTTTACCATCCCTATCATTGAACTTTTCCTGAAATATGCTTAGTGGAAACATTAGTTCAATGACATATATGTTGTTATTAATTAGCAAAACCACCAAGGGAGCAAATGTGCTTTCAATCTCCCCCTTTTTGGTAATTGATGACAACATATAGATCAAAGCTTTGACATATGATATAATCAAAGAATATAATCGTCGCTTTGAGAAGTATGTAATAAGAAATAGCTCCCCCTAAATTTGTCCATTATTTGAATTTGCGTTTGAATGCAAATGCACAATCGATTAGGTACATGGGGCACTCTTTCATGTCACATACAACTTGGTGGTGTGCGAGAATAATAAGAATGAACATCATAGCACAACACAATCAAGCAAAGGTGAGTGATCATCTCATAAGCATTAAAATGATAGGAAATAGTAGCAACACCCATCAAGTGTATGATCAAACACCACAAGAGTTTAACACATCCAAACCAAAAGATCAAATGTTTTGTAAAGCGATAAAAACCAAACGCTCTCTCACTCGAAGCCTAAAGATCTAAATACACTTCTCCCCCTTTGGCAACAAGTTACCAAACAGTTCAAAGAGATATAGCTAATCGTTCTTGGGCTGATCTCCTCCGGTTGTTGATGAAGGAGTCGAGAGAACTACGTCGGCGAAGATGTCGGCAGACGTCATGGATGGAGTTGGTGTAGCAACGGGAGGTATTGGAGCTGATGGAGCTGAGGAGGCTGTAGCAGGTGCTGATGAAGAAGGCCTCAACTCTGGAGCTGGCACTGTGGCTGATCTGGCCTGAGAGGAGAGTCATCCTCATCATCTGAAGTGTCGGGACTGGGCACGCTGTCAAC
Organism: Elymus sibiricus; assembly: GCA_039707655.1. NCBI lineage: Eukaryota > Viridiplantae > Streptophyta > Magnoliopsida > Poales > Poaceae > Elymus > Elymus sibiricus. Next base: position 192,869,597 of record CM077667.1, on the reverse strand, counting down.
TTCCTTCTTAATCTCATTCACGGTTTTTGTCAGCCCATCCACCTTGTCATTGAGAGTCTTGATCCTATTTTCCATGATCCTCACAAGACTATGCTGATTTGCCAATATGTCCTTGATGTCCTTTTGCATGCCTTGAACGGTAGTGATCAAGAGATTCATTTGCTCGTTCCTGGATCTAGGGACTTGAGCACTAGTGGCTCTAGCTACCTCTGCCTCTGCCTGTGCTGCAGCTGAGGTGGGATGATCTGGGTTCATCTCCACGACATTGTCCTCAAGATCTGGCTGTAGGGGCAAGTGGGGCCTGTCAAGAGCAAAAATGTGCTTCTCCATCTTGGAGTTGATGAGCATCTGAATGTAGGGTGCATAGCAGCATGAGCGCTTCTGATCAGCAGCAACCCTCTCCACAGTCTCTACTATCAAGTCCATCACCCTTATCCTGTTGTGTCTATCAAGATGGATCAGCATGTTGATGGAATAGCCTCGAATCATCTTGTCATCTCCAGACTTAGGCATCAAGGTGTGCCTCAAGATAGTGTTCATGGTGCGGAGGCCAACCTGGAGGAAGTAAATGGATCCTAACTTGTGAGATTTCAAGTTAGCAACAGCGATCTCATTATACATGTTCTTCATAGAATCATGGCTCTCCTTGGATTCAGAATAGACATCCAAGTCACCATCTTCCACCTTTGGGACTCCTAAGATGGTAGCCCATTCCTCAACAGAAGACTCATATCTTGCTCCTTCAGTCATCCACACAATCCTACCATCTCCGTAGAAATGAGCAGTGGAGTAGAATTGCATGATCATCTCGTCATTCCATGCAGTGAATTCTTTGCCAACAAACTCATCTAAGCCAATGCAATGAAAATTGTCTTGAACATTTGGAAAGTAATCTTCATTTGCCTTGATATACTTCCAGTCAATGTATCTCATGTCACTCACAGCTGGGCTCTTATCAAGCAAGATAGTCTCATAGAAATCTTGTTGCTCCTTGGTATAGAACCTGTAGTCCACAGTTGTTTTTCTCCTCTGAGCATATGGATCAATTGCTCTCCATGCCCTCAAACTAGAATCCTTCCTCTTCTTCATATCTTCAGCAAGCAGGTGGCTGGCATTGTGCTCTAGAAGGTGTGGTCTGAGCTTCATCAAAGCAGTCATGTCGTCATCATCCTCAGCTTCCCTGAAAGTCGAGGTCTTGTTCTTGCTGGAAGCTGGTATCTCTCTGGAGAACCTCTTAGGCTTATCAGCAGCAGCAGCCTTCTTAGGAGCAGACTTGGCGCTCTTGGATGTGGTAGCCATAGGCATAGCATCTGCCATAAGCTTCTTCTTCTTAGGAGGGGCCTTTGCAGCTGGCTCTATCTCCTCTTCTTCAGTAGCAGCTTCTTCTAGATCCTAAAACATAGAGGTTGGCCTGCCCACAACATGGATAATCCTCTTCCTAGATTTCTTCTTCTCCCTTGCCTTCTTAGGCAAAGATTTCTTGGGAGGCACAACAGTCATCGTTGATCTGGAGCTCTCAGGTGCTCTCACTGTCTCAGAGCTAGCATACTCCTTTCTGATAGCTTTCTTCTTCTTGGAAGAAATGGCAGCATCATCTTTCTTAGGTAGCTCCTCAGGGATGAACTCCTCATCCTCCTCATCAGAATTGAGCTTCCTCCTAGTCCTTGTAGCAGCCTTGGGCAAGTCAGGAGAACTAGGCACATCATCAAAACTCTCTTCAGGGCTAGTGCCTGAGTCCATGTCCACACTCTGCTCTCTGAGATCATTCTGGCTATCATCTGAAGCAGACATCTCTGACCCTGTGAATAGAGTATAGAAGAGTGGAGAAGATGAGTCATCACAAAATGCAGAGATTTTGAAAGATTGAACTAAGATTTCTCAAATTTTGCATTCTGCCAAATGTATGTCGGTACAGCTGAGACAAAAATTTCGGACCCACCGAGACAAACAACCTGCTTTCCAGAAACTTGACACCATTTTCGGTCACACCGAAAATTAGTACTCGGTTCCACCGAGGTGTTCTCGGCTGGCCTGAAAAACCGAATCAGTGCTACCAATTCTTTTGCATCGGTTATACCGAGATTCATTTGGCGGACGGCAAAACCTAAAAAATCGATTGTTCGCTACTCTACTGGAATTTCTAAAGGAAAGGGAGGTTTGCAATCCGTGGATTATCGATAAGATTAACTTCAATGCGCAAGAATCGGATGGCGAGCGCAAGGAAGGCCGGATCCATACCCTAGCTTGGTGAAGGATCCGCTAAGGCGACGATGGCGGCGAAGATTCCGTCGGCGGCAGCGATTCCCAACGGCGGAGACGCACGGGGAGGCAAGGGTGACGACCAGGGGTCTGGAGCGGCAGCTTAGGGTTGGAGGAAAACGGGCTCTTGAGATTGAATTTCAAAAGTCGTGTCCGCCAGAATATATACCCTTCGCTGTCGGTGACACCGGTTCGAAATTTTAGGTGTCACCAAGTTTCTCAACTGTCAGCTGACAGGGAAACTCGGTGTAACCGAGAATAAGGAATCGGTGTTATCGAGATTGAAAATCCAGATCAACCCTAGGAATTCAGTGAGACCGAGAATTTTGTTTGGTTCCATCGAGATGCACTTGGGAGGTTTTAATGGTCAGTCCTTTGTCGATACGGAACTCCGAGTGCTCCTCACACAGAGGGATCGAAAAGTACTTGTTCAAATTTTGTGATGCAGCAAGAAAAGAATATGAGGTGAGAAAGCATAGATAGCTAGAGAGTGGTCCTAGGCATTCTTGTCCATCCAATTGGCAAAATAGAAAACTAAAGCCAAATAGCAACAATTGGATGTCCTCGAATGGATAAATAAATGCAGACCAACATGCTCACACAATAAGATGTCAAATGAGATCATGGCAAACATGCACAAACATACTAGCATCTATCAAGCATTTTGGCGATGACGGAGTCATCTATATATGAGTATGTTGACTTAGGAGCCAAGTAAGAATACTTGATCATAGGTCATACTCACCGTTTAAGCACAAGTGGGGTTACCACTTTTACATAAAGCATTTAATGTTGTCACATACTAAGAGATGCTTTAACTCAAGTCTTAGAGTAAAGCTCCCCCTTGATGTGACATCCCCCCATAGGAGGGATAAACTAACCTTGGGTTTTGTCGATTAAGACTTCATGTTGGTGAGTTAGTGGTGGATGCTCAAGGTTGATGAAGATCACCATGAGTTGGGAGCATCCTTGTTGTTTCTTTACTCTTCTCACCTACATGGGTTAGTCCCAACACACAAGAGACAAATGCAAGGATATCTATGGACATGGAGTGCAAAGCATATGTGATGATGTCCATGGATTTGTTAATTACCTTGTCCCTTGCTTACCTTTGAAAGAATGTGTGACTCCTTGAACTATTGCATAGAGTTGATGTTGATTGCAACTATTCTTGCCAATAATGAATGTGAGTGAATTTCATTGCTGGAGTCACCCCTCAAGAACTCTCTAGTTCTTCTTCTTTGGGACCCACATCAACTTGATGGGGATCCTTGGTGTTGAAGTAGCCCTTGTAGAAGTTGAGCTCGAAGTAGCCTTGGGAACCCACTCCACCAAAGCTTGGGATTCATCTTCATATGAGTCAATGTCCTCTTGAAGCTTGTTCTTGCCCTTGAGCTTGTGGTCTTGTGGTGGAAGGTCATCTTGAGTGTTTGTTCCCTTGGGAAGAGTATTCTCATACTTCTCCTTTTGAGGAACAAACTTGGGCTTGGGGTATTGACCTTCTTCCCATTCAACTCCATTAGCGTTGAAGTAGCCAATGCCATGGTTCTTCCGGTATCTTCCGTGCTTGCGTACAATTTCCTCAAATTGCTTACACTCGGCAAGACTCTTGTAGATACCTTTCTCTATAATTCCTTTCAATAAAGCATTTTCTTGCTCAAGTGCAACTTGGCTAAGAGAATCATCATTAGTGGAATCAATAGAACTACTAGAAGCAACATCATTAGGTTTAGCATTTTTATTGTTGCTACTAGATGAAGAACCTTTCTTGCCTTTGTTACTAGTTTGTCTAGATTTAACTTGTGGCATGAATGTAGACAAGAGTAGTCATTTGGCTAGATAAGATGAAGTCTTCTTTCGAAGATCGTCATTGATAGCTTTAAGAAACTCATGCTCTTGCTCCAAGGTGAGCTTCTCGAAGCGTAGCTTCTCATGAGTCCTTACAAGCTCTCTATGATCTTCAAGAGTAGATTCATGAGCTAACTTAAGCGTGTTTAATTCTTTAGTTAGTTGTTCTATTTTTATCTTATCATCATCAAATGACTTATCTTGACTATCATGAGAATTATCAAGTTCATTTTGACTAACATTACTAGTTTCATCAAAGTGCAAGTCATCATCACAAAGTAAATCATCTTCATCACTATTGAAATCAAGATACTCGGGGTGTGATACCTTGGGGCCTTTAGCCATGAAGCAACTTCCACTCCCTTCATTTGGTGAATCAAATAGATCATAGGAGTTGGTAGTCACTAGTGCAAGTCTGGCAACACCTTCATCTTGAATATAGTCGGAGTTAGAGTGATAGCTTCTCTTGGAGTAGTTGTCGCGGTCGGAGCCGAAAACACATTCACCAACATGAGCTTGATGTCTTCTTCTTTTGTAGCTCTTGGTGTACTTGTCCTTCTTCTCCGAATCCCTACTTCTCCTTGAGGGTCTTCGTTCATAACGATCATCTCTACTCCTTCTCTCTCTTTGAGGTGATTCATTCCTTGAGCTTCGTCTTCTAGGTGACTCTTCTCTTCGTTTGTAGGGAGCCGTGCACTCATTGGAGTAGTGTCCGGGCTTCCCACAATTGTAGCAGTTGCGGTCACGACTTGACGAACGCTTCTCTTCATATCTTGAGTTGGAGCTTCGTTCTTTGCCTCTATTCTTGTAGAACTTGTTGAATTTCTTGACCATGAGGCTTATATCTTCATTGGTGACAAGGTTGTCGCTTGAAGTTGCAGGAGCATCACTTGTGGCTTTGTAAGCACAGCTAGACTTGTTGTGAAGCTCTTCTTTGTCTTTGAGTGTCATCTCATGAGCAACAATCCTTCCAATGACTTTCGTAGGCTTGAGATCTTTGTAGTTGGGCATCATTTGGATCAATGTGCACACGGTATCGTATCTATCATCCAAAGCTCTAAGTGTCTTCTTGATGATGAATTTGTCGGTCATTTCTTTGCTTCCTAAGCCGGCAATCTCATTGGTGATGAGAGCTAGCCTAGAGTACATCTCCGCGACTCCTTCACCATCCTTCATCTTGAACTTGTCAAGCTGACTTTGAAGGACATCCAACTTGGATTCTCTCACGGACTCGGTACCTTCATGCATATCAACCAAAGTATCCCAAATCTCTTTTGCATTCTCAAGACGGCTGATTTTGTTGAATTCTTCGGGGCATAGGCAGTTGAAGAGAATGTCGCATGCTTGAGCGTTGTATTGCAACATCTTCAATTCATCCGCGGTCGCTTCACGATCCGGTTCCTTTCCATCACCAAAGAATTCACCTTGCAAGCCAACACGAACAACAGCCCATACGGCGGGGTTATGACCAAGAATATGCATTTTCATTTTGTGCTTCCAACTAGCAAAATTAGTGCCATCAAAGTACGGACCTCTACGATGATAATTTCCCTCACTAGACGCCATACTCTCCTAGGTTGTGAAACCAATGCAATGGAGACCAAAGCTCTGATACCACTTGTAGGACCGAAAGTATGTCTAGAGGGGGGGGTGATTAGACTACTTGACCAAATAAAAATCCTACATTTTCCCAATTTTAAGTGTTGGTAGATTTTAGCAATGATAGCAAGTCAAGTACACCCTACCCATGGATGTCTAAGAGTATAGGAGCGGAAAGTAACAACAAGCATGTATATAGTAGAGGGTAGGAAAGGAGATCAAACACAATTTGTAGACATGAAGATATTTCCCGTGGTTCCGATAGGTGGTGCTATCATACGTCCACGCTTATGGAGCCTTCAACCCATGGAGGCTAACGGTCGCGAGAGTCCACGGAGGGCTCCACCCATAAGGGTCCACGAAGTAGCAACCTTGACTATTCCATAACGGCTTCCGTCCACGAAGGACTAGCCTCACTATGGGTAGATCTTCACGAAGTAGGCGATCTCCTTGCCCGTACAAACTTCTTGGTTCAACTCCACAACATGAAGTGGGAGGCTCCCAAGCGACACCTAACCAATCTAGGAGGCACCACCCTCCAAAAGGTAATAGGCTCGGCAATGTCAATGAACTCCTTGCTCTTGTGCTTCAAGATGATAGACTCCTCAACACACAATCACTCTCTCATAGATTTGGCTATGGTGGAAGAGATTGATTTGGTGGAAAGCAACTTGGGGAGGCTAGAGATCAAGATTCATATGGATGGAGTGGAATAGCTTGATCTCAACACATGAGTAGGTGGCTCTCTCTCATAAAATAGGATGGGGCAAGTATGGAATGGTTCTGAGTGCTTCTCTTTCGAGTGGGTGGTGGTGAAGGGGTATATATAGGCATCCCCAAAACTCCAACCGTTACACCTTAAAGTGACCAACTCGGTGACACTGATGTGTGAATCTCGGTGGTACCGAAGTGACCAAAAGCTGACAACTTTTGAATCTCGGTGTGACCGATATATAATTCTCGGTGGTACCGATTAGGTGACGAACAGTTAGATTGCGCAACTCGGTGACGCCGATCCAGAAAACTCGGTGGTACCAATTTTGTGAATCGAGGTAACAGAAAGTTGGCAACCCAAACTCAGTGGGACCGAAGTGGAATCGGTTGCACCGATGTGCTAGGGTTTGGCATGGGTCTGTCTGAGTTTGGGAATCGGTGGCACTGAGTGGAAAGTGTTGGTTGCACCGATTTTGGATATTTGACTTTGGACAGACTTTTGTGGAAGAGCTTGTGGGTGTTTTTGGTGACTATCACTTGTGCACATGGAGCATCTTGTTCACCAACAGTACCTTACCCCCTTTTAATAGTATTGGCTTTCCTATGGACTCAAAGTGATTTCTCACAAAGTAAAATGTAGAGTCCTTGCATCTTGGGGTATTTCCACAATCCGTTTTCCATCCCTATCATTGAACTTTTCCTGAAATATGCTTAGTGGAAACATTAGTTCAATGCCATATATGTTGTTATTAATTACCAAAACCACCAAGGGAGCAAATGTGCTTTCACTGCTATGTCTGTCCCTTCGGGGAAATGTCTCGCAGTGTAATGGAGTCCATGTAGCCTGCTATGACTCGTCTACGCGCAGTTGATGACGTTTATGTCCCACGGTGTAATGGAGTCCCTGTAGCTTGCTATGACTCGTCTACACACGCTGATGACCGACACCTGCATTGTTGGGTTACGTATGCCTGTCCCTGTACGGTTGTGCCACTTGGGTCTATAACTAGTCATGTCAACCCGGGTTCTTGGACGTGTGAATGCTAGCGACATGTTCATATCCGTGAGCCGAAAGGCGCAAACGGTCCTGACCAAGGGAAGGTGGCAGCCATGGGTTACCGTGCGTGAGGTCGCAAAGTGGTGTGACATGTTACAGACTGGATTCATATGGCTTAGGATCGGGGTCCCGACAGCGTTGGTATCAGAGCTGAACTATCTGTAGGTTTACAAAGCCAAACTGGTCGATGTTGAGTCTAGTAATACTTTAGTTATATAAGGGAATTGATTGTGGAAGGGAACGTAAGGCTCTTTTTACTCCTTTCCTCAAGTTACTCTATTTTGGGTCACCCTCTTTCTTTCTACGGGGATTAAGGACTAGGCTTCTTACCTATCTGCTAGGATGACAAGTTACTGGACCGCAGACTTATAGAATGGTTGTTTGTGTCAAGTAATGTCCCATCAGAGTTGTGAGAAGTGATGCCAATGTTCTCGCTATGCCTTGAACCATGATGTTGAGTTGTTATGCTGCCCAAATCTTGTGCAGGTTGCCTCATATTTCATACCCATACAACCGTTATGTTGTCCGAGTTCTTCTAGGTATAGATATGTTCTGGTGTTCTTCCTTGTTCTGAACCCTGGTTTCCCTACAGGATGTCGCCAGTAAACCGGAGATTTGCTAGTCGTGGTTAGAATCATGGAGATGGTAGGGATGAAGAAGATCCTCCCAACCAGCCTCTGTTGGCGGAGGTTATGCTAGAAGTTGAGAGGAACAAGCGTGCCACCAACCGTTTGTTGGAGCACATCGAGCAGAATACAGCCCATCAGCGCAATGAGCTAGTATCCATCAGAGACTTCATCAAGTTGCAACCGCCCACCTTCCATCATTCCATTGAGACACTGGATGCAGATGATTGGCTTCGGAGTATCAGCAACAAGCTGCGTTATGCAAACGTGGCTGAAGGAGACAAGGTCACCTATGCCGCATATCACCTTGAAGGTTCCGCCAGCCTACGGTGGGAGAACTTCGAGGCCATGCGACCTGCAGACCAAGTTACTTCATGGAAGGAATTCTGTGAGGCTTTTCGTGAGCATCATATTCCCCAGGCCTTGGTAGATCGTAAGCAAGAGGAGTTCTGCAATCTGACCCAAGACAAGATGGATGTGGATGCCTATAGCCGTGAATTTGGATGCCTTGTGCGTTATGCACCTGAAGAAGTATCCACCGATGCCAAGAAGCAAGCAAGGTTGAGGAAAGGTCTCGACCCAGAGCTACGTCATGACCTGAATTTGCATGAGTTTGCTACCTTCCAGGTTCTTGTGAACAAAGCCATCCAAGCAGAAACTGGTAGGATGACCTATGAGGATTCTCGCAAGCACAACTGTGATTTTGGGTCATCTTCAGTCGCTATATCTCAGAGGCATAGAATATGGATGCCGAACACCGCTCTCCCTCCGGGATATGCACCGAGGCCATCCTATGTGGCGCCTCGCCTGCCGATGCCATGTGTTCCCCAGAAGAACCTCATCAACCGGATGATCAACCTATATCCACGTCCCATTCATGGAGCATGCTTCAAGTGCAGTCAACCTGGACACTATACAAAGAATTGCCCTTTGCGAGCAAATGCTCCACCCTCTTCAACAAGTGGTGCTATTCGTTGCAAGTTGCCAACCAAGAAGTCAAATGCCAGGTCAGTTGTTTATACTCGTGGAAGTGTGCACCATGTAACTGCAGAAGAAGCTCAAGATGATGTTGACGTCGTGCTTAAGACGCTTCTTGTCAATTCTCATCCAGCTTCAGTTCTATTTGACTCAGGAGCATCCGACTCCTTCATCTCTGAACGTTATGCTTCCTCGCATAACATTGCTTTCGAAGATATGCCCTCTCCTTTAGAGATTCAAACTCCAGGGACTCGATGGAAAACTAATGCAGTAAGCCATGGGAACCAAATCCTTGTCGATGGTTTAGTATTCCTTGCCTCGCTGATAGCCCTCAAAACTACAGACATCAATATCATTTCGGGGATGAACTGGATGACAGCTCATCATGCCAAAATTGATTGCTTCACTAGGTCTTTTCAGCTTACCCATCCTTCTGGCCAGATAGTCAATGTCCAAACCCATATTCCAGAAGGGCGGATATATTCTCTCAATGCCAATCCTCTTCCAGAGCTGCAAACTATCCCGGTAGTCCGTGACTTCCCGGATGTCTTTCCAGAGGAACTGCCAGGTGCTCCACCTGACAGAGAAGTAGAGTTTGTCATAGATCTTATTCCAGGGACTGCTCTAATTGCTAGGAGACCATATAAGATGTCACCCCAAGAGTTAGATGAGCTTAAAATCCAACTCGATGAATCTTTGAAGAAAGGTTTCATCCGTCCTAGTTCTTCTTCATGGGCTTGTCCTGTCCTCTTCGTCAAGAAGAAGGATGGTACGGATCGGATGGTTGTCGATTATCGACCGGTTAATCTGGTGACAATAAAGAACAAATATCCGCTCCCCAGGATCAACGATCTGTATGATCAGCTCGCTAGATCCGCAGTCTTCTCCAAGATGGATTTGATATTAGGTTATCATCAAATCAAAATCAGGAACGGGGACATTCCTAAGATGGCTTTCGTCACTCGTTATGGCCAGTACGAGTACACCGTCAAGTCCTTCGGTCTAACCAATGCCCCAGCCACCTTCTCCCGCTTAATGAATTCGATCTTCATGGAGTATTTGGACAAATTTTTCGTGGTTTACCTCGATGATATCCTCATATACTCGAAGAACGATGAAGAACATGCTGAGCATCTTAGGCTGGTATTGATGAAACTTTGAGAGCACCGCCTTTACGCCAAATTCTCTAAGTGTGAATTCTGGTTGCCAGAAGTGACCTATCTAGGCCACGTAATCTCTGTGACAAGTATTGCTATCAATCCCGACAGAGTTCAAGCTGTCCTTGACTGGACTCAACCTGATTCGGTGAAGCAAGTTAGGAGTTTCCTTGGCTTAGCGAGCTACTGTCGCCGCTTTGTTGAGAACTTCTCCAAAGTTGCCAAACCTCTAACTGAACTCCTCAAGTAAGATAAGAAGTTCTAGTGGACCCCAAAGTGTGAGGAAAGTTTTCAGGAGTTGAAAAGATGACTGACTACTGCCCCGGTACTTGTACCCCCGGATTTCACAAAGGACTTTGTTATCTTCTGTGATGCTTCGCGATAAGGTCTAGGTTGCATTCTTATGCAAGATCGTCATGTGATTGCCTACACATCTCGACAGTTGCGTCCACATGAGGAGAATTATCCAACACATGATCTGGAACATGCCGCAATAGTCCTTGCACTTGTCACTTGGCGACATCACCTTCTGGGTAATCATTGTGAAATATTCACTGATCACCAGAGTCTCAAGTATATATTCACCCAACCGGATTTGAATCTCAGGCGAAGACGGTGGATTGAGTTGATTACGGACTACGACTTAGGAATACCTTACACCCCAGGCAAAGCCAATGTCATGGCTGATGCACTAAGTCGTAAATCCTATTGTAACAACCTCATGTTGCTACAAAGTCAACCACTTCTCCACGAGGAATTTCGTAAGTTAAATCTTCACATTGTTCCTCGAGGATTCCTTTCTACTTTGGTGGCAAAACCGACTCTTCAGGATCAGATCGTAGAAGCCCAGAAGCATGATACAGGAATTTCCCGAATCAAGAGCAACATCGCTAGAGGAGTTGCTGGACGCTTCTCGGTAGATGATCAAGGTGTTGTATTCTTTGATAACCGCTTGGTGGTTCCCAAGAAGCAACAACTTCGAGAGCTTATCCTTAAAGAAGTGCATGAATCCCCTCTCACGATTCATCCCGGTAGTACTAAGATGTATCAGGACCTACGCCAGAGGTTCTGGTGGACCCGAATGAAGAGAGAAATCGCTCAGTTCATTGCTAACTGTGACGTTTGTCGTCGCATTAAGGCAGAGCATCAAAGACTTGCTGGCACTCTTCAGCCCTTGGCTATTCCCGAGTGGAAATGGGACAAGGTCGATACGGATTTCATCACCGGCTTTCCAAAGACTAAGAAAGGGAATGATGCCATCTTCGTGGTCATCGATCGCCTTTCGAAAGTTGCTCATTTCCTTCCAGTTCGAGAAAGTATAACTACTAGTCAGTTAGCAGACCTATATATCTCTTGAATAGTTTCTCTTCATGGTGTTCCTCTAGAGATCAATTCAGATCGTGGAAGTCTTTTCACTTCTTGATTTTGGGAAAGTTTCCAGAATGCTATGGGAACCCATCTCTCCTTTAGCACCGCTTATCACCCTCAGTCAAGTGGTCAAGTAGAAAGAGTGAATCAAATTCTCGAAGATATGCTCAGAGCCTGTGTTATCTCATTCGGAATGAACTGGGAGAAATGTCTTCCATTCGCCGAGTTTGCTTATAACAACAGCTTCCAGTCTAGTCTGGGCAAAGCTCCCTTCGAAGTTCTGTATGGACGAAGATGTCGAACACCATTAAACTGGTCAGAAACCGGTGAAAGACAATTCTTTGGACCGGATATGATCCAGGATGCAGAAGAGCAAGTTTGCATCATTCGTGAGAATCTGAAAACTGCCCAATCTCGTCAAAAGAGTCCATATGACCGTCGTCATAAGGACGTAAGTTATGGAGTTGACGAGAAGGCTTACCTTCGGGTTACACCTCTCAAGGGTACCCATCGCTTCGGTATCAAAGGCAAATTGGCTCCTCGTTACATTGGTCCTTTTCACATTCTCGCCAAACGAGGAAAGGTTTCCTACCAATTGGAACTACCCCCGCAACTTTCCAAAGTTCATGATGTGTTCCACGTTTCTCAACTCAGGCGTTACTTCAAGGATCCTGTCCGCGAAGTAGACCACAAAACGCTTGTTCTTCAAGATGACCTCTCATATCGAGAATATCCTGTTCGTATTCTTGATGAAGCCGAGCGCAGCACTCGACGTCGCAGCATCAAGTTTCTCAAGGTTCAATGGTCTCATCATTCTGAGGATTAAGCAACCTGGGAAAGCAAAGATCGTCTTCGTCTTGAGTACCCTGCACTCTTCCCGACTACTCCTGAATCTCGGGACGAGATTCTTGTTTAGTGGGGGTGAGTTGTCACAGCCCTAGTTTCTTAATGCTTGCCAATGCATTCATGCAAGCATTTAAATTTCAAATGAAATTGAAATGAGGAATGATCAAGCCTCACCATTCAAAAATTTTGTCAAAAGGCAACATAAAAATTTGCTTCAAACAAACCCAAGAAAATGTCTCTGGTTTTCTAATAAATTATTGGTTTGAGCTAAAAATGTCAACCAATATTTTTGGATCACAGAAACATTTAATCTTGGGCATTTGAATTAATTCAAACCCTATTTGCAATAGCTATATAATTTCTATATGGAAAATATATGTCCAATAATTCTGAGAATTATTATGTGGCATTGGATAATTCCATTTAGTCCACATATATTTTTCAGCATTTACCAAAATGGTATGATATATTATTCACAAGCCAAAACAAATATCAGAAAATTAGAAAAGGAAAATAAAGGAAAGAGCAAGGACTTACCTGGCTCCCTGGCCCAGCTGGGAAGAGGCCCATCTGGCCCAATGGCCAGTCACCCTCTTCCTCCCGAGCTGCGAATTGTCTCCGCCGCCTCGCGTTGCTCCTCCACGTCGAAGGAATCAAGCCCGGAGGCCCCGCAGCGTTGCCATCGCCGCCGTTCCCACCTCCGGTCACCGAAGCTCCCCGGCGTCGATTCGCTCTGCCCCGAGCTCCCCCTCCTTCGTCGTCGCCCCTAGCAGATCTGCGGCGAGCCTCCGCGTCGATTCCCCCTCTTTCCCGTCATCCCCGCATCCTCTAGCTAGCCGCTCCGCCATGGCCGAGAGCTTGGCTCCGCCGGCTATGTCGTCGTTGTGGCCATAGTATCCAAGCTCGCATTAGAGCATGTCTGCGAGCTCCCTAGCTCCACCGCAAGCCAACGCCTCCTCCACCTCACTCTGTCGTGCCCCGTGGCGTCGAGCTCGTGGTCGCCCGAGCTCCGGCCGCCGCATGAGTCATCGTCGTCGGCGTTCTAGGCCCCCCCCAGCTCCGTTCGCTTGCTCCTCGAGGTGCGCGGGAGCGAGGGTCTTCGAACGAGCCCCTCCGCGCGTCTTTTGGTCTCCGGACGGCGAGTTCCGACGTGCCTCCGCCGCGGTTCCACATCGCCGGCGTTGAGCCGCCGGTGGGGTGACGTGGCATGGCCATTAGGGCTAATCCCCCTCCTAACCAGCCCCCAGCCGCTGACAGTGGGCCCTACAGGGGGTCAAACCCCCAGTCAGCGCGGGGATTAACCCCGTATCACTGACGTGTGGGCCCCGGTCATCAGGTTTGACCTGGACCCAGGCCAGTTGACCCGCTGACGCCAGCCTGACGCAGAGCTGACGCAATAACTGATTTCTGAGTATAAAATAATTCCAGAAAATAGTAAAATCTTTGAAAAATCATAGAAAATAATCTGTAACTCAGATTGAAATACTTTATATATGAAAAATTATCAGAAAAATCCAATGAATCTGATGGTACCATTTTCATGCATGTTTGAACCACCTAAGGTTGCTGGATATGACAATTCAAATAAATGGCAAATGAAATGCCTTATGTGGAGTTTGATTTTGACCTATATTGATCAAACAACTCCCATTCAATTTGTGGTCACTTGCATTAGCTCAAACCAGCAACATATTAACATGTCATACTCATGCATCATTGTGAAGCATTTGCCTTGCTTAATTTATACCTTGTTTGTCCTTGTCGATAGACTTGCGAGACGTAGTTATCGACGACATCGAAGAACAACTGAGTTCTTCCGATAAACAGGCAAGCAAACCCCCTTGAGCATATTCGATACAATCCCACTCTCTCGCTCTTGCTCTCATTTCAATGCATTAGGACAATGCGATTCAACTGCTACTTGTGTTGCGGTAGATGAACCCACTCCTTTGCATGACCTGTCAGTGTCATAGTAAATAGCTAAACCAAGCAACCTAGCATACCTGGTAGATGCTTGAGCCATGTTGTGCTACAACCTTGTTATGCTTGCTATGCTTAGAGTTGTGTCAGGTCTGATTCATCTGGGTGATGAACTGGAGTGAAATGCTTGTGTCCTGATGATGAGGGTTAAGTGTTGAACCTGTTTTGGTAAAGGTAGCGATGAGAGGCCATGTAGGAGTACATGGTGGATTGTCTTATTGAGACCGCTCATAGGAACTGAGTTCCGTGTTTGTGTTCCAAGACTAGCTACTACCGCACATTGGGTTCTGATAACTCGACCCCTCTCGGCCTATTAACATACTCTGTTCTCAGTCCAGGAGTCGCAGTAGTTCGAAACATTGATAGGTGTGGCTGGGCCTGCGAAGTGGATGAACGGCCCAATCGGGACCGGCTTGGGGCCCTGCTCACAACCTTTGAGGCCATGTTGGAAATCTCGGCCGGACTTCCATTATCAATTCCAACTCAGATAGGCAACTGCCCTGGACGTGAGTCGTTGTAAGTTAATGTCCGTGGCCGACTCCCTCACCTGGCTTCCTCTTGAAGGTTGCCGAGGTGCCTTTTTTACGTGCACACGGCGATAAGTGGCGGGAGCATGTGTGACGAAGTACACCCCTACAGAGTAAACTATCTATTCGAATAGCCGCATCCGCGGATATGGACTACTTGGAGACTTGCATTGTTCATAGACAATTTAAATGGATACTCTAAAATACTCCAGATAAGTGTGAGTGCTATGGATGGCTTCTCGCAGGAAGACGAGAGAGGATCCATAGTGGTGTATTGATATGGTGAACATGTGGACTTGTTTGTGCTCTCTTGTAGGGAGACGAGAGAGTAGTGATACATTGGATACCTTATCATATTTCAGTCTAGCCAAAGGTCAAAGCTGGCATTCTGCAGTAAACCCCACAATCCCGTTCATTGATACATGATGCATATGTAGATAGTTCTGATGTAAGACTTGCTGAGTACCTTCGTACTCACTGTTGCTTATTTACATTTTTGCAGAGATAGACGTTGTTCACTTTATGTTTCTTCTGACGATGACATCGACGGATTAGCTTAGTAACCCAGACAGGAGTCTGGCTCCTTTGGTAGGGTCGTTGTAGCTTTTCAGGCTCTTCCAGCCGCTTTTATTAGATGGCTGTACTCAGACATGTAACTTCCACTTGTTGTTTGTATGCTCTGAATGTTGGGTCATGTGACCCACCCTGCTTGTAACATTATACTATGTTGGCTCTTCGGAGCCTTCTAAATAAATGTTGTGTTGTAGAGTTTTGTTGTGATGCCATGTTGTATCTACACATATCGTGCATATTGCGTGTATGTTTGAAATGCATTGGTATGTGTGGGATTCGACACCTAGCTGTATACCTTTAGTAGCCTGCTTTACGGGGAAATGCCTCTTTGTGCTTCCACCGAGCCTTGGTAGCTTGCTACTGCTCCGGACACATTGATTGACCGGCGTGTATCCTTCTTGCTGGTGTGTCTGTCCCTTCGGGGAAATGTCTCACAGTGTAATGGAGTCCATGTAGCCTGCTATGACTCGTTTACGCGCAGTTGATGACATTTATGTCCCACGGTGTAATGGAGTCCCTGTAGCTTGCTATGACTCGTCTACACACGCTGATGACCGACACCTGCATTGTTAGGTTACATATGCCTGTCCCTGTACGGTTGTGCCACTTGGGTCTATAACTAGTCATGTTGACCCAGGTTCTTTGACATGTGAATGCTAGCGACATGTTCATATCCGTGAGCCAAAAGGCGCAAACGGTCCTGGCCAAGGTAAGGTGGCAGCCGTGGGTTACCATGCGTGAGGCTGCAAAGTGGTGTGACATGTTACATGCTGGATTCATATGGCTTAGGATCGGGGTCCCGACACTAAGTTCAACTTGACCACCTCATTAAGGATGATAGGGTGATGCAATTCTATGGTTAACATCATATTTAGCAAGCATTTTACGGAAAGCACCATGAATAAAGTGTGAACCACCATCAGTCATTAAATATCTAGGGACTCCAAACCTCGGGAAAATAACTCCTTTAAGCATTTTAATGGAGGTGTTATGATCAACACTACTAGTTGGAATAGCTTCTACCCACTTAGTAACATAATCAACAGCAACCAAAATATGAGTATAGCCATTAGAGGAAGGAAAAGGTCCCATATAGCCAAAACCCCAAACATCAAATGGTTCAACAACAAGTGAATAGATCATAGGTATTTCCTGACGCTTACCGATATTACCAATTCTATGACATTCATCACAAGACAAGACAAAGTTACGAGCATCCTTGTGAGCAGTTCTATCTCCCGCATGGTGTCCTCCATAGGCTTCAGAATGACATTTCCGTAGGATTTGTTCCTGTTCATGCTCAGGTATACAATGTCTAATAATACCATCTACCCCTTCTTTATAAAGATGTGGGTCATCCCCAAAGTAATGTCTTAAATCATAGAAGATTTTTTTCTTTTGTTGGTATGTGAAACTAGGTGGTGTATATTTAGCAACAATGTAGTTAGCATAATCAGCATACCAAGGGGTGTTTTGAGAAACATTTATTGCAGCTAACTGTTCATCAGGAAAATTATCATCAATAGGTAGTGGGTCATCAAGAATATTTTCTACCCTAGACAGGTTATCAGCTACGGGGTTCTCAGCTCCTTTCCTATCAGTGATATGTAAATAAAATTCTTAAAGCAAGAGAACCCACCTAATGAGTCAAGGTTTAGCATCTTTCTTTTCCATAAGATATTTTATAGCAGCATGATCAATGTGAACAATAACTTTGGAATCAACAATGTAAGATCTGAATTTATCACAAGCAAACACAACTGCTAAAAATTCTTTTTTAGTAGTAGCATAATTTCTTTAGGCACCGTATAGAGGTTTGCTAGCATGATGGATAACATTTAATTTCTTATCAACTCTTTGTCCTAGAATAGCACCAACAGCATAATCACTAGCATCACACATAATTTCAAAAGGCAAGTTCCAATTAGGTGGTTGAACGATAGGTGCAGAAGTTATGGCTTTGTTTAGTGGTTCAAAGGCTTCTACACAATCATCATCATAATGAAATGGAATTTCCTTTTGTAAAAGATTAGTAAGAGGCCTAGAAATTTTAGAGAAGTCTTTAAAAAACCTCCTATAAAAACCATCATGACCAAGTAAACTTCGAATACCTTTAATATCTTTAGGACATGGCATTCTCTCAATTGCATCAACTTTAGCTTTATCCACCTCAATTCATCGTTCAGATATTTTATGCCCCAAGACAATACCTTCATTAACCATAAAGTGGCACTTCTCCCAATTTAAGACGAGATTAGTTTGTTAACATCTCTGCAAAACTTGATCATGGTTGCTTAAGCAATAATCAAAAGAAGTTACGTAAATTGAAAAATCATCCATGAAAACTTCCACAATCTTTTCACAAAAATCAGAGAATATAGCAGTCATACATCTTTGAAACGTAGCAGGTGCATTGCATAAACCAAAAGTCATACGTCTATAAGCATAGGTTCCAAAAGGACAAGTAAAGGTGGTTATCTCTTGATCAGATTGTGATACAAGTATTTGAGAGAAACCAGAATATCCATCCAGAAAAAAAGTGTGTGTGCTTAGATAATCTTTCTAACATTAGAGCAATGAAAGGCAGAGGGTAATGATTTTTCTAGTAGCTTTATTTAATTTTCTAAAATCAATTACCATTCTATAGCAAGTGACAATTCTCCGTGGGATAAGTTCATTTTTATCATTAGGAACAACAGTAATACCTCCCTTCTTAGGGACACAATGAACGGGACTTACCCATCTACTATCAGCTATGGGATAAATTATACCTGCTTCCAGAAGATTTAATATTTCAGTTCTTACCATTTCCTTCATCTTAGGATTCAATCGTCGTTGGTGATCAAAAACGGGTTTAGCATCAGGTTCCATATTGATCTTGTGCTGACATAGAGTGGGACTAATGTCCTTAAGATCATCAAGAGTATATCCAATAGTAGCCTGGTGCTTCCTCAGAATTTTTAATAATCTTTCTTCTTCATGTTCTGAAAGGTTAGCACTAATAATAATAGGATATATCTTTTTCTCATAAAGATAAGCATACTTCAAAGTGCCAGGCAATTGCTTTAATTCAAACAGAGCATCACCTTTAGGTGAAGGAGGACCTCCTAGAGTTTCAATAGGAAAATTGTGTATTAGGAGAGGTTGTTGTTCAAAGAAAATGTTATCTATTTCATTTCTTTCACGCAAGTGCATATCATTTTCATGGTCAAGCAAATATTGTTCTAGTGGATCTGTAGGAGGTACGGTAATAGAAGCAAGACCAATTATTTCATCCTTACTAGATAATTCTATATTACGTGGTTGTCTACTAAACTTGGAAAAGTTAAACTCATGAGACACATCACCAAAACTAACACCGACAGTTTGTTTTTGACAATCTATCTTAGCATTAACGGTGTTCAAGAAAGGTCTACCAAAGATAATGGGACAAAAGTCATCTTGAGGGGAACCAAGAACTATAAAATCAGTAGGATATTTTATTTTCCCACACAAGACTTCAACATCTCTAACAATCCCAAGTGTTGTGATGGTGTCTCTATTAGCAAGTTTAGTAGTAACATCAATGTCTTCTATTTCAGCGGGTGCTATATCATTCATAATTTATTGGTATAAGGTAAAAGGAATAACACTCACACTAGCACCCATATCACATAAACTATGATAGCAATGATCACCTATTTGTACTGAGACAACATGCATGCCAATTATGGGTCTATGTTTATCTTTTTCATCGGGTTTGGCGATTCTAGCAGCTTCATCACAAAAGTAACTAACATGCCCATCAATATTTTCTACCAAGAGATCTTTAACCATAGCAACATTAGGTTCTACTTTAATTTTCTCAGGGGGTTTAGGTGCTCTTATATTACTTTTACGAAGCACAATTGATACATTAGCATGTTCCTTTATCCTAACAGGGAAAGGTGGTTTTTCAATATAAGCGGTAGGCACAACTGGATAAACATTGTAAAAGATAGTTTCTTCTTTAGCTATGACCGGTTCTTTAATTTCTTCTTTAATAGGGGGTGATAGTTAAATTTCTGTGAAGCATTTGATACTCACGTTGATCTCCCTAAGGAGAAGTGGTTTAACTATCACCCCCTATTAAAGAAGAAATTAAAGAACCGGTCATAGCTAAAGAAGAAACTATCTTTTACAATGTTTATCCAGTTGTGCCTACCGCTTATATTGAAAAACCACCTTTCCCTGTTACGATAAAGGAACATGCTAATGTATCAATTGTGCTTCGTAAAAGTAATATAAGAGCACCTAAACCCCCTGAGAAAATTAAAGTAGAACCTAATGTTGCTATGGTTAAAGATCTCTTGGTAGAAAATATTGATGGGCATGTTATCACCTTTTGTGATGAAGCTGCTAGAATTGCTAAACCCGATGAAAAAGATAAACATAGACCCATAGAAGTCATGCCTGTTGTCTCAGTCAAAATAGGAGATCATTGTTATCATGGTTTATGTGATTTGGGTGCTAGTGTGAGTGCTATCCCTTTTACCTTATACCAAGAAATTATGGATGAAATAGCACCTGCTAAAATGGAAGACATTGATGTTACTATTAAACTTGCTAATAGAGACACTATCACACCACTTGGGATTGTTAGAGATGTTGAAGTCTTGTGTGGGAAAGTAAAATACCCTACTAATTTTCTAGTCCTTGGTTCCCCACAAGAAGACTTTTGTCCCATTATCTTTGGTAGATCTTTCTTGAGCACCGTCAATGCTAAGATAGATTGTGAAAAACAAACTGTCGGTGTCAGTTTTGGTAATGTGTCTCATGAGTTTAATTTTTCCAAGTTTAGTAGACAACCTCGTGATAAAACGTTATCTAGTAAGGATGAAATAATTGGTCTTGCTTCTATTGCTGTGCCTCCTACTGATCCATTAGAACAATATTTGCTCGACCCTGAAAATGATATGCACCTACGTGAAAGAAATGAAATAGATCAAATTTTCTTCGAACAACAACCTCTCTTGAAACACAATTTGCCTATTGAAACTCTTGGAGTTCCTCCTCCACCTAAAGGTAATCTTGTGTATGAATTGAAACAATTGCCTGACACTTTGAAGTATGCTTATCTTGATGAGAAAAAGATATATCATGTTATTATTAGTGCTAACCTTTCAGAACATGAAGAAGAAAGATTATTAAAAGTTTTAAGGAAGCACCGGGATGCTATTGGATATACTCTTGATAAACTTAAGGGCATTAGTCCCACTCTATGTCAGCACAAGATTAATATGGAACCTGATGCTAAACCCGTTGTTGATCACCAACGGCGATTGGATCCTAAGATGAAAGAAGTGGTAGGAAGTGAAATCTTAAAGCTTCTGGAAGCAGGTATAATCTATCCCATAGCTGATAGTATATGGGTAAGTCCCGTTCATTGCGTCCCTAAGAAAGGAGGTATTACCGTTGCACCTAATGATAAGAATGAACTTATTCCACAAAGAAATGTCACTGGCTATAGAATGGTAATTGATTTTATAAAATTAAATAAAGCTACTAGGAAATATCATTACCCTCTACCGTTCATTGATCAAATGCTCGAAAGACTATCTAAGCACACACACTTTTGTTTCTTCGATGGATATTCTTGTTTCTCTCAAATACCTGTGTCACAATCTGATCAAGAGAAAACTACCTTTACTTGCCCTTTTGGAACCTATGCTTATAGACGTATGCCTTTTGGTTTATGCAATGCACCTGCTACCTTTCAAAGATGTATGACTGCTATATTCTCTGATTTTTGTGAAAAGATTATGGAGGTTTTCATGGATGATTTTTCCGTTTACAGAACTTCTTTTGATGACTGCTTAAGCAACCTTGATCGAGCTTTGCAGAGATGTGAGCAGACTAATCTCGTCTTGAATTGGGAGAAGTGCCACTTTATGGTTAATGAAGGCATTGTCTTGGGGCATAAAATATCTGAACGAGGTATTGAGGTGGATTAAGCTAAAGTTGATGCAATTGAGAAAATGCCATGTCCTAAAGATATTAAAGGTATTCGAAGTTTCCTTGGTCATGCTGGTTTTTATAGGAGGTTCATTAAAGACTTCTCTAAAATTTCTAGGCCTCTTAATAATCCATTGCAAAAGGATATTCTTTTTGTTTTTGATGATGATTGTGTGGAAGCCTTTGAAACACTCAAGAAAGCCTTAACCTCTGCACCTATCGTTCAACCACCTGATTGGAACTTGCCTTTTGAAATTATGTGTGATGCTAGTGATTATGCCGTTGGTGCTGTCCTAGGACAAAGAGTTGATAAGAAATTGAATGTTATCCATTATGCTAGTAAAACTCTAGACAGTGCCGAACGAAACTATGATACTACTGAAAAAGAATTTTTAGCAGTTGTGTTTGCTTGTGATAAATTTAGATCCTATATTGTTGATTCCAAAGTTATTGTTCACACCGATCATGCTGCTATAAAATACCTTATGGAAAAGAAAGATGCTAAACCTACACCCATTAGGTGGGTTCTCTTGCTTCAATAATTTGACTTACACATTGTTGATAGGAAGGGAGTTGAGAACCCCGTAGCTGATAACTTGTCTAGGTTAGAAAATATTCTTGATGACCCACTACCTATTGATGATAGTTTCCCTGACGAACAGCTAGCTGCAATAAGTGTCTCACAAAACACACCTTGGTATGATGATTATGCTAACTACATTGTCGCTAAATATATACCACCTAGCTTCACTTATCAACAAAAGAGAAAAAATTCTATGACTTGAGACATTACTTCTGGGATGACCCACATCTTTATAAAGAAGGAGTAGATGGTATTATTAGACGTTGTGTACCTGAGCAAGAATAGGAACAAATCCTACGGAAATGTCATTCCGAAGCTTATGGAGGACATCATGCGGGAGATAGAACTGTTCATAAGGTATTACAATCTGGTTTTTATTGGCCTACTCTCTTCAGGGATGCTCGTAAGTTTGTCTTATCTTGTGATGAATGTCAAAGAATTGGTAATATCGGTAAGCATCAGGAAATGCCAATGAATTATTCACTTGTTGTTGAACCATTTGACGTTTGAGGTTTTGATTATATGGGGCCTTTTCCTTCCTCCAACGGGTACACTCATATTTTAGTTGCGGTTGATTATATCATTAAGTGGGTAGAAGCTATTCCAACTAGTAGTGCTGATCACCACACCTCCATTAAAATGCTTTAAGAGGTTATCTTCCCGAGGTTTGGAGTCCCTAGATATTTAATGACCGATGGTGGTTCACATTTTATCCACGGTGCTTTCTGTAAGATGCTTGCTAAATATGATGTTAACCATAGAATTGCATCACCCTATCATCCTCAATCTAGTGGTCAAGTTGAACTTAACAATAGAGAAATAAAATTAATATTACAAAAAACTGTCAATAGGTCTCGTAAGAATTGGTCTAAGAAATTAGATGATGCACTTTGGGCCTATAGAACAGCTTATACAAATCCTATGGGTATGTTTCCATATAAAATGGTATATGGGAAAGCTTGTCATTTGCCTCTAGAATTAGAACACAACACATTTTGGGAAATTAAAGAACTTAACTATGATTTCAAACTTGGCGGTGAGAAGAGGATATTTGATATTAGCTCACTAGATGAATGGAGAACCCAGTCCTATGAAAATGCCAAGCTATTCAAAGAAAAAGTAAAAAGATAGCATGACAAAAGAATCCAAAAGCGAGAATTCAAAATAGGAGATTAACTTCTTTTGTTCAACTCTCGTCTAAGATTTTTTGCAGGAAAGCTTCTCTCAAAATGGGAAGGACCATATATTATCGAAGAGGTTTATCGTTCTGGAGGTATCAAGATTAATAACGCCAAAGGTACTAACCCGAACGTAGTCAATGGACAAAGAATTAAGCATTATATCTCAGGTACGCCTATTAACGTTGAAAGTAATGTTATCCAAACCATGACACCGGAGGAACACATAAAAGAAACCTTCCGGAACACTCCGGAATTCTTAAAAATAGGAGGTACGTGATACGGTAAGTAAACGGACTCCGAAAAATCCGCTAAAATATTTTTTGTCAGTTTTGGAATATTTTAGAACTTTGGAAATAAAGAAATAAACCGGAAGGTGATCGAGGTGAGCACGATACACCAGGGCGCGCCAGGCACCCCTGGCCGCGCCCTGGTGGGTTGTGCCCACCTCAGATGCCTTCCCCACTCCGTTTTCCTTCCATATACTTGTTTCCCAAGAATAAAAATTCTCTATATATACCCCCGACTGTTTTGAGGATTGCATCGCAGAAAAATCCTCTGTTCTTGTTTCTTGCTGTTTTCTCGTCAGATCTAGATCTCCTTGGCTCCACC
Source organism: Elymus sibiricus (assembly GCA_039707655.1). NCBI lineage: Eukaryota > Viridiplantae > Streptophyta > Magnoliopsida > Poales > Poaceae > Elymus > Elymus sibiricus. The sequence goes on along the minus strand of CM077667.1, from coordinate 192,845,719 downwards.
AAGCTCCTCCAAGGACAAGTTCTTCGAGAAGGTCATCAACCCGTACTTGCTGGAGGTGATGAAGCACCCTCAAGCCATTGAGATGCCTGAGGGGGTGCTCCACATCCGCGATGTTCAGGGACCCAAGAAGTCCGGAAGCGTGGAGGCGAGCTCGAGGCGGTGGAACAGGAAATCTTCAAGTGCCAGAAGATGGTTGAGCGTGGACTTAGTGCCAATCACTCCATGATCACAGAATTCACCCGTGACCAGACGGTGGATGGACGACCTGTGAAGGACATCATCTCCACCCTCAACGAGCAAATTAATTTTCTACAGAGCCAAGTTGTTGATCTTCAAAACAATGTCTTCGAATATGAAGCGAGATTTAAAGGTATGAGTTTAGCTGCGAGTTGTAGGACTCAGGGGACTCTCGCGTCAACCTTTGATTAGGAGCCCTTACCCTGGAAGCTGGAGGACAAGCTTACTACATCATCACCACCACCTACATCAACACCTCCACCTTTTTCATCACCACCACCGAAGGAGACTAGAGCACACGGGTATGGGCACTCCCCTTGGCTTGAGCCATGCTTGGGGGAGGTGCCCCGGTATCGTATCACCATCACTTTTATTCACCTTTACCTATTTTATTTCGATCTTTAGTTTACCTTGCTTTAGTTGAATAAAAGTTTAGCATGATCTATTTTCGTGTGTTAGTTCTGTGGCCTACCTATCTATGTAATCGAGTGAGAGTTATATAATAAAGTTTAGTTTGAGTTTCTGCCTCTCTACTTGCTTGTTGCAATCAAATAAAGTGAAGAAACAAATGAAAAGGATCATATGCTAATCTTATGGTACATAAGTAAAATTATAAGTAGTAAAATTTATTGGAGATTGACAAACATAGCATTGGTCAATGATGCAATTCATGAAAGAATTAATAAGGGAAGAGAAGATTCACATGCAAATACACCATCTTGGACATCTTTTATGATTGTGAGCCCCCATCAAATATTATATGTCAAAATTGTTGACGTTGGACAAGGAAGACAACGTAATGATTTATGTTTGTTCATATCCACATAGAAGTTATATTGTCATAGATCCTTTAACATGTGGTTCTTGCTCAATATCTTTACTAGACAAAAATTCCGCACTAAGTAGAGATACTACTTGTGCATCCAAAAACCCAAACCCAAATTCTTTCTTTGAGTGTCCACCATACCTACCTATGTATCGAGAAAGATCCTTCAAGTAAGTTGTCATCGGTGCAACAAGGCAATAAAAATTGCTTCTAAAAGTGTTTTGATCAATTAGTGTAAGAGAAAATTGAGCGGTATACGAACTTATGATGGAAAAGTAATAAAAGCGACGGACTGCATAATAAAGGTTGCTATCATAGAGGGCAATATAGCGTGACATTCTTTTACATTAAGGGATTGGGCATACAAACCAATAAGCGCATGACAACCTCTGCTTCCCTCTGCGAAGGGCCTATCTTTTACTTTTATATATTTACTTTTATGCAAGAGTCAAAGTATTCTCCCCTATTCCTTTTTTACTTTTTCTTTTGCAAGCATCATGTGGTGAGGAAATATCTAGGCACATATATCCAGTTGGATATGGGTGGGCATGAGTTATTGTTGTTGACATCACCCTTGAGGTGAGTAAGTTGGGAGGCGAAACTATAAGCCCCTATCTTCCTACGTGTCCGGTTGAAACTTTTTGTTCATGGGTATGCCGTGAGCGTTAGCAATCATAGAAGACTAAATGATGGTTGAGTATGTGGACTTGCCAGAAGGCTCCGACATGAGACCCTTCCTGAAAATATGATGAATTGTAGTTGCAAAGTTGACTAAGAACATAGTTTGTTGGTTCCCAATAAGGTTTATGCTTTATACTTCTATGTTGTGATAAATTGTTACTTGTTCATGAGAAGCTATATGATAAAAATGTATTGAAATAAGTTCTTATGTTAAAGTTTGTTGCTGTTATGTTAATAAGCATGATGCTTCTATGTCCGTATTTTGTTTTTATCGACACCTCTCTCTCAAAGCATGTGGACATGCTTCTCAATATCGGCTTTCGCTTGAGGACAAGCGAGGTCTAAGCTTGGGGGAGTTGATACGTCCATTTTGCATCATGATTTCCTACTGTTATTTACTTTGTTTTGTTGAATAATAATGCTTTGGGGGAGTGATTCTAATGCCTTTTCTCTCATAATATGCAAGGTTTACACAAAGAGGTAGAATACCGGCAGCTGGAATTCTGGACCCAAGAAAAGCACGTTAGAGATACCTATTCTTCACAACTCCAATGAAGCTAAAAATTTACGGAGATTATTTTTGCATTTAATAAAAAATGCTGGAGTAGAAAACTACCGGAGGGGGCCTCCTAGGTGGGCACAACCCACCAGGGCGCGCTCTGATGGGTTGTGGCCACCTCGGCCCACCTCCGGTGCCCATCTTCTGGTATAAGGTCACTCTTGACCTAGAAAAAATCAGAGAGAGGACTTTTGGGATGAAGCACCGCCGCCTCGAGGCGGAACTTGGGCAGGAGCACTTTTGCCCTCCGGCGGAGCGATTCCGCCTGGGGGAACTTCCCTCCCGGAGGGGGAAATCGAAGCTATCGTCATCACCAACACCCCTCTCCTCTTCGGGAGGGCAATCTTCATCAACATCTTCAACAACACCATCTCCTCTCAAACCCTAGTTCATCTCTTGTGTTCAATCTTTGTACCGGAACCCCAGATTGGTACCTGTGGGTGACTAGTAGTGTTGATTACCTTGCGTAGTTGATTACTATATGGTTTATTTCGTGGAAGATTATATGTTAAGATCCATTATGCTATTCAATACTCCTCTGATCTTGAGCATGATTATTATTTGTGAGTAGCTACCTTTGTTCTTGAGGTCACGGGAGAAGTCATGTTGCGAGTAATCATGTGAATTTCATATGTGTTCGATATTTGGATGATATGTATGTTGTGATTCCCTTAGTGGTGTCATGTGAACGTCGACTACATGACACTTCACCATTCATGGGCCTAAGGGGATGCATTGTGGAGTAGTTATTAGACGATGGGTTGCTAGAGGGACAGAAGCTTAAACCCTAGTTTGTGCGCTACTTCGTAATGGGCCGATTTGGATCCAAACGTTTAATGCTATGGTTAGATTTTATCTTAATACTTTTCTCATAGTTGCGGATGCTTGCGAGGGGGTTAATCATAAGTAGGTTGTTAGTTCAAGTAAGAACAGCACCTTAGCACCGGTCCACCCACATATCAAATTATCAAAGTAGCGAACACGAATCAAACCAACATGATAAAAGTGACTAGACGAAATTCCCGTGTACCCTCAAGAACACTTTTCCTATTACTAGTGATTGTTGTGGCCTGTCCTTTGCCTCAACAGGATTGGGCTACCTTGCTGCACCTTGTTTACCGTTACCGTTCTTGCTTGTTACCAATTATCTTGCTATCAAACTATCTGTTACATACAATTTCAGTGCTTGCAGAAATTACCTTGCTGAAAACCGCTTGTCATTTCCTTCCACTCCTCGTTGGGTTCGACACTCTTACTTATCGAAAGGACTACGATTGATACCCTATACTTGTGGGTCATCATCACACTAGATCATTGCACATCCTGGTACACTACCAGAGGCATTCATATTGAGTCATATTGTTTCATAGTTCTTCATATCGAGTTTTCATGTTCAGTTGTAGGTAAATAAAAGTGTGATGATAATCATTAGAGCATTGTCCCAGTGAGGAAATAAAAATGGGAGATGCAAAGTGAGCGCACCATAAAAAAGAGAGAGAGAAAAAAGGAGAGAATGGACTTTTCTACTATCCTTTACCACACCTGTGCCTCAAAGTGGCACCTTGTTCTTCATAGAGAGTCTCATGTTATGTCATTTTCACATGTTAGTGGGAATTATTTTAATTATTAAAAACTTGGCTTGTATATTCCGATGACAGGCTTCCTCAAATGCTCGAGGTCTTCATGAGCAAGCAAGTTGGATGCACACCCCACTAGTGCATCGTTTGCATGGCAATCCCTACTCCTCGCATTGATATCTATATATGGGCATCTCCATAGCCCGTTGATACGCCTAGTTGATGCGAGACTTTCTTCTCCACTTTTACCCCTTTGATATCTACAACCATATTCTATTCCACCCTTATGCTATGTCCATGTTTCATGCTCATGTATTGCGTGAAGAATAAAAAGTTGATGCACATTGAAAAAGTTTGATCCAATTGCCTGACTTGGACACTGTGGTGCTTGACATTTGTATTAATGTGGTGAAGACAGAGCCATGCCTTACTAGTATGATAAAATGAATGGGAGTAAACATTCTTTTAGGATCATATACTTTGAAAGATTGATGATTAGGTTGCTTGTGCCTATAAATATTACCATGTTTATATTTGTTAATTCATCGTTTCTCAATGAGCATACATGCAAAAGATTAAATATTGGGTAGCATGTCACATAAAAAATTCTGTTTTAATCATTTACCTACTTGAGGACGAGCAGGAATTAAGCTTGGGGATGCTGATACATCTCCAACGTACCTATAATTTTTGATTGTTCCATGCTGACATATTATCATTCTAGGATACTTTTTGAGTATTTATTTACCAATTTATATTATTTTGAGCACTAAAATATTGACCCAGTGCCCACTCCCAGTTGTTGTATTATGCGTGCTTTAGTCTTTTCAGGTTTACAGTACCAAATAAGTCCAATTGCCCCAAAACCTTTTTATGATTTTCTCTGGACCAAAAGAAGACCTGGAAGCTTCAGGAGAAGATCGGAGGCCGCACGAGGGAGGCACAAGCCAACAAGGCGCCCAGGGGGGTCGGCGCGCCCTGATGGCTTGTCCCTCCCTGGTGGACCTTCTACCCCCGTTCTCTGGCCTATAGATTGACATATATTCCAAAAACCCTAGGGGTCATCCCGAAACACTTTTTCCGCCGCCTCAAGTCTCTGTTCTGCTGCGATCCCGTCTGGAGCTCCATTCCGGCACCCTACCGGAGGGGGGTCAATCACGGAGGGCTTCTTCATCAACCTTGCTACCCTCATGATGATGTGTGAGTAGTTCACCACAGACCTTCGGGTCCGTAGTTAGTACCTAGATGGCTCTCTCTCTCTTTTGATATTCAATACAATGATCATCGCATCTTTGCTTTGATCTATCCGATGTAACTCTTTTGTACGATGCGTTTGTTGGGATCCAATGAATTGTGCGTTTATGTTCAGATTATTCATGAAAAGATATTGAATACTTGCTGATATTTTATTTGCATGATTGTTATAGCTTCGTAATTGTCTCCGATTTATAGAAATAGTTTGGCCAACTAGATTGATATTTCTTCAGTGAGAGGGGTGCGTTGTAGTGGGTTCAATCTGGCAGTGCTCTATATCCCACTGACAGAAAGGGACAAGCAACATCTTTGTATTGTTGCCACTAAGGATAAAACGATGGGGTTAGTTCATATTAATTGAATTCTCTTTGTCTACATCATGTCATTGTTCTCCAAGCATTACTCTGTTTTACTTAATACTCTAGATGCATGCTGGATAGCGGTCGATGGGTGGAGTAATAGTAATAGGTGCATGCAGGAGTCGACCTATTTTCTTATGGATGTGATGCCTATATATACATGATCATTGATGTGAATATCACATAACTAAGTGCTTTTCTATCAATTGCCCAACAGTAATTTGTTTACCCATCATATGTTGCCTACATGAGAGATGCCACTAGGGAAAACTATGCCCCCCGGGTCTATTCACTTATATATTTACAAATCCTATCATTACCTTGCTCCCATAATTTAATTTTTATTTTATTTTGCAATTTACAATTATATACTATCATCTACACACTTCACTTGCTTGCAAATAACGAGTCTAAGGGGATTGACAACCCTCTTGCCTGCTTTGGGTGCAAGTGTTTGTTCTTTTATGTGCAGCCACTGAAGACGGTTTTTGATTGATATTCCTATTGGTTTGATAAACCTTGGTTCTTAACTGAGGGAAATACTTATCCGTATTATGATGCAATTATCCGTTCCTCTTCACGGAAAACCCAACACAGATCACAAGTATCATCCAACAAAGAACCAACTCTGGGGTGAGGTCCTGGCAGGCACAATCACCTTGGCATAGAACTCTGTTCCGAACTTGCCATTGTCCAGTTCATGCAAGGTGTACATCGGCTCCAAAGGATAGTGGAAAACCTGTCATGAGGAGTCTCTGTCGGATTTCAGGCTCTGCAAAACCCTTAAGATTCAAAGACAGGGGCGTGTGCGAAGATCCCCTGCAGCTTCGCCCAACCTAGCTCGCTACACGATGGCTAAGACGATGAACTCGCGCGATGACGAGGAAGAAGATGAACACGGTAGTTTACCCAGGTTCAGGCCGCTGCGAAGCGTAATACCCAACTCCTGCTTTGGTGGATTGCCTCTCGAGGAGGTGTGGTGGATGAACTAGTACAGTGTTTCGGAGCCTCGTGAGGGCGCTCCTGAGGTGTTCTTGGCCCTCTGTCGGATTGGTGATGGATGAGTGGATTGACCGATTTCGGATCCCCCTCTACGGTGCAGCCTAGCCTCTATATATAGCGGTGGCCCGGGTCCTCTTCCCTAATCGCAATGGCGGGAACGGATCCCACAACGGCCAATTTTGAAGGGGGACAGGAGTACATGTCCGCCCTGCCCAAAGGCGGTCTTCGCCTGCAAAGTAGCTATTGACGGCGCAGAGGTGGGCTCGGCGATGACATCTGCCCTGCAGGGCTCATGGTCGTGGTCTTCTTGCACCGAAATGGAAACCTTTGGGGGTGCTTTGGGAACCCGCGTACGTCCTTGCTCCCTTTGCACCAAAGGGGAAACTGCACCGCCTAGCGCGTTGGCGCCTGCCTGTCCTTCCCTGCGTCATCTTTGACTCCTGAGGCTGGGCCCTGCATAGAGATCTCCGCCGCTCCGGAGGGACCCTAGGGAGGCCCATCCCTTGCCGGTCTTGACGTTGCTCCTCCTCGCGAGACTAGGGGCCTCACGAGGGCCTTGCCCCAAGTGGGGCTGTGCATGGCTGCGCTTGGCTGATGAAGTGGGCCATGCCCTGGGCCGCAGGCAGGCAGGTCTGGGTACCCCCGTTCCCAGAACGCCGACAGTAGCCCCCGGGCCCAAGGCGCGCTCGAGCTGGCTTCCGGGCGAAGGCTTGAGGGCGGCCCGAAGCGCCGCAGGCCCCAAACGCATGCGGGCCAGGACAGCCGCGTGTCGTTCAGTTGATGTCGGGCGTCCTTCGTCCCTTCGGCCACCGCCCGAATCGACAAGAGCCTGACTTCTAGCGCTGGGCCATTATTGCTTTCCCCTCTTGCGCACCTGCTCTTGCTTTCCAGGTCTCCGGCTCTAGCAGATGCCTCTCCAGATCCGGCGCCGCTCCGTCCTCCTCCTTGCTGCTTTGGCCCCGCGAGCTTCCCGATGGCTCCCGCCGGCAAGCAGAAGCCAGAGGCCCAGAGCTCTGCCTCCGCTCCTATCTCGCCGGCGCTCTCGGAGAAGCGGCCTTCGTCCAAGGCGGTCTACCCCTTCTTTCTCCATAGCGTCGTTGCCGGGCTCATCCCGCCCTTCTCCGCGTTCTTCACCGCCATCCTCGACCACTATGGGATCCAGGCCCTTCATCTCCAGCCCAACTCCATCCTGCTCTTGTCCGTCTTTGCCTTCTACTGCGAGGCTTTCCTGTGCGTGAGGCCTTCGGTGGCCCTCTTCCGCCCTTTCTTCAGCTTGCGCTTGCACGACGGCGCTCAACGCTCGGCGTGTGTCTCCTTCGTCGCGGTCCAGAGCGGCAACATGCTCTTGAAGGATGGGAAGAAGGTGGAGAACTTCAGGCACCACTGGGTCCTCATGGCACTCAAAGACCCCAACCCCCGGTTGGATCTGCCGAGGGGGCTGCCGGAGAAGACCTCCGCGTGGAGCTCCGCGAAGCTTTCCGACTCCCGGGCCTGGCCCGTCCTGGAGCGCTTCTCCCGCGATATCAGTGCCAGGAAGCTGACTGGGGGGATGATAGTGAAGGAGTTCTTGGCGCAGCACCTGGCGCCCCTCCAGTCCCATTCTAGGCCCTTGTGGGATTATCAGGGAAGCGGCGACAACCTCAGGCTTCGGTCCGCACGCATAACCCCTGAGGAACTGAGCAGGGCTATGACAACCCTGCTCAACGGTGACCCTGGTGATCTCCCTGACGCCCACACCCCGCTGTACTGCCGCGATGACGGGGCCGATCTGGTTGCCGCGATGCCTGTCTTCAATGAACTGGGGCTTTTCCTAGCTGAGGGCCTTGGTTCCCCGATGAGGGTGTCCTCCGGTGACACCACGTGCGGGGAGGACTCGGAGAAGACCGCCGCCGACGGCCCAGCAGGGGCGTCTCCCCCGTCGCAGTGCAACCTTCTGAGCGAGCTCGAGGACGACGATGATGTTGGTGAAGTTTCTGCTGTGGGCTCCTCACGCTCCGCCAAGGCCCCTAGGGGGCTAGGGCGGCCCGTCGTGCCACGCGGTCCACCTGCGTGTCGACTCCCAGGAAGCGCGGGGCGGAGTCTCCTCCGGTGCGCCTTGCCTCTACCGGCAAGGCGGTTGAAACGCCGGCCTCGCCTCCGCCCGAATCGCAGCTCGCAGGCAAGGTGGGCGAGGCCAGGGCCATGGCGATCCCTTCAGCGGCTACCCTTGCGAACATCGCCTCTGCTCCCCCGCGTGGTGGTGCCCCCACCGAGGAAGGCTTGGGCGCCCTCGTCGTTGCCGGAGCGGAGAGGAAGAGGAAGTGGGTCGACGTTGAGGAGTAGGTGACCCGGCTCGGCTTTGCTCGCCCGCCGGTGGCTTGTGTATTAATGACCTTCCTTTGCTTGGTGACTAGGGACGCCGCCATGCTGAAGATGAGGAAGAAGAAGGCGGGCGTCAAGCCGAAGGCGCCTTCCAACGCGCCGCCCGCTCCTGCCGTCGCCTACTGCCGAGGGGGAGGGGGCTCGCAAGGCAACCTCCCTGGTCATCGCCGCGGAGCCCCCTGAGCCCCCAATGCCTGTTAGCGTGGTCACTCCTGCCCTCGAGGGCGCGGCGGTGCCGTTGTCTGAAGGGCCTGCCCCTGAGGGCCAGCCGCCCGTCGATCGGTCCGTGTCCGTGGTCACCGCGCAGCCTCCGGAGCCTCCTGCTCCTCGTGCTGCTGCCTCCCCGGGGACGTCTCCCGCGATCGCACAGGGGACTCCTCCAGAGGGGGCCTTGATGCCTTCGTCGCGTGGCCTCGACGTCCTGGACGGGGCCTTCGCTGTTCTGGGTCAAGTTCATGGCGCCCTCGGGAGTACCGATGACCGCCTCGCTAGCGGGCGCCTTGGGCTCCTCTCCGGGTGGCTCCAGGCCGACGCCTCTGCCGTGGCGGTTTGGGGTCAGGCCGAGGCTGCCGTGGCGAAGAGCGTGGAGGAAGCTGCGTCCGCCAGGGCAGCCCGCGAGGAGGCACTAGCTAAAGCGGCGTCTGCCGCCCGGCGCTGTGAAGAGGTGGAGGCCCGCCTGAAGGCCCTCCAGGAGGAGAAGTCTGAGCTTGCGGAGCGGCTGCGTCAGCAGGAGGAAGATCTCAAGGCCCGCGAGGCCAAACTTGCCGCTCGGGACTCCGAGCTGTCCCAGGTGGCGACCCGTCAGGCCGCGGAACGGAAGCGCCTGGACGCGTAGGAGAAGGAAGTCGCTTTGGGGAAGGCCCTGCTTGACACCAGGGAGAAAACTCTTGCTGCGGCTGAGGAGAAAAATGATGCGGAGCTCAGTGTCTTTCCCATCGTCGAGCTCAAGCTTCGCCGAGCGCTCCATTCCCTCTGCCGGGATGGGTTCGCGGAGCCCCTGGCGGCTCCAGAGAGCGGCTTCGCTGTGCTCGCTTCGAAGCTCGTCGAGGCGCTGGTGGGCGCCGTTGTCAAGGTGGAGGGGGTCTTGGAGAGCGAGTGCCGTGACCTCTTTTCTGAGGCCGCGACGTGCGTCTTCAGCCATCTTCATCTTCGCGAGCCGGGGTTCGACTTTGACTCCGTGATCCGCCCGCTCGCCCCCGAGGTCCGCGCCAACGCTGCGGCGGCGGTGAAGGGCGCCGTGGAGACGCTGGAGAAGAGGTTCACCCGCGTCGCGGTTCCTCCGCCTCCTGATGCTGCTGGGTTTGGCGGCGAAGAAGACGACGCCAGCGATGTCGACGACGAGTTCCCTGAGGACGGGATGAGTGGTGGCGGCGGTTCCTCCTGATTCCTCTCCCCTGCTCCTTTCCTGCAATGTCCATCGTGCCTCATGGAGGCGTTAAACTTGTTTCTGTTCGCGAAAACTTTTAATGCTTGTAATAACTGTTGAACTGTGTGATTGCACTCTTCGCCTTGTTTCCTTCTTGCTTGCTGTGATGCTCTGTGTCGGCAGGGCCCGGCCCCGCGCATACCTCAGCCACCGTTGAGCCGACCGGATCACCAAGGACGGTCCAAGGGGTGAGGGGCTACGGGGCCAGTGAGGCTCCTGAGTCGCGATGCTCAGGAGTCCCCCTTGACGTACGAGCAGCCCTCATGAAGGGAACATGGTGAATATTGGGCTAACTAGAAAATTTCGAACACCTTTGGCGCCCTGCGTTGGCAGGGTCCGGCCCCGCGCATACCTCAGCCGCCGTTGGGCCGACCAGATCACCAAGGACGGTCCAAGGGGTGAGGGGCTACGGGGCCAGTGAGGCTCCTGAGTCGTGATGCTCAGGAGTCCCCCTTGACGTATGAGCGGCTCCCATACCTTTCCTCACCAGCTTTTCCGGAGATGGGCGCGTGAAGACCAGGTTTGGCACACCTGGGAAGGTGGCGTGTACCAGGCTTGACCGGGTGGTAGCCCCCATGCATCCCCCTCACGCGTACATCCCTGGGGAACGCAGCGAGAAGGGGGCACTAGGGACCTTCCTGAGGTTGGATGTAGCCGCTGGGGCGCCCTCAGTTGTTTATCCCCCCGCACGGGGCGTGGATCACCAAGGATGCAACTACGGGGCGAGGCCCCGACACCCTTGATGCCGACCGGATCACCAAGGACGACATCAAGGGGTGAGTGGCTATATGACCGGTAAGGCTCCTGAGGCGCGATGCTCAGGAGCCCCCTTGGACGCTCGAGCGACCCCCATTCCATCCTGCCGGCTGCTGCCTTAGGAGGCCGTGGGGCCTCCCGAGACTCCATGATGAGGCGCCGTGCTGCAGCTGGAGCCCCCGAGCAGGGGTCGACTGCCCAAAGATGCAAGTCCCTGAGGCGACAGGGCCTTGCATCCCAGTTCCTAGGTGCCCCGGGAAGGGCCGTAGCGCACGGCCCCTTGCGAAACACCAACTTAGAAAGGGTGGTGCGGCGGCATTCACGCCGGCAAGGAGCCATGCAGGCAAGGTAAAACGTTAGGAAACAGATCATATGCATGAGAAACTATTGAAATATGCATAAACGAGGCGACTGCAGGGGTGTGCCATGATCGCCTGAGGATAATGCGGACCGGTGGGCGCCCTCAAACAGAGTGAACCAAAAAGTTACCTGGCAGCAGCCAACAAAAAGTCACCTGGCGGCCATGCCGCTGAAGAGTAGAAGCTGCCGTCAGAGCCTGATCTTACACCTCCACGATCGCGACCTTCATGGGCCCGTCGTCTCCCGGGGCTCGGGACCTTCGCTCGGTCCGAGCATCTCCTCCAACTCCTCGCCGCGCCCCGCCAGGCAAGGTATGAGCATGGCCCATGCAAGGCGCTGGAACGTGTCACCTGCGTTCGCCAGGCCGAAGGGCATGCAGACATAGTTGCGCGGGTAGACCCATCCATGATCGGCACGCGTTGGCCAAAAGGGGCCCTGGGACGCAGCCCTGTTGATCGCGAGCGTGTTGACGCAGATGCACGGATGGTCGACCGCGCCGATGATGGCGGCTGCGATTGGTGGTGCAGGGCAGTCCCCGCCTTGCATGGCCTGCGCTTCCTGAAGCTCCTCGATCGCTCTGATGACGTACTCTTGCGAGCTCGGCGTCACACGCCGTGCTCCCAGCTCGAGCTCACGCGCGTCAGGACGCGCCTTTAGGTCGTGCTCGAGCGCCTCTCTTGTCTCACTGGCCAAGCCGGAAACTCCCCGGATGGGAGCCCCCGGGCCCGACCCAAGAGGGGCGCCGAGCACGCTTTCCTATGTGATAGGAGGTGGGGCCCCGTCCCTGGGCGCAGAGCTCGAGGTTCCAGGACGCCCCTCGGGAAGGAGCTGCTTCTTCTTCTTGTGTGGGTCCTCACGAGGCAGGGCGTCCTCCTCGTCGTCCGAGCGCTCGGCCGCCGCGGCGCAGTAAGCACGCTCGAGGGAGCAGACATCATCCTTCTCATCGCAAGCAACGGTGATGACGCCGCCACTCCCTGGCATCTTAAGGACGTTGTAGTCGTGGTGAGTCACCGCCATGAACTTGGCGAGGGCCGGGTACCCAAGGATCACGTTATACGGGAGATGGATGTGCGCGACGTCGAAGACGATGATCTCGGTGTGGTAGTTCTTGTGTCCGCCGAAGGTGGCAGGCAGGCGCACTTTCCCGATGGGGACGGTGGACCCGTCGATGACTCCCGAGAAGGGCTTGGTCGGCATGAGCTGTTCGTACGGCACCTGGAGCGTCTCGAAGGTCTCAATGGAGAGGACATTGAGCCCTGCTCCACTATCGATGAGGGTCTTGGTGACAAGGACATTGCTGATGGTTGGAGTGCACAGCATGGGGAGCTTGCCGGCCACGGCCGAGCACCTGAGTTGATCCCTCACGTCGAAGGTAGTGGCCACCTGGGACCACTTGAGGGGACGCATTGCTTCGGGTTTTGGGAGAGCCGCGTTCACCTCCCGCATGAACTGCTTGAAGGCACCGTTCGACGCTGGGGCCTGGGCGCCGCCCAGGATGCAGGCTACCGCCCTGACCTCCTGGAAGCCCCCAGCCCCATCGTCTTGCCTGTCCTCTTCCTTCCTTCTGGGTGGCGGCGGTAATGGTGGCAGGCCGGCCTCACGAGGACGTGCCTCACGAGGCTGGCCGCGGCGTGACCCCTCGGGAGGGTCGTCGCGCCAACGATCCTCACGAGCCTGACCGCGCCAGCGGTCGTCCCGAGCCTGATCGCGCCAGCGGTCCTCCTGAGGCTGGTTGCGCCACCCTTGTCACGGCTCCCGGTTGTCCCAACGGCCTCCACCGCGGCCTCCGCTGCGCCCGAAGCCACGGTCGGCACGTCCAGGGCACCGGCCAAAGTGTTCGGCGCGGACCAGCCTAAGTTCTTGGCAGTCGGCGGTGTCGTGGTTGTTGGTGCCATGAAAGACGCAGGTCGGTCTTCCCCCCACGGGTGCTCCTTACCCCGGCTGCGCTTCACCTCAGGCTCGGACGCAAGCACCGCTGGGGCCTTGCGCTTCGCCTCCTTGGCCTTGGTCTTCTTTTCTTCTGTCTCTGCTGCCGGAGGCCCGCGGAGCGACAGGCGGCCCTCCTTAGCCTTGGCGCACCTGTTCGCCAGATTGAACATCTCCAAGGCAGAGCACAGTTCGTCATTCATGGCGAGCTCCTCCTTCATCTTGAGGTCCGTGACGCCGTCGGTGAACGCTGAGATGATAGCCACGTCTGACGCCTTCGGGATCTTGAGGCGCGTAGTCGTGAAGCGTTGTATGAACTTGTGCAGGGTCTCTCCATCCTGCTGCTTGATATGCCGTAGGTCGTTCACGGCGAGCGCGCGGTCGCGGGTACCTTGGAAGTTGGCGATGAAGCGTTTGCGCAGGCCATCCCAGGAGGTGATGGACGCCTCCGGGAGATTGAGGAGCCAGGAGAGCGCGCCGCCTTTGAGCGCCATGGGGAACCAGCACGCCATGACCTTGTCGTCGCCTCTGGCCGCCCGGATGCTCAGGGAGTAGAGCTGTAGGAACTCGGCTGGATCCGGGCTGCCGTCGTAGCGCGGGGGCAGGTCAGGCTTGAAATTGCAGGGCCACGCGGTCGGGTGGAGCTCCGGGGCGATGGCGAGGCACCCCACTGGTTTGACGGGTCCTGCGTGCGTGGGAGGGACCCAGTCTTGACGCTCCTGCGGGGCCACATCGAGTGGTGCCCGGTCGCGACGTTGGGTCGGCAGCGTGGGGAGCGCACGCGCGTCAACGCGCGGCCGGGGAACCACCTGGTAGCTTACTTCATCTCTTGCCCTTGCCCGCGGCTCGCGGGGCTGGTCACGCGGGCACGCCTCTCGCCTGGGCTCGGGGTCGGCGTCGCGTTGCGGAGGAGGTGGCAGTGCATCGCGGGCCACGTCGTCTGCCTGGGACGGTCAGGGTCGAAGCGAGTAGGAGAGCGCTGAAACGTCACTGGCGGCACTGACGAGCTCTGCGATGCGCCGAAGCCAGTCGTCGTAGCGGTCAGGGGTAGGGCGGTAGCGGAGCAGCTCGTTAGCCATGGCGAGCACGCCCGAGCCGCGCGCCGGCCTGGGCCGAAAGTGGGAGGACGACCCGGAAGCTGGGACGATCGATGGAGTGGCGGTGTGGCCATCGCGCCGCGCGGTGACCGGCCAGGAGGAGTCTTGTTGCTCGTGGGCGTCCGGGCCTGTGGTGACGTTGGCCACAGGCGAGGGTGACCGGCGTGCTTCGGCGCGGCCCACAGGCGCCGTCTGGGCGACGCGGGTAGCTCGGCGCTCGGCGCGGGCTCGGCGAGCGTCAGACATCGGAACGGCGAGGTGGGAGAAGATCTTGGCTTGAGGAAGACTCCGACACGCCCCCTACCTGGCGCGCCAAATGTCGGATTTCGGGCTCCGCAAAACCCTTAAGATTCGAACACAGGGGCGTGTGAGAAGATCCCCTGCAGTTTCGCGCAACCTAGCTCGCTACACGATGGCTAAGAAGATGAACTCGCGCGATGACGAGGAAGAAGATGAACACGGTAGTTTACCCAGGTTCGGGCCGCTGCGAAGCGTAATACCCTACTCCTGCTTTGGTGGATTGCCTCTCGAGGAGGTGTGGTGGATGAACTAGTATACTATTTCGGAGTATCGTGAGGGCGCTCCTGAGGTGTTCTTGGCCCTCTGTCGGCTTGGTGATGGATGAGTGGATTGACTGATTTCGGATCCCCCTCTATGGTGCAGCCTAGCCTCTATATATAGCGGTGGCCCGGGTCCTCTTCCCTTATCGCAATGGCGGGAACGGATCCCACAACGGCCAATTTTGAAGGGGGACAGGAGTACATGTCCGCCCTGCCCAAAGGCGGTCTTCGCCTGCAAAGTAGCTGTTGACGGCGCAGAGGTGGGCTCGGCGATGACATCCGCCCTGCAGGGCTCGTGGTCGTGGTCTTGTTGCACCGAAATGGAAACCTTTGGGGGTGCTTTGGGAACCCGCGTACGTCCTTGCTCCCTTTGCACCAAAGGGGAAACAGCACCGCCTGGCGCGCTGGCGCCCGCCTGTCCTTCCCTGCATCATCTTTGACTCCTGAGGCCTGTCCCTGCATAGAGATCGCCGCGGCTCCGGAGTGGGCCTGGGGAGGCCCATCCCTTGCCGGTCTTGACGTTGCTCCTCCTCGCGAGCCTAGGGGCCTCACGAGGGCCTTGCCCCAAGTGGGGTTTTGCATGGCTGCACTTGGCTGATGAAGTGGGCCATGCCCTGGGCCGCAGGCAGGCAGGTCTGGGTACCCCCATTCCCAGAACACCGACAGTCTCATGGGGGCGATGACCATCTACAAGATTTGAAGGGAGGAGAGTCAGTAAGGTTTTGAAAGAGACTAGAAGAGATGAGAAGTACAGAAACTGTTGCACTTAGCAACTAGGCATAGTTTTTGAAAATAGTTTTATCCTATCTAACATCCATGCTAACTAAGCCTTCCTACAGTCAGGATGGCTCTGATACCAGCTCTGTGGGGACCCTGACCCATAAGTCGAAGTCAACGAATGCACGTGTACAGTGATCCCAGAGATCAATGCTCAATGCACACACAGAAGCAGAATAACAAGAGTCTTACATCCATTACATATCATCTTACACAAATTCTGACCATTATGGTCAAGTCTTACATAGATAGGGCCATGAAGGCCAAACATCAAATATAAACTCGTAGCAGAAATCATCAACGATAACATGGACCCATGCCATCTGCCTTAACCGTACCCTACAGGCATTCTAACTGGGAAGCGGCCTAATTCGCATGTTCATCACGCAGGTACTCTTAACCATATTCCTGCTCTTCCATGCCTGGCCAATTAAATAACTAGTGGCAAGCCAATGAGTACTTTGAATGTACTCGCAAGCAACCCATGTTTTGGAATAAGGTAATCATGCATGGTATAACACTAAGTAGGTACTTTTGCGGAAAGCTAGTTTTGAGTGCAATATCATGTCCTAACATTTATTAAAGCATGCATCATGAGATTGCGGATACCCATATGAATAGACTACAGATATCAATATAAGCAAAGTTTGGAACATCTCAAGTTTAATCATCACGTCAAGTCATCCGACTCAACTCAAGTATTTCTTCCCCCCCCCCACACACACCAAGTTTCGTAAACAATGGATGTAGCCCAAGAGCGGTCATCAAATTGTCCTTGACCATGGACACGGCTATTCGAATAGTTATACACTTTGCAGAGGTTGCATGCTTTACCCACAAGCCTCGGGGAACTTCCGTGTCATCCACGACTCACGGTACCTTAGGTACCCGACGTAAGTACCCGAACAATGTCTTTCCCTTGACAACACTAAACATAGAGTCCACTTGTTGGTACCATCCCTCATGATGTACATCACACGTACCATCCATGAGGGTACACAACGTAGCACCCGGTGTCTGTGAGAACAGCCATAGTCGCCCATTTAGGCACGACCCCAATCGAGAGTGACCACGCCACACCCGCCACTAGTAAAGAGGGTTCTTTGCTAGCATTGACCAAGGTAATCAACAAGGCCCCATCACATAAGGGGTATCATCGTCATACATGTAAGGTTGGAGTAATGGTCCCAACTTAAACCAATCTGTTGTCGAAAACAACACGCTCACTTGCCTCGGCACACCACTTCTTTATCAAGTGGTTACCTAGCTCAACATCTCCCTCGGGCATTAGTGGCACTCGATGGGGTTTTCAAAAAGTCGTGGTAAACACTTTTGTTTCCATCACTATGCATATTCCTGTCCCACTTGCATAGCATCTACAAGCATCCTATCTACTTCCCGCCTGCATAAATCTAAACGGAAGATAGAGTCATGACATGTAAGTATCAACGAGGAAATGCAATAGAGGCAACCCAACAAGGTTGGCACCACATCATCATGCCTTTGATGGAATAATTAAAAGTTCTATAGTGCCATGCAAGAAATAATTTCATCGACATGGTCAAAGGGCTGCTTGCCTTGCTCAACAAAGTCTTCAAGTGCTTCGTCTGCAGCTCCAAGCACTCTGTCTACTTCGTCAACTACCATTGAAAGCAATCACAAAAAGCAACACAACAAGGCAGAAAATAAAATTGTTCTAAAATAGGAGTTTTACTTTTCTAGGACACCCATGTTTATAAGAAAAATAACCAAGGTAGTCCTATTGGCTTTGAAGCACAAGGGATTTTATTAGGATGGAATCAGCAGGGAATAAGGACTTGCAAGGAGTCCACATAATGCCTTTTTGTAAAAATGGGTGAAGACACCCATTAAATCAGGCATGATTTTAGAATAAGTAGGGAGTTGGTTTCGCTAGATTTGGACATCATATGATTACTCTGGGAATTTACCAAGTTAAATTATTTGGAGAAATGGCCTATTAAATAGATCCAACAGAATCTATGCTCTGGAAAAATGTCCACCACTTTTGGAAAAATAGTTAATGATTTACAGATCACAAAGAAATTTGAATTATCTCAATTGGATTCAAAATGAGTGTTCTAGGGATTTTCAAAGTGGCCTTTGGGAGGTTCAAATTTGAATTTGAATTTGAACAATGCAGAAACTTCTGGTAGCAAAATACGAAAGGGGCACCATTAAATATATTGGAATTTTAGAAAAATATAGGAGTTGGAATCATGCCATTTGTAGTTGTACTTATTTAATTACGAATTTGCAATCTCTCTCTTAAAAATAAAAGAAAAACTGCACTGTTATAGCGGGCCAAAAGGGGCAGAGCTGAACCGGCCCACAAAGGATCCAGCCCGGTGCAAGGCGGCACGCGCGGTAGGTTTTCATTTAAACCTGCATGCGGGCCCTACCTCGCAACGAGAGGGGGGAGGGTGAGGGTATGACACGTGGGCTCCACCTGTCATCCCTCACCTTGCGACAGGGAGCACAAAGGCGCTCACCGGCGTCATACTAGGCCACAGCGGACCACGTGGAGGGCATCGGCGTGTCTAGGATCGTCCCACACGTCGGTGATTGGTGGAGGTGGCCACCGGTGTCGAGGAAATCAAGGGCAACTTCAAACCTGAGTGGCGGTGGGGAAAGGCGAGGATGGCGAGCTCTGTTCCGACTGCGAAGCGCCAGATAGAGGGATGGATTAGCTCCCTGGGACTCGTAGTATCAAGAGGGAGAAGAAATGGAGGGGGAATGGGTCTCGTACTGCTCGAACGGCGACGTCCCACGGCGGCAGCTCTCCTGCTCGAACTTGAGCTTCTGAGCACCGAAACGTGGGGGTCTGAGTGTGGGCGTGCAATTGGGAATGCGGGAAGGCTGGAAACATAGAGAATGGGGCTCGGTGGTCCTCTTTATAGCGTTGTGGGGCTATCCGTGGATGAGGCTCATGGCTGCCCGTGAGCACGGCTTTGGCGGCCACGGGGAGGGGCTAGTTCTGCTCTATGGTGCACGTAGGAGTAGCGTAGGGTGCTGGAGAGCTAGAGGAGAAGTAGGGCGAGCTTGAGGCGGGCTCCTTGCACAAACAATGAGTGGCGGACACGGGCGGCGTCGGGAACACACCGGCAGGGGCACTGGAGGGGGAGAGAGGAGAGGGTCGACCAGCAAGCGTGATGCGGACGCCGAGGGGAGGCCTCTGGCGAATGGGGGAAGCACGAGGTTGTCGGTGCCTCGGGTAGGACGCGGTTACAGTGCCCTGGTGCACTATAGCACGCTCTAGAGCGCCGAAATGTCCGGCATGGCTATTCCCCACGCGCTCTGGACGTGACCACCCTTGTCCATTCCCTCTGGTAGTTTAGGGTGTAAGTTAACGGTAGAAGTAAGCAGAGGGGAAGAGAGAAGCTGTGACCTGGTGAAAATAGAGAGGTAAATTAGGGTTTTACCCACCTCAATGATTGAACTAGTCTTCGGTACCGTGCATTGCCCATTCTCACCTTGAGGATTGGTGCAAACTTCCCCGGTGCATCTAAACCCCGTGACATGATACGCTCTGTCACACATAAGCCTTCTTATATCTTCCTCAAAGCAGCCACCTTACCTACATATTATGGCATTTCCATAGCCATTCCGACATATATTGCCCAACAAATTCCACCGTTACATCATATGACTAGTTCATGCACCTTCATATTGCTTTGCGTGATCATATAGAGCTGACATAGTATATGTGGCAAAGCCACCGTTCGTCATATTTTTGATACATGTCACATGATATGTTCATTTTGCATCATGATTTCCTATTGTTATTTACTTTGTTTAGTTGAATAATAATGCTTTGGGGAGTGATTCTAATGCCTTTTCTCTCATAATATGAAAGGTTTACACAAAGAGGGAGAATACCGGCAGCTGGAATTCTGGACCCAAGAAAAGCACGTTAGAGATACATATTCTCGACAACTCCAATGAAGCTGAAAATTTATGGAGATTATTTTTGCATTTAATAAAAAATACTGGAGCAGAAAACTACCAGAGGGGGCCTCCCAGGTGGGCACAACCCACCAGGGCGTGCCAGGCCCCCCTAGGCGCGCCATGATGGGTTGTGGCCACCTCGGCCCACCTCCGGTGCCCATCTTCTGGTATAAGGTCACTCTTGACCTAGAAAAAATCAGAGAGAGGACTTTGGGGACGAAGCGCCGCCGCCTCGAGGCGGAACTTGGGCAGGAGCACTTTTGCCCTCCGGCGGAGCGATTCCGCCAGGGAAACTTCCCTCCCGGAGGGGGAAATCGAAGTTATCGTCATCACCAACACCCCTCTCATCTTCGGGAGGGCAATCTTCATCAACATATTCAACAACACCATCTCCTCTCAAACCCTAGTTCATCTCTTGTTGTCACTCTTTGTACCAGAACCTCAGATTGGTACCTGTGGGTGACTAGTAGTGTTGATTACCTTGAGTAGTTGATTACTATATGGTTTATTTGGTGGAAGATTATATGTTCAGATCCATTATGCTATTCAATAGTCCTCTGGTCTTGAGCATGATTATTATTTGTGAGTAGTTACCTTTGTTCTTGAGGTCACAGGAGAAGTCATGTTGCGAGTAATCATGTGAATTTTATATGTGTTCGATATTTTGATGATATGTATGTTGTGATTCCCTTAGTGGTATCATGTGAACGTCGACTACATGACACTTCACCATTCATGGGCCTAAGGGGATGCATTGTGGAGTAGTTATTAGATGATGGGTTGCTAGAGTGACAGAAGCTTAAACTCTAGTTTATGCGCTACTTCGTAAGCGGCTGATTTGGATCCAAACGTTTAATGCTATGGTTAGATTTTATCTTAATACTTTTCTCGTAGTTGTGGATGCTTGCGAGGGGGTTAATCATAAGTAGGTTGTTAGTTCAAGTAAGAATAGCACCTTAGCACCGGTCCACCAACATATCAAATTATCAAAGTAGCGAACACGAATCAAACCTACATGATAAAACTGACAAGACGAAATTACCGTGTACCCTCAAGAACACTTTGCCTATTACTATTGATTGTTCTGGCCTGTCCATTGCCTCAAAAGGATTGGGCTAGCTTGCTGCACCTTGTTTACCATTACCGTTACTTGCTTGTTACCAATTATCTTGCTACCAAACTATCTGTTACCTACAATTTCAGTGCTTGCAGAAATTACCTTGCTAAAAACCGCTTGTCATTTCCTTCTGCTCCTCGTTGGGTTTGACACTCTTACTTATCGAAAGGACAAAGATTGATCCCCTATACTTGTGTGTCATCAAGACTCTTTTCTAGCGCCGTTGCCGGGGAGTGAAGCGCTCTTGGTAAGTGGAAATCAGTAAGGAAAAACTTATACTACGTGCTGAAATTTATCGCTACTTGCTACTATGGAGAACAATCCTTTGAGGGGTTTGTTCAGGGTATCTTCAGCTCGACCAGAACCACAATTAGTTACCCCTCAACCTACAACACCTACTGAAAATATTACTTATGAAATTCCTTCGGGTATGTTAGAACTACTGCTTGCTAAACCTCATGCAGGAGATGGAACAGAACATCCTGATATGCACCTCTTATATGTGAACGAAATTTCTGGATTATTTAAGCTTGCAGGTTTACCCGGAGATGAAGTTAAGAAGAAAGTTTTCCCTTTATCTTTGGAGGGAAAAGCATTGACATGCTATAGGCTATGTGATGATCTTGGATCGTGGAATTGGAATCGTTTGGAATTGGAATTTCACCAAAAGTTTTATCCCATGCATCTAGTTCATCGTGATCGGAATTATATATACAATTTTTGGTCTCATGAAGGAGAAAGTATTTCTCTAGCTTGGGGAGGCTTAAGTCAATGTTATATTCATGCCCCAATCATGACTTTCCGAGAGAAGTTATCATTCAGAATTTTTATGATCGGCTTTCTCATAATGATCAATCCATGCTCGATACTTCTTGTGCTGGTTCTTATATGAAGAAGACTATTGAATTCAAGTGGGATCTCTTGGAAAGAATTAAACGCAACTCTGAAGATTGGGAACTCGACAAAGTTAAGGAGTCAGGTATAAATCTTGAATTTTATTGTGTTAAATCTTTTATGAATACCAATACTTTTCACAAGTTTAGCACTAAATATGGACTTGACTCTGAGATAGTAGCCTCTTTCTGTGAAGCATTTGCTACTCACGTTGATCTCCCTAAGGAGAAGTGGTTTAAATATCATCCCCCTATTAAAGAAGAAATTAAAGAACCAGTCATAGCTAAAGAAGAAACTTTTTACAATGTTGATCCAGTTATGCCTACCGCTTATATTGAAAAACCACCTTTCCCTGTTAGGATAAAGGAACATGCTAAGGTATCAATTGTGGATCGTAAAAGTAATATAAGAGCACCTAAACCCCCTGAGAAAATTAAAGTAGAACCTAATTTTGCTATGGTTAAAGATCTCTTGGTAGAAAATATTGATGGACATGTTATCTACTTTTATGATGAAGCTGCTAGAATTGCTAAACCCGATGAAAACGATAAACATAGACCCATAGAAGGCATGCCTGTTGTCTCAGTCAAAATAGGAGATCATTGTTATCATGGTTTATGTGATTTGGGTGCTAGTGTGAGTGCTATCCCTTTTACCTTATACCAAGAAATTATGGATGAAATAGCACCTGCTGAAATGGAAGACATTGATGTTACTATTAAACTTGCTAATAGAGACACTATCACACCACTTGGGATTGTTAGAGATGTTGAAGTCTTATGAGGGAAGTTAAAATACCCTACTAATTTTCTAGTCCTTGGTTCCCCACAAGATGACTTTTGTCCCATTATCTTTAGTAGACCTTTCTTGAGCACCGTCAATGCTAAGATAGATTGTGAAAAACAAACTGTCGGTGTCAGTTTTGGTAATGTGTCTCATGAGTTTAATTTATCCAAGTTTAGTAGACAACCTCGCGATAAAACGTCAGTTTCAGAACATGAAGAAGAAATATTATTAAAAGTTCTAAGGAAGCACCGGGCTGCTATTGGATATACTCTTGATGATCTTAAGGGCATTAGTCCCACTCTATGTCAGCACAAGATCAATATGGAACCTGATGCTAAACCCGTTGTTGATCACCAACGGCGATTGAATCCTAAGATGAAAGAAGTGGTAAGAACTGAAATATTAAAAATTCTGGAAGCAGGTATAATCTATCCCATAGCTGATAGTAGATGGGTAAGTCCCGTTCATTGCGTCCCTAAGAAAGGAGGTATTACCGTTGCTCCTAATGATAAGAATGAACTTATTCCATAAAAAATGTCACTGGCTATAGATTGGTAATTGATTTTAGAAAATTAAATAAAGCTACTAGGAAAGATCATTACCCTCTACCGTTCATTGATCAAATGCTAGAAAGACTATCTAAGCACACACACTTTTGTTTCTTAGATAGATATTCTTGTTTCTCTCAAATACCTGTGTCACAATCTGATCAAGAGAAAACTACCTTTACTTGCCCTTTTGGAACCTATGCTTATAGACGTGCGCCTTTTGGTTTATGCAATGCACCTGCTACCTTTCAAAGATGTATGACTACTATATTCTATGATTTTTGTGAAAAGATTGTGGAGGTATTCATGGATGATTTTTCCGTTTACGGAACTTCTTTTGATGACTGCTTAAGCAACCTTGATCAAGTTTTGTAGAGATGTGAACAAACTAATCTCGTCTTGAATTGGGAGAAGTGCCACTTTATGGTTAATGAAGGCATTGTCTTGGGGAATAAAATGTCTGAACGAGGTATTGAGGTGGATAAAGCTAAAGTTGATGCAATTGAGAAAATGCCATGTCCTAAAGATATTAAAGGTATTCGAAGTTTCCTTGGTCATGCTGGTTTTTCTAGGAGGTTCATTAAAGACTTCTCTAAAATTTCAAGGCCTCTTACTAATCTTTTGCAAAAGAATATTCTTTTTGTTTTTGATGATGATTGTGTGGAAGCCTTTGAAACACTCAAGAAAGCCTTAACCTCTGCACCTATCGTTCAACCACCTGATTGGAACTTGCCTTTTGAAATTATGTGTGATGCTAGTGATTATGCCGTTGGTGCTATCCTAGGACAAAGAGTTGATAAGAAATTGAATGTTATCCATTATGCTAGTAAAACTCTAGACAGTGCCAAACGAAACTATGATACTACTGAAAAAGAATTTTTAGCAGTTGTGTTTGCTTGTGATAAATTTAGATCCTATATTATTGATTTCAAAGTTATTGTTCACACCGATCATGCTGCTATAAAATACCTTATGGAAAAGAAAGATGCTAAACCTACACCCATTAGGTGGGTTCTCTTGCTTCAAGAATTTGACTTACACATTGTTGATAGGAAGGGAGTTGAGAACCCCATAGCTGATAACTTGTCTAGGTTAGAAAATATTCTTGATGACCCACTACCTATTGATGATAGTTTCCCTGACGAACAGCTAGCTGCAATAAGTGTCTCACAAAACAGACCTTGGTATGCTGATTATGCTAACGACATTGTCGCTAAATATATACCACCTAGCTTCACTTATCAACAAAAGAGAAAAAAAATCTATGACTTGAGACATTACTTCTGGGATGAACCACATCTTTATAAAGAAGGAGTAGATGGTATTATTAGACGTTGTGTACCTGAGCATGAATAGGAACAAATCCTACAGAAATGTCATTCCGAAGCTTATGGAGGACATCATGAAGGAGATAGAACTGCTCATAAGGTATTACAATCTGGTTTTTATTGGTCTACTCTCTTCAAGGATACTCGTAAGTTTGTCTTATCTTGTGATGAATGTCCAAGAATTGGTAATATCGGTAAGCGTCAGGAAATGCCTATGAACTATTCACTTGTTGTTGAACCATTTGACGTTTGAGGTTTTGATTATATGGGGCCTTTTCCTTCCTCCAACGGGTACACTCATATTTTAGTTGCGGTTGATTATGTCACTAAGTGGGTAGAAGCTATTCCAACTAGTAGTGCTAATCACCACACCTCCATTAAAATGCTTAAAGATGTTATCTTCCCGAGGTTTGGAGTCCCTAGATATTTAATGACCGATGGTGGTTCACATTTTATCCACGGTGCTTTCTGTAAGATACTTGCTAAAAATGATGTTAACCATAGAATTGCATCACCCTATCATCCTCAATCTAGTGGTCAAGTTGAACTTAACAATAGAGAAATAAAATTAATATTACAAAAAACTGTCAATAGGTCTCGTAAGAATTGGTCTAAGAAATTAGATGATGCACTTTGGGCCTATAGAACAGCTTATAAAAATCCTATGGGTATGTCTCCATATAAAATGGTATATGGGAAAGCTTGTCATTTGCCTCTAGAATTAGAACACAAAGCATTTTGGGAAATTAAAGAACTTAACTATGATTTCAAACTTGCCGGTGAGAAGATGCTATTTGAAATTAGCTCACTAGATGAATGGAGAACCCAAGCCTATGAAAATGCCAAGCTATTCAAAGAAAAAGTAAAAAGATGGCATGACAAAAGAATCCAAAAGAGAGAATTCAAAATAGGAGATTATGTTCTTTTGTTCAACTCTCGTCTAAGCTTTTTTGCAGGAAAGCTTCTCTCAAAATGGGAAGGACCATATATTATCGAAGAGGTTTATCGTTCTGGAGCTATCAAGATTAATAACGTTAAAGGTACTAACCCGAAGGTAGTCAATGGACAAAGAATTAAGCATTATATCTCAGGTACGCCTATTAACGTTAAAAGCAATGGTATCCAAACCATGACACCCGAGGAACACATAAAAGAAACCTTCCGGAACACTCCAGAATTCTTAAAAATAGGAGGTACGTGATACGGTTAGTAAACGGACTCCGAAAAATCCGCAAAAATATTTTTTGTCAGTTTTGGAATATTTTAGAATTTTCGAAATAAAGAAATAAACCGGAAGGTGATCGAGGTGAGCACGATACACCAGGGCGCGCCAGGCACCCCTGGGCGCGCCCTGATGGGTTGTGCCCACCTCAGATGCCTTCCCCACTCCGTTTTCCTTCCATATACTTGTTTCCCAAGAATAAAAATTCTCTATATATACCCCCGACTGTTTTGACGATCGCATCACAGAAAAATCCTTTGTTCTTGTTTCTTTTTGTTTTCTCGTCAGATCTAGATCTCCATGGCTCCACCAAGCTCCTCCAAGGACAAGTTCTTCGAGAAGGTCATCAACCCGTACTTGCGGAGGTGATGAAGCACCCTCAAGCCATTGAGATGCGTGAGGGGGTGCTCCACATCCGCGATGTTCAGGGACCCAAGAAGACCGGAAGCGTGGAGGCTAGGCTCGAGGCGGTGGAACAGGAAATCTTCAAGTCCCAGAAGATGGTTGAGCGTGGACTTAGTGCCAATCACTCCATGATCACGGAATTCACCCCTGACCAGACGGTGGATGGCCGGTCTGTGAAGGACATCATCTCCACCCTCAACGAGCAAATTAATTTTTTGCAGCTCTTACCCTGGAAGCTAGAGGACAAGCTTACTACATCATCACCACCACCTACATCAACACCTCCACCTTTTTCATCACCACCACCGAAGGAGACTTGAGCACACGGTTATGGGCACTCCCCTTGGCTTGAGCCAAGCTTGGGGGAGGTGCCCCGGTATCGTATCACCATCACTTTTATTCACCTTTACCTATTTTAGTTCGATCTTTAGTTTCCCTTTGCTTTAGTTGAATAAAAGTTTAGCATGATCTATTTTCGTGTGTTAGTTCTGTGGACTACCTATCTATGTAATCGAGTGAGAGTTGTATAATAAAGTTTAGTTTGAGTTTTCGCCTCTCTACTTTCTTGTTGCAATCAAATAAAGTGAAGAAACAAATGAAAAGGATCATATGCTAATCTTATGGTGAGTAATGATATCACATAAGTGAAAGTATAAGTAGTAAAATTTATTGGAGATTGACAAACATAGCATTGGTCAATGATGCAATTCATGAAAGAATAAATAAGGGAAGAGAAGATTCACATGCAAATACACCATCTTGGACATCTTTTATGATTGTGAGCCCCCATCAAATATTATATGTCAAAATTGTTGACGTTGGACAAGGAAGACAACGTAATGATTTATGTTTGTTCATATCCACATAGAAGTTATATTGTCATAGATCCTTTAACATGTGGTTCTTGCTCAATATCTTTGCTAGCCAAATATTCCGCACTAAGTAGAGATACTACTTGTGCATCCAAAAACCCAAACCCAAATTCTTTCTTTGAGTGTCCACCATACCTACCTATGGATCAAGAAAGATCCTTCAAGTAAGTTGTCATCAGTGCAACAAGGCAATAGAAATAGCTTCTAAAAGTGTTTTGATCAATTAGTGTAAGAGAAAATTGAGCGTTATACGAACTTATGATGACAAAGTAATAAAAGCGAAGGACTGCATAATAAAGGTTGCTATCATAGGGGGCAATATAGCGTGACGTTCTTTTACATTAAGGGGTTGGTCATACAAACCAATAAGCGCATGACAACCTCTGCTTCCCTCTGCGAAGGGCCTATCTTTTACTTTTATATATTTACTTTTATGCAAGAGTCAAAGTATTCTCCCCTATTCCTTTTTACTTTTTCTTTTGCAAGCATCATGTGGTGAGGAAAGATCTAGGAACATATATCTAGTTGGATATGGGTGGGCATGAGTTATTATTGTTGACATCACCCTTGAGGTGAGTAAGTTGGGAGAGAAACTATAAGCCCCTATCTTCCTACGTGTCCGGTTGAAACTTTTTGTTCATGGGTATGCCGTGAGTGTTAGCAATCATAGAAGACTAAATGATGGTTGAGTATGTGGACTTGCCGAAAGGCTCCGACATGAGACCCTTCCTGAAAATATGATGAATTGTAGTTGCAAAGTTGACTAAGAACATAGTTTGTTGGTTCCCAATAAGGTTTATGCTTTATACTTCTATGTTGTGATAAATTGTTACTTGTTCATGAGAAGCTATATGATAAAAATGTATAGAAATAAGTTATTATGTTAGAGTTTGTTGTTGCTATGTTAATAAGCATGATGCTTCTATGTCTGTATTTTGTTTTTATCGACACCACTCTCTCAAACCATGTGGACATGCTTTTCAATATCGGCTTTCGCTTGAGGACAAGCGAGGTCTAAGCTTGGGGGAGTTTATACGTCCATTTTGCATCATGATTTCCTACTGTTATTTACTTTGTTTTGTTGAATAATAATGCTTTGGGGGAGTGATTCTAATGCCTTTTCTCTCATAATATGCAAGGTATACACAAAGAGGGAGAATACCGGTAGCTGGAATTCTGGACCCAGGAAAAGCACGTTAAAGATACCAATTCTGCACAACTCCAGTGAAGCTGAAAATTTACGGAGATTATTTTTGCATTTAATAAAAAATACTGGAGCAGAGAACTACCGGAGGGGGCCTCCAAGGTGGGCACAACCCACCAGGGCGCGCCAGCCCCCCCTGGGCGCGCCCTGATGGGTTGTGGCCACCTCGGCCCACCTCCGGTGCCCATCTTCTGGTATAAGGTCACTCTTGACCTAGAAAAAATCAGAGAGAGGACTTTTGGGATGAAGCGCCACCGCCTTGAGGCGGAACTTGGGCAGGAGCACTTTTGCCCTTTGGCGGAGCGATTCAGTCAGGGGAACTTCCCTCCCGGAGGGGGAAATCAAAGCTATCATCATCACCAACACCGCTCTCATATTCAGGAGGGCAATCTTCATCAACATCTTCAAGAGCACCATCTCCTCTCAAACCCTAGTTCATCTCTTGTGTTCAATCTTTGTACCGGAACCTCAGATTGGTACCTGTGGGTGACTAGTAGTGTTGATTACCTTGCGTAGTTGATTACTATATGGTTTATTTTGTGGAAGATTATATGTCAAGATCCATTATGCTATACAATACTCCTTTGATCTTGAGCATGATTATTATTTGTGAGTAGTTACCTTTGTTCTTGAGGTCACGGGAGAAGTCTTGTTGCGAGTAATCATGTGAATTTGATATGTGTTCGATATTTTGATGATATGTATGTTGTGATTCCCTTAGTGGTGTCATGTGAACGTCGACTACATGACACTTCAACATTCACGGGCCTAAGGGGATGCATTGTGGAGTAGTTATTAGATGATGGGTTGCTAGAGTGACAGAAGCTTAAACCCTAGTTTGTCCGCTACTTCGTAATGGGCCGATTTGGATCCAAACGTTTAATGCTATGGTTAGATTTTATCTTAATACTTTTCTCGTAGTTTCGAATGCTTGCGAGGGGGTTAATCATAAGTAGGTTGTTAGTTCAAGTAAGAACAGCACCTTAGCACCAGTCCACCCACATATCAAATTATCAAAGTAGCGAACACGAACCAAACAAACATGATAAAAGTGACTAGACGAAATTCCCGTGTACCCTCAAGAACACTTTGCCTAATACTAGTGATTGTTCTGGCCTGTCCTTTGCCTCAAAAGGATTGGGCAACCTTGCTGCACCTTGTTTACCGTTACCGTTACTTGCTTGTTACCAATTATCTTGCTATCAAACTATCTGTTACATACAATTTCAGTGCTTGCAGAAATTACATTGCTGAAAACCGCTTGTCATTTCCTTCTGCTCCTCGTTGGGTTCGACACTCTTACTTATCGAAAGGACTACGATTGATCCCCTATACTTGTGGGTCATCATCACACTAGATCGTTGCACATCCTGGTACACTACCAGAGGCATTCATATTGAGTCATATTGTTTCATAGTTCTTCATATCGAGTTTTCATGTTGAGTTGTAAGTAAATAAAAGTTTGATGATAATCATTAGAGAATTGTCCCAGTGAGAAAATAAAAATGGTTGATGCAAAATGAGTGCACCATAAAAAAGAGAGAGAGAGAAAAGGAGAGAAGGGACTTTTCTACTTTCCTTTACCACACTTGTGCCTCAAAGTGGCACCTTGTTCTTCATATAGAGAGTCTCATGTTATGTCATTTTCATATGTTAGTGGGAATTATTTTAATTATTAAAAACTTGGCTTGTATATTCCGATGACGGGCTTCCTCAAATGCCCGAGGTCTTCATGAGCAAGCAAGTTGGATGCACACCCCACTGAGCTTCAGTTGAGCTTTCATACACTTATAGCTCTAGTGCATCGTTTGCATGGCAATCCCTACTCCTCGCATTGATATCTATCTATGGGCATCTCCATAGCCCGTTGATATGCCTAGTTGATGCGCGACTTTCTTCTCCACTTTTAACCCTTTGATATCTACAACCATATTCTATTCCACCCTTATGCTATGTCCATGTTTCATGCTCATGTATTGCGTGAAGAGTAAAATGTTGATGCACATTGAAAAAGTTTGATCCAATTGCCTAACTTGGACACCGTGGCGCTTCACATTTGTATTCATTTGGTGAAGACAGAGCCATGCCTTACTAGTATGATAAAATGAATGGGAGTAAACATTCTTTTAGGATCGTATACTTTGAAAGATTGATGATTATGTTGGTTGTGCCTATAAATATTACCATGTTTATGTTTGTTAATTCATCGTTTCTCAATGAGCATACATGCAAAAGATTACATATTGGGTAGCATGTCACATAAAACATTCTGTTTTTATCATTTACCTACTTCAGGACGAGCAGGAATTAAGCTTGGGGATGCTGATACGTCTCCAACGTATCTATAATTTTTTATTGTTCCATGCTGACATATTATCATTCTAGGATACTTTTTGAGTATTTATTTACCAATTTATATTATTTTTGAGCACTAAACTATTGACCCAGTGCCCAGTCCTAGTTGTTGTATTCTGCGTGCTTTTGTCTTTTCAGGTTTACAGTACCAAACGAAGTCCAATTGCCCCAAAACTTTTTTATGATTTTTCTGGACCAAAAGAAGACCTGGAAGCTTCGGGAGAAGATTGGAGGCCGCACGAGGGAGGCACAAGCTAACAAGGCGCGCCCAGGGGGGTCGGCACGCCCAGATGGATTGTCCCTCCCTGGTGGACCTTCTACCCCCATTCTCTGGCCTATAGATTGACATATATTTCGAAAACCCTAGGGGCCATCCCGAAACACTTTTTCCGCCGCCTCAAGTCTCTGTTCCGCTGCGATCTCGTATGGAGCTCCATTCCGGCACCCTACCGGAGGGGGGGTCAATCACGGAGGGCTTGTTCATCAACCTTGCTAGCCTCATGATGATGTGTGAGTAGTTCACCACAGACCTACGGGTCCGTAGTTAGTACCTAGATGGCTATCTCTTTCTTTTGATATTCAATACAATGATCACCGCATCTTTGCTTTGATCTATCCGATGTAACTCTTTTGTACGGTGCGTTTATTGGGATCCAATGAATTGTGCGTTTATGTTCATATTATTCATGAAAAGATATTGAATACTTGCTGATATTTTATTTGCATGATTGTTATAGCTTCGTAATCGTCTCCGATTTATTGAAATAGTTTGGCCAACTAGATTGATACTTCTTCGGTGAGAGGGGTGCGTTGTAGTGGGTTCAATCTGGCAGTGCTCTATATCCCACTGACAGAAAGGGACAAGAAACGTCTTTGTATTGTTGCCACTAAGGATAAAACGATGGGGTTAGTTCATATTAATTGAATTCTCTTTGTCTACATCATGTCATTGTTCTCCAAGCATTACTCTGTTTTACTTAATACTCTAGATGCATGCTGGATAGCGGTCGATGGGTGGAGTAATAGTAATAGGTGCATGCAGGAGTCAACCTATTTGCTTATGGATGTGATGCCTATATATACATGATCATTGCTATGAATATCACATAACTAAGTGCTTTTCTATCAATTGCCCAACAGTAATTTGTTTACCCATCGTATGTTGCCTACATGAGAGATGCCACTAGGGAAAACTATGCCCCCGGGTCTATTCACTTATATATTTACAAATCCTATACTTACCTTGCTCCCATAATTTAATTTTTATTTTATTTTGCAATTTACAATTATCTACTATCATCTACACACTTCACTTGCATGCAAATAACGAGTCTAAGGGGATTGACAACCCTCTTGCCTGCTTTGGGTGCAAGTGTTTGTTCTTTTATGTGCAGCCACTGAAGACGGTTTTTGATTGATATTCCTATTGCTTTGATAAACCTTGGTTCTTAACTGAGGGAAATACTTATCCGTATTATGCTGCAATTACCCGTTCCTCTTCACGGAAAACCAAGGAAAAAAATAGCGCGCTATACAAAATAGTGGCGCCTATGAAAATATGCTATTAGCATGCTATAGTGCGCTATAGCATGCTATTAGCGAGACATTGTACATTTATAAATTTAGCGAGACGATTCTCAATATGCTATAGCGTGCTATTAGCGATGCTATAACGCGCTATCTTTTTTACTGTGGAAAACCCGACACAGATCACAAGTATCATCCAACAAAGAACCAACACTGGGGTGAGGTCCTGGCAGGCACAACCACCTTGGCATAGAACTCTATTCCGAACTTGCCATTGTCCAGTTCATGCAAGGTGTACATCGGCTCCAAAGGATAGTGGAAAACCGGTCATGAGGAGTCTCATGGGGGCGACGACCATCTACAAGATTTGAAGGGAGGAGAGTCAGTAAGGTTTTGAAAGAGACTAGAAGAGATGAGAAGTACAGAAACTATTGCACTTAGCAACTAGGTATAGTTTTTGAAAATAGTTTTATCCTATCTAACATCCATGCTAACTAAGCCTTCCTACAGTAAGGATGGCTCAGATACCAGCTCTGTGGGGACCCCGACCCATAAGTCGACGTCAACGAATGCATGTGTACAGTGATCCCAAAGATCAATGCTCAATGAACACACAGAAGCAGAATAACAAGAGTCTTACTGATACGTCTCCAACGTATCTACTTTTCCAAACTCTTTTGCCCTTGTTTTGGACTCTAATTTGCATGATTTGAATGGAACTAACCCGGACTGACGCTGTTTTCAGCAGAATTGCCTTGGTGTTATTTTTGTGCAAAAATAAAAGTTCTCGGATTGACCTGAAAATTTACGGAGAATATTTTTGGAATTAATAAAAATTATTGGAGAAAGAATCAACCGGAGAGGGGCCACTACCTGGCCACAAGACAGGGGGCGCGCCCCCCCTTGGGCGCGCCCCCCTGTCTTGTGGGGGCCCTGGAGCTCCTCCGACCGCGTTTCCACTTCTATATATTCCTATTCGGGGAGAAAAAATTTAGAGAGAAGAGTTCATCACGTTTTACGATACGGAGCCGCCGCCACCTCCTGTTCTTCCTCGGGAGTGCAGATCTGGAGTCTGATTTGGGCTCCGGAGAGGGGAAATCGACGCCGTCGTCATCACCAACCATCCTTCATCACCAATTTCATGATGCTCTCCACCGTTCATGAGTAATTCCATCGTAGGCTTGCTGGACGGTGATGGGTTGGATGAGATTTACCATGTAATCGAGTTAGTTTTGTTAGGGTTTGAACCCTAGTATCCACTATGTTCTGAGATTGATGTTGCTATGACTTTGCTATGCTTAATGCTTGTCACTAGGGCCCGAGTGCCATGATTTCAGATCTGAACCTATTATGTTTTCATGAATATATATGTGTTCTTGATCTTATCTTGCAAGTTGTAGACACCTATTACGAGTTATGATCCGCATCCCCCAGGGTGACAATAACTGGGATTCTTTCTGGTGATTACCGTAGTTTGAGGAGTTCCTGTATTCACTAAGTGCTAATGCTTTGGTCCAGTTCTCTATTAAAAGGAGGCCTTAATATCTCTTAGTTTCCATTAGGACCCCGCTGCCACGGGAGGGTAGGACAAAATATGTCATGAAAGTTCTTTTCCATAAGAACGTATGACTATATATGGAATACATGCCTACATTACATTGATGAATTGGAGCTAGTTCTGTGTCACCCTATGTTATAACCGTTGCATGATGAATGCCATCCGACATAATTATCCATCACTGATCCATTGCCTACGAGCTTTTCACATATTGATCTTTGCTAAGTTACTTTTCCGCTGCTACTGTCACTTTGCTATTGTTACCATTACTTCCATATTGCTTTGCTACTGAATACTTTGCTGCATATACTAAGTATTTCAGGTGTGGTTGAATTGACAACTCAGCTACTAATACTCGAGAATATTCTTTGGCTCCCCTTGTGTCGAATCAATAAATTTGGCTTGAATACTCTACCCTCAAAAACTGTTGTGATCCCCTATACTTGTGGGTTATCAAGACCTTTTTCTGGCGCCGTTGCCGGGGAGCATAGCTCTATTCTCTGAGTCACTTGGAATTTATATCTGTTGATCACTATGAAGAATTTGAAAGACGCTAAAACTAAGATCTACCCCTCAACTACGAGGACAGGTAAGGAACTGCCATCTAGCTCTGCACTTGATTCACCTTCTATTATGAGTAAATTTGCGACACCACCACCTGCTATTGATTCTGATATGTCGCAAGTAATTGATGATGGTACTTCTGCTATGCATGATGCTTATGATGATACTTTGCTTGATACTACTGTGCCACTGGGTGAATTTCTTGATGAACAAATTGCTAGAGTCAATGCTGCAACTGATAATATTTCTGAATCTGATTAAATTATTGAAACTGAACACTAGGAGACACCTGCTAGACCTAGCTCTCCTAGATATGAATTGCCTGATATACCTAAGGGTTATGTTATGGAAGGAGAGGTGGCTAGGGACTTTCTTGCTTATAAGGATAGAGATGATCTTAAGAAATTACTATGCAAGTGGAAAGAAAAATCTTTGAATGCTAGAATGCAATATGATCCCAAGTTTGCTACTTCACCTATCTTTGTTACTGATAAGGATTATGAATTCTCTGTCGATCCTGAGTTAATTACTTTGGTAGAATCTGATCCTTTCCTTGGTTATGAATCTGAAACTGTTGTGGCACATCTTACTAAATTGAATGATATAGCCACCCTATTTACTCATGAGGAAGAAATTCGTTATTACTATATTCTTAAGTTGTTTCCTTTCTCATTAAAGGGTGATGCTAAGATATTGTTTAACTCTCTTGCTCCTGGTTGTGCGCGTAGTCCCCAGGATATGATATATTACTTCTCTGAAAAAAAAATTCCTGCCCATAAGAAACAAGCTGCCTTGCAGGAAATATTTAACTTCGTGCAAATTGAAGAAGAGAGTCTCCCAAAAGCTTGGGGGAGGCTTCTTCAGTTACTTATTGCTTTGCCTGATCACCCTCTCAAGAAAAATGAAATACTTGATATCTTTTATAATGGACTAACCGATGCTTCTAGGGACCACATAGATAGTTGTGCTGGTTGTGTTTTCAGGGAACGAACTATTGAACAAGCTGAACTACTATTGAATAATATATTGAGCAATGATAATGATTGGACTATTCCCGAACCACCTCCAAAGCCAACTCCGAAGAAAAGAGGTATTCTATTTCTCTGTCCTGAAGATATGCAAGAGGCAAAGAAATCTATGAAAGAAAAGGGTATTAAAGCTGAAGATGTTAAGAATTTACCACCTATTGAAGAAATACATGGTCTTGATACCCCGACACAGGTAGTAGAGGTAAATTCCCTCCGTAGATTTGATGAAGGTGATATTCCTTATAATAAGTCTGCTAGCCAATGCTTGGATGAGTTTGATAACTTTATTGTTAAGCAAGAGAATTTCAATGCTTATGTTAGCAGACAACTGAAACATAATGCTTACATGCTTAATCGCTTAGGTGATTATATGAGTAGAACTGTTAATGATCTTAAGCTTATTAGTAAACATGCTTCCATGGTAACTACTCAAGTAGAACAAGTACTTAAGGCACAGAATGATTTGCTTGATGAGATGATTAGTAAGAACAATGATCATTCTGTTAGAGTTGTGACTAGAGGTTGTAGAATGACTCACGAACCTTTGTATCCTGAGGGCCATCCTAAGAGAATTGAGAAAGATTCTCAGAGAGTTAATACTGATGCACATAGTCGTCCCAGTAATAGTAGGAAAAAGAAGGACGATAGGACTTTGCATGCTGCTAGTGAACCTATTATTGATACTCATGAAAACCCAAATGATATTTCTATTTCTGATGCTGAGACACAATCTGGTAATGAACATGAGCCTAGTGATAATATTAATGATGATGTTCATGTTAATGCTCAACCTAGTAATGATAATGATGTGGAGATTGAACCTGCTGTAGATCTTGATAACCCACATCCTAAGAATAAAAGGTATGATAAAAGAGACTTTGTTGCTAGGAAGCACAGTAGAGAAACAGAACCTTGGGTTCAGAAACCCATGCCCTTTCCTCCTAAACCGTCCAAGAAAAAGGATGATGAGGATTTTGAGCGCTTTGTTGAAATGCTTAGACCTGTCTTTTTGCGTATGCGCTTGACTGATATTCTGAAAATGTCTCCGTATGCTAAGTATATGAAAGATATTGTGACTAATAAAAGAAAGATACCGGAAGCTAAGATTTCCACCATGCTTGCTAATTATACTTTTAAAGGTGGAATACCAAAGAAACTAGGAGATCCCGGAGTACCTACTATACCATGCTCTATTAAAGGAAATTATGTTAAAACTGCTTTATCTGACCTTGGAGCTGGTGTTAGTGTTATGCCTTGCTCTTTGTATCGTAGACTTGATTTGAATAAGTTGACACCTACTGAAATCTCTTTGCAAATGGCTGATAAATCAACTGCTTTACCCATCGGTATTTGCGAGGATGTGCCTGTTGTAGTTGCAAACGTTACTATCCTAACGAACTTTGTTATTCTTGATATTCCCAAGGACGACAGTATGTCGATCATCCTTGGTAGACCCTTTTTAAATACTGCAGGGGCTGTTATTGATTGCAACAAGGGCAATGTCACTTTTCATGTTAATGGTAATGAGCATACGATACACTTCCCGAAGAAACAACCTCAAGTGCATAGTATCAACTCCATTGAAAAAATTTCAACGATTATTATTGCAGACTTTGAATTCCCTCTTCCTACTTTCAAAAAGAAATATGATATACTTATTGTTGGGGACTTGCATATCCCCATTGAGGTAACCTAGTGTTGTTCGAAAATTCTCCGGTTCCGTGTCATTCGAAAAAAGTTTGTCAATAAGACTTGATCAACCTTATTGATGGATTCTTTTTGATGAGCATGAGTTGGATGAATTGAGAAAGCACAATCTTCTGTACCCAACTTTTATTTTCTGTTCTTTAGTTTCAATTTAGTAAAAATCCTATTATTTCTCTGTTTTCTGATTTATCCGTGCAATAGAAAAATGACCTGAAAATAAAAGTTCTCAGAATCCCCTGAAAATTTAGTATGATTTTTTCTGGAATATTTAAGAATTTTTGGCACTGAGAACACATCAGGGGGCTACACCAGTGGGCCACAAGCCTGCAGGGCGTGCCCACCCCCCCTGGGCGCGCCCCCCCTGGCTTGTGGGTCCCACGTGGGGCCCCCTCACTTATTCCAGCACCCATACACTTCGTCTTCCTCCAGAAAAAATCCCACCATTGCTCAAACCCGTGTTCTAGCTCATCTTGCTGCCATTTTCGATCTCCTTGCTCAAAGCTCCATTTGCAAAACTGTTTTAGGGGATTGTTCATCAGTATGTGACTCCTCGAATGGTCCAATTAGTTTTTGTTCTAGTGCTTTGTATATTGCAAATTTTTGCTGCTTTGGTGACCTTGTTCTTGAGCTTGCATGTCAAATGTGTATGGTCCTAAGTAGTTTTGATGCATGATATAGCCTCTAGGCACTTGTGGGAGTAGTTGCTATAAGTTTTGTTGAGTTTTGTTCACTTTTATTTGGAGTCACTAAAAATTTCAGAATTATTTTTCAAAGAAAGAAATGATGAGGAGATTGTTAAGAGGCTCTTCAAGCTGGGGTTTTAAAGAAAATGAAAATGAGAAGCCTAGATACAATATTGCTCGCACTGCGGAGGTTCGACCCTGTGAATGGCCAAGCGAAGCATTTTTGAAGGCGGCCGGAATTGATGAAGATTTCTATTATCTGGCAGAAAATGCAGGCATCACCGATTTCCTCAACGATAAGTGTGACCAGTACCTCCTACTTACTAATACTTTCGGGCAAAATTTTCACTTTTATCCTAGGAAGAACCCTTCAATGATAGTTTATTTCTTCCTTTTTGCTTTCTTCTTGTGTGTTTAATTAACCTTGAGAAAATCCAAAAAAAATAGTTCTAGCTTTACCGTTTATTTTGTTTAGCTGTAGTATTAAAAGAAAACCCAAAAAGATTTCTCGTTCTTCTTTTGCTTGTTGGGAGCTTTCCCTTGTAAATAATTTTCTTTTATTTTCTTTGGGTCATAAGGAGAAGGCCACGATGAAAATGTTGAGTGGCTCTCATATGCATTATTGCTTATCTATCAGAGAACCCATATTACCTTCCTTCTCCTTTGAGTTATTGCTTGCAGATTCCAGCTTAGTCCAATGCACGTGCACTCTTATTATTATTCACACCGTTCGGTCGTGCAAGTGAAAGGCAATAATGACGATATATGATGAAGTGACTGAGATGGAGAAAAGATGGTATGAACTCGACCTATTTTGTTTTCGTAAATATGATTAGCTCATCGTTCTGGATTCAGCTCATTATGGATTGAACATGTTTGCAATGACAATTAGAGATGATAGTTATTCATGCCATGCTTAATTAGCTAAGAGTGTATAACGGTTTGTCTTGAGTGCCAACATGCATTTTAAAATGGTTGTGATGTAGTATGATAGAATGGTATCCTCCTCTGAATGATTCGAGTGGCTTGACTTGGCACATGTTCACGCATGTAGTTGAAACAAAACCAACATAGCCTTCACTATGACGCCCCCAATTTCGACCGTACGCTAAACATACACGCAATGCGTACGACCAAGATTAAGGACTCACTGATTGATATCACAACACAACACTAGACACAAAACTAAAGTCATACAGCTTCATATTACAAGCCAGGGGCCTCGAGGGCTCGAATACAAAGCTCGACAAGCACGAGTCAGCGGAAGCAAATAATATCTGAGTACAGACATAAGTTAAACAAGTTTTGCCTTAAGAAGGCTAGCACAAACATAACAACGGATCGAAAGAGGCGAGGCCTCCTGCCTGGGAACCTCCTAACTAGTCCTGAGCTTCGGCACTCTCCACGTAGTAGTAGGCTCCAGCGGTGGTGTAGTAGTCGTCTCCGGCGTTCTCCATCTCCTGGGCTCCATCGTCTTAATGCAGCATCGTATCGAAGGGGAAAGAGAAAGCAAAGCAGCGGTGAGTACTCATCCAAAGTACTCGCAAGACTAACATCAGAACTATGCTAAGTATGCAGCAGTATCAAAGAATGGGGTTATATCTGGGCTGACTGCAGAAAGCAAGAATGAGGGGGAAGGCCTAGTCCTATCGAAGACTAGCATCTTCAGCATCTTGCAGCATTAGAAGAGAGTAGACTGGTATCTCATATATAATCATATTATTGTAGCAATTTTATTAAGTAACCACGCCCAGAGATTCTTCCTCGACTCCCTGCGACGAAGCAATCTCAGAGCCACATTCATTTCAAATTAAATCACAATTATAGTTGTATAAGGTCAAGGTACAACTCCAAGTCGTCCTGTTACCGTGGACACGGCTATTCGAACAGATAATTCATCCCTGCAGGGGTGCACCGCATTTCCAACACGCCTGATCACCTCCGGCCGGACACACTTTCCTGGGTCATGCCCGGCCTCGGGATAGCAGCACATCGTCGCCCCACCTAGGCTCAACGAAGAGGCCAGCCCGCCGGTCTAAATCCTAAGCACACACGGGTCGTGGGCCCACTTGCCCTACGCGCTCCTGCACGATGCGAAGGCGGCTGGAAGCAGACCTAGCACACTCCAGTCCAAGAGTTGTTCCGTCCAGTCCAATCCGGCGCGCGCCTCTCCATTGCTGACGTCTGAAGAGCTTCGGCTGATACAACGACGCTGAGTACCCATAACTTCTCCCATGCGATGGTTTGGTGCGTAAAAAGGCCAACGACCCAACTCAGATCAAATACCCAAACCATTAGCATTTTATTAATGCGGGGCAAGCACGACCCATGAAGTGCGGTCCCGTCGCCCCGTCTCGAGGATGTGTGGCAAGGGCCTCTCCTGCCCGTCCACGCCTCATCATCATCAAACCATGGGTACCCCTCAGGGCCGACCCATCACCAACATGTTTCTGTAACCAGGTCATAGTAACTGTGTGTATAAAACATCAAGACGGAACCTGAGGAATCACCTTCAAAGGGTCCCGCTCGATGAAACCGTCAAGGTGGACATTAGAGGAATCCCCCTCGAGGGTCCCACACTTGAGGGGTTGCACGACAGAGTCATCATCGGGAGTGGTGAAGGAGGAATCACCCTCGATAACCACGACCGACTAGCTGCACTACAGAGCTAGCATCATGAGTACTTCACGAGGTGTCACCCTCGGTACTCGATAGTAGCGCTGTAGAGTCGTACAACTAAGGGGTGTGCGGTGATGTGAGGGGCCTGGCTTGTCGGTCGGTTGACCGAGTCTTCGAGTCTTCGGGTCGTCGATGAAGAAGCAGGGGCAACTGGGACTAAGGGGGGTCACAGGGGATTCATTGATCAACCTATACTAAGCAGTTGATATGATTGCAGATATAGTAGCAGTTTATCAAAAGCAGGCTATGCATCAGAATAGGAGCTAACCAATACAGTAGCAAAATCTAATGCAAGAATAAGAGGGAAAAGAATAGGCGATATCGGAATTCTCAAGGGGGGTTGCTTGCCTTGTTGCTCTGCGGCAAAAGACTGATCGTCGGCGGTGTAGTCGTACCCGGTAGCACCGTCAGTCTCGGGGTCTACCGAAGAGAAGAGGGGGGAAGAAACAATAAATATAAAGCACATATGCAATCACGATGCATGTCATCGCAATATGCAGAACTAGGCATGCACTAACGCAATATTACACGTTGCAGACGGATCGGAAGAATATCTGTCGATATTTTCCGGGTCTCGGGCTACTACCGGACAGATGATCCTAATGCTAAATGTCCATGTTCATCATGCTAGGAGCATGTGACAGATGAACGGACAGCGTATTTGGATTCGTGGGATTTTTCTGAACAACTTTCATGTATAAAACTTTTTCATCTGAGCTACGGATTATTTTATACAATTTTTCAAAGATTTAAACAATTTCTGAAATTAACAGATTATTATTAATTCGAAAATGCTTTATGACATCATCATGACATCATCACTGCATCAGCAGTCAACAGTCTCAGCTGACTGGTCAAACTGACTGGTGGGGCCCTGCTGTCATAGACTCAGGGTTAACCCAGTTTTAATTTAATCTAACCAGAGACTAATTAGCAAGTGGGGTCCACTGTCAGTGAGACATTAGTTTAACTAATCATTTTTATTAATCTAATTAACTATCTGACAAGGCTGGTCCACTGTCATACTCACAGGGGGTCTGGGACCCACCTGTCATTGACTGGTCAAGCCCAGTCAGTAGGGTTGACCAGGTCAACCGGTCAACCAGGGGCTCGGGGCCCACGGGTTAGTGACCCTGCGGGTGGCCCCGACCGGGCCACGTCAGCGGCGGCGCCGACCGGCCACCGGAGAGCTCCGGCGAGCTCCCGAAAATGAGCCAGAGCTCGGAAATCTCCTATGGTGGGTCAAATCGCGCCGTTTTTCTTGCGTTTGAAAGCAAGCATCGCCGTCGTTCCATTCCAGGCGTCAGAAGCTGCTGCGGTGGTCCGTGGAGGGAGCTACGTCGACGGCGGTGGAAAAAGCTTTGGGCGGCAATGGCAGTGAGCAAACGGGGACGAAATGGACCTAGCTAGCATGCGGGATCGAAGCAAGGGACGTCCTAGAGCACGCGTATAGCATGCACGGGCTGCCAGAGGCACCCAGAGCTCGAGCTCTTTGAAAATGGCGGCGGCCAGTACGCGGCTACGGTGCAAGCTCGCTGCGGTGGCCTAGGGGAGCAATGCGAGAGAGACGAGGACGCATAGGTGCTCACTGGCGGCGCTGAGAAGGCCTGGAGCAGAGATGGTGCGGTGCAGACGGTGGATCGACGGCGGCGCTCCTTCGGGTCCGAGAACGAAGATTGATGATGGCGGCGGCATGGAGACTCCCTGAGCTCGATCCACAGCACAGAGAGGAAGAGGAGAGCAGTGCGGAACTACTGGACCTAGCGGGGAGGAGCGAGGCGAGATGTGGCCGGGAGCTCAACCGGGCGTGGCCACGGCTGCGCTCGGGAAAGAGAAAGGCGAGCGGGGAAGAGAGCGTGGGGAGGATCCAACGGGTCCAGAGGGGTCGAGGCGTCTCCTCTTATCCATCCACGCCAGCGGGGGAGAAAGATCCTGCGAGGGGGGGGGGGGCGGACGAGCGAGCGCTCCTCTCCTGCTCGACAGCGCGCCCTGGCGTCGTTAGGAGGTTGAAGGAGACGCCAGGTGGGCTGGGTCACTTACTGTTCCGCTGGGGCCTAAGTGCACAGTAGCTTTTCTCTTTTTCTTTCCTTTTCTTTTTCTGTTTATCCACAGCTTCTATTTCATTTATTTTCAGCCACATTTCTTCACAGCAAAATTGTGTGACATGGCCCAATAAATATCCTGCAATATTCCACATGGCCACAAAAAGTTTGGGGATTTTTGAAATCTGCTTGAATTTTCCAAATGAATTAAAGAGCACTTTTAAATGCAAATTGCTGTTGTTTTGGATGGTGGGGTCCACACCAGGTTGAGGGTGATGTTGTTTTCCCCAACAACAATTGTTTTGTGATTTATCACCAGTGTGCAACATTTTATTTTTGCTGTTTGCAATTTTATTTTATCACATAAAAATTCAATTGGCTTTTGAAGTGGAATTTTAATTGAGATATGAATTTCAACTTGATCACATCCTATTTAGCAAAATGATTTGAGGCTGATCATGGTCATTACTGTAGCTTAATTACAATCATTACTGTAGCAGAAATCCAGGGTGTCACATTCACGATGTTTATGTTCATGGTGGTTTATATCGTACTCATGATTGCATTCAATGTTGGTTAATCTCAAAGCATGTTTATGACTGTTGTCGCTCTCTAGTTGGTCGCTTCCCAGTCTTTTGCTAGCCTTCACTTGTACTAAGCGGGAATAGTGCTTGTGCATCCATATCCATAAACCCAAAGTTGTTCCATATGAGTCCACCATACCTACCTATATGCGGTATTTACCTGCCGTTCCAAGTAAATTTGCATGTGCCATACTCTAAACCTTCAAATAAATATTCCGTTTTGTATGCCCGAATCGCTCATGTAGTGACTAGGGGCTGTCGGTATCTTCCATGCTAGGTGGGTTATTCTCATGATATGTGTTGATTCACTATCATTCACGAGAAAGTGGCTGGTATTCGGGATGCCCATTCCCATGCTCAAAAATCAAATCAAAATATAATAAAACAAAACTCCCCCCGGATTGTGTTTGTATGGACGGTACCCGCGGATTCAGCCCGCCGTGGAGTGTGATCATTTGGTGGAGGGGGAGTAAAAACTTTACTATTCTGTTTGGGAACTGCCTATAATGTATCTAGCATGGAAGATATTGAGATCTCTTAGTTGTTATGTTGACAATGAAAGCATACCTCCCAAATTTTTGATTGATCCCTGTTTTAAAAGCTCAAGCTCTGGCACCTCTGTAAATCAATGCTTC
Organism: Elymus sibiricus; assembly: GCA_039707655.1. Lineage (NCBI taxonomy): Eukaryota > Viridiplantae > Streptophyta > Magnoliopsida > Poales > Poaceae > Elymus > Elymus sibiricus. Next base: position 192,802,257 of record CM077667.1, on the reverse strand, counting down.
CCTCTGCGAAGGGCCTATCTATTTTACTTACTGTTGAGTCATCCTCCTCTTATAAAGAGCACCAGTTAGAGAGCACCTCCATCATTCGTATGCTTTGTTATTAATTGATATTGAGTATGAGTGTGACTGGATCTCTTTTACCATGAATTACAATGTCTAGTCAGTCCTTGTTCTTTAGAGGTGCTCTGCATTTATGTTTTGTGATCTCAGAAAGGGCTAGCGAGATACCATTATGTCATATTGTATCATGATTGTTTTGATAAAATTGTTGTCATCCAAGACTTACTATTATTGCTCGCTAGTTGATTATGCCATTGATATGAGTAAATGTGAGACCTAAATGTTATTGTGAATGTGGTTAGTCTATAATCCTTGCTGAAAATGTGAACATCAGTTAGACATATTTACAACAACAAGATCAAACAGAGTTTGTAAAAAATTTTCTTTATCACTTTTAGTTTGTCAACTGGATTGGTTGAGGACAAGCAAAGGTTTAAGCTTGGGTGAGTTGATACGTCTCCAACGTATCTACTTTTCCAAACTCTTTTGCCCTTGTTTTGGACTCTAATTTGCACGATTTGAATGGAACTAACCCGGACTGACGTTGTTTTCAGCAGAATTGCGTTGGTGTTATTTTTGTGCAGAAATAAAAGTTCTCGGATTGACCTAAAAATTTACGGAGAATATTTTTGGAATTAATAAAAATTATTGCAGAAAGAATCAACCGGAGAGGGGCCACCACCTGGCCACAAGCCAGGGGGCGCCCCCCTCCCTAGGGCGCGCCCCTTGTCTTGTGGGGCCCCTGGAGCTCCTCCGACCGCATTTCCACTTCTATATATTCCTATTAGGGGAGAAAAAAATCAGAGAGAAGAGTTCATTGTGTTTTACGATACGGAGCCTCCGCCACCTCCTGTTCTTCCTCGGGAGGGCAGATCTAGAGTCTGATTTGGGCTCCGGGGAGGGGAAATCAACGCCGTCATCATCACCAACCATCCTTCATCACCAATTTCATGATGCTCTCCGCCGTTCATGAGTAATTCCATCGTAGGCTTGCTGGACGGTGATGGGTTGGATGAGATTTACCATGTAATCGAGTTAGTTTTGTTAGGGTTTGAACCCTAGTATCCACTATGTTCTGAGATTGATGTTGCTATGACTTTGCTATGCTTAATGCTTTTCACTAGGGCCCGAGTGCCATGATTTCAGATCTGAACCTATTATGTTTTCATGAATATATATGTGTTCTCGATCATATCTTGCAAGTTGTAGACACCTATTACGAGTTATGATCCGCATCCCCCAGGGTGACAATAACTAGGATTCTTTCCGGTGATTACTGTAGTTTGAAGAGTTCATGTATTCACTAAGTGCTAATGCTTTGGTCCGGTTCTCTATTAAAAGGAGGCCTTAATATCCCTTAGTTTCCATTAGGACCCCGCTGCCACGGGAGGGTAGGACAAAAGATGTCATGCAAGTTCTTTTCCATAAGCATGTATGACTATATATGGAATACATGCCTACATTACATTGATGAATTGGAGCTAGTTCTGTGTCACCCTATGTTATAACCGTTGCATGATGAATGCCATCCGACATAATTATCCATCACTGATCCATTGCCTATGAGCTTTTAACATATTGATCTTTGCTAAGTTACTTTTCCGCTGCTACTGTCACTTTGCTATTGTTACCGTTACTTCCATACTGCTTTGCTACTGAATACTTTGCAGCAGATACTAAGTCTTTCAGGTGTGGTTGAATTGACAACTCAGCTGCTAATACTCGAGAATATTCTTTGGCTCCCCTTGTGTCGAATCAATAAATTTGGGTTGAATACTCTACCCTCGAAAACTGTTGCGATCCCCTATACTTTTGGGTTATCACTTACATCCATTACATATCATCTTACACAAATTCTGACCATTATGGTCATGTCTTACATAGATAGGGCCATGAAGGCCAAAGATCAAACATAAACTCGCAGCAGAAATCTTAAACGATAACATGGACCCATGCCATCTGCCTTAACCGTACCCTACAGGCATTCTAACTGGGAAGCGGACTAATTCGCATGTTCGTCACGCAGGTACTCTTCACCATATTCCTGCTCTTCCATGCCTGGCCAATTAAATAACCAGTGGCAAGCCAATGAGTACTTTGAATGTACTCGCAAGAAACCCATGTTTTGGAATAAGGTAATCATGCATGGTATAACACTAAGTAGGTACTTTTGGGGAAAGCTAGTTTTGAGTGCAATATCATGTCCTAACATTTCTTAAAGCATGCATCATGAGATTGCGGATACCCATATGAATAGACTACAGATATCAATATAAGCAGAGTTTGGAACATCTCAAGTTTAATCATCACGTCAAGTCATCCGACTCAACTCCAGTATTTCTCCCCCCCCCCCCACACACACCAAGTTTTGTAAACAATGGACGTAGCCCAAGAGCGGTCATCCAATTGTCCTTGACCATGGACACGGCTATTCGAATAGTTATACACTTTGTAGAGGTTGCACGCTTTACCCACAAGCCTCGGGGAACTTCCGTGTCATCCATGACTCACGGTACCTTAGGTACCCGAGGTAAGCACCCGAACAATGTCTTTCCCTTGACAACACTAAACAAAGAGTCCACTCGTTGGTACCATCCCTCATGATGTACATCACACGTACCATCCATGAGGGTACAAAACGGTGCGCCCGGTGTCTGTGAGAACAGCCATAGTCGCCCATTCAGGCATGACCCCATATCGAGAGTGACCACGCCACTCCCGCCACTAGTAATGCGGGTTCTCTGCTAGCATTGACCAAGGTAATCAACAAGACCCCATCACATAAGGGGTATCATGGTCGTACATGTAAGGTTGGAGTAACGGTCGCAACTTAAACCAATCTGTTTTCGAAAACAACACGCTCACTTGCCTCGGCGCACCACTTCTTTGTCAAGTGGTTACCTAGCTCAACATCTCCCTCGGGCATTAGTGGCACCCGATAGGGTTTTCAAAAAGTCGTGGTAAACACTTTTGTTTCCATCACTATGCATATTCCCGTCCCACTTGCATAGCATCTACTAGCATCCTATCTACTTCCCGCCCGCATAAATCTAAACGGAAGATAGAGTCATGACATGCAAGTATCAACGAGGAAATACAACGGAGGCAACCCAACAAGGTTGGCACCACATCATCATGCCTTTGATGGAATAATTAAAAGTTCTATAGTGCCATGCAAGAAATAATTTCATCGACATGGTCAAAGGGCTGCTTGCCTTGCTCAACAAAGTCTTCAAGTGCTTCTTCTGCATCTCCAAGCACTCTGTCTACTTCGTCAACTGCCGTTGAAAGGAATCACAAAAAGAAACACAACAAGGCAGAAAATAAAATTGTTCTAAAATAGGAGTTTTACTTTTCTAGGACACCCATGGTTATAAGAAAAATAACCAAGGTAGTCCTATTGGGTTTGAAGCACTAGGGATTTTATTAGGATGGAATCAGCAGGGAATAAGGACTTGCAAGGAGTCCACATAATGCCTTTTTGTAAAAATGGGTGAAGACACCCATTAAATCAGGCATGATTTTAGAAATAATAGGGAGTTGGTTTTACTAGATTTGGACCTCATATGATTACTCTGGGAATTTACCAAGTTAAATTATTTGGAGAAATGGCCTATTAAATAGATCCAACAGAATCTATGCTCTTGAAAAATGTCCACCACTTTTGGATAAATAGTGTATGATTTACAGATCACAAAGAAATTTGAATTATCTCAATTGGATTCAAAGTGGCCTTTGGGAGGTTCAAATTTGAATTTGAATTTGAACAATGCAGAAACTTCTGGTAGCAAAATATGAAAGGGGCACCATTAAATATATTGGAATTTTAGAAAAATATAGGAGTTGGAATCATGCCATTTGTAGTTGTACTTATTTAATTACGAATTTGCAATCTCTCTCTTAAAAATAAAAGAAAAATTGCACTGTTATAGTGGGCCAAAAGGGGCAGAGCTGAACCGGCCCACAAAGGATCCAGCCCGGCACGAGGCGGCACGCGCGGTAGGTTTTCATTTAAACCTGCACGCGGGCCCGGCCTGGCAGCGAGAGGGGGGAGGGTGAGGGTATGACACGTGGGCTCCACCTGTCATCCCTCACCTCGCGACAGGAAACAGAGAGGCGCTCACCGGCGTCAGTCTAGGCCACGGCGGACCACGTGGAGGGCATCGGCGTGTCCAGCATCGTCCCACGCGTCGGTGAGTTGTGGAGGTGGCCACCGGTGTCGAGGAAATCAAGGGCAACTTCAAACCAGAGTGGCGGTGGGGAAAGGCGAGGATGGCGAGCTCTGTTCCGACTGCGAAGCGCCAGATAGAGGGATGGATTAGCTCCCTGGGACTCGTAGTATCAAGAGGGAGAAGAAATGGAGGGGGGATGGGTCTCGTACTGCTCGAACGGCGACATCCCGCGACGGCGGCTCTCCTGCTCGAACTCGAGCTTCTCAGCACCGAAACGTGGGGGTCTGAGTGTGGGCTTGCAATTGGGAATGCGCAAAGGCTGGAAACATAGAGAATGGGGCTCGGTGGTCCTCTTTATAGCATTGTGGGGCTACCCGTGGATGAGGCTCATGGCCGCCCGCGAGCACGGCTCTGGCGGCCACGGGGAGGGGCTAGTGCAGCTCTATGGCGCACGTAGTAGTAGCGTAGGGTGCTGGAGAGCGAGAGGAGAAGCAGGGTGAGCTTGAGACGGCCTCCGTGCGCGAACAATGAGTAGCGGACACGGGCGGCATCGGGAACACACCGGTAGGGGCACTGGAGGGGGAGAGAGGAGAGGGTCGACCGGCAAGCGTGTTACGGATGCCGAGGGGAGGCCTCTGGCGAGCGGGGGAAGCACGAGATTGTCGGTGCCTCGGGTAGGACGCGGTTACAGTGCCCTGGTGCACTATAGCACGCTCCAGAGCGCCGAAATGTCCGGCATGGCCATGCCCCACGCGCTCTGGATGCGACCACCCTTGTCCATTAGCTACTGGCTGGTTTGGAGATTCCCTCTGGTAGTTTAGGGTGTAAGTTAACGGTAGAAGTAAGCAGAGGGGAAGAGAGAAGCTCTGCCCTGGTCAAAACAGAGAGGTAAATTAGTGTTTTACCCACCTCAATAATTGAACTACTCTTGGAGTTTCTTACTAGACGTAAAAGGTAACATGGTGGGTCTATGGTAAAAACTTGGGACCAAGGAGAACACTTTAGGGGCTCCAATGATTGATTCCAAAAATGAACCAGAAGGTGTTTGTTGTTGTTTTGGGCTATCTAGCTTGTTCTACTTGACATGGGACCTAACATAAATGATTGGTAGGTACAAATGAGGTTGATCACAAGGTTTGATCTCATTTGGAGAAAGTGGCCAATGCAAAAGTTCCAAACCCTAGAAATCAACAGAATCAGTTTTGGGTAGATCTAGGTGAGCTACACTATTCTCCTTGATGTTCCACTTGGTGTGGATACATGATTAGATGATTAGAACATGTCCACAAGGTTTGTTCTCAAATCGAGACACTTGGCAATGCAAAGTTTTTCAAATTTGAATCTGGACAAAGAGGGTTTTTGGACACTTTTGTGAACCAAACTATTTGGATTGAGATGAAACTTGGCAAGATCATCATATGAGGCATATGTGACTTGATGGAATTTTCCTGGATTTATTTGACAATATTTATTATAGAAATATTTAAAATACTTGAAATATCCAGAAAGGGTTTTGGAGGGTTTTATCCAATATTTTGAACATGACCATGTGTTGAAACTCATATATATGGAAAATATATGTCCACTGAGTTTCCCTAAGTTTTCTCAAATATTTTTTAAACTCAAAAAAATTTGCTATAAAAGACCATTTCTAGCCTTAGAAATAGGCATTTAAATAAAATACAAAAATAACTTTTAAAATAATACTCTTGTGGTTTTGGGGAGTCTTATATATAATACGTTACAAATAAAATATTTCAGGCAAAAGATTCTCCCTGATTTGAGGACTTGTAGTACAAACCTCAATTCAAGGGTTTTTTAAAACCTAAATTGAATAAATGCTTTTTGGGCAAAATAGTATTTTGTAAAAATAGTTTTAGGTCCTATACACATGTCATGATCATTGGGCAAGGATTTGGATCAAGGAGATGGGTCTAGAGAGTAGGAGGATTTTTGTGAATTAAAGCACACACAACCAAACAAGCCAAGGCAAAGCAATCAAGCATTCACAAACACACAAAAAGTTTTAGGTGTTCCAAATTTTTAAGCTTTATTAGTCATAGTGATGTGATACAAAACACAGGGTGTGACATAGGGACAGACGAACTACGATAGGAGATGCTCAAATATTTCACAAAATTAATTACCTGGTTCTCCATTAGAAAAAAACATGCCCAATCCCAAAGAAAACCCCAACCGAGTAGCGTCAGGGAAAGTCAGGGCCGATAGGCATCTGTCAGGGGAAGAAACAAAATGCAGCGGTGTTCGGCGGCGGCAGCCGGCTGTGAGAAGCATCATCGAGCTCAAAGATTTAGCAGACTAGGGTCGAGAACGAGCAATTGTACTGCAGTTCGAGTGAGGACGAAGGGGGGAGGGGGTTATATTTTTTACCGCGTCGGAAACAGTCCGTAAGCATGAACCATGTGTGATTAATGTCATTAATGTTACCATGATTGAGGCGAACCGGCATCCAAAATTCCTTCGTCATTAATTTAGTGCGTTCACTAAGTAAAATACCAACTATAGTACATGGATGTGATGGGAGAGATGTGGATTTCGTTCGAACGTGGTGCATCCTATGGTGCGCATGCGAGATCTGCGTGGATTGGGTTCTGGCCAACCAGAACGCAACACAGAACAGGGTGAACGCACACGGTTCAAGAAAGTAAACACCTGCCCAAACAAATCACAAAGTTCAAAGGGGAACCCATATTTCTTTACTCATTTCTCCTTGATTTTTTTCTACCGTTAAAATACCCTCTAGAATGCGCCGTGTTCAAACTTGACATTTTTTGGGCTGGTTCACCGTATTAAGGCTTTTATGTCCACTTATTGGCATTTACTACTTACAATTCAAGGTCGATCATTCTGTACATGAAAAGGTGCAAAAAAATGTTTCAAAAAATCATAATTGGGCCACCAAATAACTTTTCAGGTATTCTGCATGAAAATAATAGAAATTTCAAGGATGTGTGTGGGAAGGTTCAACCACAAATGCGTCGTTTATTGGTTTTTTAACTCTAGAAAATGGAAAACACGCCTGAAAAACATGAAACCTTGTGTGGTGCCTTGGCATGACGTCAATATGATGTGGTAAATATTTGAGAAGGTTTAGCGAATATCGTTGTACACACTCTTCACATATCGAACCACCATCGATGAAGTTTTGTGGTTTTGGGACGGAAATCGCCATGGTTTGAAGGGGAACCCATATTTCCTTAAGTCGTTTCTCCTTGATTTTTTTTCTACCAAAAACATACCCCCTAAAATGCATCATGTTCGAATTTTACACTTTTCCGGGCTCGTTTACTATATTAAGGCATTTATGTGCATTTACTACATATAATTCAAGTTCAGATATTCTATACATGAAAAAGTGCAAAAAAATGGTTCAAAAAATCATAATTGGGGAATTGAATAAATTTTCAGGTATTTTGCATGAAAACAATAGAAATTTAAAGAACATGCGTGGGAAGAGTCAACCACAAATGCGTCATTTATTGGTTTTTTAACTCTAGAAAATGGAAAACACGCCTGAAAAACACGATACCTACTGTGGTGCCTTGACATGACCTCAATATGATGTGGTAAATATTTGAGAAGGTTTGGCTAGTGTCGTTATACACACTCTTCACATATCGAACCATCACCTAGGAAGTTTCGTGGTTTTGGGAGAGATATCGCCATGGTTTGAAGGGGAACCCATATTTCCTTATTTATTTCTCCTTCATTTTTTCTACGGTAAACATACCTCCCAGAATGCATCGTGTTCGAATTTGACATTTTTCCGGGCTCATTTACTTTAGTAATGCTTTTTTGTGCATTTATAGGCATTTACTACTTATAATTCTAGTTTCAACATTCTGTACATGAAAAAGTGAAAAAAATGGTTCGAAAAATCATAGTTGGGGAATTGAATAACTTTTCACGTATTTTGCATGAAAAAATAGAAATTTAAAGGATCTGTGTGGGAAGAGTCAACCACAAACACGTCGTCTATTGGTTTTCTAACTCTATTAAATGAAAAACAAGCTTGAAAAACATGGTACCTATTGTGGTGCCTTGACATGACCTCAATATGATGTGGACAATATTTGAGAAGGTTCGGCTAATCTCGTTATACACACTCCTCACATATCGAACCATCACCGAGGAATTTTCGAGGTTTTGGGAGGGAAATCGCCATGGTTTGAAGGGGAACCCATATTTCCTTAGTCGTTTCACCTTGATTTTTTTTCTACGGTAAACATACCCCCTACAATGCATCGTGTTCGAATTTGACATTTTTTCAGGCTCGTTTACTATAGTAATGCTTTTTTGTGCATTTATATGCATTTACTACTTATAATTCAAGTTTCAACATTCTATACATGAGAAAGTGCAAAAATGATTTGAAAAATCATAATTGGGGCATTGAATAACTTTTGACATGTTTTACTGGAAAATAATAGAAATTTAAAGTATACGTGTGTGAAGATTCAACCACAAATGTGTCGTTTATTGGTTTTTTAACTCTAGAGAATGGAGAACACGCGTGCAAAACATGACAACTGTTATATGACATTAGTATGTTGTGGTAAATATTTGAACACCATGCAAAGTATCATGCACTATCTGATACTAGTTTTCCAAAATACAGCTTCGATCCCAAACGATTTCATACAATAAATGGTTTGCCAAACGATGGATGGCATGGGAGAGAGAGAAGGCTTGTATGCGTGTGAGCTTGCTTTTAATGCCGAGCTATGCTTACTAGCTTTGCCACCCCACAACTATTTGCAATGGGAGCCGTGTGGACACTCAAGTGCCTTGGCAATGTGACTGCGCCTGGTTTGTTGACGAGACTGCGTGTCTGGCAGCATGCAACAACAACGGCTCGGGTTCTCGACGATCGCGCATGCTCTAGAACCATGCATGCATGCTTACAAGCACAGCCAGGGCGAGCTATGGCAACATGCAAGCGTAGCCAGGGCGTGGACTACGACATGGTATATACCGCTCTCAAGTGCTCTAGAAAATTACCGGACTGTACGACTTTTCGGCCACTCCGACCCAAAGCTATCTCCACACGTTGATCATGCCACCGTGTCGCACACTAACTGGTACGGAAGCGATGGCAGCCCGCCACGCCGAGTTCATCGCCGCCTTCGACCGCACACTAACTGGTAAGGAGGTGATGGCATCCCGTCGGGCCGAGTTCTTCGCCGCCTGCAACCGCACTCCAACGTGGGTGGACTATGAAGTTGGCTACACCGAATGGGCGAAGGATGAAGCGGAGGCCAAAGCCGCACATGCCGAACGGAAAAGGGAAAAAGCTCGCAAGAAAAGAGAGTCCATCCGTTGTAGGAAAAAAGCGGCCGCATGCGTTGCTGAGGAGAGCTGGGTGGAGGTCCAAGCATGGTGGGTTGCCGCCGACAAGGACAAGAAGGAGAACGATGGCGTCTGGTCAGCATGGCTCAATGCCTCCACCTACGAGCAGGATTGCAGCAGTAGCTACCAGAGCCACTGACGAGAGCTAGGCGAGATCCAAGCACGATTTGATGCCGCCGATAAGGCCGAGAGCGACGACATGTGGCCAGCATCGGAGAAGTCGTTCGCATGTGTGTTGCCCGAATATTTGTTTAATTAATTCTGAGCATCTAAGTACCAGTAGTTACCCCTACTGTTTTTAGAGGAAATTATGATCTATGAATTTAAGTACGTTCATCGAGTGTCAACCTTGTGTATTGTCATGACCGCCCACGACTGATTTAATCAATTAGGCGTTTACAAATTTTCCGGAGCGGGATCGCCAATTTTCTCTTTTCTCGCACATGATTATTTGATGCGCTTCGTGTGTGTTGTGTGTTTCCCCTGGGTAAGGTTCGGGTTTCGTTGCAAAAAATTTAGTAGGCGCGCGATTTCAGAAGTTATTCCTCCCACCCCATTCCTGCCCATCACATTTCAACTGTAACTCCCCACCATCTCCCCCTCCCCCCAGCAACTCAATCTGCCTCCGCCGCAACCACATCTACGTTCTGCCCCAGCCTCATCGATCTAGTGAGGTAACCACCGATCTCCATCACCACCCCGGCCCGATTACTTTGATGGAGCCTGCGAAACACCCTCATGCCTCAAAATTCCCACCCCCTATTGCAGAGCATCGTCCCCGCGTAAGCACAACCACATATCACGTGGAGATCGAGGAGATCATTGCGGTCAATGGTGCGATAGCCGCTGTGCGTGTCGACCCAAAGGAACACCTCGTTGCCGACGCTGCCAAGTTGGTGCGGGCATTGGCGTAGATGAAGTGCCCCAGCAACTACCCCCCGGGATTTACCATGTATGAACTGTCCAGTTCTATTTTACCAATACCAGTTGCAATGGCTATGTTTTGTGCGGTTGATGTGTTAAGCCTGTTGTAGTAAACACGCCTAACCTGTCTTAGGTATTTTCCCTAGCTTTTGCTAGACAACTGGGCCATTCTCTGCTCTAGCAGCACCCGGCTTTCGATGTTTAACCGTCTCACTTTCAGTTTCACCAGTACAAGTTTTAATGGCTATGTTAGGTTGTTTGTATTGTGTAGTTAACACGTTCGTTGTTTATTTCTGTAATGCAAACTATGTTGTTGAAGTATAACCTATCCAGTTTAATTTCATGAATATGGATTACAAACTTACAATGCCTATGCTAGGTTGTTGTTAAGCAGTTTGTGTTGGATAGTTATATCCATTTTTTACGCTGTCCCTTTGGTGTCGTGATACTCTTCGCAATAAAAATATCATTGGAGATGTTGTCCTTTAATTACCATTTGCTATTTTTGGTGGATGTTAACCCTGCCATAGTTAGCATTCCTTTCCATGTACTTATGCAGGGTCACAATGCCCGATGATGTTGTTTACCGTTGAGGTTAGTCACATCTCAATATCTTATAATATTTTACATCCTTTATGCAATTTCAGTTTAGCTTCTAACATTTACTTGTTGCTCGTAGGTACAAATGTTAGCGGTACTGATCCACGCTTTGACCCAGAGGAACTCCTCATCGCCAACTTTGGGCGGGCTTTGACCCAGATGCAGGGCCTCAGCAACGACCCCTCTTGACTTACCAAGTATGAACTATCCAGTTCAATTTTACCAATACAAGTTGCAATGGATATGTTTTGTACAGTTGATGTGTTTAGCCTGAAGTAGTAAATATGCCTAACCCATCTTAGCTATTTTCCCTACCTTTTTCTAGACAACTGGTCCATTCTATGCTCTAGCAACACCTGGCTTGCAATGTTTAACCTTGTCAATTTCAATTTCTCCGGTACCAATTTCAATGACTATATTAGGTTGTCTATAGTTAACATGTGGCTTGCTTATTTGAGTAATGCACACTGATGTTCAAGTATGAATTGTCCAGTTTAATTTCATCGATACCAGTAACAGACTTACAATGCCTATACTAGGTTGTTGTTAAGCCAGTTATAGTGAACACTTATATCCATTTTTTTACTCTGTCCCTTTGCTACCTTGCTACTCGTCACAATGAAGATATCACCGGCAATACCGTCGTTTAATTAACATTTGCTATTTTTGGTGGATGTTAACCATGTTGTATTTAACATGCCTTACTACGTACTTACATTGGGCCACACCGCGCGATGCTGTTGTTTACCGTCGAGGTTAGTCACATCCCAGTGTCTTATTGTATTCCACTCATTTGTGCAATTGCAGTTTAGCTTCTAAAATTTAATTGTTGCTTGTAGGTACATATGTCAGTGGTACTGATCCACGCTTCGACCCCCTTTGCATATGGGGCAATGATATATCCATGAACAAGCATCAAGTGAGGAAACTAAGAAAAATTGTTAGGCGGAAGAGACGGGTGATTGGAATTAAACTCTTTATTCACACTTTATCCAAGACATTAGTGAACTTTAGGATGGTAAATCTGTTGCCTTCTTTTTCTGCCCACAACAAGTAACCCTATTACACATGAATATCTGAAAAGTGTCTCCTTTCAGTGGTTTCCGAAGCAATTTACTCAAGATTACCTTGAAAACTACATGACCAAAGTGGAGGCAACGAAGGTTAAAGTATATAATTCATTCTACCATGATAATGGTCTAGAAGTATTCCTGAAAGCGGCGAAGGATGAACGGGCGATCATCACAAGGGGTTGGACAAAAGTTTGCCCCATCGCAGAAATTTTTTCTGTGTCGTGTGGAATGGAGAAGGGCACATTATGGATATTCCACTTCTTCAACACCATCGACAGCCAAAAGGATTTACAATTCTCTCTTCACCTTTACCGCCTCTAGTACTATAAATTGTGGTTCATCATACTTAATCTTCTCCCTAATTATGTAACTCTCGAACATGTACTGAGCTTTTGATTTATGCATTGGTTGTTGAACCATTGTAAATAGGGTATGTATTGATGAATGTGAAATATTTGAATTCCACATTTCAAATTTTGAAATTTCTAATTCGAATCATAAATTAAAGAAAAATGAACTATTAGATAATAAATTATAGTACACACAGTTGGAATGAATAAACCGTGTGCGATGGTCTCATATATTGCACACGATTGTTTGTAGAATAACGTGTGCGATAGTCAGCGTCACAACACACAGTTGCATATTATGTGTGTGGGATTGTGCGCAGTAACACACATGTTTCCATGCTATATATGTGTGTGATTGGCGGCAATACCACAAACGGTTCCAAAGATCTGTGCGTGTGTAATGTAGGACGATATGAAGACGGTTGACATATGAACCGCGTGTGTGATAGGACTAACTATCGCACACCATTAATAAAATTGACACGCTGGCGATAGTAGAGTCATTGACACAGTTTGTACTTTTTGACTGTGTCTGATAATGTACCTATCGCAAACTGGTCGTGGAATTAAATCTTTGTGATATCCATATTTCGCAAACGAGTATATTCATGCCGTCATCTCGGATGTGTGGTCGATCACAAACGTAACGTTAAGGTTTCACGATTAGGATAGTCTATGACTCCGTATACGATTACTTTGCGCAAATGGTCTGCACACGCTCGCCCCATCGCAGGCGATTTTTCTGTGTCGTGTGGGATGGGCACCCCTATCGCCCACACAAGCAAGGCGATGGTTTGAAACTACTTCGGGGAAAGGGGTTAAAAACTATTTGTATAGCACGTTACAGTACCAGTGAAGGAATGAGTTTTGGAAGCTAAGAAGGAGATGAAAGAGATGCTCAAGAATGGGAGAACAACAACAAGAAGAAAAAGGTCAAACCTTGGAGAGACAGGAGCCTAATTGAGTGTTTCTATTGAACGGAGCGCGAACATTTCGCGAATGGCTACCCAGAGAAACGGAAAAACGAACACGGAGGAAATACCGGAAGAACCCGACATCGTCCCGAGGATGTACAGAGAGACCAACATCCGAAGACATTTACAAGGGAGTGTTTGGAAAAGAATTAGAAGTCAACCAGACCTACGAGACCGACTAAACAGAGACCGAGTCAGAGACAGTTAAAACTCCAGAGGAGGAAGAACCTGAAGTACAAGCAAGACCCTTATTAGGAGGAAGCGTAAGTAAATGTATCCCTAGTACGGTAGATAGTAGAAGTAGTAGTCCTGATGTAATGGAAGATCGACTAGTTATGTACTAGCACAATTACCAAGGAATGAAGTTATTTTGACTTATTGCCCTGCACACAAAACCAAATAAGAGAGGCTGAATTGGACATACCTCGGTTAGCAAGAAAGGAAAAAAGAGAGACTAAATAGTACACTTCGGTTAAAAAGAAAACAAAACTTTCCCGGATAGAACTTGACAGATGAATAGAACCCAGCGCAACCACCCAACGGTGAAGAAGGCTGAAGGGAAGGTAAACTGGAGTTGAACCAAGAAAGTGTCACTGTTCCAAAGGAACTACTACTAGAACAAATTCAGGAACTCCGCTACGGATAATTAGGATTCTGTAGGGGTAGTTGATTGGGAAACTGCCTCAAGCCAGACAGAACAGGATTTAGGAAAAACGAAATACCCAACGAGCAGAGCTGAATTGAACAGGTAGCAAGAGATGGTATTGTAGCACAGCAACACCAGAACCCTTATGAATACGTCAGATGAGACGGGAGTCGGATAATGTTATTACCAGAGGTAGCAAAATTTAACTGGAATAGAGGAAGTAATGCGAGGATGATGACTGAGTTTGCTATGCCAGGAGCCAGAGCCTCTGAGGAAGCGATGACTAATAGGCAACGCCTTAGGAACCTTTTGACACTAAGAGCGGTGAGGTAACGTTAGACGTCGTCAACGCAAGACCAAAGGAACTTCCGAAGACTAGATTGAAGCATGGAACCAGAAGTACTCCAAGAATGCTTGCGAGGAAGATCAACTGTTAGGATTTCGAATATTTTACAAACCCATGATTGGTAATGATTTGGGTATGCCATGAGTTGATCGCCATGACGTCTACTCTTATTATTCGCCACACTATGTGGAGTGGATCATCTTGAGTGAGGTACCTATAGCTTATAAACAACGCAAGCCAAAGACCTTAAATGGAATAGTAAGTGACCCCATAAAAGGCACTCATTGCCAGATGTAGGCCAAAGAGTTAGAAGGAGCTCATCCGAAAAAACGGGAAGGATCCATATATCGGAAGACCACTCCATGATATGGAATTTTGAGACCTCATGGGTGGAAATAATGGAAACACCAGGATCACCCGGGACAATTGTTAGAATTTACCCGTGAATCAGATGATGAGATATCAGAGAACCCTTTGAGTGAGCAACCTTGACAAAGGAAGGGAATATAGACCGGGACACAAGGAAATAACATATGACCAACCAAAGAAAACCTCAAGGACATGATAAATGGACAAACATTAGGCATATCAGGAAGGCCAACATACGTACAACCAGATGAGAGGGATATATGGAACGAGAATAAACCAGATTTGCAGGACAGTTGGAACCACGCAGAAGCAGGGATAGAGAAACCGAATAGCCGAAAGATGAGATCCTAATTATAGAATCTGAAGGAGGATCAACCTCAATTAAGGGGTGGGAAGCAATAGGAAACCCCAACCTTAAAATCTTTTAAGGGTGGTAGAAACCTGGAACCGAAGAAGCTGCGAACATATGGATTATCCCAGGAAACTGAGAGCACACATGGTATTGTTATAACCGTAGGCAACAGCCCCAAGACACGGAGATGGAATTTAAGGAACCCCAAACCCTAACCTTTCTCTCTAGCCTCTCCAGAACTCGGGACGAGATCTCTTTTAATGGTGGTAGTGTGTCACATCCCAGATTTTCCCCAAATCTGGTATGTTAAAATTTGCACAAGGATTTTTTTTTCAAACAAAGCCCTTGATTGAATGCTTGCTAGTTGAAATTGTTTGATTGATTGATCATTACGTTGAAATCCCAATGTAACTAGTGAAACCTACCTATCCAATAGGTGGAACCCCAAGCCATTTGAAATATTATTGGGCAAGCATGTCAAATAAGTTCCAAAAATATTCCAAGTCAAGTTATTTCCCTATATGAATTGGATAGATTTGAATTGGAAATCATATATGAAAATCAATTCAAAACAATAGGGAATTCAATCAAATATGATTTGCATTTAAAATTTGGCACGATTTAGAATTCCAAAGGACCAAATAGTGCCCTAGAACTTTTGCATATTTTCAAATTGGTTTTGAAATAGATTTGGTTTTCGAACCATATCCAAGTTTAAATTGGAAATATAAGAGCATATTTTAGTTGCCCAATTTGCCCAAATAAAATGTCCACACACTCATAAATATTCATATTAAAATTTAGGGCAAGTTTGCTTTTGAAAGAAAATTCAAATTCAAACATGTTTTGAAATTAGAAGCATGAAGAAAAAGAAAAGGGAGAAAATAGAAACATGAAATGAAATAAAAAGAAAAGGTACAACTGGACCTGCAAGCCAGACTGAAGCCCACCAGCCGAGCTAGCGGGCACCTGCAGCCCAGCTGCCCCCCTCTCTCCCTCTCCGCCATAGGCAGGATGACCCCACTTGCTAGGGTCATCCCCACCCCTCCCTACTACCGTCGTGCCCATGACACACACCCATGCGCGCCACGCACGACCTCCCACGTTAGCCGCCCCCAGTGCACAACCAACCATGCCTCTGTGTCCTATAAGAGCACCTCGACACCCTCTGCACAAGCCCCTAGAGCCACACCTCAAACGCCGCCAGGCTACCCAAATCGAACCCACCTCCGTCGCCACTACCGAACCAACTCTGGCGGGATTTCGGCGAGGGAAGACCACCTCCAGCCACGCCATCACCACCAGAAGCCTCAACGACATCATGCTAACTCGTTGGACACCCCTAGCGCCTCCGAAGACCCCTGGAATGCCGGGCACAACGGCAACCGAAACTCTCCGCCGCGTCGTCATCAACTCCGGCGAGGTGAGCATGCCTTCGGCCCCGGAACCCTACCCGTTGTCTTCGACGCACCCGTGCATGACCACTGACCCAGCCATTCATCTTTAGGCACTCTACTTAGAGCGCAACGACCATGCCCAAGAGCTCCGCTGCTTCGGCATCTCCGACGAGCTCGTGCAGCTCGACTCCGTCGTCCCCAAGGTCGGCAACGACCACCAGGAGTCCCATCTCACTGCCATGTGCCTATCTGTGCCCTCCTTGATGCCCAGCACCCCCCTGCATCGCCATCTCCGTCCACACCCGAGGCCAGGGACACCGTCCCGCGCTTTCTGGCAAGCAACTCCGGTGGCCTAACCCCCGATGAGAACCTCGATCTACTCTAGTCTGTTTGATCTTGATCCAATGCACCGCACTCACCCACTTAAAAAGCTGACCGGGATCCCTTATGTGTCGGCCGTCCGCCGCATCAGATACCCCACAGCCAACCAGAGAGAGCCACGTGTCAACCCCGTCCGTTCGGTAGTTTTCTGAGAATTGAATTAAAATGGAAATTTTACAGAAAGTCCCCTGGATTTAAAAAACTCATAAATAAGTATCTTCAAGTCCAAATTAGGTGAAACTTTTTGCAAAATGGTCCTTAGGAAATCTGCTTTCACCCCGTCCAAAAATATTTCATGCTTGAATAATTTAAAATTCAAATCCATACATAATGATTTTGAATAGGAGCTAACTTGCACTATATAAATCCAAATTAATTGATTCTTTTTGCAAATGGAATCTAATTGAAAATACTTTCATCCCAGAACACTTTAGTTCAATTTTAAATAAATTAAAATATATTTTAAGCAGAATACATAATAGGGCAGAATTCAAATAGAAATTAAACCCAATTAGGTTTAATTTGAAATAAAAAATGTTTAATAAAACATCATTAAACAAATAGGAACAGAGACTTAAATTAAAATTTACTAAACATTAGTTTGGATTATTATTTGAATTTATGTAAAGAAAATAACATTTGAATTTCATTTCAAACCTAGTTTGAAACTAAATTGAAACCAAGGTTTAATTTCAAATGAAATTGAGTTCAAAAAAAGTTGTTAAGTTAAATTTAACTTAGTAGCTTGAGATTGGAGATAATACTTGATGATTAGGGAAAGATGAACTGAAATTAAACTAGTTCAAACCGAAATCAAACTAAAACAGTTGAACCCTAATGAATATTTGGAGTTATATTGACTTCAGCAAACCAAATCAAATAAATCAACTATAGTAATCTTGTTGGATTCAAACTGCTCTAGTTTGAAAACTTATTCAATAATACCCCTTAGTATTTGCATTGGATTTGTATATGACATTAGGATTACCAGATGGCAATTGAATTAGATGAACCAACTTAAATAAATTATGAAATGGTTCACAATTCAAATTGAATTCAATAAAACCAATTTGAATTATAAACTCAATCCAAATTGAATTCACATAGGTTGAAACCGAGTTCAAATCCAAATTGAGTTGGAAGCTAGACCAGGTTATCATCTTCAGACCTTAGTATATCCAAGGTCATTAAAGGCCAACGAATTTGAATAGTTATTCAAACTTGGACATGAACTTGGCTACCCAAGATTCATAGACCAGGACTCTGTTGTTATGATCCCCTGATTAGATCTAGCAACCAACTTTGGCATCACATACTCCTTATGTGATAAACCTTTGTTGAAACTTGCATGTGAACTCTTATTTCACATGTATGCCAATCACAACCACCATGTTGTTAGCCAAACTCTTGTGAGTTCAGCCTTGATGCATGATCTCACAACACAATGGTACTGACACCAGGCACAACACTTATTGTTTGTTTGATTGTATTGTATGGTTGTTCATGAATGATCTTTACTTATGATAGATTGTTACGGAGAGCGAAGTGTGTCGATCAAGCATTGTGAGACTGGGCGATCGTTAATGCAGGCAAGTGGAACCTTTGATCATAACCTATGTTTTCTTGCATTATAATTGATTTCCAACTAGGAATCCCCTATAGGATTTTTACTTTATGCCTGACAAAGCCTAGTAGTATGAATAGGCCCATTATACCCTAACCTTGTAACAACGAGTAATTGCTTAGCTGCTATAACGTGGATTGGGAAACGCTATTATTATTCCACCATACAAACGCATGGTTGACTACTTAACTATTACTACTTAATTAAAGAATCGATCTGGGTGGACTGGCTTTGATTGGGTCATCGGAGTGTAGTCTATGAGGGGGAATGACACCCAGGCACCAGAGATTGTACGAGTTCAAAAGTTGAGTAGCTTCCATGTGTGACTGTGGGACAATATGGGCTCTGTCAGGATCGAGTAAGTTGTGGGAACCCTCCTTTGACAGACCAGCACATGTAGTCTTGCATGTAGGTTGCACTGGGTCTGTCGTTTCTGAGAGGGCGACTACTTCCCAAAAATCTTGTCTTGATCTACCTAGCTACTTCACAAGTGAAGTTTAGTAGCAGGATGGTGTGATCAGGAATCACGGGGAAATTACACAAACCTCTGCAGAGTGTATAAAAACTAATCATGATTAGCCGTGTCCTCGGTTATAGATAACTTTGATCAACTCATCCGAGAATTCTCAGATTGCTCATTCACCCTTTCCTTTAAAATTCATGGGTTGAACTAATGGGGAGTTATGGCGCTGATCTATGAGGATTGGGGGGCATCATTATCTATGGAGGGAACCTTGGGATGACCGGGGTTACGGGGAGTCCAAATACTCAACTGCTTTGTGTTATGACCGAGGTTACCGGAGTAACTCTAGACTACGACCGGGGGTACTAGAAGTGTCATATTGCTATTAGGGTAGACCACTATTATAAAGGTAGGGAAAACTATTTTTCGCACAAAGAAAAACCAGCCGCACTAAAATGCATATTTGAGTTCCACAAGCCAATCCTGGTGAAGCTTGCCAATACAGCCAATGTGTTGACCCTTGTGGATGCAACATATCGTGTTGTAGGTTACCTTATCGAAGAGAAGGTTACGAAGTAGGGTTACGACGTTATACACAACTCTTGCCTATGGGTTGGTGGACGCCACAAGAATAGAATATTACTCTGCTGCATGATTGTACTGTAAGCTAGCCATGAGTTAAGAAGGTTAGTAATGTTCTGCACTGGATCGTTGATGTAAATACTATGGCATGTGATGTATTCTTGGTATTTCATAGTCAACTGTGCTTGTCATCATTGATCCAGGGACTAACACAATAAGCGCAGAGATTCGCGGACATATCATGGGACCGGGTCGTGACAAGTAGCTCTTGGTGTACTTGTCCTTCTTCTCCGAATTCTTGCTTCTGTGGGAAGGTCTTCGTTCATATCGATCTTCTCTAGTCCTTCTCTCTCTTTGAGGTGACTCATCTCTGCCACTCCTTCTTCTTGGTGATTCATCTCTCTTCTTGGGAGGTGTCATTGTATATTGAGTTGGAGCTTCTTTCCTTTCCTCTAATCATATAGAATTTTCTGAAGTTTTTGACCATGATGCTTATCTCTTCATTGGATACTAGATTTTCACTTGAAGTAGTGGGAGTATCACTTGTGGCTTTGTAGGCCCCACTTGATTTGCTGTGGAGCTCCTCTTTGTACTTGAGTGACATCTCATGAGCGACAAGCCTTCAAATCACTTTTGTGGGTTTGAGATGTTTGTAGTTTGGCATCATTTGGATCAATGTGCACATTGTACTTTCCATCCAAGGCTCTAAGGATCTTCTTCATGATGAATTTTTCAGTCATCTCTTCACATCCCAAGCCGACAATCTCATGGGTGATGAGAGCAAGCCTAGACTACATTTCCATGACTCCTTCAACATCCTTCATCTTGAACTTGTCGAGTTAACTTTGAAGCACATCCAACTTAGATTCCTTGATGGACTCAGTTCCTTCGTGCATATCAACCAAAGTATCCCAAATTTCCTTGGCATTTTCAACGCGACTTATCTTGTTGAACTCTTTGGGACACAAACCATTGAAGAGTGTAGGATCGAAAGTATGTCTAGAGGGGGGTGATTAGACTACTAGACCAAATAAAAATTCTACCTTTTCCCAATTTTAAGTGTTGGCAGATTTTAGCAAAGATAGCAAGTCAAGTACACCCTACACATGCATCTCTAAGAGTATAGCAGCGGAAAGTAACAACAAGCATGTATAGTAGAGGGTAGGAAGGAAGATCAAACACAATTTGAAGACACGGAGATTTTTCCCATGGTTCCGATAGGTGGTGCTATCGTACGTCCACATTTATGGAGTCTTCAACCCACGAAGGGTAACGGTCGCGAGAGTCCACGGAGGGCTCCACCCATAAGGGTCCACGAAGTAGCAACCTTGACTATTCATTAACGGCTTCCATCCACGAAGGACTAGCCTCACTATGGGTAGATCTTCACGAAGTAGGCGATCTCCTTGCCCATACAAACTTCTTGGTTCAAATCCACAAGACGAAGTAGGAGGCTCCCAAGCGACACCTAACCAATCTAGGAGGCACCACCCTCCAAAAGGTAATAGGCCCGATAATGTCGATGAACTCCTTGCTCTTGTGCTTCAAGATGATAGACTCCTCAACACACAATCACTCTCTCACAGATTTGGCTATGGTGGAAGAGATTGATTTAGTGGAAAACAACTTGGGGAGGCTAGAGATCAAGATTCATATGGTAGGAATGGAATAGCTTGATCTCAACACATGAGTAGGTGGCTCTCTCTCAGAAGATTGGATGGGGCAAGTATGGAATTGTTCTGAGTGATTCTCTTTTGAGTGGGTGGAGGTGAAGGGGTATATATAGACATCCCCAAAAATCCAACCATTACACCTAAAGTGACCAACTCGGTGACACCGAAGTGTAAAACTCGGTGGTACCGAAGTGTAAAACTCGGTGGTACCGAAGTGACCAAAAGGAAGTAACTTTTGAATCTCGGTGAGACCGATACATAACTCTCGGTGGTACCGATTAGGTGACCAACGGTCAGATTACAAAACTCGGTAGGACCGATTCTCAAATCTCGGTGGTACCAATTCTTGACAATGGCTAACCAGAGAGTTGGTCCAGAAACTCGGTGACAGATTCACAAAACTCGGTGGTACCGATTCTCGTGAATAGCTAACCAGGAAGTTGGTCCAAATCTTGGTGAGACCGATTGACAATACTCGGTGGTACCGATACTTGAAAATAGCTAACCAGAAAGTTGGTAACTAAACTCGGTGGCACCGAAGTGGAAAGTTGGTAGTGCCGAGAAGGGTTTGGCTTAGGATCTGTCTAGGGTTTGAATCTCGGTGAGACCGAATAGGAATTGTTGGTCTTACCGATTTGAGTGGTAGGTTCCAAGACAGAGTATTTGTGGAAGAGCTTGTGGGTGTTTTTGGTGACTACCACTTGTGCACGTGGAGCATCTTGTTCACCAACAGTACCTTACCCCCTTTTAATAGTATTGGCTTTCCTATGGACTCAAAGTGATTTCTCACAAAGTAAAATGTAGAGTCCTCTTGCTTAAAGCTTTGCCAATCCATTTCCTTGCTTCTAGGGGTTTCTCCACAATCCTTTTGACAACTCATCATTGAACTTTTCCTAAAATATACTTAGTGGAAACATTAGTTCAATGACATATATGTTGTTATTAATTACCAAAACCACCAAGGGAGCAAATGTGCTTTCAATCTCTCCCTTTTTGGTAATTGATGACAACATATAGATCAAAGCTTCGATATATGATATAATCAATGAATATAATCGTCGCTTTGAGAAGTATGTGATAAGTAAGAGCTCCCCCTAAATTTGTGCATTATTTTGAATTTGCGTTTGAATGCAAATGCACAATCGATTAGGTACATGGGGCACTCTTTCATGTCACATACAACTTGGTGGTGTGCGAGAATAATAAGACTGAATATCATAGCACAACACAATCAAGTAAAGGTGAATGATCATTTCATAAGCATCACAAGGATAGGAAATAGTAGCAATACACATCAAGTGTATGATCAAACACCAACAAAGTTTAACACAAGCAAATCAACCAAAAGATATCAATGTTTTTGAAAAGCAATAAAAAGCAACGCTCTCTCTCTCGAAGCCTAAAGATCTATATACATCTTCTCCCCCTTTGGCAACAAGTTACCAAAAAGTTCAAAGGTATATATCTAAGCGCTCTTCTGGGGCTGATCTCCTCCGGTAGCCGATGAAGCAGTCGAGAGAACGGCATCAGCGAAGATGTCTGTAGACGTCATGGACAGAGTCGGTGTAGCAACTGGAGGAACTAGAGGAGCTGAGCTGAAGAAGCTGTAGCAGGTGCTGATGAAGAAGGTCGCAACTCTGGAGCTGGCACTGTAGCTGATCTAGCCTGAGTAATGAACTGAGTGCTTGGCCTGAGAGGTGCACGATCCTCCTCCTCATCATCATCATCTGTAGAATGAGGGCTAGGCACTGCGTCAACTTCCTTCTTGAGCTCAGTCACAGTCACTGTGCGCTCATCCACCTTGTTATTGAGAGTGTGAAATTTGTTGTCAACAATCCTCGAGAGGCTCGCCTGGTTCTTCAATATCTTGCTGATGTCCTTCTACACGCTGAGCACAGAGCTAAGTAGGAGATCCATCTGCTCACTCCTAGACCTGGGCACCTGAGAACTAGAGTCTCTGGCAGCCTCTGCATGTGCCTGTGCTGGAGCTGAAGTGGGATGATCTGGGTCCATCACCACAACGTTGTCTTCTAGCTCTGGCAATAGTGGTAAATGTGGTCTGTCAAGTGCAAGATGTGCTTCTCCAGCTTGGAGTTGATAAGCATCTAGATATAGGGTGCATAGCAGCTTGAACGCTTCTGATCAGCAGCAACCCTCTTCATAGTCTCCACTATCAGATCCATCACTCTGAATCTCGTATGTTGATCTAGATGGAGCAGCATGTTGATGGAATATCCTCTAATCATCTTCTCATCTCCAGACTAAGGCATCAAGGTATGCCTCAAGATAGTGTTGATCATGCGTAGACCAGCCTGGAGGAAGTAAATGGACCCTAGCTTGTGAGACTTCACATGTGCAGCAGGAATCTCATTGTACATGTTCTTCATGGCATTGTGGCTTGCCTTGGGCTCATTGTAGACATTGATGTCACCATCTTCCACCTCTGTGACTCCTAAGATGGTAGCCCATTCCTCAATTGTGGATTCATACCTAGCTCCTTCAGTCATCCACACAATTCTACCATCTCCATAGAAGTGAGCAGTGGAGTAGAATTGCATGATCATTTCATCGTTCCAAGCAGTAAACTCCTTACCAACAAACTCATCCAGACCAATACAGTGGAAGTTGTCTTGCACACTTGGGAAGTAATCCTCATTCTCCTTGATGTACTTCCAATCCACAAACCTCATATCACTCACAACAGGGCTCTTATCAAGCAAGATTGTTTCATAGAAATCTTGTTGCACCTTTGTGTAGAACATGTAGTCCACAATAGTCTTCCTCCTCTATGAATATGGATCAATGGCTCTCCATTCCCTCAAATCAGAGTCCTTCCTTTTCTTCATGTCCTCTGCAAGCAAGTGGCTGGCATTGTGCTCTGGAAGGTGTGGTCTTAGCTTCATCAAAGCTAACATAGCATCATCATCAGCTTCCCTAAAGGTAGAAGTCTTGTTCTTGGAAGAAGCTGGTATCTCTCTGGAGAACCTCTTGGGTTTGTCTGCAGCAGCCTTCTTGGGGGCAGTCTTGGTGCCTTTGGATGAGGTAGCCTTAGGCATAGCATCAGCCATGAGCTTCTTCTTCTTCTTAGGAGGAGCCTTAGGAGCTAGCTCTTCCTCCTCTTCTTCCTCATCTAGATACTCTGGAGTAGAAGGAAGAACTTTAGCTTTAACAAATCTTGTCCTTTCTCTCTTCTTCTTCTCTCCTGCCTTCTTAGGCATGGACTTCTTGGAGGGCTCAATAGACATTGTTGCCCTAGAGCTCTCTGGTGCTCTTGTTGTCCCTGAGCTAGCATACTCTTTCCTTATAGCCTTCTTCTTGGAAGTAGTGGCAGCAACAATGCTCTTGGCAGCATAATCCTTCTTGGACAGCTCCTCAGGTATGAAATCTTCATCCTCCTCATCTGAGTTGAGCTTCCTTCTTGCCCTGATTGTAGCCTTGGGCAGATCAGGTGAGCTAGGAACATCATCATAGCTCCCCTCAGGACTAGTGCCTGAGGTCATGTCAACACTTTGCTCTCTGATATCATTCTGGCTGTCTTCAGCATCTGACATCTCTGACCCTGTGAAATAGAGTATGGAAGAGTGCAAGGGTTGAGTCATCACAAAATGCAGAGATTTTTCAAAGGTTTGAACAAAGAAATTCTTAGATATTGTTTTCAGCAAAAAGGTATTTCAGTGTCACCGAGTCAAACATTTCGGTACCACCGAGACACACAGAACTCTTTACAGAAACTTGGCAGCAATTTCGGTCGTACCGAAAATTTCCACTCGGTTTCACCGAGACTGTCCTCAGTAGCCCAAAACAAAACCGGTAGAACCGATTTTTCTGACTCGGTATCACCGAGATTCTATTTTGTGGACGACTAGGCCTAAAAATCTTTTGTTCGCTAAGCTAATGAGATTTCTAGAGGATTGCAATCGGTGGATTATCGATAAAAGTTACTCTAGTGCGCGTGAATCGGAAGGGGAGCGCAAAGAGGGCCGGATCCATACCCTAACTCGGTGAAGGATCCGCTAAGGCGATGACGGCGGTGAAGATTCCGTCGGTGGCGGCGATTCCCAACGGCGAAGGCGCACGAGGAGGCAAGGGCGACGACCAGGGAGTCTGGAGCGGCAACTTAGGGTTGGAGGAAAACAGACTTTTGCGGTTGAATTTCAAAATTCGGGTCCGCCAGGTAATATACCCTTTGCTGTCGGTGACACCGGTTCGAAATTATCGGTGCCACCGAGTTTCTCAACTATCAATTGACAGGGAAACTCGGTGTAACCGAGAATAAGGAATCGGTGTTACCGAGATTGAAAACCAGATCAACCCTAGGCATTCGGTGAGACCGAGATTTTGGTGTTGGTTCCATCGAGATGCACTTGGGAGGTTTTAATGGTTAGTCCTTTGTCGATACGGAACTCCGAGTGCTCCTCACACAGAGGGATCGAAAAATACTTGTTCAAATTTTGTGATGCAGCAAAAATAGAATATGAGACGAGAGAGCATAGATAGCTAGAGAGTGGTCCTAGGCATTCTTGTCCATCCAATTGGCAAAAGAAAATTCAAAAGCCAAATAGCAACAATTGGATGTCCTAGAATGGATAAATAAATGCAGACCAACATGCTCACACAATAAGATGTCAAATGAAATCATGGCAAACATGCACATACATACTAGCATCTATCAAGCATTTTGGCGATGACGGAGTCATCTATATATGAGTATATTGACTTAGGAGCTAAGTAAGAATACTTGATCATAGGTCATACTCATCGTTTAAGCACAAGTGGGGTTACCACTTTTACATAAAGCATTTAATGTTGTCACATTCTAAGAGATGCTTTGACTCAAGTCTTAGAGTAAAGCTCCCCCTTGATGTGACATCCCCCCATAGGAGCAATAAACTAACCTGGGGTTTTGTCGATGAAGACTTCATGTGGGTGATGTAGTGGTGGATGCTCAAGGGTTAGTCCCAACACACAAGAGACAAATACAAGGATATCTATGGACATGGAGTGCAAAGCATACATGATGATGTCCATGGATTTGTTGATTACCTTGTCCCTTGCTTACCTTTGAGGGAATGTGTGACTCCTTGAACTATTGCATGTTGTTGACGTTATTGCAACTAGTTCTTGCCAATAATGAATGTGAGTGAATTTCATTGGCGGAGTCACCCCTCAAGAACTTCTCTAGTTCTTCTTCTTCGGGACCCACATCAACTTCATGGGGATCCTTGGTATTGAAGTGGCACTTGTAGAAGTTGAGCTTGAAGTAGCCTTGGGAACCCACTCCACCAAAGCTTGGGATTCATCTTCATAGGAGTCAATGTCCTCTTGAAGCATGTCCTTGCCCTTGAGCTTGTGGTCTTGTGGTGGAAGGTCATCTTGAGTGTTTGTTCCCTTGGGAAGAGTATTTTCATACTTCTCCCTTTGAGGAAAAAACTTGGGCTTGGGGTATTGACCTTCTTCCCATTCAACTCCATTAGCGTTGAAGCAGCCAATGCCATGGTTCTTCCGGTATCCTCCGTGCTTGCGTACAATTTCCTCAAATTGCTTACACCCGGCAAGACTCTTGTAGATACCTTTCTCTATAATCCCTTTCAACAAATCGTTTTCTTGCTCAAGTGTAACTCGGCTAAGAGAATCATCATTAGTGGAATCAATAGAACTACTAGAAGCAACATCATTAGATTTAGCATTTTTATTGTTGCTACTAGATGAAGAACCTTTCTTGCCTTTGTTACTAGTTTGTCTAGGTTTAACTTGTGGCATGAATGTAGACAAGAGTAATCGTTTGGCTAGATAAGATGAAGTCTTCTTTCGGAGATCATCATTGATAGCTTTAAGAAACTCAAGTTCTTACTCCAAGGTGAGCTTCTCGAAGCGTAGCTTCTCATGAGTCCTTACAAGCTCTCTATGATCTTCTAGAGTAGATTCATGGGCTAACTTAAGAGTGTTTAATTCTTTAGTTAGTTGTTTTATTTTGATCTTATCATCATCAACCGACTTATCTTGACTAGCATGAAAATTATCAAGTTCATTTTGACTAACATCACTAGTTTTATCAAAGAGCAAGTCATCATCACCAAGTAAATCATCTTCATCACTATTGAAATCAAGATACTCGGGGTGTGATACCTTGGGGCCTTTAGCCATGAAGCAACTTCCACTCCCTTCATTTGGTGAATCAAATATATCATAGGAGTTGGTAGTCACTAGTGCAAGTCCGGCAACACCTTCATCTTGACTATAGTCGGAGTTGGAGTGATAGCTTCTCTCGGAGTTGTTGTCGGATTCGGAGCCGGAAACCCATTCACCAACATGAGCTTGATGTCTTCTTCTTGTGTAGCTCTTGGTGTACTTGTCCTTCTTCTCCGAGTCCTTACTTCTCCTTGAGGGTCTTCGTTCATAACGATCATCTCTACTCCTTCTCTCTCTTTGAGGCAATTCATTCCTTGAGCTTCGTCTTCTTGGTGACTTTTCTCTTCGTTTGTAGGGAGCCATGCACTCATTGGAGTAGTGTCCGGGATTCCCACAATTGTAGCAGTTTCGGTCACGACTTGACGAACGCTTCTCTTCATATCTTGAGTTGGAGCTTCGTTCTTTGCCTCTATTCTTGTAGAACTTGTTGAGTTTCTTGACCATGAGGCTTATCTCTTCATTGGTGACAAGGTTGTCGCTTGAAGTTGCGGGAGCATCACTTGTAGCTTTGTAAGCACCGCTAGACTTGTTGTGAAGCTCTTCTTTGTCTTTGAGTGTCATCTCATGAGCAACAATCCTTCCAATGACTTCCGTAGGCTTGAGATCTTTGTAGTTGGGCATCATTTGGATCAATGTGCACACGGTGTCGTATCTCTCATCCAAAGCTCGAAGTATCTTCTTGATGATGAATTTGTCGGTCATTTCTTCGTTTCCTAAAACAGCAATCTCATTTCTGATGAGAGCTAGCCTAGAGTACATCTCTGCGACTCCTTCACCATCATTCATCTTGAACTTGTCAAGCTGACTTTGAAGAACGTCCAACTTGGATTCTCTCACGGATTCGGTACCTTCGTGCATATCAACCAAAGTATCCCAAATCTCTTTTGCATTCTCAAGACGGCTGATTTTGTTGAATTCTTCGGGGCATAGGCAGTTGAAAAGAATGTCACATGATTGAGCGTTGTATTGCAACATCTTCAATTCATCCGCGGTCGCTTCACGATCCGGTTCCTTTCCATCACCAAAGAATTCACCTTGCAAGCCAACATGAACAACAGCCCATACGGCGGGGTTATGACCAAGAATATGCATTTTCATTTTGTGCTTCCAACTAGAAAATCTGTGCCATCAAAGTACGGACCTCTATGGTGATAATTTCCCTCACTAGACGCCATACTCTCCTAGGTTGTGAGACCAATGCAATGGAGACCAAAGCTCTGATACCACTTGTAGGATCGAAAGTATGTCTAGAGGGGGGTGATTAGACTACTTGACCAAATAAAAATTCTACCTTTTCCCAATTTTAAGTGTTGGCAGATTTTAGCAATGATAGCAAGTCAAGGACACCCTACACATGCATGTCTAAGAGTATAGCAGCGAAAAGTAACAACAAGCATGTATAGTAGAGGGTAGGAAGGAAGATCAAATGCAATTTGAAGACACGAAGATTTTTCCCATGGTTCTGATAGGTGGTGCTATCGTACGTCCACGTTTATGGAGTCTTCAACCCACGAAGGGTAACGGTCGCGAGAGTCCACGGAGGGCTCCACCCATAAGGGTCCACGAAGTAGCAACCTTGACTATTCCATAACGGCTTCCGTCCACGAAGGACTAGCCTCACTATGGGTAGATCTTCACGAAGTAGGCGATCTCCTTGCCCGTACAAACTTCTTGGTTCAACTCCACAACACGAAGTAGGAGGCTCCCAAGCAACACCTAACCAATCTAGGAGGCACCACCCTCCAAAAGGTAATAGGCTCGGTAATGTCGATGAACGCCTTGCTCTTGTGCTTCAAGATGATAGACTCCTCAACACACAATCACTCTCTCACAGATTTGGCTATGGTGGAAGAGATTGATTTGGTGGAAAGCAACTTGGGGAGGCTAGAGATAAAGATTCATATGGTAGGAATGGAATAGCTTGATCTCAACACACGAGTAGGTGGCTCTCTCTCAGAAGATTGGATGGGGCAAGTATGGAATAGTTCTGAGTGGTTCTCTTTCAAGTGGGTGTAGGTGAAGGGGTATATATAGGCGTCCCCAAAAATCCAACCGTTACACCTAAAGTGACCAGCTCGGTGACACCGAAGTATAAACTCGGTGGTACCGAAGTGACCAAAAGGAAGTAACTTTTTAATCTGGGTGCGACCGATACATAACTCTCGGTGGTACCGATTAGGTGACCAACGGTCAGATACACAACTCGGTGAGACCGATTCTCAAATCTCGGTGGTACCAATTCTTGACAATGGCTAACCAGAGAGTTGGTCCAGAAACTCGGTGAGACCGATTCACAAAACTCGGTGGTACCGATTCTTGTGAATAGCTAACCAGGAAGTTGGTCCAAATCTCGGTGAGACCGATTGACAAAACTCGGTGGTACCGATAATTGAAAATAGCTAACCAGAAAGTTGGCAACTGAACTCGGTGGCACCCAAGTGGAAATTTGGTAGTACCGAGAAGGGTTTGTCTTAGGATCTGTCTAGGGTTTGAATCTCGGTGAGACCGAATAGGAATTGTTGGTCTTACCGATTTGAGTGGTAGGTTTCTAGACAGAGTATTTGTGGAAGAGCTTGTGGGTGTTTTTGGTGACTATCACTTGTGCACATGGAGCATCTTGTTTACCAACAGTACCTTACCCCCTTTTAATAGTATTGGCTTTCCTATGGACCCAAAGTGATTTCTGACAAAGTAAAATGTAGAGTCCTCTTGCTTGAAGCTTTGCCAATCCATTTCCTTGCTTCTAGGGGTTTCTCCACAATCCTTTTGCCAACTCATCATTGAACTTTTCCTGAAATATACTTAGTGGAAACATTAGTTCAATGACATATATGTTGTTATTAATTACCAAAACCACCAAGGGAGTAAATGTGCTTTCAAAGAGGATGTCGCATGCTTGAGCATTGTATTGCAACATCTTCAATTCTTCCGCGGTAGCTTCAAGATCTGTACTTTTCCATCTTCCAAGAATTCACCTTGCAAACCAACACGAAGAATAGCACAAATGGTAGGGTTATGACCAATAATATGCATTTTAATCTTATGATTCCAACTAGCAAAGTTTGTACATTTGATGAACGGGCCTCTACGGTGATAACTTCCCTCACTAGAAGCCATACTATCCTAGGTTGTGAAACCAATGCAATGGAGACCAAAGCTCTAATACCACTTGTAGGATCACAAATAGGTGTAGAGGGGGGATGATTAGACTAATTAACCAAATAAAAACTTAACCTTTTCCCAATTTTAATTCTTGGCAAGTTTTAGCAATTCACACAAGTAATACAACACCCTACACATGCAAGTCTAGATAGTGAGCAGCGGAAATAGAGACATTGCACATGAAAGTAGACGAGGGATCGGAGAAATCAAACGCAATGAAGACACTATGATTTTTGGTGGTGTTCCGATAGGTGATGCTATCGTACGTCCATGTTGATGGAGACTTCAACCCACAGAGGATAATGTCTGAGCGAGTCCACGAAGGTCTCCACCGATGAAGGGTTCACGAAGAAGCAACCTTGTCTATGCCATCATGGCCTATGTCCATGAAGTACTAGCATCACTCGGGGTAGATCTTCACAAAGTAGGTGATCTCATTTCCCTTACAAACTTCTTGGTTCAACTCCACACGATTCGAAGGCTCCCAAGCGACACCTAACCAATCTAGGAGACACCACTCGCCAAAAGGTAATAGATGTTGTGTTGATGATTAACTTCAAAAGATAGTCTCCTCAACACTCAATCACTCTCTCATAGAAATTTGGCTTTGTAGAAGAGAAGGATTGGGAGGAAAGTAACTTGGGGAGGCTAGAGATCAAGGATCTTATGGTTGGAATGGAATCCCTTGATCTTAACGCATGAGTAGGTGTTTCTCTATCGGAAAATTGATATGGAAGGTGTATGCTTAATCCTGGTTACTTTCTCTGATAGAAGGTGGTGCTGGAGGGGTATTTATAGACTTCACCAAAAATCCAACCATTACAACTTTATGCAAAACTCGGTGACGCCGATCAGAAATCTATATGGGACCGACCAGTGCAAAAGGTACCAACTTTTGGCTTTTCGGTGGGATGGAATAAATCCCCTTGTTACCGATTCTCGATGGCTCAAGCAGTATACACGTTTCGGTAAACCGATCAGTTCATCTCGGTGGTTCTGAGGTGAACTCAACAGGTTACAGAAACCGGGGCACTGCACCTTAGGAACGAAGACCATCTCAGTCTCACCGACTTTCTAGGGTTTGGATTTATGGCTCTATCTTGGTTGACTCGGTGGGTCCGGGTAGATGTCTTTGGTGGGACTGAGTTTGACATTAGAGATTTGGACAGATTGTAGTGGGTAAGTGGTTGAGGGTATTTGGAGGATAATCTCTAAGCACTAGAGTGACGAAGTCATCATCAAAACCTCAACCCCTCTTAATAGTATTGTCTTTACTATGGACTCAATGTGATCATTGACCACTCAGCATAAAATTTAGAGTCTTGAAGCTTTTGCCAATGTATGTCCTTAGCTTTTTGAGGATTCCACAATCATCATCCTAGCCATGCCAATCGTTGAAGTTTTCCCAAAATTATTCTTGAGTGGACATTAGTTCAATGAGCTATATGTCATTATTAATTACTAAAATCACCAAGGTATTAGATGCAGGTTCAAAGGCGAGCCGATGTGCGCGACATGTAAAGGCTAACCCTCTCCCCTTGATCTTGTTTAGAAATCTGAATCAACTCCCCAATTCACCCTTCCTCATTCATTGAGTTTACTGAACTGAAGGGATTAAGTGGCTATCCTATGAAAAGAACATGACCTTTGTAATGATATTTTATTTCTAGGTTTGCGAGAATAATGTATGCTCTCGGGGCTTGAGTTTATACTGAACCGAAGGCCTTAAGTGGCTATCCTATGATTGTGAAAGCCAACTATATGCCGGTAAACTCGAATTTTGATACAAATAATAAATGCTTGCTCTCATCAAAACACAAGAACTAACTACACTAGAAAACTAAATCATGTGGGTTCCCATGTCACACATGATGTATGCACAAGAATAATCATATGATTACCATCACACATGATGTATTCCATGTGTCAATTTTTTTGTACAGTCTGGTTCTATAATATCTGACATCCTTAAGTTTTTCCTGAAGACTAGAATATAGTGATATATTAGAATCCCATTAGAGCACTCCTAATGAAAAGAGATCACATTACATTATTTTTTAAACTTGAACATGAATACATTATTAGTTTAAGCAAAAATAAGAGAGTATTTATAATCTAGCTATGTTTATTGCACATTCTTTTGGCAAAAAATAATTTTTTATGTTGTAAAGCTTGATTTTTTAAATAAACTATTATGTTAGTGGATCACTTGTAACTTCATACAAATATACTTTGTCACCTCTCTCATGGAATTGTAATTTGATCTATTAAAACTCCACCAGATATTTATATTGTCCCTCTTTCAGATAAATATATGCTATTATCAACTAAATGAGTCTTTAGATCTAATTGCAGGTGTTGCTACTATGTTATCTGGGATTTTACACATATTTTCAGTGTACTGGTCTTAACTAGTAGTTCTACACTTCTACTTGATGATATTCCTGCATGTTACCATTTCAAATTTTCCTTCATATTTCCTGTGATGGTTCTCGGAAATAACAATAAGCATGTACATGCATGATGTGTTTCTTCTGCTGGTACGATTGATGTGTATGCAACTTTGAAAACCTTGATTACCTTGAGATTATTTTGTAATAATCCTCAAATACTTAAGCAATAGCTTGAATTGTTGGAAATCATTTAAACTACTTGGATGTAAATAATTTTGAAATACTCTGATGTTTTGTTAAATACACGTGCGACAATGTGTGTCATCATTGATTATATATTGATGTTACCGTTTCCCATAATTCTCTATTTACATAAATGGATGAAAAAAATGCATGAAGGCCATACCATTGGCTTGTTCGACTTTGTAAAACCATGCCACTATTGCTGAGGTTCAGTTAGATCCTTGTGTAATAATTCATCGGTTTTACATTGAACCCAACCACATTGAGGCACCACACGAGCCATGGCACGGATGGACCAGAGAGTCCCACATTGATTCCAACTATGAATCTAAGTCATCTCTCTACCAGTATTGTTACATTAGCCATTGAAGGATATAGATGATTTCCTTCTTGTGTATAGATGCTTTTTGTTATGTAACCAATGTAAATATTTAAGTGTGGTTATTTGCAAAATTTATTCATCATATCTTGTTTCCTTCTATTCGTAAGTAACTTGGTAGGATGTAAGGTTTTTATAGCAGGACATATATAGTTACAAAATATGGATGGACTCAATATGCATGTCTTTTTATAAAATTTGTGTTAGGGCATATTTCTCCTTAGTGGTTTTGGTGATTGATGACAATGCAATTTTCGGACTAACCATGTGCATTGAGCATTTCAGATCCTATATCATGGCACGAGACGGTTGGTTCCCCTCGGTGGTAAAGAGTGAATACGGTTATCTCTGTCAACTTCTTTTTCGATGGTATTGAGTTGTACGACAACCGTACTATTAAGAGGGGTCCGCTTTGGAAAGGTATGGGTGGAATCAACACGTACACAGCCATATAGGCATCCACATTTCCCTTTCAGCAACCTAGAGCAAGTTCTCCGTTTTCTGTGGACAGGTTGGTGGCACACAAGCGGTAGTATCGCTCGTAT
Source organism: Elymus sibiricus (assembly GCA_039707655.1). Taxonomy (NCBI): domain Eukaryota; kingdom Viridiplantae; phylum Streptophyta; class Magnoliopsida; order Poales; family Poaceae; genus Elymus; species Elymus sibiricus. The sequence goes on along the minus strand of CM077667.1, from coordinate 192,767,990 downwards.
CCGTGGTACTACCACTGGTACTACCGCGTTAATACTGCTTGGGGAATCCTGCGTGTGCACCTTTCTGTTACTCAAATTCCATATACGGTACTCGCACAGTAGTACCGCTCGGGCGGTACTTCCACTTATTACTACCACTGCCAGTACCGCTTGCATAAATCCTGGCATGCAACTTTCTATTTCCATTTTGTCCTAAACGGTAGTAGAGCGGCACTAGAATGGTAGTACCGCTTGGAGCGATACTGCCGCCCTAGTTCCCTCTACTACTACTGCCTCCCCTCGGCATGCGACCCTAAGCAGTAGTACCGCTGGGGTGGACGGTAGTACCGGTCCGGTGGCACTACCGCCCCTACACTGTGTGTAGTTAGTTGATACATATCCAACGTATCTATAATTTTTTATTGTTCCATGCTGATATATTTGCTAGCCTCTATGGTACCGTGCATAGCCCATTCTCACCTTGAGGATTGGTGCAACTTTCACCGGTGCATCCAAACCCCGTGACATGAAACACTCTGTTGCACATAAGCCTCATTATAAAAACAGCCACCATAGCTACCTATCATGGCATTTCCATAGCCATTCCGAGATATATTGCCATGTAAATTCCATCGTCACTTCACATGACTAGTTCGTTCATCATCATATTGCTTTGTATGATCATATAGAGCTGACTTAGTATTTGTGGCAAAGCCACCGTTCATCATATTTTTGATACGTGTCATGCTAGATCGTTGCACATCCTGGTACACTGCCAGAGGCATTCATATAGAGTCATATCTTTCTATCAGTTCTTCATATCGAGTTGTAAGTAAATAAAAGTGTGATGATCATCATTGTTAGAGCATTGTCCCGGTAAGGAAATAAAAATGGGGTAGGCCAAATGAGCCCGCCATTCTGAATAAAAAAATGATGAGAGAAAATGAGAGAAGGGACTTGGCTACTATCCTTTACCACACTTGTGCCTCAAAGTGGCACCTTGTTACTCATGTAGAGAGTCTCATGTTATCTCATTTTCATATGCTAGTGGGATTTACTTTTTCATTACAAACTTTGCTTGTATATTCCTATGACGGGCTTCCTCAAATGCCCGAGGTCTTCATGAGCAAACAAGTTGGATGCACACCCCACTTAGCCTCATTTGAGCTTTCATACACTTATAGCTCTAGTGCATCATTTGCATGGCAATCCCTACTCTTTGCGTTGACATCTATCGATGGGCATCTCCATAGCCCGTTGGTACGCCTAGTTTATGTGAGACTGTCTTCTCCATTTTAGCCCCTTTGATATCTACCACCATATTCTATTTGACCTAAATGTTATGTCCAATGGCTCACCCTCATGTATTGCGTGAAGAATAAAAATTTGATGCATATTGAAAGAGTATGTTCCAATTGCCTGACTTGGACACCATGGTGCTTGACATTTGTATTAATGTGGTGAAGATGGAGCCATGCCTTGCTAATATAATAAGATGAATGGGGGGTAAACATTCTTTGAGGATCGTATACTTTGAAAGATTGATGATTTTGTTTCTTATACTTATAAGTATTCCTATGTTAATATTTGTTGATTCATCGTTTCTCAATGAGCATACATGCATAAGATTACATAATGGATAGCATGTCACATAAAAAAATCTGTTTTTATCATTTACCTACTCGGGGACGAGCAGGAGTTAAGCTTGGGGATGCGTGATACGTCTCCAACGTATCTATAATTTTTGATTATTCCATGCTGATATATTATCATTCTAGGATACTTTTTGGGTCTTTATTTACCAATTGATAATATTTTTGAGCACTAAACTATTGACGCAGTGCCCAGTGCCAGTTGCTGTTTTCTACATGTTCTTCACATCTCAGGTTTACAATACCAAACAAAGTCCATTTGCCACGGAATTTTTTGATGATTTTTTCTGGACGAAAAGAAGACCTGGGAGAGTCAAGAGGAGATCGGGAGCCGCACAAGGGCACCAGCACGCAACAGGGCGCGCCCTGGGGGGCGCGCCCTGATGTGTGCTGGCCCCCTCGTGGCTCTCCCGACGCCCCTCTCTGGCCTATAAATTCTCTAATATTCCAGAAACCCTAGAGGCAGTCCCGAAACCTTTTTTACGCCTCCGCCAGTCTCTGTTCCGTTGTGAGGCCATCTGGAGCTCCGTTTCAGCACCCTGCCATAGGGAGGATCGATCACGGAGGACCTCTTCATCATCGTTGCTGCCCTCATGATGATGTGTGAGTAGTTCACCATAGACCTATGGGTCCATAGCTAGTACCTACACAACAATCTCTCTATCTCTTGATCTTCAATACCATGGTCATCGTATCTTCGCTTTGATCTATCTGATGTAATCCTATTGTGCGGTGTGTTTGTTGGGATCCAATGAATTGTGGGTTTATGTTCAGATTATTCATGAAAAGTATTTGAGTCACCTCTGAATATTAAGATTCTTATTTGCATGATCATTATAGCTTTGTAATGCTCTCTGATTTATCGATGTGCTTTGGCCAAGTAGATTGATCTATCTTCAGTGGGAGTGGTGCGTTGTGGTAGGTTCAACCTGACGAGTTTCTATATCCCAGTGACAAAGTAGGGGAAAAGATGCGTCTTTGTGTTGCTGCTACTAAGGATAACATGATGGGGGTTTATTCATATTTCTTGAGTTTACTTTGTCTACATCATGTCATCGTTCTACATGCATTACTCTGTTTTTCATGAACTTAATACGTAGAGAGGCAAGCATAGAAGCGCTCTTGAAGTGGAGTAATAGTAATAGGTGTAGGCAGGAGTCGGCCTATTTGTTTATGGACATGGTGCCTATATACACATGATCATTGCCGTGAAAATCGCATAACTATCCGCTTTTCTATCAATTGCCCAACAGTAATGAGTTACCCGCCGTATGCTGCCTACATGAGAGAAGCCGCTAGGGAAAACTATGCCCCCCGGGTCTATTCACTTATAAATTTACAAATGCTACTATTACCTTGTTACCTTTAATTAATTTTTATTTTATTTTGCAATTTACAATTATCTAAAATTATCTACACAGCTCATTTTCTTGCAAATAACGAGATCAAGGGGATTGACAACCCTCTTGCCCGTGTTGGGTGCAAGTTGTTTGCTCTTTTGTGTGCAGCCGCTGAAGACGGTTGAGGATTGATATTCATATTGGTTCGATAAACCTTGGTTTCATAACTGAGGGAAATACGTACCCACTTTGTGATACAATTACTCATTCCTCTTCACGGAAAACCCAACGCAGATCACAAGTATCAGGAAGGATTTCTGGCACCGTTCCCAGGGAATATCATCATCAACTATCAAGTAACTTCACACAAATTTTCATTCACTTCTTTATATTTTTATTTGTTGTTATATTTAGTTTGTCTCATAAAATTCAAATACAAAAATATTTATCTTTGCTTGTTACTAGTTTACTACTTTGCTTGCTAGTTTACTTGTCTTGCTTGTTACTTTGCTTGCTTGGTCACCATGTCTCAAGATACTACTAAGTTGTGTGACTTCTCAAATACTAATAACAATGATTTTATTATTACTCCTATACCACCCGCCACTAGTGCGGAAGCTTTTGATATTAATGCTGCATTGCTAAATCTTGTCATGAAGGATCAATTTTCGGGAAGTCCTAATGAGGATCCCCCGTCACATCTTAATACCTTTGTTGAATTATCTGATATGCAAAATAAAAAGGATATGGAGAATGATATTGTGAAATTAAAATTATTTCCTTTTTCACCAAGAGATAAAGCTAAAGCTTGGTTTTCATCTTTACCTCGTAATAGTATTGGAACTTGGGATAAGTGTAAAAATGGTTTTATTACCAAGTATTTTCCTCCTCATAAGATCATCTCCCTTAGAAATCAAGTATGAATTTTAAACATCAAGATCAAGAGCATGTTGCACAATCTTGGGAGAGAATGAAATTGATGATAAGAAATTGTCCTACTCATGGCTTAAATTTGTGGATGATTATCCAAAACTTCTATGTTGAACTAAACTTTGTGTCTAGAAATCTTCTACATTCTGCTGCAGGTGGTACCTTTATGGATGTGACCTTAGGAAAGGCCACAAAACTTCTGTACAATATGATGACAAATTATTCTAAATGGTATAACGAAAGAGGTCCAACCGGTAAGAAGGTAAATTCTATTGAAGAAATCGCTACTTTGAGTGAAAAAGTGGATGCTCTTATGAATATGGTTGCTAGTAAAAATGCTCATGTTTATCCCAATGATATGCCCTTGTCTACTTTGATTGAGCAAAATAATGATGCTATTGATGTGAACTTTTTCTCACGAAATAATTTTAATAACAATGCTTATAGAGGAAACTTCAATTCTAGACCGTATCCCGGTAATTCCTCTAACAACTATGTTAATTCTTATGGAAATTCTTCTACAAATTCTAATAGGACACCCTCTGATCTTGAGAACACAATTAAAGAATTTATTAATTCTCAAAAGGTTTTCAACACTATGGTAGAAGAAAAAATGCACGTAGTTGATGCTTTGGCTACAAACATGGATAGAATTGCTCTTGATGTAGAAACTCTTAAAAGTAAAGATTTTCCCCCAAGGCATGATTTTAATGAGGCTATTAAATCTATCAAAATATATATTAATGGAAGTAAGGAGAGGACTGCTAGGTTGAAAGCTAAGCGGGAATTCTTAGAAAAAGCTCTTCCACCCATTTTTTACCAAAATCATGATGAAGATCTTAAAATGATTGGTACTTCTCCTATTGAATCTTTATCTACTTGTATGAATATAAATGATAAGGGGACTATAGATGATTCAAATCTAGTTGAGAAGCGTCCCGTTCGCTTGGAGGGTGATGATTTTGATTCTAAAACTGAAAAATGTGGGTTTGGAGAGGTCAAAACTTTAACTAGTGATGTGCCAACTATTTTGGATTACAAGGAGTTTAATTATGATAATTTCTCGTTATTATAATGTATTTACTTGTTTCAAACCATTATTAGCTCACCCAATGCTTATGAGCAAAACAAATCTTTTACCGAACATATAGTAGAAGCCATGATAAAAGCTTATGATGAGAAACTTGAGCTTGATGTTTCTATTCCTAGAAAATTGCATGATGAGTGGGAACCTACTATAAAAATAAAGATAAATAAATATGAATGCAATTCCTTGTGTGACCTTGGTGCTAGTGTTTCAACTATTCCTAAATCTCTTTGTGATGTGCTTGGTCTCACTAATATTGAAGATTGTTCCCTTAACTTGCATCTTGTGGATTCTACCATTAAGAAACCTCTAGGTAGGATTAATGAAGTGCTCATTATTGCAAATAATTTTTTTGTGCCTGTAGAATTTATTTTGCTTGATATTGATTCCATCCTACTTGTCCCATAAAACATGGAAGGCCTTTCCTACGAACTATAGGTGCAATTATTGACATGAAAGAGGGAAACATAAGGTTACAATTCCCATTAAAGAAAGGGATGGAACACTTCCCTAGAAAGAGAATTAAACCACCTTATGAATCAATCATGAGAGCTACTTATGGGGGGAGTGTCAAAGATGACAACACTTGACACTATGCATTATGCCAAGCTAGGGGCATAAAACAATAGCGCTTGTTGGGAGGCAACCCAATAGTTATCTTTATTTTTTTTGCTTTTTACTTTCTGTTTGTTTTTTATAACAAGATTATTTCCTCTGTAATGATTATTTTTATGTTTAAATTAGTGTTTGTTCCAAGTAAATCCTTTGGGATGACTCACAAGATGAGTAGAATCGATGTTGAAACAAAACAGAAACCTTTAACTCCAGTACAGAAATTTTCATTTTTTGGAGCGTAATAATGATCTGAACTTCTTACACAGTATTGCTATACAAATTTTCTAGGTTGTCCTAATTTTTTAGAATTTTTAGAGTTACAAAAAGTATATGTTCTCTACAGATTGCTACAGACTATTCTGTTTTAGACAGATTCTGTTTTTGCTTGCATAGTTGCTTGTTTTGATTATGCTACGGATTGTATCGGGGGGTATAGGCCATGGAGAAGTTAGAATACAGTAACTATAATGCATTTATGAAATAATAATCAATTTATAACAGTGCCTCAAGTATTCAATATGTTGCTTATACTAACGGATGTCACGATTTTTTGTTGAGTTTTGTGTGATTGAAGTTTTCAAGTTTTGGGTGTTATCACGATGTACAAAGGAATAAGGAGTGGCAAGAGCCTAAGCTTGGGGCTTCTCAAGGCACCCCAAAGTAATATTTTAAGGAAGACTCAAGCGTCTAAGCTTGGGGATGCCCCGGAAGGCATCCTCTCTTTCGTCTGAATCCATCGGTATGTCACTTGAAGCTATATTTTTATTCGTCACATAATATGAGTTTTGCATGGAGCGTCGTTTGTTTTTTGTTTTCTTTTACTTTTAGTTTTCCACAATCATTGTTTGCTTGACACACCTATTTAAGAGATACACACCTTCATCATAATTTTTTAGAATACTCTATGTGCTTCACTTATATCTTTTGAGCTTAGCAGTTGCTCTAGTACTTCACTTATATCTTTTTGAGCACGATGATGTGTAGATTTTATAGAAATAATGTCACTCTCGCTCTTCACTTATATTTGTTTGAGAGTTAATAAATAGTGACGGTAATTTTCATGGGTCATAAGAATAGTCCAAAAATAATAGGTATTCAATGAGTGATAATCAAAACCAGCATGTAGCACGTATAGAGAAATTGTGGGCTAATGATATTGATGTGGTAATATGAAAAAGGTGTGAGTTCATAACTGTTGATTCATAGGAGTGTCGATACTAAGAGAGGTTAACTTCTTGTTCGTCTAAAATTAAAGAGGCATGGTGATGATGTGTGAGCATTTCTATTCCTCGTTGAAATCCTAGTGTTGTTTCGGGTCGGAAGCGCGCGATGGTTAACTCCTACCAATCTCTTCCCTCGGGGCATGCAAGTAGTACTTTGATTTGTGATAAAACTAATAAAACTTTGCAATAAGCATATGAGTTCTTTATACTAATGTGAAACCATGGACATACACAATCTCACCTCCTCATATTTTCTAGTTTCTTTGGCACCGTGCATAGCCCATTCTCACCTTGAGGATTGGTGCAACTTTTGCCGATGCATCCAAACCCCGTGACATGATACGCTATGTTGCACATAAGCCTCATTATATGTTCCTCTAAACAGCCACCATACCTACCTATCATGGCATTTCCATAGCCATTCCGAGATATATTGCCATGCAAATTCCATCGTCACTTCACATGACTAGTTCGTTCATCATCATATTGCTATGCATGATCATATAGAGCTGACATAGTATATGTGGCAAAGCCACCGTTCATCATATTTTTTATACGTGTCATGCTAGATCATTGCACATCCTGGTACACTGCCAGAGGCATTCATATAGAGTCATATCTTTCTATCAGTTCTTCAAATCGAGTTGAAAGTAATTAAAATTGTTATGATCATCATTGTTAGGGCATTGTCCCAGTGAGGAAATAAAAATGGGGGAGGCCAAATAAGCCCACCATTCTGAACAAAGAAATGACGAGAGAAAATGAGAGAAGGGACTTTGCTACTATCCTTTACCACACTTGTGCCTCAAAGTGGCACCTTGTTCCTCATGTAGAGAGTCTCATGTTATGTCATTTTCATATGCTAGTGGGAATTACTTTTTCATTATTACAAACTTGGCTTGTATGTTCCTATGACGGGCTTCCTCAAATGCCCAAGGTCTTCATGAGCAAGAAAGTTGGATGCACACCCCACTTAGCTTCATTTGAGCTTTCATACACTTATACCTCTAATGCATCATTTGCATGGCAATCCCTACTCCTTGAATTGACATCTATCGATGGGCATCACCATAGCCCGTTGGTACGCCTAGTTGATGTGAGACTATCTTCTCCACTTTTTGCCCCTTTGATATCTACCACCATATTCTATTTCACCTAAATGCTATGTCCAATGGCTCACGCTCATGTATTGCGTGAAGAATAAAAAGTTGATGCATATTGAAAAAGTACGATCCAATCGCCTGACTTGGACACCGTGGTGCTTGACATTTGTATTAATGTGGTGAATATGGAGCCATGCCTTGCTAATATAATAAGATTAATGGGGGGGTAAACATTCTTTGAGGATCCTATACTTTGAAAGATTGATGATTTTGTTTCTTATACTTATAAGTATTGCTATGTTAATATTTGTTGATTCATCGTTTCTAAATAAGCATACATGCATAAGATTACATAATGGATAGCATGTCACATCAAAAAATTCTGTTTTTATCATTTACCTACTCAAGGACGAGCAGGAATTAAGCTTAGGGATGCTTGATACGTCCATTTTGCATCATGATTTCCTACTGTTATTTACTTTGTTTGGTTGAATAATAATGCTTTCGGGAGTGATTCTAATGCCTTTTATCTCATAATATGCAAGGTTTACACAAAGAGGGAGAATATTGGCAGCTGGAATTTTGGACCCAAGAAAAGCACGTCAGAGATACCTATTCTGCGCAACTCCAATGAAGCTGAAACTTTACGGAGACTATTTTTGGAATTAATAAAAAATACTGGAGGAAAAATTTACTGGAAGGGGGCCACCTGGTAAGGAGCACCCACCAGGGCACGCCAGGCACCCCCAGGCGCGGCCTGGTGGGTGGTGCTCACCCAGGCCCACCTCCAGAGCCCATCTTCTGGTATATATTCCCAAAAAACCTAAAAAATTAAGAGGAGAACTTTCGGGACGAAGCGCCACCGCCTTGTGGCGGAACTTGGGCAGGAGCACTTTTGCCCTCCAGCGGAGCGATTCTGCCGGGGGAACTTCCCTCCCGGAGGGGGAAATCAAAGCTATCGTCATCACCAACACCCCTCTCATCTTTGGGAGGCCAATCTTCATCAACATCTTCAACAGCACCATCTCCTCTCAAACCCTAGTTCATCTCTTGTGTTCAATCTTTGTACCGGAACCTCAGATTGATACCTGTGGGTGACTAGTAGTGTTGATTACCTTGTGTAGTTGATTACTATATGGTTTATTTGGTGGAAGATTATATGTTCAGATCCATTATGCTATTCATTACTCCTCTGATCTTGAGCATGATTATTATTTGTGAGTAGTTACCTTTGTTCTTGAGGTCACGGGAGAAGTCATGTTGCGAGTAATCATGTGAATTTGATATGTGTTCGATATTTTGATGATATGTATGTTGTGATTCCCTTAGTGGTGTCATGTGAACGTCGACTACATGACACTTCACCATTCTTGGGCCTAAGGGAATGAATTGTGGAGTAGTTATTAGATGATGGGTTGCTAGAGTGACCGAAGCTTAAACCCTAGTTTATGCGGTACTTCGTAAGGGGCTGATTTGGATCCACATGTTTAATGCTATGGTTAGACTTTGTCTTAATACTTTTCTCGTAGTTGCGGATGCTTGCGAGGGTGTTAATCATAAGTAGGTTGTTAGTTCAAGTAAGAACAGCACCTTATCACCGGTCCACCCACATTTCAAATTATCAAAGTAGCGAACACGAATCAAACCAACATGATAAAAGTGACTAGTCGAAATTCCCGTGTACCCTCAAGAACACTTTGCCTATTACTAGTGATTGTTCTGGCCTGTCCTTTGACTCAAAAGGATTGGGATACCTTTTCTGCACCTTGTTTATCGTTACTGTTACTTGGTCGTTACAAATTACCTTGCTATCAAACTATCTGTTACCTCCAATTTCAGTGCTTGCAGAGATTACCTTGCTGAAAACCGCTTGTCATTTCCTTCTGCTCCTCGTTGGGTTCGACACTCTTACTTATCGAAAGGACTATGATTGATCCCCTATACTTGTGGGTCATCTAGACTCTTTTCTGCCTCCATTGCCGAGGAGTGAAGCGCTATTGGTAAGTGGAAATCGGTAAGGAAAAACTTATACTACATGCTGAAATTTACTGCTTCTTGCTACTATGGAGAACAATCCTTTGAGGGGTTTGTTCGGGGTATCTTCACCTCGATCGGAACCACAATTAGTTACCCCTCAACCTACAGCACCTACTAAAAATGTTACTTATGAAATTCCTTCGGGTATGCTAGAACACTTGCTTGCTAAACCTTATGCAGGAGATGGAACTGAACATCCTGATATGCATCTCTTATATGTGAACGAAATATGTGGATTATTTAACCTTGCAGGTTTACCCAGAGATGAAGTTAAGAAGAAGTTTTTCCCTTTATTTTTGGAGGGAAAAGCATTGACATGGTATAGGCTATGTGATGACCTTGGATCTTGGAACTGGAATAGTTTGCAATTGGAATTCCATCAAAAAAATTACCCTATGCATCTAGTTCATCGTGATCGGAATTATATATATAATTTTTGGCCTCGTGAAGGAGAAAGTATCGCTCTAGCTTGGGGGAGGCTTAAGTCAATGTTATATTCATGCCCCAATCATGACATTCCGAGGGAAGTTATCATTCAGAATTTTTATGCTCAGCTTTCTCATAATGATCGATCCATGCTCGATACTTCTTGTGCTGGTTCTTATATGAAGAAAACTATTGATTTCAAGTGGGATCTCTTGGAAAGAATTAAACGCAACTCTGGAGATTGGGAACTCGACGAAGGTAATGGGTCAGGTATAAAGCTTGTATTTGATTGTGTTAAATCTTTTATGAGTACCGATACTTTTCACAAGTTTAGCACTAAATATGGACTTGACTCTGAGATAGTAGACTCTTTCTGCGAAGCATTTGCTACTCACGTTGACCTCCCTAAGGAGAAGTGGTTTAAATATCATCCCCCTATTAAAGAAGAAATTAAAGAACCGGTCATAGCTAAAGAAGAAACCATCTTTTACAATGTTGATCCAGTTGTGCCTACTGCTTATATTGAAAAACCACCTTTCCCTGTTAGGATAAAGGAACATGCTAAGGTATCAACCGTGGTTCGTAAGAGTAATATAAGAGCACTAAACCCCCTGAGCAAATTAAAGTAGAGCCTAATGTTGCTATGGTTAAAGATCTCTTGGAAGCAAATATTGATGGGCATGTCATCTACCTTTGTGATGAAGCTGCTAGAATTGCTAAGCGTGATAAGAAAGATAAACATAGACCTATAGAAGGCTTGCCCATTCTCTCAGTTAAAATAGGAGATCATTGCTACCATGGTTTATGTGATTAAGGTGCTAGTGTGAGTGCTATCCCTTTTACCTTATACCAAGAAATTATGAATGAAATAGCACCTGCTGAAATGGAAGATATTGATGTTACTATTAAACTTGCTAATAGAGACACTATCACACCACTTGGGATTGTTAGAGATGTTGAAGTCTTGTGTGGGAAAATAAAATACCCTACTAATTTTCTAGTTCTTGGTTCCCCACAAGATGACTTTTGTCCCATTATCTTTGGTAGATCTTTCTTGAGCACCGTCAATGCTATGATAGATTGTGAAAAACAAACTATCGGTGTCAGTTTTGGTAATGTGTCTCATGAGTTTAATTTTTCCAAGTTTAGTAGACAACCTTGTGATAAAGCGTTACCTAGTGAAGATGAAATAATTGGTTTTGCTTCTATTGTTGTGCCTCCTACTGATCCATTAGAACAATATTTGCTCGACCATGAAAATGATATGCACATGCGTGAAAGAAATGTAATAGATCAAATTTTCTTCGAACAACAACCTCTCCTGAAACACAATTTGCCTATTGAAACTCTTGGAGGTCCTCCTCCACCTAAAGGTGATCCTATGTTTGAATTGAAACAATTGCCTGACACTTCGAAGTATGCTTATCTTGATGAGAAAAAGATATATCATGTTATTATTAGTGCTAACCTTTCAGAACATGAAGAAGAAAGATTATTGAAAGTTCTAAGGAAGCATCGGGCTGCTATTGGATATACTCTTGATGATCTTAAGGGCATTAGTCCCACTCTATGTCAGCACAAGATCAATATGGAACCAGACGCTAAACCCGTTGTTGATCACCAACGGCGATTGAATCCTAAGATGAAAGAAGTGGTAAGAACTAAAATATTAAAGCTTCTGGAAGCAGGTATAATCTATCTCATAGCTGATAGTAGATGGGTAAGTCCCGTTCATTGTGTCCCTAAGAAAGTAGGTATTACCGTTGTTCCTAAAGATAAGAATGAATTCATTCCACAAAGAGTTGTCACTGGCTATAGAATGGTAATTGATTTTAGAAAATTAAATAAAGCTACTAGGAAAGATCATTACCCTTTGCCTTTCATTGATCAAATGCTAGAGAGACTATCTAAGCACACACACTTTTGTTTCCTAGATGGACATTTTGGTTTCTCTCAAATACCTGTGTCACAATCCGATCAAGAGAAAACCACTTTTACTTGCCCTTTTGGAACCTATGCTTATAGACATATGCCTTTTGGTTTATGCAATGCAACTGCTACCTTTGAAAGATGTATGACTGCTATATTCTCTGATTTTTGTGAAAAGATTGTGGAGGTTTTCATGGATGATTTTTCCGTTTACGAACTTCTTTTGATGATTGCTTAAGCAACCTTGATCGAGTTTTGCAGAGATGTGAACAAACTAATCTTGTCTTGAATTGGGAGAAGTGCCAGTTTATGGTTAATGAAGGTATTGTCTTGGGGCATAAAATATATGAGCGAGGTATTGAGGTGGATAAAGCTAAAGTTGATGCAATTGAGAAAATGCCATGTCCTAAAGATATTAAAGGTATTCGAAGTTTCCTTGGTCATGCTGGTTTTTATAGGAGGTTCATTAAAGACTTCTCTAAAATTTCTAGGCCTCTTACTAATCTTTTGCAAAAGGATATTCCTTTTATTTTTGATGTTGATTGTGTGGAAGCCTTTGAAACACTCAAGAAAGCCTTAACCTCTGCACCTATCGTTCAACCACCGGATTGGAACTTGCCTTTTGAAATTATGTGTGATGCTAGTGATTATGCTGTTGGTGCTGTCCTAGGACAAAGAGTTGATAAGAAATTGAATGTTATCCATTATGCTAGTAAAACTCTAGACAGTGCCCAACGAAATTATGCTACTACTGAAAAAGAATTTTTAGAAGTTGTGTTTGCTTGTGATAAATTTAGATCCTATATTGTTGACTCCAAAGTTATTGTTCGCACCAATCATGCTGCTATAAAATACCTTATGGAAAATAAGGATGCCAAACCTAGACTCATTAGGTGGGTTCTCCTTCTTCAAGAATTTGACTTACATATCGTTGATAAGAAAGGAGCTGAGAACCCCGTAGCTGATAACTTATCTAGGTTAGAAAATATCTTGATGACCCACTACCTATTGATGATAGTTTCCCTGACGAACAACTAGCTGCAATAAGTGTCTCACACAACACACCTTGCTATGCTGATTATGCTAATTATATTGTTGCTAAATATATACCACCCAGTTTCACATACCAACAAAAGAAAAAATTCTTCTATGACTTGAGACATTACTTTTGGGATGACCCACATCTTTATAAAGAAGGAGTAGATGGTATTATTAGAAGTTGTGTACCTGAGCATGAACAGGAACAAATCCTATGGAAATGTCATTCCGAAGCTCATGGAGGACATCATGCGGGAGATAGAACTGCTCACAAGGTATTGCAATCTGGTTTTTATTGGCCTACTCTCTTCAAGGATGCCCGTAAGTTTGTTTTGTCTTGTGATGAATATCGAAGAATTGGTAATATCGGTAAGCATCAAGAAATGCCTATGAATTATTCACTTGTTGTTGAACCATTTGACGTGTGGGGTTTTGATTACATGGGGCCTTTTCCTTCCTCTAATGGTTACACTCATATTTTAGTTGCGGTTGATTATGTCACTAAGTGGGTAGAAGCTATTCCAACTAGTAGTGCTGATCACCACACTTCCATTAAAATTCTTAAAGAGGTTATCTTCCCGAGGTTTGGAGTCCCCAGATATTTAATGACCGATGGTGGTTCACAATTTATTCATGGTGCTTTCCGTAAGATGCTAAATATGATGTTAACCATAGAATTGCATCACCCTATCATCCTCAATCTAGGGGTCAAGTAGAACTTAGCAATAGAGAAATAAAATTAATATTACAAAAAACTGTCAATAGGTCTCGTAAGAATTGGTCTAAGAAATTAGATGATGCACTTTGGGCCTACAGAACAGCTTACAAAAATCCTATGGGTATGTCTCCATATAAAATGGTGTATGGAAAAGCTTGCCATTTGCCTCTAGAACTAGAACAGAAAGCATTTTGGGAAATTAAAGAACTCAATTATGATTTCAAACTTGCTGGTGAGAAGAGGCTATTTGATATTAGCTCACTAGATGAATGGAGAACCCAAGCGTATGAAAATGCCAAGCTATTCAAAGAAAAAGTAAAAAGATGGCATGCCAAAAAAATCCAAAAGAAGGAATTCAAAATAGGATATTATGTTCTTTTATTCAACTCTCGTTTAAGATTCTTTGCAGGAAAATTCTCTCCAAATGGGAGGGACCATATATTATTGAAGAGGTTTATCGTTCTGGAGCTATCAAAATTAATAACGCCGAAGGTACTAACCCGAAGATGGTCAATGGCCAAAGAATTAAGCATTATATGTCAGGTACGCCTATTAACGTTGAAAGCAATGTTATCCAAACCATGACACCGGAGGAACACGTAAAAGAAACCTTCCGGAACACTCCAGAATACTTAAAAATAGGAGGTACGTGATACGGTAAGTAAACGGACTCTGAAAAATTAGCAAAAATATTTTCTGTCAGTTTTGGAATATTTTAGAATTTTAGGAATAAAAAAGTAAACCGGAAGGTGATCGAGGTGGGCATGATACACCAGGGCGCGCCCTGGTGGGTGCTGCCCACCTCGGATGCCGTCCCGACTCCGTTTTCCCTCCAAATACTCGTTTCCCAAGAATAAAAATTCTCTATATATACCCCCGACTGTTTTGACGACCGCATCGCAGAAAAATCCTCTGTTCTTGTTTTGTGTTGTTTTCCTGACAGATCTGAGAATATGTCGTCTCAAGATTCAGATGGGGAGAGCCATGTTGATCCCTATGTTCTAGACCCGAAGATCTTTAGGGAGATTTACCCTTATCTTTGGACCTCGAAGGAGGAAGAAGATTCTACCATGCAGGAAACAAAAGATGATAGCTCTGAGGAAGAGGATGATCCATTGCCTCAACCTAGAGACATGCATGTGGAATTCAAGAAGTCAAGCCTCCCTAGAAGATACAAACCTAAGGTCCAATTTATCCCGTCTCGTTTTCTGTAGGAAAGCAAGGAGGCCTTATGCCAAAGGATATTAAATCTTGAATTGGAGAATGATAATCTAAGGGAGGAAAACTTTATGCTTAAATATAAGTTGAAGAAGAAGGCTTCTTCTACACCTCCACCTTCTTCATCACCACCACCGAAGGAGACTTGAGTACATGGGTATGGGCACTCCCCTTGGCTTGAGCCAAGCTTGGGGGAGGTGCCCCGGTATCGTATCACCATCACTTTTATTCACCTTTACCTATTTTGGTTCTATCTTTAGTTTCCCTTTGCCTTAGTCGAATAAAAGTTTAGCGTGATCTATTTTCGTGTGTTAGTTTTGTGGCCTACCTATCTATGTAATCATGTGAAAGTTATATAATAAAGTTTAGTTTGAGTTTTTGCTTCTCTACCTTCTTGTTGGAATCAAATAAAAGAAAGACAAATAAATGAAAAGAATCATATGCTAATCTTATGGTGAGTAATGACATCACATAAGGAAAAGTATAAGTAGTAAAAGGTATTGGAGATTGACAAGCATAGCATTGGTCAATGATGCAATTCATGAAAGAATTAATTAGGGAAGAGAAGATTCACATGCAAATACACTATCTTGGACATCTTTTATGATTGTGAGCCCCCATCAAATATTATATGTCAAAATTGTTGACGTTGGACAAGGAAGAGAACATAATGATTTATGTTTGTTCATATCCACATAGAAGTTATATTGTCATAGATCCTTTAACATGTGGTGCTTGCCCAATATCTTTGCTAGCCAAAAATTCCGCACTAAGTAGAGACACTACTTGTGCATCCAAAAACCCAAACCCAAAATCTTTCCTTGAGTGTCCACCATACCTACCTATGGATCGAGAAAGATCCTTCAAGTAAGTTGTCATCAGTGCAATAAGGCAATAAAACTTGCTTCTAAAGGTGTTTTGATCAATTAGTGTAAGAGAAAATTGAGCGTTATACGAACTTATGATGGCAAAGTATTAAAAGCGACGGACTGCATAATAAAGGTTGCTATCATAGGCAGCAATATAGAATGACGTTCTTTTACATTAAGGGATTGGGCATGCAAACCAATAAGCACATGACAACCTCTGCTTCCCTCTGTGAAGGGCTTATCTTTTACTTTTATGCACTAACTTTTATGCAAGAGTCAAAGTATTCTTCTCTATTCCTTTTTACTTTTTCCTTTGCAAGCATCATGTGGTGAGGAAAGATCTAGGCACATATATCCAGTTGGATATGGGTGGGAATGAGTCATTATTGTTGAAATCACCCTTGAGGTGAATACGTTGGGAGGCAAAACTATAAGCCCCTATCTTCCTATGTGTCCGGTTGAAACTTTTTGTTCATGGGTATGCCGTGAGCGTTAGCAATCATAGAATACTAAATGATAGTTGAGTATGTGGACTTGCCAAAAGGCTCCGACATGAGACCCTTCCTGAAAATATGATGAATTGTAGTTGCAAAGTTGATTGAGAACACAGTTTGTTGGTTCCCAATAAGGTTTATGCTTCATACTTCTATGTTGTGATGAATTGTTACTTGTTCATGAGAAGCTTTATGATAAAAATATATTGAAATAAGTTCTTATGTTAGAGTTTGTTGCTGCTATTTTAATAAGCATGATGCTTTTATGTCCGTATTTTGTTTTTATCAACACCTCTCTCTCAAACCATGTGGACATGCTTTTCAATATCGGCTTTCGCTTGAGGACAAGCGAGGTCTAAGCTTGGGGGAGTTGATACGTCCATTTTGCATCATGATTTCCTACTGTTATTTACTTTGTTTTGTTGAATAATAATGCTTTGGGGAGTGATTCTAATGCCTTTTCTCTCATAATATGCAAGGTTTACACAAAGAGGGAGACTATCGGCAGCTGGAATTCTGGACCCAAGAAAAGCACGTCAGAGATACCTATTCTGCGCAACTCCAATGAAGCTAAAACTTTACGGAGATTATTTTTGGAATTAATAAAAAATACTGGAAGAAAAATCTACCGGAGGGGGGCCACCTAGTGAGGAGCACCCACCAGGGCGCGCCAGGCACCCCCTGGCGCGGCCTGGTGGGTGGTGCTCACCCAGGCCCACCTCCAGAGCCCATCTTCTGGTATATATTCCCAAAACATCTAAATCAATTAAGAGGAGGACTTTCAAGACTTGGGCAGGAGCACTTTTGCCCTCCGGTGGAGCGATTCCGTCGGGGGAACTTCCCTGCCGGAGGGGGAAATCGAAGCTATCGTCATCACCAACACCCCTCTCATCTTTGGGAGGCTAATCTTCATCAACATCTTCAACATCACCATCTCCTCTCAAACCCTAGTTCATCTCTTGTGTTCAATCTTTGTACCGGAACCTCAGATTGGTACCTGTGGGTGACTAGTAGTGTTGATTACCTTGTGTAGTTGATTACTATATGGTTTAGTTGGTGGAAGATTATATGTTCAGATCCATTATGCTATTCATTACTCCTCTGATCTTGAGCATGATTATTATTTGTATGTAGTTACCTTTGTTCTTGAGGTCACGAGAGAAGTCATGTTGCGAGTAATCATGTGAATTTGATACGTGTTCGATATTTTGATGATATGTATGTTGTGATTCCCTTAGTGGTGTCATGTGAACGTCGACTACATGACACTTCACCATTCATGGGCCTAAGGGAATGAATTGTGGTGTAGTTATTAGATGATGGGTTGCTAGAGTGACAGAAGCTTAAACCCTAGTTTATGTGCTACTTCATAAGTGGCTGATTTGGATCCACATGTTTAATGCTATGGTTAGACTTTGTCTTAAAACTTTTCTCGTAGTTGCGGATGCTTGCGAGGGGGTTAATCATAAGTAGGTTGTTATTTCAAGTAAGAACAGCACCTTAGCACCGGTCCACCCACATATCCAATTATCAAAGTAGCGAACACGAATCAAACCAACATGATAAAAGTGACTAGATGAAATTCCCGTGTACCCTCAAGAACACTTTGCCTATTACTAGTGATTGTTCTGGCCTGTCCTTTGCCTCAAAAGGATTGGGCTACCTTGCTGCACCTTGTTTACCATTACTGTTACTTGCTCGTTACAAATTACCTTGCTATCAAACTATCTGTTACCTACAATTTCAGTGCTTGCAGAGATTACCTTGCTGAAAACCGCTTGTCATTTCCTTCTGCTCCTTGTTGGGTTCGACACTCTTACTTATCGAAAGGACTACGATTGATCCCCTATACTTTTGGGTCATCAATGCTTGATACGTCTCCAACGTATCTATAATTTTTGATTGTTCCATGCTGATATATTATCATTCTAGGATACCTTTTGGGTCTTTATTTACCAATTTATAATATTTTTGAGCACTAACCTATTTGTCATGGTTTTATCATGACAGATGTCCTCGTGCAAGGACTTAGGTGTGAGGCCATCGCCGCTAGGTGACGACTCAAAGGGGTTGAACGGGAAAAAGAGTCAGGTTTACCCAGGGTCGGCCCCTCTGATGGAGGTAATAGCCTACGTCCTGCTTTGTGTGTATTGGTGGATAGATGTCGATTACAAGGGTGCGGAATCGCTAACCTAGCTATCGAGAGATTGTAACTTGAGTCTTTCCATCCTAGGGGCTTGCCTTTATATACAGGTCAAGACCCTAGGGTTTACAATAGAGTCCGAGGCATATCGTGACTCATAACCTATAACGCCTCTAACTCGCCTTGCTCCTTAAGCAAGGAAACCGGCCGGCGCCTTCCGCCCTGTGGGCCTTGAGCCGCCGTCTTCAGGTGTTGGGCCGCCCGGTGACTTAGTCAGCCACCTCCTTGCTTGTATTGTCTTCATGACTCGGCCCATCTTAAACTTGACTGTAAAACCGTCAAAATATTAACCCGGACCCATAGGGTGGGTTATATTGCGGGGCTATATCCCCGACATTAGGCCCCAGATTGATTTGAATCCATTCATGTCAATTTCTCCTCTTCATCGGCGGCTCATTATTGGACCTGTGTCTTTCATGGATCTCACAACGCCGGCTTGTAGTGCTTCTAGACTTGTCATTTCTCCAGCGCTTGTCCGTTGTGACGTCATCCGCCGTCAATTCGGGAAACCAATAGTGACATCATGGTGAATCTGACCGTATCCGTTTATCCCAAAACTCGAGGCGTCTTCGTTTCCTGAAATTTACTGCATTTCCTCGATTGTCGCGCTCGTGAGTTGCCTCTTCGCGCTCCCTCCCTTTAAATATTTACCAGGGGTCCCCTTTTCACTTTTCACTTCGCTTCTTCGCTCCTTCTTCTTCCTCGAGTCCGGAGTTTCCTCACACAACCGCTGCTATTTCCTTGTCTCCGGCGACCACTCCTGAGACCGTCGCGGCATTTCTTCCTTGCCGGGCAAACATCCGCACGTTCCCGCCACCACCGGTGATCACCCAAGTAAGTTATTTCCTCTGACCTAGATCCATTGTAGTTCGTCGAAGTTCTCGAGTTCTTCGGTAGTTTTTCTTAGGTTCATCACCATCGTTGGTTTCGTGAGTAGATCCTGCAAGTTTAATCATACAAATAAAGCGCTGGAAACACTGGTTCTATTTCGTGTATAACATACTTCAATCCTTCTTAGCATTAGATGATCTGTACTGCCACTACGTCTCTGCTTCTCCGTTAGGGCTAGTAAATATTTCACTTTTTGGAACTATTCTTAGATCCACAATCATTGTTGTTCCGGCGGAAACTTGTTTGTCTTACACTTAGCAAAGAAAACGTAAGCCTTTGATCTAGCTTAAGTCGCCTGTATGTTCCGACCGGTTCGTCAGCGTAGATGTGACCCGCCATGTAATAAACTAGCGGGTTTAGATGCTGACTCCTTCATCAGGCAATTTACTTATCGCGGATAATTAAGTCATCTGCTATTTTAGCCGCATGTCTAAGTTGTCTCTTTATTTTGTTCAGGCGACTCGTTATGTCAAAATCCACCACCACCACCACCTGCAACTGGGTGGCTACTCAAGTTTCTGAGGTTATCTTGAGAGATTACGAAGAACATGGGTTTCTGTCGTCTCAAGACGTGCTTGGCTGGCGGGTTATCCTTGGAGAGCAAATCCCAAAACCAGAGGAGGGAGAAGTGGTGATATTCTTGGATCACCTTCAGAGGGGTTTTTCACCTCCCGGGTCAAAATTCTTCCGGGACGTCTTGCATTTCTTCCACCTTCATCCTCAAGACCTGGGTCCCAACTCCATATCAAACCTTTGCCAATTCCAAGTGTTTTGTGAGGTATATCTGCAAATGGAACCCACCGTCTCCCTCTTCAGGGAATTCTTCTACCTGAACCGGCAGACCGAATGCGCGGATGGCCCCAGCCTTGAGCTCGGCGGGGTCTCAATTCAGAGACGAAGAGACGTCCTTTTCCCTGCTGCCACCCTACCAAGTCATCCTAAGGGGTGGAATAAAACTTGGTTCTACTGTCGGAATACCGCCCCTGCTGACAAGAATCCCTTGCCGGGTTACAGACCCAATCGCCTCCCCATGGACTTTGATCCTCCTAGTTGGGCTCCTCAAGAGGAGCGCTCTCAACACGCCCCCATTTACCCGAAGTTGAGGGCTTTACTAGTCAACGGGCTAACTGGAGTCGACTTAACCCGGTGCTGGGTGTCTTGGTGAATGTTTTCATTAATTCTCCGCGACAACTTGATGTATGCTTACTTCGGGAACTTGGATGATCCCCAATGATACAACAACTATTCCTTAGATGCTGGCGAGATAAACCGGATCGTGAAGAAGCTGTTGGGTGAAAACCAAGAAACTTGCTGCAAGGACAGGTTGAAACCTTTCTGTGCTCTTAACCTGATTCCTCCGGTAAAAATCCTTCAACATTTTAATCCGGCTTTATGAACAGACTTTTTATCTTGTTGCCTGCTTGCTCTGATTGTTAATTCTACATGCCAAGTGTCCCTTCTAGGGTAGGAAACGAGGCAAAACTGAGTCTAATAAGCCCAAAGCCGCCCCAAGTGAGAAGAAGAATAAGGCGGCTGTAGAATGGCCATCTCAAATGGACGAAGCAGCTGCCACTGATACTCGATCAGAGGTAGAATTTTATCTTTGCTCGTATTTCATTGCATCTAGCTGATGCCTCTTTTTCTTAGGGCGATGTTGAGACAAGCCGTGCGGATAATGTTGAGGTAATTTCCATTTCTTCCGACTTAGAATCCTTGCCCCCATTAAAAACAAGGCGGGTTGTTTGGAAGGTAAGCTTCTCTCACCCGGACACTTATCTGGATCCTCACTTTGTTTTGAAGAAAACTCAGCACAAGTCTAGGCGCCAGACCCGGAGTGGGAGCGGTGACCATGTTGCCGGCTTACTTGATAAGCTAACCGCCCACAAATGACCAACCGAGGTATTTAACGCTCCAATTCTTCAAGGAGGTTTTGACTTGATGTGTCAACCTTTAATTCCTATGTTTTGATTTATCAGGAGTCGCCACCTTCGTCGGGCGACTCTACTGCATCCAAACTAGCACCCTTCGTTATCAATCCTGGGTAAATTCCTCTTGTTATTCTGCCTGCTTGAGTAGATTATTGTCTCCACCCATGCCTTATACTGCACTCTTCATTCTGCAGGGCCAAGGCCAAGAAAAGGAAGAATGACGGGTCTTCTGCTAACCCTGAAGTCCTTGAGCCGGAGCTTCCTGATCTGGTGGCTCCTGAAATTCATGCTGATCAATCTGAAGATCCTCAGGTGTTCCAAACCGACTTACCTCCTCCGTATGAGCCGGCCAGCACTGACGCCGTGAATGTTGAGGCTACTCCGGCAGCCAATCTTAATCGGCCCAATCCTCCAACAGTAACTAAAGATGCCCCTGAGGAGGTTATTATTACTGGGGCGAGTTATACTGCTCCTAAGATCTCCAGGGTGTTAACAAAAATTATTGCTATGGGTGAGACAGTGCTGCCAGAGAAGGGGAAGGCCAAGCTGGAGCTCCCAAATTATGAGAATTTTAGTGCTAAAGAAGTTCATGCCGGCTATCCGGACCGCCTGGCTATGAGCCGCGAAATGGAAATCGGCCTTGTTAGTATGATGAAGAACAAATACGAGGTATACTCCTCTTCACTTGTGTGTACCATATATCCTTATGTAGCCCCCAAGGGCCAGCTTATCTTTCTAAGATAAGCTGGGTCTTACTAATATTGTGATTGATTCGACCATTAGCCCCCAAGGGCCAACTTATCTTCTTGGGATGAGTAGGGTCTTGATAAATTGAAGAATTTCGACCTGTAGCCCCCAAGGGCCGACTGATCTTCTTGGGATGAGTCGGGTCTTGATAAGTTGAAGAATTTCGACCTGTAGCCCCCAAGGGCCGGCTCATCTTCTTGAGATGAGTCCGGTCTCTCCATATAATGTATTTGAGGAAATTTCGCATACATTAGCCCCCAAGTGCCAAATATATTTCTTGCAATATGCTTGGTACTTGTTATAACACATCTTACTATGCAGGAAACTCTGAAGACGACCGAGTCAAAATGGCCGGCTTGAAAAAGGACCTGGAAGTGGGGCGAGCCGCCTGAGCAGAGAGTGAAGAAAAACTTTGCCTCTCCTTGGTAGAACTGGAAAACACCAAGGCGAATTTCTTAAAAGAGAAAAAGTCCTTTGAAGCTGAAAAGGCGACTCTGCTGAAGCGTGGAGAGGATGCTGAGGGCCAGCTGAAGCCCATCACCGAGGAGTTGTCTGGGTTAAAACGGCACATGGCCCAGATGACCCAGGCTGTTTTTGGTAAGTATATATGACTTATCGTCTTCTTGAGATACGAGTATAAATCACCTGGCGACTCATGTATTGATGCTATTTTGCAGGCCCCGGGACTAGCAACCTTCATGATAATAGCCTGCTGATGCTCAAGGCTGTTTATTCACTGACAGAGCAACTCTATGCTGGGAGTCACCTTGCAATCAAGGCAGTGATGGGGGATAAACAGCCATTGAAGTTTATCAAAAATGTGTTAGAATGTCGTTCTACCATCCCGCAGCAAATTGAGGAATTGAAAAGGTCAGCCGCCCGAGCCGGCGCGACATATTCGTTGAGCCGGGCTCTAGCTTACTCAGTAGAGCTTGACCCGGCTGAATTAGCAAAGGGCTTCCCCGAGTATAAGGATGATGGGTCAGAATTTTCTCAGGAGGACTATACTACTTGTCTCAAAGCCGCTCAAGTGTTGTCCACTCAGTTGGTATCTGAAATGAAACTGAACAATTATCAGGCGGCTTACGACGCCAACCATTCACGGATTCCACCGCCCAGTTTTACATCGGTGAACCTGGCTGCTCAACGGTGTAAGCACATCTTCACCCCTGAAGTTGACCCGTCTCCTATCTATGATGCCGAGGCCGTATTCCAAGCTTTATCCCATTGTAACTGGGATGTGGATAATCTCCAGATACAAGAACCAGAAGACCCATCGGCGGATAACCCGGAGGCGTCACATGCGCAAGATTATTCCGCGACTGACCCGAATGTCATGGTCGGCGAGTCAGTTGAATGATGATGTGAGCCTCTCAATCACCACCCTATCGGCGCAAGCCCCCATGTATGGGTTAAAAACAATGTCTGGCTCCTTGAGCCTGTAATAGGGGTAGCTTTCTAAAAAACTGCTATGTCGTGCCATCATGCACTTTTGCTCCTTTGTTGGTGCATAATATTTATACTCCTGGGCTTGATACCATTTTTCTATTCTGTCGTCCTGTCGTTTGCATTCTTTTTATCGATGATTGTTTTTGGCAGGGAAAAGCTGAGCAAAATAACCCGGCAGAAGGTCTTGATCTTCTAGACTTAAACAATCTATTTCTCCTCCAACAATGTTGAAGATTATATGATTTGTCAACTGGACACTATGTGAACTCAATTGTTCAACCCGGTTTCTCAGGCGTGAGCCGGTAATAACTTTGAACCTGAAACTTACTGTAATAAGCGAAGTAAGTAAGGTAATCTTGATAAGCCGACTCGATGGGACTCGGCAAAAAGAAACTGGTTTTCAAAGCTCCCAGTCCTTTTGGCTTTCCCCGATAATATAATTTTGTGGTGGTCATTTAGCTGATAACCCGGGTATTTCATGTATGAACCGGTAATGAGAACAGGGCGTGCCCGAAACATTTTATATGGTGATAACATAATTTTTATAATAGTACATAGTACCGTTAGAAACTGGCTTTTGAAGCTCACAAATATAAAGCGGCTCTTTGAAGCCGGCTTTAAAGGTCTTGACCATGCAATCCTGGTTATCATAAACCATGATGCTGATCGGCCCAAAGGCTTTATATGTCTTCATAAATGTCTTATGATATATCCTGATCTGAAAATCAGTTTTCCGCACAGGTATGACCATGCTCGCATGATGCGATGATGATGCGAATGATGTAATGATGTAGTGCAAATAACATATGCACATGATATCAAAGTAATTGTCGGCTTTTGAGGCTCGACAGGAAAAGACCGACTTTCGAGGCTCGAGTCTTGCTTAATTGAAGCGGGTATGATAACCCATGGTTTATCCTAGCTCTCTGTATGCCGGCTCTCTCATGACTCAAGCCGGTGTTTTAACCTTGATAAGTTCAGGGTCCAAAAAGGATTGACTTGTCAAGAGTACACGGGGTCATCTGATCTGAGTCGCATCAAGCGCACAGGCAGGTTTAACCATATATGGCATTTATTTTTGCCGGGTCAAGAGGGTGAGAAAGCTAAGGTCGATGAGCTGGAAGCCCCCAAATGCCCAAAATATTGTGGCGTTATTTTGCCGGGTCACAAGGGTGAGAAAGCTAAACTCGATGAGTTGGAAGCCACCAAGTGCCTATTGTTTCGAAAAATAAAGACTCGAGCTCAATTCGTAGGCTGAAACGGCTGAAAACCCCGCAATTCGGGAGCGCCGGCTTTATTATACTCGAAACATAAAGAAGTATACACAAAATTTGCAAGGGGGATTACAAAAAAAGGAGCCGGCGGATCTAGGTATAGTAAGGCCGCAGGTGTTCCAGGGCCGGCTTGTTTACTTCTTGGAGGTATAGAATTTCTTCTTGTAAAACCCTCCAGAGCATGAATTTTGTTCAGGGATTCAAGTACTAGTGGTACTGACCGTTATTCAGCTACTTGGGATTACTTTGGAATCCTCCTTGGTTATTATGCTGATTGCCCTGGCCAGGATGCTGCCCATTGCCATTATTTCCCAGATGTTGAAAACCATCCCCCAAGCCACCTTGTGACCCGCCAGGTCCGTGCTGACCCGGGTGTCCCCCACCATTGCCTCCTGGATTATTTTGGAAAGCCTGGTTACGGAAATCTTGCATGATGTAACAGTTTTCCCACGAGTGGGTAGCCGGCTTATCCTGGGTACTGTGCTTGGGACATGGTGCTTTAAGCGCCTCCTCATAGTTGCGAGGCTTATTCCCATTGTAAGCCCCTCCGGGTCGACCGTTGCGGCGCTGATTTTTGAAACCAGTGTTAGTATTGGCCATGAAGTCTGTCCCGCCATCGGGTTGCTTCCGCTTGTTGTTATTTTGAGCCCCCTAGTTACCACCATGACCATGCTGGCCCTTTCCTCCTTTAGCCGTTTTGCCTTTAGCGGTCTTGTCTTCATCCGATCCGGGATCCTTCGTGCTATCTGACTTGGCATATCTGGTTAAGACATCCATTAAGTCGGCCATATCTTGTACCTTTCGCTTGAGCCGTCTGACCTTCTGAACCAATGGCTGGAAGTGTCAGTTCTTTTCCAAAATTAGGACCGCTTGAGCCGCCATAGTGTTGTCTGATGAGTGGATAATTTCCACGACCCGATGAGTCCAATGGTGGGCCGATTCGTCCACTCGCTGAACGCAATGTTGTAGATCTACTATTGTCATAGGCTTCTTGCAGGTTCCCTGGAAATTCTTGGTGAACCGCTCCTTCAGCGCTGCCCAAGTGTTGATGGAGTTGGGCGGCAAATTTTTCAGTCACGTCCGAGCCGGTCCCTCCAACATCATGGTTAAATACTTGGCGCATACAGCGTCACTGACATCCAGCATATCCATCGCCAACTCATAGCTTTCGATCCAGGATGCCGGCTCAAGATCCGCTGTGTAGTTTGGCACCTTACGAGGCCCCTTGAAATCTTTGGGCAAGCGCTCGGCGCGGAGTACCGGGGATAAGCATGGTATCCCAATTGTCCTACTGTTGGTCCCAGCCCCCAAACTCGTCGGTTGAGGGTGAAGCTGTTGAATCGCCCGTGCTGCCGCTTCCGCCTCTGCCTGTCGTGCGCCTCTGGCTGCATCAACAACTGCCTGGGTGTCTGACGGCATGGGCCGGGTTGGGGAGACCTGAGGCTGTTGCCTACGCCCACTGCTGGACACGGCCGGAGACTCCACATGGCGGCCCTTGCTAGCGTAGGGAGAGGAATGCATCCGATCCCAGCTGTATGAGTAATGCACCTATTGCACCACGGCTGTTTTCAGCATCTCAATGGCGTTTATAGCTTCAACCTCAACGGGGGTGTTTCCGTTAATAGGCAGCGCTTCCAAATTCCGGGTTGCTGCTGACGTGGCTTGAGACTGCATCGGTATTTCCCCAAAGAGGAAGGGATGATGCAGCACAGCGACGGTAAGTATTTCCCTCAGTTATGAAACCAAGGTTATCGAACCAGTAGGAGGATCACCACCACCCAATAAGCAGCACCTGCACACAAACAACAAATACTTGCAACCCAGCGCGAAAGAGAGGTTGTCAATCTCTCTACGGTAAAAAGATAGATTAGGTAGTGATAGATAGGAGAGATAGATCTCTGGAGAAAACAAAATAAAAAGAGAAAATAAAATATGCAACAATATGTTTTTGGGTTTTTGGTTTTGTAGATCTGAAAACAAAGAAGCAAAAAGATAGAACTGAAAGCAATATGTTGGAAAAGTAGACCCGGGGCCGTAGGGTTCACTAGTGGCTTCTCTCATGAGTATAGCGCACGGTAGGTGAACAAATAACTGTTGGGCAATTGATGGAAAATCGAATAGTCATGACGATATCCAAGGCGATGATCATTCTATAGGCATCACGTCCAAGAATAAGTAGACCGACTCCTGCCTGCATCTACCACTATTACTCCACACATCGACCGCTATCCAGCATGCATCTAGTGTATTAAGTTCATGGAAAAACGGAGTAATGCAATAAGAACGATGACATGATGTAGACAAGATCTATTCATGTAGGAATGGACCCCATCTTGTTATCCTTAATAGCAACGATACATGCGTGTCTTGCTGCCCCTTCTGTCACTGGGAAAGAACACCGCAAGATCGAACCCATCACAAAGCACCTCTTCCCATGGCAAGAAAAATCAATCTAGTCGGCCTAACTAAACCAAAGATTCGGAGAAGCAATACGAGGCTATAAGTAATCATGCATATAAGAGATCAAAGAAGACTCACGGATAGAAACCTATCATGAACTCAAAATTCATCGGATCCCAACAAACACACCGCAAAAGTTTACATCAAATAGATCTCCAAGAGACCATTGTATTGAGAATCATAAGCGAGAGAGAGAGAGGAAGCCATCTAGCTACTGCCTACGGACCCGTAGGTCTATGGTTGACTAATCACGCATCATCGGAGAGGCACCTATGAGGAAGATGAACCCCTCCGTGATGGTGTTTAGATTGGATCTCGAGGTTCTGGAACTTGCGGTGGCTGGAATTGTGTTTCGTCGACTCCCCTAGGGTTTTTGGAATATTTGGGAATTTATAGGCATCAGAGGCGGTGGAGAGTGGCCCCGAGGAGGGCACAACCCATCAGGGCGTGCCAGGCCCCCCTAGCGTGCCCTGGTGGGTTGTGGTCTCCTCGGCCCACTCCCTCGGCACTTCTTTGTCCCATTGGGTGTCTTCTGGTCCAGAAAAAATCTCCAAAAAGTTTCGTCGCGATTGGACTCCGTTTGGTATTGATTTTCTGCAAAGTAAAAAACTAGCAAAAACAGCAAATGGCACTTTGGCACTATGTCAATAGGTTAGTCCCAAAAAATGATATAAAGTTGTTATAAAATGATTGTAAAGCATCCAAGAATGATAATATAATAGCATGGAACAAGCAAAAAATTTAGATACGTTGGAGACGTATCAGCATCCCCAAGCTTAATTCATACTCGTCCTCGAGTAGGTAAATGATAAAAATAGAATTTTTGATGTGGAATGCTGCCTATCATGTTCATCATATTATTTTCTTTTCTATAGCATGGACATTTGGACTTGTAAATGATTCAAAGCAATAGTCTAGTTTTAACATCATGACTTCAATACTCAAGCATGTCAACAAGCAACCATGTCTTTCAAAATATCAACACTAAATAAATTTATCCCTAGCCCATCATGCTCAATCATTGATCAATTCATGAAAGACACTCAAATATTAACCATGCCCAATGCTCAAGTATGATCAGAGTGCCCCCTAGTTGGTGCTTTATAAGAGAAGATGGAGACTCAAAGCAAAAATAAAAATTGCATAAAGTAAATAGATAGGCCCTTCGCAGAGGGAAGTAGGGATTTGTAGATGTGCCAAAGCTCAAGGTTTAAATTGAAAGAGAAAAAATATTTTGGGTGGCATGAATTTCCTGTCAACGAAAACGACAAAGTAGCTCACAATACTTTCCATGCTAGATATATCATAGGCGGTTCCCAAACAAAAAATAAAGTTTATTCCTTTTTCCACCAAACTTTCACTTTCCATGGCGGGCCGTATCCACGGTTGCCTTCCATACCAACACTTTCCAAGGAATTTATTATTTGACAACATAAAGTAAATATATTTTTTTCTTTTTTCATTTTGAGAATGGGCATCCCTATTACCGCCGCACTCTCGTGCAATGGCAAGTGAATAAACACTCATCTTGAGAATAACACATCTAGCATGGAAAAATATTGGACGCTCCCCACCGTTTCATGAGCGGTACGGGCACACAAAAGAGAAAATTTATTTTGAAAATTTAGAGATGGCACATACAAATTTTCTTGGAACGGCATGGAAATACCGCATATAGGTAGGTATAGTGGACTCATAAGGCAAAACTTGGTTTAAGGGTTTTGGATGCACAAGTAGTATTTCTACTTAGTACAAATGGAGGCTAGCAAATAGATTATGAAGCAACCAAACCAAGAAACGAAAATTCACATAAGTGAGCATTGAGCATAACTAACACCGAATAATGCACCACAAGTAGGATGTAACTTCATTGCATAACTATTGACTTTCGTGCATGCATAGGGAATCACAAACCTTAACACCAATATTCCTACTAAGCATAATTACTCACTAACATGACTCACATATTACTATCATCATGTTTCAAAACTATTACAAGGAATCAAGTTTAATTTGCCCAATGATCTTCATGAAAGTTTTTATTATATCCTCCTTGGATATCTATAACTTTGGGACTAGTTTCATATATTGCCATTGCTTTTTGGCAAGCTCAAACAAATTTAAGTGAAGCACATGAGCATAAAGATTTCATCTCTCAAAATAGTATAAGTGAAGCATGAGAGGATTTCTTAAAAAATTTCCTACTCTCAAATTAATCTAAGTGAAGCATGAGAGTATTTCTACAAAAAAATTCCAAGCACACCGTGCTCAAAAAGATATAAGTGAAGCACTAGAGCAATTCTATAGCTCCAAAAGTTTAAGTAAAGCGCATAGAGCAATTCTAACAAATCATAGCATGATTTTTGCTCTCTCAAATAGGCGTGTCCAGCAAGGATACAAGTGAAAAACTAACAAACAAAGCAAGAAAAGACACAAGATGCTCCAAGCAAAACTCATGATATGCGACGAATAAAAATAGAGCTTCCAAGTAAAATACCGATGGTCGTTAGAAGAAAGAGGGGATGCCACTCGGGGGCATCCCCAAGCTTAGTTGCTTGTTTCTCTTTGGATATATCTTGGAGGTGCGGTAGCATCCCCAAGCTTAGGCTTTTATCACTCCTTATTCCTTCATCCATCGTGATCTCACCCAAAACTTGAAAACTTCAATCACACAAAACTCAACAAAATCTTCGTGAGATCTGTTAGTATAATAAAGCAAATCACTAGTTTAGGTACTGTTGCAAACCTATTCATATTTTGTTATTGCATTATACCTACTGTATTTTAACTTTACCATGGCTCATACCCTTCAATATAACCCATAGATTCATCAAAACAAGCACACAATGCAACGAAAAGAGAATCTGTCTTAAACAGAACAGTCGGTAGTAATCTGTACTTTAACCATACTTATGTAACTCTAAAAATTCTGAAAAATTAGGAAAACGTAAGGAATTTGTATAGAAACACTGTGTTAAAATATCAGCTCAAGATCACGTTCTATAAAAAAATGAAATTTCATATACTCGACGCAAAGTTTCTGTTTCAGATACAGCATCGCTTCTACTCATCCTATGAATCATCCTAAAGGAAAAATCATAAAAACACAATCATAAGAGAGGAATAATTGTGTCAACACACAAAAACAGAAAGGAAAAAAGAAAAAAATTAATTATTCATTGGGTTGCCTCCCAACAAGCGCTATCGTTTTACGCCCCTAGCGACGCATAACGCATAGATTCAAGTATTGTCATCTTTGGTTTTGGATCCATATGATGCCCTCCTGATTGATTCATATGGTGGCTTAATTATTGTTCTAGGGAAGTGTTCCATACCCTTTCTCAAGGGAAACTGAAAACAAATATTTCCTTCTTTCATATCAATCACGGCACCTATAGTGCGTAAAAACGGTCTACCAAGTATAATGGGACAAGACGGATTGCAATCAATATCAAGCACAATAAAATCAATAGGCACATAGTTCCTATTTGCTAGAATAATAACATCATTAATTCTTCCCAAAGGCTTTTTAATAATAGAATCCGCCAAGTGCAAATTAAGAGAACATTCTTCAATATTGGTAAGACCAAGCACATCACATAGAGATTTCGGAATCGTGGAAACACTAGCACCCAAATCACACAAAGCAAAGCATTCATAATTTTTAATTTTTACCTTAATGGTAGGTTCCCACTCATCATGTAATTTTCTAGGAATAGAAATCTCCAACTCCAACTTTTCTTCAAAAGATTTCATCATGGCATCAACGATATGTTTAGTAAAAGCTTTATTTCTCTCATAAGCATGGGGTGAATTCAACATGGATTGCAGGAAAGAAATACATTCAATCAAAGAGCAACTATCATAATTAAAGTCTTTGCAATCCAAAATAGTGGGCACATCACTAGTTAAAGTTTTGACCTCTTCAAACCCACTTTTATCAAAAAATTCATCAAGATTTCCACCCTCCAAATTATTGGGACGCCTTCTAGCTAAAGTTGACTCTACTTCAGTCCCTTCATTATCAATTTTAATATTACTAAACAAGGAATCAATAGAAGATACACCAATCACTTTATGATCTTCATCTTTTTTATGAAGGCAATCACTAGAAAACGATATTTCTAAGATTTCTCTTTTAGCTCTAAGCATAGCGGTTATTTTCTTACTTTCATCCATGGAGACATATAAAGCTTTAATAGATTCATCAATATTAGGCACAAAAGCTTTCAACTTGAGATTTTCAACATCATGAGAAATTCTATCAATGCTTCTAGACATATTGTCGTGGGAAACGAACACCTATGGGATCGCTATCGAGCGGATCCCTTTACGGTTCGGCAAGGGGAGAGGATTGCACAAAGAGCAGAACTAACGAACAGCACACGGGGATTTACCCAGGTTCGGGCCGCACGGATGCGTAAAACCCTACTCCTGCTTTGATTGTATTATTGTGGATGTCCTTGGCCAAGTTCTGGGAGCTACAGTATTCAGTAGCTACGCATGCAGAATGGGCTTCCGAAGTCCCCCTTCTGTACGCCTCGGGCCTCCTTTTATATAAGTCAAAGGGGCTACCACAGTGGCGTACGAGATAAGGCATGAGGTGGAAAGTAGCTACAGTGTTACCACAGTGTTATCATACCTAACCCTGACGGCTTAGGACAAACTCATTAAATGCACCGTGAGGTGTCCGTCGAGGTGTCCCTTAGCGTCTCGGGCTTGGAAAAGCTTTACAGGGGATGGGCAAAAGCAGCCATCCCATCAGCACCGCTTAAGCATCTCGTGGCCAGCATTACGCCATGTCACCATGAGGACAAGCCCTAAACGACAAGGCTGGCCGCTGCACTGGAGCGATAGCGCTGCACTGTGCAGAGCCTTGCCGGGACCGAATCCTTGCCGGGCCCGGGGCTTGCCGGGACCGAATCCTTGCCGGGCCCGGGGCTTGCCGGGACCGGGTCTTGCCAGGCGTGAGGCTTTGCCGGCAAGGGTCTTGCCGGGCGCGAGGCCTTGCCGGCAAGGGTCTTGCCGGGCCTCCGCAACCCTTTGGTCTTCTGTCTGGTCGTTGACTTGAACGTCTCCTTGGCATCTTAGTCTCATGATTACTCCTAGCTATTCCCCGGCAAGGCTTGCCGCGGTACGGCTACAACTACCCGTGCACAAGTAAGGGGTACTAAAAAGACCCATACTTTTGTACACCGACAGGAGCCCCCGGGCCTAGGCCATACACGGGTGCCAGGCCTGTTGGGCTAGGCCCAAAACAGTGCACGGGCACGCGTGGCAGGGAATAACTGCTCGCAATCATTATCTCTTTTACCACGCCCCTCCACTATGCGCATTAATTGCGCGACGTGGGAGACGTGGGCGGAAACTCCGCTGCAAAAGCGGGCGGTAAAGAGCCTGCCTCGCGCCTTCCCCATAAAAAGGGAATCGCAGAGGGCACTGCTCATTTACCCCCCTCCGCCTTTCCAATCTCAATCTCAGAACCGTCGCCGTCGTCTTCTTCCTCGCGCCCAAAGCAGAGCTTGTCTCCCTCCACCCTCCTCCACCGTGCTCTCGACGTCTTCAGCGCCCACCTCCATAGCCACCATGCCGCCTAAGCCGAGCAAGGGCAAGGCGGCGGAAGCGGACGCCGCGGAGAGCAGGTTGGCGACGATGCGGAAGGAACACGCTGTCTTCCCCCCGACGCTTGATGCGGAGACCTTGAAGAAGAGGTACCGGTTCGCATGGGCGACCGAGACCACGGCGCATCCAGCCACGAGAGTGAGTGTAGCTTCTCGTAGGGCAGAGCCAGGAGATTATCCCTTCTTTGCCGATTACTTCTGGTGCGGCCTCTGTCCTCCGTTCTCAGATTTCTTCGTAGATATCATGCTCACCTACGGCTTCCAGCTGCTAGATTTCACGCCAAATGCCGTGACTTGTATGTCCGTCTTCGTGCACCTTTGCGAGAATTTCGTTGGGGTCATCCCGAGCACTGCACTTTTCCAGCACTACTTCTACCCCCGCATCCAAAAGGGCGACGCCCTCTCCGGCAGCATCACTTGGATTCCGAGGACGGCAACCAAGGAGACGTACCCAGAGGGGCTCTACCGCGAGAGATGGGATGAGTGGCGCGGCAAGTGGTGCTGGGTTTGGGAAAAGGAGCCCAAACCGTTCTGCGAGGTGCGAAAGCAGAAGGTGGTCCACGGCAAGGATTGGAGTGCTGCGGACCCTGACGACAGCAAGCTCACCATCGCCATCACCAGGATACTGCGCCTCAGGGCTGCCGGGTTGAAGGTGGAGATGATTGCTTCAGATTTCCTTCGCCGGCGCATCGCCCCACTGCAGAACAAGGGGCGCCCTGCCTGGGAGTACGCAAACGCCGCCGACGTCATGAGGGTGCGGCCTGGGCTGGATAATGATCTGACAGCCATAGGGCACGCGGCCCTCTGCCAACAGCTGTTCAAATCTGGAGCAGTGGGAGACTTGCCGGCAGGCGTCGTCCCACTATGCAACAACTCGTCGCTGACCTCCATCATCGCCATGATGCCGGTGCTCAATGCCCATAGCATCGACGAGAGGTGGATCGAGCCGTCCGCGGAGCAGGCGCTGGCGTTCTTCAACAACTTGACGGAGAAGGCCATCCGTGGGGAGAACCTTGTCCGCGCCACCACGGAGGAGGAGCTCGCCTACATCGCCAGCAGGGCGGAAGAGGCGAACCTTGCCGAAGAAGCCGGCAGCACTGAGTCCAGCAAAGGCGAGGACTTACTGCGGGAAGATATTGCCGGGCGAGGTCAGGCTGCCGGGGAGCCGAGCGGAGCCGCTGCCGGGAGTTCTTCTGCTGGAGGCGCCGCCGAAGAGGAAGAAGAGGAGGAGGAAGAGCCCCCAGCTCTTCAACACAGGAAGAGGCGCGTCCTCCGAAAGAACGCCACTGGCGCTCCAGCCCGCCAACCTTCCTGAAGCAGCGAGGCTCCCGGCAAAGGGGCGGCCGGCGAGGCCGCACCGCAAACTGCCGCTGCCAAGCAGCCCAGGACCACTCCTCCTCCTCCGTCAGGTACCGCTGCGGGGGTCGGCTTCGACCTCTCCGCCATCAGCTCCGAGGAAGAAGAAGAAGAGTAAGAGTCCCGCCACAGGCTTGATTCTTATCCTTCTAGTTTTGCTTGATTAACTTGCTCTGTTTTTGCCTCCTCAGGGATACGGAGACTCTGGCGCAGAGGATGGCGAAGAGGGCCAAGACCTCAACAAGCATCGAGCCGCCGGCAAGCACCTCGGGCGCGCCGGAAACGGTTCTCGTCAGCTCGGAGTCAAGCCCAGAACGCAACCCTCGATGCAGCCCTCGACGCAGCCCCCGGCGCAGCCCCCAGCGTGAGTCTTCTACTCACTACCCACTGGCGCGTGCCGGGGTGTGCATCTTCTCTGCTGACATCTCCGGGCGTGCAGGAGCGGAGCAACAGCGAGAAGCAACAGCGGGAGCTGCCTCTGCCATGCCACCTCCGTCGACCACACCGCCCAGGGGCGAGTCTTCGGGCAATCTCTACCGCGACGAAGGGGAGGGGCTGGCAAGTGCAGGCTCCGGCAACCCCTTCCTTGACGCAGGTAAAGTTACTTGCCCCAAAGAATTCTTATCGCTTTGGTTTTTCTTCTTTTTGTCTTCTTGAACTTCCTTCCCAGCTTCATCTTAATCAATTCCTTGGCTTTCAATCTTCTTCTGACAGAGCTCATGGACACTGACGTTGTCATTGAAGAGACTGCCAAGGATGCCGCCACTGAAGCCGACAAGGTTGCCACCGAGGAGGCCGCCAAGCATGCCGCCGCCGAGGCCGCCAAAGCTGCTGCCGCCGAGGCTGCTGCCGTTGAGGCCGCCAAGGCCGCTGCCGCCAAGGCCGTTGCCGCTGAGGCCGCCAAGGCCGCGCAAGAGGAGGCCGCCAAGATGTCCGCCGAGGGAGCCGGCGAGGAGACCTGCGGCCATACTGACGGCGCTTCCGCCGCAGGAGCGCCAGGCGCTTCTAGTGCCGCGGGGCCCTCAACTGTCGAAGACCAACCCTCGTCGTCCCAGGCCCCTTCCTCAAGCCAATACATCAGGGCCGGCAAAAACGTTGTCAGCATGCCGGGGTCGGCAAACATCGAAGAGCTGGTTGAAGGAGAACATCTTGACGGGGAAATCACCGCCGCCGCCGCCAGTGAGCTCAAGGAGGAGCAGCTACTTCAGGCCATGAATGACAACTATCAGAAGCTCCAAACGCTCTACCGTGCCCGGAAGGAGAAACTGGACTCCCGGGCAGCGCTCGTCGAGGCCGCGGAAGGAGACTTCCAACAACGCGTCACGAAGACACAGGCTTGGTACTGCGAGGCCCTCCAAGAGCTGAATATTTACCGGGAGCAGCTGGCGGAAGAGCGGAACATCCTCCTGCTGAAGCAATCAGACATCGAGAAAGCGCAGGAGGAGGCTGCCCAGCAAGCCGCCGCGGCAGAAGCCCTCTTGACGCAGCGCCGCATCAGCCTTGACGCTCAAGAAGAGGACCTTGCCGCGCGCAAGGCGGCGCTTGCCGCCAAGCTTCGCAACAAGGATGAAGAGTTCGAAAGTCTTGTCGCACGGCGGGTCCAGGAGCTTGAGCAGAAACACTTTAAGACGCTCAGAGCTCTAACTGAAGACCACGCCGGCAAGCTCAAAGAGGCCCTCGACGCTGCCGGAGCTGCGGAGACCGCTAAGAACTTGCTGGAGGAGAAGACGAAGCAGCTCAAGGCCGCTCTCGAGGACCACGGCAAGAAGGTCTCAGCACTCGAGGCCGAGAGAGACAAGGCTCTCCATAGCCTGATGGAGACGCAGGCTGCCGCGTCCGAGAAGGTCCAGCAGCTTTCCTCCACCAAGGACTCCATTGAAGGTCTGAAGCTGAAGCTATCCACGCTGGAGGAGTCTCTTGAGGCCACCCGAGTTCGCGAGAGGACTCTTATCAAAGACCTCCACGACGAACAGGAGTTGCTCCAGAACGCCGCCACCACCCACAACGAGTACACTTCTTGCGTGAAGCTCTGGACTGCCAGGCTGGCGGACGTCGCCGAGAAGCTTGGCGCGGAGCTAGAGGCCATGGACTTGCCGGGCTTCGGATACTCTGTCGACGACAACATATCCTCAAGCGCCAGGCTAACCACGTTCTTCGACAAGCTCGTCGACGCCCTCAAGCTACTCCAGGCGAACCAGACAAGCAAGCTGGCCGACGAATCCTGGAAACTCTGCCAGCTCGTCCTCCGCAAGGTGTTGATGAAGGTGGCGTACAGGAACCCTGGCATCGACCTCTCCAAAGCCTCGAAGAGCTTGCCGAAGGACGCGGACGTCAAGGCTCTCGAGGAGCTTGTCACGCCCATCGTCGATCGGGTGAGCCAGGTGAAGAGGGTCGAGGGCGATAGCCGGGACTAGCCACATCCGCCTCATCTCTTCTCCATCTTGCCGCCGGCGTCATATGTAAAAGACAATTTGTCTTATGTCAGAAACGCGGCAAGCACTAGATGTAATATAACTTGCTCTCTTTGAATTATGGCATGCTATTCCCTTTGTTCAATTTCTTTCTGTATGGCGTAAGCCCTACGCTTTGCTGGGAACTTGCCGGAGCGTAACCCCGTCGCGAGCGCTGGATTTGGGTCGTCAGCAGCTTGCGGGCAGTGCTGCTCATGGCAAGAAATCTTGACGCTTTCAGCGCGGCCACCTAGACTGTTGAGCGGACTCGAAACAGAGTAAGGGCGCAGCCGATCATGACAAGATTCCATCGCGTGCAGGTTTTCCATACAAAGCCGAAATCGTTCAAGGGAATACAGCCTTACAAAAATCAAAATCTGCTTAAGGGGTTTAGCAACTTAGCTCTGCTCTTCGTCGCTATTCTTTTTCTTCTGGCAAGGCGCCAACCTTGAACGTCGTCTGGTATCCATACCACTATTCTCCTCCCCCCCCCCCCGGCAAACTTGCGCGCGAGGGAATCTTCTGTCTCTTGAGAAAAAGAAAGAAGAGAAAATAAAAGTATGGAACCTTGATGGTTCGTTAGCTCTTACCGGGATCGAGTGCAATACACATCTCAGATAACACATGCATATAAAATGACATGAAAATCAACAAGAAATGTAAAGCACACAGATCTTATTAAATATGCACAGGGATGTGCCTGCTCTGTACAACGGATTACATGCCAGCGGCAACACTTGTACAGAATGGCGTTGCCGGGATCTTGCCGGAGCGTTACGCTGCCGCGAGCGCTGGATTCGGGTCGTCAGCAGCCTGCTGGCCGTATCGCTATCACAGCAAGAAACCCGAACAACTGCGCCTTATGGGTAGAACTTGCAAAGGTGCTCGATGTTCCAGGAGTTGCTCACTGGCAAGCCCTCTTCGGTCTCCAGGCGGACAGCGCCAGGCCTGGTGACTCGCACTACCCGGTAAGGGCCTTCCCACTTCGGCGTCAACTTGTTGGAATTCTTGGCCGACTGAACGCGCCGAAGAACAAGGTCGCCTTCCTCAAGACTCCGGGCGTGAACCTTGTGACTATGGTAGCGGCGCAAAGCTTGCTGGTAGCGAGCGGCTCGCACAGCAGCCCGAAGACGGTTATCCTCAAGGAGCAGCGCGTCATCTTGCCGCAGCTGCTCTTCCTCAAGCTCATCATAAGCGAGCACTCGAGGTGACCCGTATATGAGTTCCGTGGGGAGAACTGCTTCCGCTCCGTAGACCAGAGCGAAGGGCGTCTGGCCGGTGGCTCGATTCGGCGTCGTCCTGATCGACCAAAGAACCGTCGGCAGCTCATCAATCCAGCGTCTTCCATGCTTGTGCAGCTTGTCGAAAGTTCTGGTCCGGAGACCACGCAGCACTTCAGCGTTCACCCTTTCCGCTTGGCCATTGCTTCTCGGGTGAGCAACAGAGGCAAAACAGATCTTGCCGCCAAGGTCTTGGACGTACTGCATGAAGGTGCGACTTGTGAACTGCGTACCGTTGTCGGTGATGATCCTGTTCGGCACACCAAAATGGCACACAATCCCCTTGAAGAAGTTGACTGCTGACTGTGCTGTCACCCTCCTCACTGCTTCCACTTCTGGCCACTTCGTGAACTTGTCGATAGGAACGTACAAGTACTCGAAGCCCCCGGCAGCGCGGGGGAAGGGACCCAGTATGTCGAGCCCCCAGACCGAGAAGGGCCAAGAGAGAGGGATCGTCTGGAGAGCTTGTGCTGGCTGATGAAGTTGCTTCGAATGAAATTGGCATGCTTCACACTTGGTTACTAGTGCCGTTGCATCCTGGAGGGCAGTAGGCCAGAAGAATCCTTGCCGGAACGCCTTGCCGACAAGGGCTCTCGAGCCTATGTGGGATCCACATATGCCCCCATGAATCTCTGCCAACAGCTCTAGTCCATCCTCCCGAGGAATGCACTTCAATTTCACACCGTTGGGTCTCTTTCTGTACAGGACGTCGTCGACGAACTGGTACATACTTGACTAACGGGCTACTTTCTCAGCTTCTTCCTGCTCCTCAGGGAGTTCTCCTGTCTGAAGGAAATGGACTATTTGCTGTGCCAATGCCGGAGCTTGTGGCTCGACGACAAGGACTAACGGCGACTCTTCAGCTGCGGGAGCATTTGCTTCTACGGCAAGAACCTGAGGATCTTGGCGGAGCAACTACTCACCGGCAACTGGTATTTCTTCGGCGGCAGGGGCGCTTGCTTCGGCGGCAAGAACCCAGGGTTCTGCGCGAAGCCGCTGCTCACCGGCAACCGTGTCGTTCCCGGCAAGATCCTTGCCGGGGGCTTCGGGAAGCCCTGCCAGGAAGTACTCGCCGGTACTTAACTTTCTTCTCTTATCAGGCCTTGTCGATGGCGACACGGATGGTTGAGTCAAGTGGAGCACAAAAGTCCCTCGTTCCACAAGCAGCTTGAGTGCGGCACGCTTCGACAGGTCGTCGGCAACGCTGTTCTCTGATCGAGGAACATGCTCTGTCTGAAGACCGTCAAAGCGCTCCTCCAGCTTCCTCACTTCATCGACGTATGCTTCCATTAACGGGCTCTGATAATCTTTGTTGACCTACCTCACGACGAGCTAGGAGTCACCTCTGACGATGAGCTTCTTGATCCCAAGGTCTGCCGCGATCCTGAGACCGGCAAGCAGTCCTTCATACTCTGCCGTGTTATTGGTCGATCTCTCCCGGGGAAAATGCATCTGGATGATGTACTTGAGGTGCTCTTCGGTGGGTGCGACAAGCAGCACGCCGGCACCGGCGCCTTGCAGCGAAAAGGCCCCATCAAAGTACATGATCCATTCGCGATCTGTTTCCTTGCCGGGAATCGCTAATTCTTGAACTTCGTCGTCTGGCGTAGGGGTCCATTCTGCAATGAACTCTGCCAAGGCTCTGCTCTAGATAGTTGAAGAACTTTCAAACTTGAGACCAAAGCATGACAGCTCCAACGCCCACGATCCTTCCGGTTGCTTCTGGGTTCCGGAGAATCCATTGCAGCGGAAAGCGAGTGACGACGGTGATGTCATGTGCATGGAAGTAATGGCGCAGCTTCCTCGAGGCCATGAGAAGGCCGAAGAGCAACTTCTGCACACCAGAATATCTCGACCTAGCCCCCTGCAACAGGGAGCTGACGAAATAGACTGGGCGCTGCACCATCTTCTTCTGCACTGCTTGACTTGACTGCGCGGATCTTTCCTTGTCGGCACCAGACTCTGCCGGGGCCGGCCCCGGCAACTCACTTGGCGGGCCTGCCGTTGCCGCTGCATCCTCCTCTGCTTTTCTCTCTGCCACCAGCGCAGCACTAACCACTTGACTCGTTGCCGCCAGATATAGCAGCAACGGCTCTTGTGGTCTAGGCGCGACTAGTACTGGCGGAGAGGAGAGGTACTTCTTCAAATCCTGCAGCGCTGCCTCCGCTTCTGAAGTCCATTTCATTGGACCTGCCTTCTTCAAAATTTTGAAAAACGGCAGGGCGTGCTTAGCAGACCTTGCGATGAACCTACTCAAAGCAACGACTCAACCGGCAAGGCGGCGCACATCCTTAACTCGTCTTGGCGCTTCAATCTGCTCAATTGCCTTGATCTTGTCGGGATTGGCTTCAATTCCACGCTGAGATACAAAGAACCCGAGAAGCTTGCCTGATGGGATGCCAAACACGCACTTCTCGGGTTTGAGCTTCAGGTTGATCCTGCGCAGATTTGCAAATGTCTCCTCCAGATCTTGAATCAGTGTTGCCTTGTCCTTGGTTTTGACCACTATATCATCCATGTAAGCTTCCATATTCCTATGCAGCTGGGCCCCGAAACCAATCTGGATAGCTCTTGCGAAGGTCGACCCAGCACTTTTCAACCCGAAAGGCATACGCAAGAAGCAATATGTGCCACACGGGGTGATAAATGCGGTCTTCTCTTCGTCTTCCTTCTCCATGAAGATCTGGTGGTAGCCTGAGTATGCGTCAAGAAATGACAGCAAATCGCAGCTGGCAGTGGAATCCACAATCTGGTCGATGCGCAGCAAGGGAAAGGGATCTTTCGGACAGGCTTTATTGATATCTGTAAAGTCAATACATAGCCTCCATTTACCGTTCGCCTTGCGCACAACAGCTGGATTGGCCAACCATGTAGGATGGAGGACTCCTCTAACCAGGCCTGCCGCCTCAAGCTTCTTAATCTCTTCTGCAATAAATTCTTGCCGCTCCAAAGCTTGCTTCCGCACCTTCTGCTTGATGGGCCGTGTGTGAGGACAGACAGCTAGGTGGTGCTCAATTACCTCCCTGGGAACACCGGGGATGTCAGATGGTTGCCATGCAAACACATCGACATTCGCCCGCAGGAAGGCAAGGAGCGCGCTTTCCTATTTGTCGTCAAGGGTGGAACTTATGGTGAAAGTTCCCCCCGTCCCGTCCTCCTTGGCGGGCACCTTCTTGGTCTCAGGCGGAGCAGCCTTGGATTTCTTGGTCTGGCCAGCAGAGCTCTCTGGTGCACCCTCGACGGTAGCGCAGCACTCCGGAGAGGCGCGCTTGCCGGAGTTTGTACCAGAGGTCTTGCCAGGCTTCTTCTTCTTGCCGGGATCTTGAGCGGCAGGAGCATGCGCCATGGCGGCGGACGCTGCAACTGCTTCCCGGTAAAGCTTGTCAGTGCAAATGAGCGCGTCTTTCTTGTCGGAGTGGATAGTGATGACGCTCATTGGACCGGGCATTTTCAAGACGTCGTAGGCGTAGTGCGAGGCCGCCATGAACTTAGCCAGCGCTGGGCTGCCGAGGATTCCATTATATGGCAACGGAATCTTGGCGACGTCGAAGACGACCTTCTCCGTCCTGAAGTTCAGCTCGCTGCCGAAAGTTACCGGCAGCGTGATCTTGCCTTTTGGCTGGTTCCTTCCCGGATTGACCCCTTGGAAAGAACCTGTCTCCTCAAGGTCCTCGTCAGGAATCTGCAGCCTCTTGATGACGTCTGGCGTGATCAAGTTCAGGCCGGCCCCACCATCAACTAACATTTTCGTCACCTGGAGGTTGCGGATCGTTGGTGAAACCAACAACGGCAAACACCCGACCGCAGTTGTGCGATCAGGGTGATCCACGGCGTCAAAAATGATAGGTGTGTGGGACCACTTCAGTGGCTTCTGTGCATCAATAGAGGGTTCTGCCGCATTAATCTCACGCGCCCACCGCTTGAGTTGGCGGTGAGAGAAATGCAATGAAGCGCCCCCGTTGACGCACATGGCCTCTGTAGCCTTCTGGAACTCGTGTTCGCTGGACTCGTCGCCCTCTGCATCACCATCATCATCTCCTTGCTCTTTGGCGCGGCCCCGGGCAGGCTTCTCTTGCTGCTGCCTGGGCTTGCCGCGGCGACCTCCTCGACCGCGCTTCCTGCCAGACCCTCCGGCACCATCTTGGGCTCTCTCCTTGTCGCGCCTTTCGTACTCGGCGCGCTGCTTCTCGGCAAGCTCCTCAACTTGCCGACAGTCTTGGAGATCATGGCCCTTGGTGCAGTGGATCTTGCAGTACTGCTTGCCGGATCCTTCTGGCTTGTCGGCAGCCGCCAAGGCTTGACACGCCGCACACCCGGCAACCTCCTTGCTGGGGTCGTCGGTCTTGGACTTCTTGGCGGTGCTGGTGTTGCTGGAACCTTCAACGGCAAGCACGGCCTTGCCCTTGCACTTCTTGTTCTTCCGCCGCCCCTTCTTTGCCGGGGCAGGAGCGTCTTCACTATCGGAGTCGACTCCAGCGCCAGCGTTCTCGTCGGGGAGCCTCCTTCCTTCTTCTGCCCGAGCACATTTATCGGCCAAAGCGTAGAACTCGGCGACATCCCTGACTTTGTTCATCGCCAGCTCCTCCCGCATCTTATGATTGCACACATTCTGATGAAAGGCGCTGATGACGGCGGTGGGATGAACGTTAGGAATGTTGTGCTGGATGCGGCTGAACCTCTGGATATACTTGCGCAAAGTTTCGCCCTCCTTCTGGGGAATGATGTGCAGATCACTCTCCTGGCCAGGAGCTTGATGGCCGCCGGTGAAGGCACCAACAAACTGTTGGCACAGGTCGGCCCAAGAAGAGATGGAATTCTCGGGCAGGTGCATCAACCACGATCTCACGTTGGGCTTCAGCACCAACGGAAAGTAGTTGGCCAGTACCTTATCGTCACGAGCCCCGGCAGCCTGCACCGCGATGGTGTAGATGCTCAAGAACTCGGACGGATGGGTCTTGCCATCGTATTTCTCCGGTACTTCCGGCTTGAAGGAGCGGGAGCTAGGCCACTGGACTTGCCGCAGCTCACGAGTAAACGCTGGGCAACCCACCTCGTAGGGTAGGCAGCCAGGGTACCCTGGCGCGGGCTCGTCAACAGCGGTCCCAGCGCGCTTGTCAGACTGGCGACGCGCTTCCCTTCGGCGCTCGATGGTGGTTCGAGCGTCCTCCTTCTTCCGTTCCCGAAG
The DNA here is from genome assembly GCA_039707655.1 of Elymus sibiricus. Taxonomy (NCBI): domain Eukaryota; kingdom Viridiplantae; phylum Streptophyta; class Magnoliopsida; order Poales; family Poaceae; genus Elymus; species Elymus sibiricus. The sequence goes on along the minus strand of CM077667.1, from coordinate 192,724,488 downwards.
AACGTGACGTTGATCTCGGCGAACCCGCGGATCAGATGACGCCGTGGAACCATCCTCACGGGCACTGGTCTGTCGAGTTAACGACCGCTCTTGATGCAGTGGAGGGGAACGCAATGTAGTCGTTCCAGCTCTGGTCTTCTCTCCATCGCCACGCACCAGCCTAGACGACTGCAGCCGCGAGGGTTCACCCTGCTGCGGTACGTCGTTGTTGGCTAGGCCGATGAGGCTCTGGATAGCGGCTCGCCACTCGTCTAGCTTCTCCGCGGCGGGAGGGAAGTCTAGGAGCAGCTGAGCTCGCGCCAACGCCTCTGCTGGCGTAGGCGGCGGCGACAGGTGCGAAGAACGTGAGGTGCTCAAACTCCTAACAGGGTTAGAAGGAGCACCATCACGACTCTGCACCCGCGCGCGGCTTCCACCAGCGCGCTGGCGTGGATCTTGGCCCTGCGCACCCTGGGAGTGATGCACAGGGGTCTTCCCATGCGGACGCCTAGAACAACCAACGTCTTGAGGCCGCACGTCACGCGCGTCCTGAGAAGGTCGCGGTGCGTGCGCCGGTGTATTCGTCCTGGAAGGCGCCGCTCCATCCTTGGAAGTCGCTGCACCACCCGCAGGTTGCGCAGCTCCATCCTTGGACCTGTTGCTCGTCCGGCTCAGATCGCCGGAACGCCGTGGAAGCTCGGAGCCTCCACCTCCTCCACCCGCGTCTACCCCGTCGCCTGCGCGCGCAGCATCAGGCACGACGGGTGCGGATGGACCAACCGCCATGAAACCCTTCTTCTTGGGAGCCATGGTGGTGAAGATGATCGAAGATCTGACGCGCTGATCGCTAGATCAGGTTCGCACAACCTCGACCCCCCCTACCACTACTAGGAAAAGGGCTGCTAGTGGCGCACCTGTTTTCGCTACTAATGGCGCACTACAGGTGCGCCACTAGCACCACGCCATTAGAATTTTTTACTAATGGCGCACCACTGGTGCACCATTAGTATCTGGTATACTAATGGCGCACCATGCAGTGCGCCATTAGTATAGCCCACGGTGCGCCATTAGTATGCCTCCCAGGGGCCATATTTACCCATGTGCTTTGGCATACTAATGGCGCACTGGTGGATGATGCGACATTAGTGTGCTCTGGCTTACTAATGGCGCACTATGTGGTGGTGTGCCACTAGTATGAATATTAGGGATTTTTTTTTTCGTTTCTGATATTTTCACAGGTTACAAAATATATTATTTGACAGAATATAGCTAGCACCACACAGCAACAGCAGATTCATCGAATACAATAGAAGATTAGTGTCCGAATACAATTCATCATATTAGTCTCCGAATTTAAAATACCGAACAAAGTTAGAACATTACAAGTCTCGAAACCGCGAGTAGCGAGTTTGTCTTCACATTACAAGTCGATATCGATCATCTAAACTACCATCACATAGAAGAGAGCTGCGGTCATCACGATGAGCATAATCGCGATGAAACTGGTCTTCATCCGGTTCCTCCAACGCTCCCTCCTCTCTCCCGCTAGATAGCGCGCGTATCTAGATTCCGCCTCCGCCCTAGTGGTGTACCCTTTGTAACTGTTACCGCTGAAACGGTGAACATGTGTCCGACACTCCTCCCAGTCGTCGTAGACTCCGGGAACCCTACCCTTGTACACGACATACGACGGCATCTCTATGCACTAGCCAAACAAAACGTTAGTACCAATTCACAGACAATACATAAGCAATATATAAATATGCAACAAAAGGATCGGAAGAGAAAAGCAAGACATTAATAGCATCGATTACATCTAAGTTGAACGACTGTCCAAACCAAAGAGACATACAAGTTCATCAAAGTTTAATTACAACATGAGCCAATCGATGTTTCAAAACTAGACATAGCATCACTACTTTCGACTCGACTCAAGGGACCGGAGCGTGGATGAAGCCGCCGTCTATCGTGATGGTCATGAAATCGCGGGCGTTGTCAGCCTGCATTTGTAGCGTTGTGTCTATCTCACTGTTGGACGGTTGATTTCTGAGGTAGAACTGCCCCGAGGTACGAAGGACATCTTGATGGATGATTTCCGCAAACTCCGACTGGATGCGAAAGAATTCTTGTCTGATGTCCGTGTCCTGGATTGCCGACAAGCTTGTGGCCCAAGCTTTGAGATTATTTGGTAGCAGAAGGTGATTATGGTCCCGTACGATCGCCCGCACGTGATGGAGGGCGTAGTAGGCATCCTTCTGACCGCCAGGCGGCTGCTTGACGCAGGGGAACGTCGTATTGTGGGCGAACACGTGCTTGCCATACTTACGAACTGGCCTGGTGGAGGTGCCTCCAGATTTGGCGTAGCCGGGGAGAACATCATCAAGAACTTTCTTGACATTTGTGTAGTCTTTCTTCGACTGACGGTTCGAGTCGAAATACGTGGCCATGGAATATTTCAGGCTTAAGAGGATGAGTGTGCAATGTGTGTCACTGCACAAAACACGGAATGTTAAAAAAAACGATCGAAATCTAAGAAATCATATGTTACGGGGCGGTTGAGGGGACGACTTACTCGGGAAAGTAAGGCACGAGGAAGTTATCCTTATCTGGGTTTGCCAGAATGACGCCTTCGAGGTAAGAACTCGCGACTTGCCGGTCCCCAGCGCTGCCCAAGATCTTGGCACGCATGTAGAAGGGGTCGACTATCACGATGTCCGGGGTCTTGTCTCTAATGATCCGCATCTCCATACTCAGCGAAAATAGCCGAACGAAGGTGTAGTGCAGCAGATGAAGGTTAAACATAGCGAAGATGTCATCAAACCGCAGGACGATCGTACCCCCGATGGCGCTATCCACAAAGCCCTTGCCCTCTGGCACCTTGGCCACGAAAACCGGGTATGCCACGTCATTCTCTCGGAGACGCCGCTTTTCCAAAGAAAGAACACTGTCATGCAGACTCCGCATAGCACCGGTTGCAACATTGAGCATATTAGTCGGTAGCATCGGCCTACCCGCCACATGCACCTTCCTCGAGATATCCTTAGGTGAAGGTGGCCCGTCCTGAGCATGGGTCGTACTCGGTGCCGGCTGGCTCGCACCCTTGTTACTCTTTCTTTTCCGTCCCTTCTTCTTCTGCTGTAATGGGACCGAGTTCTGCTCACAGACCGCCTTCTTGAGTGTGCTGGGGCTGATAATATTTTGCACCTCGGCTATCTGAGGCTCGGTGAAGTCGGCAGCTGGAGGCGTCTCCTGAGAACTGAACGCCAGACGACGCCTGTTGCAATTGGGTTTCTCCGCGGTACCAGCTAGATCGCGATCGTCTTTTGCAGGGTTGGGTTCTTGAGAAGGAGGCCCCATGAATTCGTCATCGCACCCATGTTCGTTGAAGTACTTATCGACGTTGGTAAATGTACCGTCGTCGTTTGGATCCTATGCCATATGCATATCCGGCATGTCCGGTAGCGTTGCGGCGGTCTTGCCATGGCTTGGCGCCGGCACGACTGGCGGTGTTGTCTTTGGGGTGGTGTCCCCCGCCCCCAAACGAATCTGGCTCTTCGGCCAAAGCAGGGGCCAGCTTAGGCAGGCGCTGAGGGTCATCACATCATCTTCGTCGGCCCCGGCGGGTCGAATCGGAGGTAACAACTCGTCGCAGCCTGGCAGCACCCGAACCAGTTGAACCCTATACACGGTGGGTGGCATTGGATTACCGTGGAACACGGGGTTGCCCGGTTGAACGATTTTGCCCTTGGCGACATCGACCAACTCATTGTTCACGAAGTGCAGGAGAGTGCACGGAACGTCGGCGGCGCCCTGCGAAAACATGTAGGGCGTCAGGGATGCCCAGTCAAAGGCAAGGAGATGAAGTCCTCGGCCGAGAGGCTTAATTAGTTACCGTGATGATGGCGTCGAGCTCGGCTAATGTCGAGGCACCGCCAACGGCGGGCGTGCAATTGACGGAGGGGCCGCTTGCTGCCGAGGTGCCGGCCGGCGTACACCCGGGTGCATTAAGCTCCAATGCCCGTGCCGGCGTCGGAGAGACCAATACCGGCTCCGCCGGAGACACCAATGGCGCCGCCTGCGCGTTGTGCGAGTTGCTGGCCGTGAAGCTGGGAATCGGGGGCAGCCCTGTTGGCCGCTCGCAATCCACGTCGTCAGCCCATGAATCAAGGTAGGCATAATGCCGGTGAGCGTCGATCCCAGTTGTTGTTGCACTTGCTCTTGGACAATCTCCGGAATCCGCGCCACTTGTGCCTTGAGTTCTTGAACCTCGCGCGACTGGCTTTCCGAGCTGGTCTTTCTCTCCTTTCGCCCACCAGCGTTATAGTATGACGACCATTTTGTGGACAAGCCTTTGCCGGCCACACGACCAGCTGACGACAGCTTACTGAGCTTATCCTTGTTTTTCATTACGTTCAACGCCCTATTTAGAGTGCTGTCCCAAGGGATGCTCTGAGACGACCCCGCGCTACTGCTTTCAGTCTCCTGCGCCAGAACAAGCTCAAGCGCCCTGGTCTTCGGATCCGTGGTAAGCTCCTTTGTTACCGGGTCCTCCTTGTACCGGGCCCTAACATAGTTCCTGGTCTGCTTGTCACGGTATTTCTCGAAGCGGGGCGGTAGGCCTTGCTCGGCACACTCCGCGTCCTCCTTGTCCCATATAGGCTCCGCCACTCTGTAACCGCCGGGACCGAGTTTGTGTTCCCCTAAGTTCAACTCCCGCATTTCTTTCCCCCACTGACTTGATTCGGAGGTTGCGCTGCTCTCGCACTTGATCTTGAACTCCTTGTAGTCATCTTCGCTGATCGAAGGATTTTTCGCCTTGATCTTCTCATAACTATCACCTTTCTCAATCATTCTTTTCACCGCGCTTCTCCAAGTAGACAGGGCCGTGCTCATCCTCGTGAGGGCGGCACTGTTCACTTTATTCCCTGAGAGGCGTGTGTTTTCAAATTCAGCGGGGAACTTGTATCGTTCGTGCAGCTTCGTGAAGAGGAGGTTGCGCAAATTCCCTCGGTCCTTATGCCTTAGGTTCTCGGTGTTGATCGAGACGGTGCTTCGGAGAATGCACCCGAGCTGAACCGAGTACCCCTTGACTATTTGTTTGGGCTCCGTTGGATGCCCGTCGGAGTCCACTTGAGTAAATTCCTCCTTGACGGTGCGGAGCACGTTCGGGCGCCGGTCCTTCCGTTACCTCTTCGGTTGGCTGCCATCTGTGCGTGCGCTGCCATCATCAGTGGTGGCATCCTCGGCGGCACCATCAGTGGTGGCATCCTCGGCGGCACCATCAGTGGTGTCATCCCCGACGCCACTAGGGGTTGTGTAGTCAGGATCGGTGTCTTCCGCGGCGTCCTCATAGCGGTGAGGTTGTTCCTCCATCTCCTGGGACAGCTCCCAGAATTGCTTGCCGCCCGAACCACCGACCTCATCGTTGTGGGCCATGTTTCGCTCTAAATAGGAAAAAAGTTTGGTCAAAAAGTTGGTTATTGTCAAGGAACAAGATCATGGTCTCATCATTTAGGGTTTGTCGACACCGAGGCATCCTAAAAGCTAAGCTTTTATCATTTAGGGTTTGTCGACGCCGAGGCACCCTAAAAGCCTAAGCTTTCATCATTTAGGTTCTTATCGACACCGAGGCACCCTAAAAGCTACTTAATTAAGTACTAAGATACCCCGGCGCATGCATTAGTAGCAAGTACCCCATATGTCCGATTTTTAGCAAAGTCATGCTAAAATTCACGGAAAATTTCAGCATGACCTTTGCTGAAAATAGGACATATGGAGTACCCGAATTTGCCGGAACGGAAGTTAATCGACATTACGGCAAACTCAAGGGCCTCTCGGGGTACCTGCAAAATCATCACGACACGATGGTCGGAGACAAAACCCAGCAAACTAGCACCACAATGTGCCTCTACTTTCATATGGATGAAAAGGCCACAGACCATATGGTCCTCTGCTTTCATATGGACAAAAATCAGCTCAACTTATGTGAGCTTCCATTCCAGATCTAATAGGTCACCCAACAAAAAATCATCAATAGTTTAGCAAGTCTGTACCCTCAAGAATGAACATATAGCAATATCTGTTGTCCCCCCATAACATACGGAAATCAAAATCAGCTCAACTTAGATGAAAATTGCCTTTGCTGCATGGAATAGAACATAACGTAAGGAGCCTAGTTCAACCCTTTAGAGTAATAAACGTCATCGGTCAAACAAATTTGTACTAGACACTCAAGGTAGCCAATGAAGTTATTACATCACAGTTCTAAATTGCAGTTTAGTTTGTATGGAGATTTTGTGAAAAAATATTGCTGTTCTTGTCTGCTTGATTAAAGAAATTATCTGTTGTGTCAATATCCATTTCCTTTCATGAATTTTTATCAGGTGTGCCCTTTATTTTTTTTCAGATACATCACTCGTGAGGATGTAGTCGAGGTGAAGGGCAAAGTGGCATGTGAGATCAGCTCAGCTGATAAACTTACATTGACAGAGCTTATGTTGCAAGGTACTTTGAATGATGCTACTGTAGATCAGATGGTGTCTTTTTTTTTTCTTTGTTTGGCAAGAAAAGCTTCAGGATGCCCCAAAGCTAGCCAAGGGAGGAGTTTGACCTGCTACTAGTTTCAAGAGACATGGCGAAGGGTTGCAAATAGCCAGCTTGAATGCAAGGTAGTAATAGCTAATACTGGATTTTCTTTGTTTGGCAGAGGAAGGAGGAAGGAGGAGAGGTACCTGGGCGGGCGCGGCCGGTCGCCGGAGGGGTCGGGGTCGGGGTCGGGGTCGGCGGCGGCGGCGGCGTCGAAGCGATGGCTCGAGGGCGTCCGAGCTCGTCCGGGTCCTCGTAGTCAAAGAAGAAGACGGCGGCGGTCCTCCTGGGTGCCTCGGTTGGTCGTGGGGAGGCCGACGGCCACGTGCTTCGCGGGTCGGCGGCGGTCGTCGTCCTCCACCCCGTGCCCGGACTGAGGTAGAGGCGGCGCAGGGCAGGGGCCGACGCGGGGAGGCTGTCGGCGACGGCGAGGTCGCGGAGGCGTCGGCGATGGCGGAGCTGCAGTGGTGGGGGGCGCGGGGGCGCGGGGGCGGCGGCGCACGTAGGGGCGGCGGCGTCGTGGGTCGGGGCAGCGCGCGGGGGGGGGGGGGGGAGTGGATATGGCGAGAGGGAGGGACGAAGGGGTCGGGCGAGTTAGAGCTAGGGGGAAGCTTACTAATGGCGCACCCCCGATCGGTGCGCCATTAGAAATCTTTTTTTTATAGCAATGGCGCACCCCTTAGAGGTGCGCCATTAGAAAGCTTTTTTTTTTAGATAGCAATGGCGCACTACCCGAGCGGTGCGCCATTAGTATGTTTTTTTATTATTATTTTTTGTTGCTATTTTTTAATATTTTTTTATAAAAACAGTAATAATTTTTTATAAAAACAGTAATAATTTTTTTATTAATATGAAAAAATATCATCAAATGGGGGTGCTCGGTGGTGGCGGTGGAGCGGGGGAGGGTGCGGTGGGTCGGCGGCGGCGGTGGAGCGGGGGAGGGTGCGGGGGGTGCTCGGCGGCGGTGGAGCGGGCCGGGGAGGGTGCGGGGGGTCGGCGGCGGCGGTGGAGCGGGGGAGGGTGCGGTGGGTCGTCGACGGCGGTGGAGCTAGCGGGGGAGGGTGCGGGGGGGATCGAGATCGAGATGGAGGGGGATAGCGATCGAGATGGAGGGGGATCGAGATCGAGTGTCCTCATGAATATTCAATATTTTTTTCATATTGAATATGAAAAAATATCATCAAATTTGAAAAAATATTCATGAATTCAAAAAGTGCCCATGAAATTTAAAAATATTCATGAGTTCAAAAAGTGCCCATGAAATACAATCGAGAAATGAAGACTACGATTTAAATACAATCGATCTTAGCTAGCTATCTGTTCACAATCTTCTTGCCCTTCTTTTTCGCAAATGGAGTTCTTCTGTGGAACGGACGTCCTTTAGGTAGGGTGGTCCTGCTTCTTCTTGTGGTGTATGCTGCTACTTCATCGTCGTCGTCATGTTCCATCTTCGGGTCGCCGTACTTGTCGAAGTCTTGATCATTGGCGACTCCATCCATTCCGATGATCTTCCTTTTGCCTCTCCTCACGACAACACGACTGGGCTTTGACGGGTCGGTAATGAAGAAGCATTGGTCCACTTGGGAAGACAGTACCCATGGCTCATTTTTCACGGTGACGTTTGCGCCCGCGGTCTTGGATTTGGCTTCGGGTATAACCATGGTGGTGAAATACCGGTCTTCTTTTAGGACGCTCTTGGCCCATCTGACACGGAACATCGGGACCTTCTCTCCAGCGTAGCTCAGCTCCCAGATCTCCTCGATCCTTCCATAGTATCTGTCCTTGTCGTTACCAGTGTAGGATTCCATCGTTACCCCGGAGTTCTGATAAACATCGCTCTTCATGTCCTTGTCCTCGGTGTAGAATGTGTAGCCGTTGATATCATACGCCTCATAGGTCATCAGGTTGTGCTCGGCGCCCTGTGACAAGGCGAATATGAGTTGTTCTTCCGCGGAAGAATCCTCATGTAAAGGGTACGACAGAAGCTTCTGCTTGAACCAACGCGTGAAACATGAGTTGTGCTCTTTGATTATATCTCCGTCCGTCCTCTGTTGGCCTCGGTCATTGTACGTCTTCTCAATAAAGGTTTTGTGCTCTACCACCCAAGGATCGACCACGTCTATGTGTTGTAGCGCGACTAGGTTTGCTCTTTCAAAGTCGGCGAGTCGACCCTCGAAGTCGACATGCATTTCGCGCCGACCCTCACGGTGACCCCATCCAGCGAGCCTGCCGAGGTGCCTGTTGACGGGCAGACCAACGGGGTTCTCGATGCCTAGATAATTCGTGCAGTAGGAGATGCACTCTTCGGTCAGAAAGCCCCTGGCTATGCTTCCCTCTGGACGTGACATGTTGCGAACGTATCCTTTGATGACACCATTCATCCTTTCGAACGGCATCATGCTGTGCAGGAACGTCGGCCCGAGTTGGATGATATCCTCCACGATATGGACCAGCATATGCACCATAACGTCGAAGAATGCGGGCGGGAAGTACATCTCAAGCTCGCATAGTATCACCATGATCTCTTCCTGTAGCCTTCTGAGTTGCCTCACGCCAACCGACTTCCGAGAGATGACGTCGAAAAAGTTGCATAGGCCAAATAGCGTTTCACGGACGTGCGCGTCCATGATCCCACGGATTGCAACTGGAAGTATCTGCGTCATCAGCACGTGACAGTCGTGAGACTTCATCCCGCTGAACTTCTGCTTCGCTGGGTCTAGGTATCTGCTTATCTTCCCCGCGTAACCGTAAGGAAGTTTTACTCCTACGAGGCAGGTGAAAAACTGCTCAATCTCCTCCTGACTTAGAGTGAAGCACGCGGGAGGGTAGTCATTTCCGGTCTTCTTGGCCTTTTTGCCTTTGCGACGACTTTCTGTGTCCTGCTTCGCCTCATCATCATCATCATTAGCGTGAAGCTCCTCCCTGATGCCCATTGATTTCAAGTCTGCCCTTGCTTTCGGCCCATCTTTGGTCCTATCTGGCATGTTGAGCAGGGTACCAAGCAGACTCTCGCACACGTTCTTCGTGATATGCATGACATCAAGGCTGTGAGGCACACGGTGGATCTTCCAGTACGGCAAGTCCCAGAAAACAGACCTCGTTTTCCATACCTTCAGCAGCGGCTCTGGCGCCTCTCGCTTCTTTCCCGGCTCTGGCGCATTTTGCTTCTTTCCCGGCAGTGGGCAATCTTTCCAATTTTTCAACAGCTCGTCTATTTCCTCGCCGCTCCTCGTACGCGGGCGTCTTCGGGGTTCGGTTTCACCATCGAACAGATCCTTGCATTTTCTCCACGGGTCATCGTCGCGAAGCCACCTTCGATGTCCCATGAACACGGTTTTCGAAGACCCAGGATCTCTATCTAGCTGGCGATACGTTGTGTCATCCATGCACCTGACGCATCCAGAAAATCCGTGGACCACCTGCCCCGCGAGATATCCGTAACCGAGATAGTCGTGCACCGTCGTGAGCAGTGCGGCTCTCATAGGGAAATATTCTTTCTCTGCGGCGTCCCACGTATTGGCTGGCGTTTTCCACAGCGTGTCTAGCTCCTCTTTCAGCAGCCCCAGATACAGATTGATGTCGTTCCCTGGTTGTTTCGGCCCTTCAATTAGCATACTCATGTGAATGTACTTCCTCTTCATGCACAACCAGGGGGGAAGGTTGTACATCCACACAAACACAGGCCAGGTGCTATGTGTGCTTCTCTGGCTGCCAAACGGATTGACTCCATCGGTGCTCGCGCCCAGCACGATGTTCCTTGGATCGTTCCCAAATTCTGGGTCTTCGAAGTTCAACGCTTGCCACTGGCTCGCATCCTTAGGGTGACTCAGCATCTTGTCTTTTTTATTTATCTCCGGATCATTTCCGTCATCTTCTCGCTTCTTCTCCTCCCTATCCGCGTGCCAACGCAGGAGCTTTGCTACCTTAGGGTCCGCGAAATACCGCAGCAGACGAGGAGTGATCGGAAAGTACCACACCACTTTTCGAGGAGCATTCTTCCTCTTCTTGTATCGAGTGACGCCGCACACCGGACATATGGTAGACTCCGCGTGCTCGTCCCGATAAATGATGCAATTGTTCATGCACACATGGTATTTCACGTGCGGTAAATCCAGAGGACACACGATTTTCTTCGCCTCCTCGAAACTGGTCGGGCACTTGTTCCCCTTGGGAAGACGTTCGTGCCAGAATGACATGTTCTCGTCGAAGCATGCGTCGGTCATTTTGTGTTTTACCTTCATCTCCAGAGCCATGAGCGTTACTTTCAGGCGGGTATCCTCGGGCCTGCATCCTTCATACAATGGAGTAACCGCGTCTATCTCCAGTTGATCCAGCTTGGCTTTCTCTCGGGCGGCAACTCTTGCGTTATCCGTCTGCTTGAGAAGCAGCTCTTGAATATGAGGGTCCTGCACCCAGCCTCCATCGTCGTCTGCTCCGGCATCTTCATCTTCATGATCATGCCCTTCGTCTTGATCTTCCTCATCATCATGTCCGGCATCTTCTACATGATGACTGTGTACAGCATCACCGTCGTGATCATGTCCTGGAGATTCTTCGTCTTCTCGACCGCCCTCGCCGCGGTGGTTGTCTTGCTGCCCTTCCTCATTTCTTGCCCGGCCCCCATGGACGACTTCATAGTCATCTTCATCACCTTGCCACCGATAGCCATCCATGAAACCACGCAAGAGCAGGTGGTCCCGCACCTGCCCGGAATCCAGGTCCGCAATAAGGCGCTTCAGCTTGCATCTTCGACACGGACATCTTATCTCCGTCTCGTTCTTTTGAAGCATCTCGGCCTTCGCGGAGCTCAAAAACCTATTCACGATGCCTTCGGTCATCGTGCGGACCATGGTCGCCTGCGGGGTAGAGCAAAACGATATTTTAGAACCAAGAAAAAATTTGGCATGACTTTCCCTAAAAATAGGACCAAAAAGAATGCATAGTGCCAAAATTCTCGCCGAAACGGAAATGAATCAACATTCCGGCAAAATATTGGCAACTATCGCATTTCAAATACCGGTACCTGCAAACACAAACATATATGCAACACCACAAACATATGCAACACCACAAACATACATAGATCTAGCAAGGCCATAAAAAGTTCATGTGCACGTTGTTGGAGCGAGGGAGAGAAAAAAAGTAGATCTACAACATAAAGATAGCTTTCCCCTTACTTACCTATCAAAAAAAGGTAATTTAACCACCTAATTTTGATGAATCTATGGTGCAAATGAGGTGAGGAGGAGGAGGCAGCCGACACAATCTTGGAGGAGGAGGTGGAGAGAATGAAGTGGGGAAAGTGAGTGTGTAGGTGTGGCTGTCCAAAATATCTAGCTGGTCCCAGGTTACTAATGGCGCACCACCCATATATGCGCCATTAGTAACCCTGGTTACTAATGGCGCACCAGCTTGAGGTGCGCCATTAGTAGTTTTGCAAAAAAAAAAAAAAAAATAGTAGTGGCGCACTGTGTTGGAGGTGCGCCATTACTAGTTAAACTAGTAATGGCGCACTCTTCCATGGTGCGCCATTAGTATTTTTGGAAAAATGAAAAAAAAACATTTGTCACTAATGGCGCACCGTGGGTCTGGTGCGCCATTAGTGTCTACCACACTAATGGCGCACCAACTCATGGTGCGCCATTACTATATAGTAGTGGCGCACCACATGTCTGGTGCGCCATTAGTAGCCATATCATCTATAGCCCTTTTCCTAGTAGTGTACCTGGCGCGCCAAAGATGTCGTGGGAAACGAACACCTATGGGATCACTATCGAGCGGATCCCTTTACTGTTCGGCAAGGGGAGAGGATTGCACAAAGAGCAGAACTAATGAACAGCACACGGGGATTTACCCAGGTTCGGGCCGCACGGATGCGTAAAATCCTACTCCTGCTTTGATTGTATTATTGTGGATGTCCTTGGCCAAGTTCTGGGAGCTACAGTATTCAGTAGCTACGCATGCAGAATGGGCTTCCGAAGTCCCCCTTCTGTACGCCTCGGGCCTCCTTTTATATAAGTTAAAGGGGCTACCACAGTGGCGTACGAGATAAGGCATGAGGTGGAAAGTAGCTATAGTGTTACCACAGTGTTATCATACCTAACCCTGACGGCTTAGGACAAACTCATTAAATGCACCGTGAGGTGTCCGTCGAGGTGTCCCTTAGCGTCTCGGGCTTGGAAAAGCTTTACAGGGGATGGGCAAAAGCAGCCATCCCATCAGCACCGCTTAAGCATCTCATGGCCAGCATTACGCCACGTCACCATGAGGACAAGCCCTAAACGACAAGGCTGGCCGCTGCACTGGAGCGATAGCGCTGCACTGTGCAGAGCCTTGCCGGGACCGAATCCTTGCCGGGCCCGGGGCTTGCCGGGACCGAATCCTTGCCGGGCCCGGGGCTTGCCGGGACCAGGTCTTGCCGGGCGTGAGGCTTTGCCGGCAAGGGTCTTGCCGGGCGCGAGGCCTTGCCGGCAAGGGTCTTGCCGGGCCTCCGCAACCCTTTGGTCTTCTATCTGGTCGTTGACTTGAACGTCTCCTTGGCATCTTAGTCTCGTGATTACTCCTAGCTATTCCCCGGCAAGGCTTGCCGCGGTACGGCTACAACTGCCCGTGCACAAGTAAGGGGTACTAAAAAGACCCATACTTTAGTACACCGACACATATCATCAATCTTATTCAACTTTTCCTCTATCGTAGTATTGAAAGCCTTTTGCGCATTGATAAATTCTTTAATATTAATCTCAAGATCAGAGGTGTTCCTACTATCATTGTAAGAAGAATTACCGTAGTAATTACCATAATTATTAGAGGAATTTCCAGGAAAAGGCCTAGGATTAAAATTACCTCTATAAACATTGTTATTGAAATTGTTTCGTGAGACAAAGTTCACATCTATGGAATCATTATTTTGCTCAATCAAGGTAGACAAAGGCACATCATTAAGATCAATAGGAGCATTTTTACTAGCAACCAATTTCATCAAAGCATCAACCTTATCACTCAAAGTACTAATTTCCTCAACCGAATTAAATTTTTTACTAGTAAGTGCTCTTTCGGTATGCCATTGAGAATAATTAGCCATGATATTACCTAGCAATTTAGTAGCTTCACCCAAAGTAATCTCCATAAAAGTACCACCCGTGGCGGAATCTAAAAGATTTCTAGAGACAAAATTCAACCCCGCATACATTTTTTGTATGATCATCCAAAGATTTAAACCATGAGTAGGACAATTTTTTAGAATCAACTTCATTATTTCCCAAGATTGTGCAACATGTTCATGCTCAAGTTGCTTAAAATTCATGATTTGCGTCCTAAGGGAAATAATTTTCGTGGGCGGAAAATACTTAGTGATAAAAGCATCCTTGCACTTATTCCAACAATCGATACTATTGCGAGGCAAAGAGGAAAACCAAATTTTTGCATGATCCCGCAAGGAAAAAGCAAATAATTTCAACTTGACAATATCATTGTCCACATCTTTTTTCTTTTGCATATCACACAATTCTACGAACGTGTTTAGATGGGACGCGACATCCTCATTAGGATTACCGGCAAACTGATCTTTCATGACAAGATTCAACAAAGCGGCATTAATATCACAAGACTCCGCACTAGTGGCGGGAGGAGCAATCGGAGTACTAATAAAATCATTTTTATTAGTATTGGAAAAATCACACAACTTGGTGTTTTCTTGAGTCACCGTGACTACGCAAACAAGATTGCAAGCAAGGAAGAGATCCGTCGAGAAAAAGGGCATCTGAAAAAAAGAGGGCGAATAAAATGGCAAATTGGCAAAGTGGGGGAGAGGAAAACGAGAGGCAAATGGCAAATAATGTAATTGCAAGGAGATGAGATTTGTGATTAGGAACCTGGTAGATGATGATGGAGTCCCCTCGGCGCCTACGATAGGCACGTAGAAGAGACCGCTTCCTCCCCGGCAACAGTGCCAAAAATTCCTTTGACGTGGCTTGAGACTGCCTCCGTATTTCCCGAAAGAGGAAGGGATGATGCAGCACAGCGATGGTAAGTATTTCCCTCAGTTATGAAACCAAGGTTATCGAACCAGTAGGAGGATCACCACCACCCAATAAGCAGCACCTGCACAGAAACAACAAATACTTTCAACCCGACGCGAAAGAGAGGTTGTCAATCTCTCTACGGTAAAAAGATAGATTAGGTAGTGATAGATAGGAGAGATAGATCTCACAAGAACACAAAATAAAAAGAGCAAATAAAATATGCAGCAATATCTTTTTGGGTTTTTGCTTTTGTAGATCTGAAAACAAAGATTGCAAAAAGGTAGATCTTAAAGCAATATGTTGGAAAAGTAGACCCGGGGGCCGTCGGGTTCACTAGTGGCTTCTCTCATGAGTATAGCGCACGGTGGGTGAACAAATTACTGTTGGGTAATTGATAGAAAATCGAATAGTCATGACGTAATCCAAGGCGATGATCATTATATAGGCATCACGTCCAAGATAGGTAGACCGACTCCTGCCTGCATCTACCTCTATTACTCCACACATCGACCGCTATCCAGCATGCATCTAGTGTATTAAGTTCATGGACAAACGGAGTAATGCAATAAGAATGATGACATGATGTAGACAAGATCTATTCATGTAGGAATAGACCCCATCTTGTTATCCGTAATAGCAACGATACATGCGTGTTTTGCTGCCCCTTCTGTCACTGGGAAAGAACACCGCAAGATCGAACCCATCACAAAGCACCTCTTCCCATGGCAAGAAAAATCGATCTAGTCGGCCTAACTAAACCAAAGATTCGGATAGGAAATGCGAGGCTATAAGTAATCATTCATATAAGAGATCAAAGAAGACTCAAATAATATTCATGGATAGAAACTTATCATGAACTCAAAATTCATCGGATCCCAACAAACACACCGCAAAAGTTTACAACAAATAGATCTCCAAGAGACCATTGTATTGAGAATCATAAGAGAGAGAGAGAGGAAGCCATCTAGCTACTACCTACGGACCCGTAGGTCTATGGTGGACTACTCACGCATCATCGGAGAGGCACCTATGAGGAAGATGAACCCCTCCGTGATTGTGTTTAGATTGGATCTCGAGGTTCTCGAACTTGCGGCAGCTGGAATTGTGTTTCGTCGATTCCCCTAGGGGTTTTGGAATATTTGGGAATTTATAGGCATCAGAGGCAGTGGAGAGGGCCCCCAAGGAGGGCACAACCCATCAGGGAGCGCCGGGGCCCCCCTAGCGCCCTGGTGGGTTGTGGTCTCCTCGGCTCACTCCCCCGGCACTTCTTTGGTCCACTAGGTGTCTTCTGGTCCAGAAAAAATCTCCAAAAAGTTTCGTCGCGATTGGACTGCGTTTGGTATTGATTTTCTACGAAGTAAAAAACAAGCAAAAACAGCAACTGGCACTTTGGCACTATGTCAATAGGTTATTCCCAAAAAATGATATGAAGTTGATATAAAATGATTGCAAAACATCCAAGAATGATAATATAACAGCATCGAACAAGCAAAAATTATAGATACGTTGGAGACGTATCAATCCCCAAGCTTGAGATCTTGTGTCTCATTAATTCCTCTCATATCACGGTTTCCTAAATCTTAAAAGCTTCCTCCACACAAAACTTGACAAGAACTCTTGAGATAGGTTAGTGCACGTAATAATAAATCAACACTTCATGTACCAAGACAAGTTGCATAAGAATTTTCAAACATTATACTGTTTAATATCATTTCAACTATTTATATCTACCAATATAAGGAAACTATAGGATAAGTAGATAAGAAAGCTATGACAACAATCTGTCTAAATAGGACAGTCTGTAGCAATTAATTCAAAATGTGTACCTTTGTAACTCAAAAAATTCTGAAAATTTAGGACATAATAAATAATTTGTATTGCAGTACTGTGCAAAAAATTTAGAAACTTTCCACTTTCCAGTAAAATATCAAAATTCAAACACTACAACAAAAGTTTCTTTTTTTATACATCACACATCAATCGTGCAATTCAAATCATCCTAAAGGCAAACCTTGGAACTTCTTATCGAAAAAACATGAGTATAAATAACATCTAACAGATAACAACAAAATAAAATGACTCTCCAAGAAAAACACCTATTATGTGACGAATAAAAATATAGCTCCAAGTAAGATATACCGATAGTGTTGAAGATAAAAGAGGGGATGCCATCCGGGGCATCCCCAAGCTTAGACGCTTGAGTCTTCCTTGCGTATTGCATTGGGGGTGCCTAGGGCATCCCCAATATTACGGTCTTGCCACTCCTTATTCTCCTCATATCGGTATCTCACCCAAAACTTCAATCACACTAAACTTAACAGAACTTCGTGAGATGAGTTAGTATAATAAATATACACTACTTCAGGATGCTGCTAACGCGACACATCAATCAGAGACCCTTCGACGAAACTGTTTGCGATCCATCAATCACAAATGGTATAGTTCAAGCTTCACCGCCAATGACGAAAACCGTGCGCGATGAAGAACGAGCAAATACGGTCCAAAAAATAGTTGTGTGTGTGATGCGTTGCATACAGTTTGTTCTTATCAACTGTTTGTGAGTATGGAAGATAACAGAAACAGTTAACAAACTATATATGTGTGCATAGTGCGGCATACAGTTCACTCGGACAAACTGTTTGCGCTGATCCAGCAGAACACAAACGAGTTAGCCTAAGAAGGCGTGTGTGATACCCGGCAAACAGTTCATTCATCAGAATTGTGTGGGAAGACCAATAATAACCCAAACAATTCATCCTGACAAACGTGTGTGTTGTGGGTACCCGACAAACAGTTCATCCATCAGACCTGTGTGGGAAGACCAGCAATAACCCAAACGATTCATCCTGACAACCTGTGTGTGTTGTGGAAACACGATTGCTGCCAATAATTGTATGAGATGTGATTTGCTCTGTTTGCACAACATCTATATGCTCTGTCTACAGAACACCAACATTATTGTTGCATAACCAACTTGAACATACAGTTACATAAGTGACTACACAACACATGTACATTCCTCAATATAAATTTACAAGAAGTAGACGATCACCAAATCATAATGTTCTTCTGACGACGGTTGCTGACACTGCTCTGCTTGTGGCTATCCCTCGCCGTCTGCAGGAAGGAGGCACTTCCTCATGTCAATGATCCTCCTGTACATCTCGTAGCTGGTATACGCGTCCTTGGCCGCGTACATGATGTGTTCTTCATCCAGTTCATTCACCCAGGCCGTGTGCCAAGCAGTCTTGTCCTTGTAGCACTCAGCCTTCATGTCTCTGTAGTAGGGGTCGACGATGGCCGTGGCGAGGTCAACCAGGGAGTCCTTCTGCTTCTTCTTCTCACCGCCCCAGACCCTGTACTGACCTTGGATGTTGACAAGCTTCTGGCAGGACAAGCCCGAAGTCTTGAGCACCTTTAGATCGTTGGTGGAGTCTGATGGGGATGTGTGCCTAGGGTAGGGTCATAGGCCTGACCTACCTGCCCTACCTAAGGACACTGCCCCAAAAAGCTTAAGGGCTACAAGGATATCTCCGACTGAAATCACCAAGGCATACAAGTCACTCGACAATATCCACTCGGAGATTACCTTTCACTCGACGGTTACCTTTTACTCGGAAAAACTACTATTCACTCGGAAAAACCAGAAGACAGTCGACCACTGAAGACCAAAAGCCACCCCAGGGAGGCCATCGGGCAGGCGCTCGTCTGTATCATTAATGGCATTTATTATGTACGTTACCAATAACGTACGTCTTTATAACCACGATCTGACCCTTAGATACCAGACACTTATGAGGGGCAGCGCACTCTATATAAGCCGCCCCTCCCCTCTGGCACAAGGGTTCAGACCCCCTGTAACTCATATATTCCACTCGACTAAAGCCTCTCCGGAGCACGAGACGTAGGGTTGTTATCTCCACCGTGAGAGGCCCGAACTCGCTAAAACCACCGTGTCACCCATATGCATCTCGGTAGATCATGCTCCTTTACCCTACCCCTTTCGTACTGTCGGAGTCGTTCCCACGACAGTTGGCGCCCACCGTGGGCCTGGCGTCTATTGAGCCATGATGCAGATGGTTATTTCTTCGATCGCCGGCGGTCGTTGGATTTCCGCTGGTGCCCTCTATTCGGCTTCATCTTCATGTTCTAACACATTTCTTTGTACTATTTATATTCACCGCAAGCAAAGCATCGTGAACAAAAGGGAAACAGACGTCCATCCAAGCACATACAAAGATAATCTTCGACCTTCGGGTTCGCATGCCTCCCACCTGCGTGAGCTGATCACCTGAATCGGCGTTCTGGACACCGTTCGCCTCGTCGTTGATTCCGGTCTCGTGTTCTCGGCCGCTCGACAGCAACTTCCGCGGCGGAGGCGCAGTCCCGACGCGGCGCAGGGGAGCAATGCTCTCTGTGCACAACGAGTCCTGCCTTGGCGGTCCAGCCGTTGTCTCCGAGGTGGTGGTGCAGGCCCGACGCGGCGCAGCTGTCGGGGCTGGCCGCATCCCATGCACGGCCACTCTTCCCGCTGGCGTCCGCTACCCTGCTGCAACTTTTGTGACGAAGGCTCAAGCCCAACGACGCAGCAATAAACTGCGTGGAGTGAATGACCCGGGGAAAAGGGAACGTCCATGTCATGCGCAATCAGATTTTAACTCTTGCTAATTAGCATTAATGTCTCTTGCATGCAGGTCATGCGTGTGGAATCGGGACGTGGGCAACTCCTTCAATGCGACGGTTAGCCAAACAATCACACCTAATTACTAGGAAATTATGGCTAATTTTGACAGGAGCAGCATCGATGCGACAACCATGACCACGGCCAACGTGCTGCTGTACTTGGGCGTGTCCATGTCCACTCGACCGCTACGAGCGCCTTCACTCTACGGGACGCGTCGCCTTCACTCGGCAGCTCCGCGCATCGCCATTCAGTTAGACGCTCCATCGTCGTATCGCGGCAGCTCCGCACGCCTTCACTCTACGGGACGCGTCGCCTTCACTCGGCAGCTCCGGGCATCCCGATTCAGTCGGACGCTACATCGTCTCGCGGCAGCTCCGCGCGCCTTCACTCTACGGGACGCGTCGCCTTCACTCGGCAGCTCCACGCATCGCCATTCAGTCGGACGCTCCATCGTCTCTCGGCAGCTCCGCGCATCGTCTCGCGGCAGCTCCGCACGCATTCACTCTACGGGACGCGTCGCCTTCACTCGGCAGCTCCGTGCAGCCCGATTCAGTCGGACGCTCCATCGTCTCTCGCGGCAGCTCCGCGCGCCTTCACTCTACGGGACGCGTCGCCTTCACTCGGCAGCTCCGCGCATCGCCATTCAGTCGGACGCTCCATCGTCTCGCGGCAGCTCCGCGCGCCTTCACTCTACAGGATGCGTCGTCTTCACTCGGCAGCTCCGTGCATCCCGATTCAGTCGGACGCTCCATCGTCACCCGGCAGCTCCGCGCGCTTTCACTCTACGAGACGCGTCGCCTTCACTCGGCAACTCCGGGCATCACGATTCAGTCGGACGCTCCATCGTCACCCGGCAGCTCCGCGCGCCTTCACTCTACGGGACGCGTCGCCTTCACTCGGCAGCTCTGTGCATCGCCATTCAGTCGGACGCTCCATCGTCTCTCGGCAGCTCCGCGCGCCTTCACTCTACGGGACGCATCACCTTCACTCGGCAGCTCCGCATCGCCATTCAGTCGGACGCTCCGTCGACACTCGGCGGCCCTGCGCGTCGTCAGACAGCTAAGTCATTCTTCACTGACTGCATTCAATTAAATAGTTATTTCCGTATTACCGAGTGTCGAGGAAGCTGCACGTGACGTTCACTCGGAGACCATGCCACCGTGTGTACCTCTGCGCTCGGTTGTTTATTTTCATGTCGGAACACTACACTTCCGCTTCATATGGGTCCAATACTCAAAACGAGTTCAGTTGGATCCTTTACTTTCACAAGTTCAGTTGGATCCTTCACTCTTTTAGACTCTTGCTGGTTCCGGACTAGCAAGAACCTGGCACACCCAGTGGGTGTCTAGGAGTGTAATTTACAAAAATCATTTCAGTAAACATCAATTTACTTCGAGAATTTTTTATGTTAGCTTGTGCTATTTTTCATACACAGGTTACACGATCACTGGACGCCTCTGTGCGCCATTCTCGACGACATACAAAACTAGACACGTCTTCGTCACCCGACAGGTCCGCGCATCGCCACTCGGCGAGACACGTCTTCGTCACTCGGCAGCTCTGCGCATCGCCATTCAGTCGGACGCTTCGTCGTCTCGCGGCAGCTCCGCACACCTTCACTCTACGGGACGCATCGCCTTCACTCGGCAGCTCCGGGCATCCCGATTCAGTCGGACACTACATCGTCTCGCGGCAGCTCCGCGCGCCTTCACTCTACGGGACGCGTCGCCTTCACTCGGCAGCTCCACGCATCGCCATTCAGTCGGACGCTCCATCGTCTCTCGGCAGCTCCACGCATCGCCATTCAGTCGGACGCTCCATCGTCTCGCGGCAGCTCCGCACGCATTCACTCTACGGGACGCGTCGCCTTCACTCGGCAGCTCCATGCAGCCCGATTCAGTCGGACGCTCCATCATCTCTCGCGGCAGCTCCGCGCGCCTTCACTCTACGGGACGCGTCGCCTTCACTCGGCAACTCCACGCATCGCCATTCAGTCGGATGCTCCATCGTCACGCGGCAGCTCCGTGCGCCTTCACTCTACGGGACACGTCGCCTTCACTCGGCAGCTCCGCGCATCGCCATTCAGTCGGACGCTCCATCGTCTCTCGGCAGCTCCGCGCGCCTTCACTCTACGGGACGCGTCGCCTTCACTCGGCAGCTCCGCGCATCGCTATTCAGTCGGACGCTCAATCGTCTCGCGGCAGCTCCGCATGCATTCACTCTACGGGACGCGTCGCCTTCACTCGGCAGCTCCGTGCAGCCCGATTCAGTCGGACGCTCCATCGTCTCTCGCGGCAGCTCCGCGCGCCTTCACTCTACGGGACGCGTCGCCTTCACTCGGCAACTCCACGCATCGCCATTCAGTCGGACACTCCATCGTCACGCGGCAGCTCCGCGCGCCTTCACTCTACGGGACGCGTCGCCTTCACTCGGCAGCTCCGCGCATCGCCATTCAGTCGGACGCTCCATCGTCTCTCGGCAGCTCCGCGCGCCTTCACTCTACGGGACGCGTCGCCTTCACTCGGCAGCTCCGCGCATCGCCATTCAGTCGGACGCTCCATCGTCACCCGGCAGCTCCGCGCGCCTTCACTCTACGGGACGCGTCGCCTTCACTCGGCAGCTCCGTGCAGCCCGATTCAGCCGGACGCTCCATCGTCTCTCGCGGCAGCTCCGCGCGCCTTCACTCTACGGGACGCGTCGCCTTCACTCGGCACCTCCACGCATCGCCATTCAGTCGGACGCTCCATCGTCTCTCGGCAGCTCCGCGCGCCTTCACTCTACGGGACGCGTCGCCTTCACTCGGCAGCTCCGCGCATCGCCATTCAGTCGGACGCTCCATCGTCACCCGGCAGCTCTGCGCGCCTTCACTCTACGGGATGCGTCCCCTTCACTCGGCAGCTCCGTGCAGCCCGATTCAGTCGGACGCTCCATCGTCTCTCGCGGCAGCTCCGCGCGCCTTCACTCTACGGGACGCGTCGCCTTCACTTGGCAGCTCCGCGCATCGCCATTCAGTCGGACGCTCCATCGTCTCTCGGCAGCTCCGCGCGCCTTCACTCTACGGGACGCGTCGCCTTCACTCGGCAGCTCCGCGCATCGCTATTCAGTCGGACGCTCAATCGTCTCGCGGCAGCTCCGCATGCATTCACTCTACGGGACGCGTCGCCTTCACTCGGCAGCTCCGTGCAGCCCGATTCAGTCGGACGCTCCATCGTCTCTCGGCAGCTCCGCGCGCCTTCACTCTACGGGACGCGTCGCCTTCACTCGGCAGCTCCGCGCATGGCCATTCAGTCGGACGCTCCATCGTCTCGCGGCAGCTCCGCACGCCTTCACTCTACGGGACGCGTCGCCTTCACTCGGCAGCTCCGTGCATCACGATTCAGTCGGACGCTCCATCGTCTCTCGGCAGCTCCGTGCGCCTTCACTCTACGGGACGCGTCGCCTTCACTCGGCAGCTCCGCGCATCGCCATTCAGTCGGACGCTCCATCGTCACCCGGCAGCTCCGCGCGCCTTCACTCTATGGGACGCGTCGCCTTCACTCGGCAGCTCCGTGCAACCCGATTCAGCCGGACGCTCCATCGTCTCTCGCGGCAGCTCCGCGCGCCTTCACTCTACGGGACGCGTCGCCTTCACTCGGCAACTCCACGCATCGCCATTCAGTCGGACGCTCCATCGTCTCTCGGCAGCTCCGCGCGCCTTCACTCTACGGGATGCGTCGCCTTCACTCGGCAGCTCCGCGCATCGCCATTCAGTCGGACGCTCCATCGTCACCCGGCAGCTCTGCGCGCCTTCACTCTACGGGACGCGTCCCCTTCACTCGGCAGCTCCGTGCAGCCCGATTCAGTCGGACGCTCCATCGTCTCTCGCAGCAGCTCCGCGCGCCTTCACTCTACGGGACGCGTCGCCTTCACTCGGCACCTCAACGCATCGCCATTCAGTCGGACGCTCCATCGTCTCTCGGCAGCTCCGCGCGCCTTCACTCTACGGGACGCGTCGCCTTCACTCGGCAGCTCCGCGCATGGCCATTCAGTCGGACGCTCCATCGTCTCGCGGCAGCTCCGCACGCCTTCACTCTACGGGACGCGTCGCCTTCACTCGGCAGCTCCGTGCATCACGATTCAGTCGGACGCTCCATCGTCTCTCGGCAGCTCCGCGCGCCTTCACTCTACGGGACGCGTCGCCTTCACTCGGCAGCTCCGCGCATCGCCATTCAGTCGGACGCTCCATCGTCTCGCGGCAGCTCCGCACTCATTCACTTTACGGGACGCGTCGCCTTCACTCGGTAGCTCCGTGCAGCCCGATTCAGTCGGACGCTCCATCGTCTCTCGCGGCAGCTCCGCGCGCCTTCACTCTACGGGACGCGTCGCCTTCACTCGGCAGCTCCGCGCGTCGCCACTCAGCCGGATGCCCCGCGCATCACCACTCCGTGTGGCACGTCTTCATCATCGGCCGCCCCGCGCGCCATCGCTCAGCTTAGCTGCGATTCCGTATCGCCTAAGTCAAAAACTACTCCGAGTGCGGACATCCTCCACACTCGGGGGCTTAGCTGTGATTCCGTATCACCTAAGTTAAAAAACACTCCGAGTAAGGACATCATCCACACTCGGGGGCTTAGCTGCGATTCCGTATCGCCTAAGTTAAAAACCACTCCGAGTGAGGACATCATCCACACTCGGGGGCTTAGCTATGATTCCGTATCACCTAAGTTAAAAACCACTCCGAATAAGGACATCATGCACACTCGGGGGCTTAGCTGCGATTCTGTATCGTCTAAGTTAAAAACCACTCCGAGTGAGGACATCATCCACACTCGGGGGCTTAGCTGTGATTCCGTATCACCTAAGTTAAAAACCACTCCGAATAAGGACATCATCCACACTCGGGGGCTTAGCTGTGATTCCGTATCACCTAAGTGAAAAATCACTCCGAGTAAGGACATCATCCACACTCGGGGGCTTAGCTGTGATTCCGTATCACCTAAGTGAAAAACCACTCCGAGTAAGGACATCATCCACACTCGGGGGCTTAGCTGTGATTCCGTATCACCTAAGTTAAAAACCACTCCGAGCGAGGACATCATCCGCACTCAGGGGCTTAGCTGTGATTCTGTATCACCTAAGTTAAAAACCATTCCGAGTGAGGACATCATCCACACTCGAGGTCTTAGCTGCGATTCCGTATCGCCTAAGTTGAAAACTCTTTCGAGTGACGAGCGCTTTTCTCACTCGGGGGCTTAGCCGCGAACAAGTTCTCGCCTAAGTTAAAAACTCTGTCGAGTGAATAGCATCCCATTCACTCGGAAACTTAGCTGCGAACCAGTCTTCGTCTAAGTTATAAACTCTCCCAAGTGACGAGCACTCCTCTCACTCGGGGACTTAGCCGCGAGTCAGTTCTCGCTTAAGTTAAAGGTTGTTCCGAGTGACAGGCAACAGTTTCACTCGGAAACTTAGTTGCGAACCAGTTTTCGCCTAAGTTCAAAATTCTTCCGAGTAATGAGCATCCATCTCACTCAGAAGCCAAAAAAACTTAGCCAAACAAAGGATCGGAAAACAAACAAGCAAAGATTGTCTCTATCGGACCCCCGCCATTGCAAGCACTCGACGGCGGTCTCGGGGACTTCACCCAGTGGGTGCACTCAGCGTGCCCCCACTGGACATACTATCACTCGACCAGGTCCGTCCTGTCGAGTGGCAAGCAACTTTCAAAACGAACTTAAGACCCCCGACGATGCAAGCACTCGACGGCGGTCTCGGGGACTACACCCAGTGGGTGTACTTAGCGTACCCCCACTGGACCTACTATTACTCGACAAGGTCTGTCCTGTCGACTGGAAAACAAACTTTCCGGACCCCGTAAAAACCGGACCCGACGGAGCGAACCGTCACATCAGAAGACTCTGCAGACCACCCAGACCTGATTTCGAGGTCAGTTTCACTCGGACCTGATTTCGAGCTCAGTTTCACTCGGACCTGATTTCGAGCTCAGTTTCACTCGGACCTGATTTCGAGCTCAGTTTCACTCGGACCTGATTTCGAGCTCAGTTTCACTCGGACCTGATTTCGAGCTCAGTTTCACTCGGACCTGATTTCGAGCTCAGTTTCACTCGGACCTGATTTCGAGCTCAGTTTCACCCGGACACATTTCAAGACAGAATCGATCTTGGTGAACGACAAAAGTTTCAATCGACGCAGATTTCTAAGAAGCCTCAAAATGCACTCAGAATTTTTGTGTCTTGTCAGAACCTGCATTGACTCCTTTTCCACTCAAACCCCGATCCATTCGGGGGCTAATGATGGGGATGTGTGCCTAGGGTAGGGTCATAGGCCTGACCTACCTGCCCTACCTAAGGACACTGCCCCAGAAAGCTTAAGGGCTACAAGGAGATCTCCGACTGAAATCACCAAGGCATACAAGTCACTCGACAATATCCACTCGGAGATTACCTTTCACTCGACGGTTATCTTTTACTCGGAAAAATTACTATTCACTCGGAAAAACCAGAAGACAGTCGACCACTGAAGACTAGAAGCCACCCCAAGGAGGCCATCGGGCAGGCGCTCATCTGTATCATTAATGGCATTTATTATGTACGTTACCAATAACGTACGTCTTTATAACCACGATCTGACCCTTAGATACCGGACACTTATGAGGGGCAGCGCACTCTATATAAGCCGCCCCTCCCCTCTGGCACAAGGGTTCAGACCCCCTGTAACTCATATATTCCACTCGACTAAAGCCTCTCCGGAGCACGAGACGTAGGGTTGTTATCTCCACCGTGAGAGGCCCGAACTCGCTAAAACCACCATGTCACCCATATGCATCTCAGTAGATCATGCTCCTTTACCCTACCCCTTTCGTACTGTCGGAGTCGTTCCCACGACAGTGTCCACCGTTGCGAACCTGTAGTTGTGGCTGTTGACAAACCTGGCAAAACGCTCGCAAGGCCTTGTGGCCAGGCAGTAGTGGTAGACGAGCACGTGATGGCGCACGCACAACTGGGCGACGGCAACCTTCTGATCATGCCCAGCACGACCGCCGGTGTACTCGAGGTCAAAGCCGACCACTTTGTACTTGTCATCCTCAGCAAGCAGCTGCTCCAACGTGTTAATGGAGTTCACCACCACGACCGTGTCCTTGGTGTACACCACCGAGAGGTTCGTCTTCCTGATGTGTGTGTCCACTTTGACAATTTTGGCGAACTGCCGCTCGGCGCCGTCAGCCGCCATTGGATCCGCACGGGAAGGTTGAAGCGATGAAGAGATGTGCATCCTCTCTGTATTATTTGCCATCGTGGGTGTGCTCCTTGGGTTTTGTGGCGCGATCAGAACGTGGAAGAGACGAAGGTAAATGGCCGCATCAACCGCATGGCAGTTATTGCAGCGCTTAACTGCATGGTGGTGCCAGGAGCGGTGCAACCGCTTACATATGGCTCCCCGAACGTGCCTGATTGTTCACGCGTGGATGCCGGTAGAGCGGGTGCACACGGACGCAAGCACAACGCGCCGAGGCCGCATCAACCGCCTCATGCGTACATTCATTCGCGACGGTGCGTACAGAACGACCGTTTGTTTTGTAATAAAACGCAAATAGTTTTTTATTATTAACCGTCTGCATACTTGTCATTTCTCCCACCTCCGTCCCGTCTTGTCACCGCGTTGCCGCACGAGGATTCCAGTGCATGCTTCGGGAGCGCACAACGTTTCTTTTGGGCTTCCCGTTCCCACGCAACCGCGCTGGAACGCGCGCAAGCTTCCAGTTCCCGTGCAACCATGCTGGAACGCGCGCAAGCTTCCAGTTCCCGCGCAACCGCGCTGGAACGCGCCCAAGCTTCCAGTTCCCGCGCAGGCACACGCGCAAGCTTCCCGCCTGGCTCGCCTTGGACGCCTGCTTTATAAACCCTCACGGCCGGTCTCTCCACATCGCATTCATCCCCTCCCAGCCCGTAGCTTCCCAAGTTTGCTTCTCCCCTAATCGCCAATGCCACCTGTCCATCGTCGTCGCTCCGCCACTCTGCTACTCCGCCAGAGGGCAGCTCCAGCTGGGACGCTGCACCACGTCGGCAGCGCAGTACCCGTAAGCGTGAAGTGCGTGTGGCGTCCTTGTTGGCTATGCGCACGACACCCACCACACGCTCCTCCACATTTGCGTGAAGGCAGCTGCTGCCGGTGACCGTCGTCGCCCCCACCCCATCGCCGTCCGCCGTTTTCGCCACCCCACCAGTTACCTCCTTGGCCGCCACCACACCAGCGTCCGCCTGGCAGCCACCCCACGGTCAGCCGCTGGGGCCATCACCCGCTCCTCCACCGCGGCCCGAAGGCGGGAGGAGGAGGCCGCCGCCGAAGCACAGCCGCTCGGCTTTTGCATCAGTGGCCTAGCGCGCTACATCAACTTGCTACATGAGGAGGAGGAGCGCCAGGTCGAGCACGCACTGAGGCTCACCGCCGCCGTGGCCGCAGCAGACGCCGCAGCTTCGAGGAGGCGCGTCAGGAGCGGCGGAGGATAGCGGCGGCAGCCGACGAAGTTGACTCCTCCAGCTCATCGGTAGGCTTCTCTTCCTCTGCCTCTTACTGAACGCGCTCGGCAGAGGGGAAGGTTGCTAGCAGTAGCGCGAAGCCCCTCCGGAGTAGTATTTAGGGGCTATTTTGTTCAGGTCTTCTTACTATAGATATGGTTGAATTGTACCACGTACTTTAAATTAGCTAGTATATATAGTTGAACTAGCTATTTCCGTACGTGGTTGGCAACAAATGGGGAAAAGTTTGTTCGATTCAGCTGTCGAGTTGAACTATTTTGTACAAAGACCAATGCTTGATCTATGAATGAAATCCATGTTTACTGAATTTCAGTTGCAAAATTGCACCATAATAGTGATTTTGTTCCTGCAAAATTGGACAAATCTCAGTGTTTCCAATTTGACAAATGAAAATTTACCCAATATGACAGATTCGAATCTTACCTGACTCCTGCTGCCAATGCATCGATCGGTGCTTACATGGGGTGCTTAGTGTATTAAATGTCTTAGCAACTCAAGTCCACAATGCATTGTTCCTAAGGTCCCTTCATTTATTGATTTAGCAACTAAACTCTTGCATGCATTGGTGAGTTCCTTCACTTAAGTGTTTTGCCAAGGTTCACGCGCTGGGTATTGTTTCTTCATGTGGTCACCAAACTCATATCTCTCCTTAATTACCTTCCCACATTAGATTTTTTTTGCATACATGGCAACCTCAGCAGTTAGCAACAGTAGAAGTTGTAATGTCGGGAAGAGCACACGGGTCATCATTCACAACCGTTTGCGATGACGCAATAGAAAAATTTCTTCGCGCCAGATTTTCCCTTGGCTTACTAGGGAAGGAACAACTGCCCTCGGTTTGCATACGGGTATTCAGTCTGAAACGTCTTTGACGACTGGCAAAGGACACGTCACCCCAATAAGCGTGTGCAGGACACTACTCACATGCCACCCGTCTACTCAAACACATGTCTGCATGCTACCAGCTTGCCAATACACATAGCGACACGTGGCCCGCACATAAATGGTCTGTAAAACATCCACGAATTATAAATAATACGCCCGTTTGCGATGGTAACGTGACAGATTATTGTTCCAAAATTCACTTGTTGGCTATTAATAATGCTTACTCTTTCTCTCAAAGTGGACACTAAAAATAGCACAACATATTTATGCTTTATATGATGAGGCCCTGCCCAACATAGACCTTGTGACTGTAGTTCATGTTTGAATTTTGTACATTAAATGCACATAAAACTCAATTAATGTATAAAAAAGCCATATAAACCGTTAATAATTTAATATGTTTGCAGTACACACCTATTGCTTTATGTTGTTTCTAGGAAAAAATCAAGGAGAGAAGAGGCATCGGATGTCGTTTTTCACCCGCAGATGTGGCATGCATATATATGTTCCCTAACGGAACCACTGGACGTAGCTTATTGTGAGAGAACCGCATGTTTGTAAGAGGCTTGTGACAAAACATGGCCAACTTGGTATTTTTTTACCACGGCATATGTGTGCCTTCACATGACACCATTCCAAGTTTCATGAATTTCTGATAGAGTTTTGGATTTATGAGAATTTGGAAACAAAGTTTCTCGATATTTGTGGCCGAGCCAACATGCTTAGATGTTTGAAATTCGTTCTCATTTCTTGCATGTGACCTAACACATGCATCCAAGGATGCATATATGATTTTTCAACCCATTTTGCCGCCCCGGACCTTGTGATTGTAGATCAAATTTGAATTATGCACATTAAATAATGCATCGAAAACTCAATTAATGTATTTAAAAGCTAGACGATCCCATAATTTAATCATATTTTTGCACTTCACACGTACATGTCTATGTTGTTTATATAAAGAAAATCAAGGAGAGAAGAGGCATCAGATGTCTTTTCACCCGGATATGTGACATGCATATATAATGTTCCCTATCGAAACCACAAAGCTTCTGGTGAGGAGCTCCGATTTGTAAGGGGATTGTTCAAGAACATGTCCAAATTGGACAATTTTTTTTACCACGGCATGTGTGTGCCCTTTTCACGACACCATGCCAAGTTTCATGAATTTCTGACGTGCTATGGATTTACGGAATTTGAAAACCAAGCATCTCAATGTTTGTGGCCGAGCAAACAGTCAATGAGATGTTAGGAATCCATTGCCATTTCTTGCGTGGGACCTAAACATGTATCCAGGGAAAGGCATATATTCTTTCAACCTATTTTTCATGTGTTAGACCTTGTGATTGTAGGACAAAGTTGAATTATGCACATTAAACAACTAGAACACTCAATTAATGTGTTAAACATGTCTCACGAACCATGGAAAAAATCCACAGTTTAGCATGACTGTCAGAAAGTTGCTCTATGGTGACTCCAGAAATAAATACAAGGCCAAAAGAGACAACAAATGTTGTTTCGCACATAAAAATGTGAACTTTCCCTATCGGAACACATGACTTTCTTGTGAGAACCTTCGGTTTGTAAGAGGCTTTGTGCCAAAACTTGTCCAAAATTGGGCAATTTTTTTACCACAACAAACACACAGGGCAATTGATGGCACCATGCCCAAATTTTATGAATTTCTGTCGAGGTTTGCATTTACATGAATTTAAAAAACTAAGTTTCCCGATATTTGCAGTCGAGCCAAGACGATGATGATATGTTTGAAATTCATTCCCATTTATTGTGTGGGACCTAATTAAACATGCAACCAGGAAAACGTATATGGTTTTTCGACATATTTTCATGAGCTGGACTGTGAAGTGATTGTAGTTCAAATTTGAATTATATATGCACATTGAATGCCTAGAAAACTCAATTAATGTACTTAAAAGGCCAAACGAACTCTGTAAGATTCCATTGTTTCGCACGACATATTCACGTTACTCTATGGAAACTCTAGAAATAAATTCAAGGCGGGAAGCGACATCGGATGTTGTTTCGCACATAAAATGTGAACTGTCCCTACCAAAACCACATGACTTCTTGTGAGAATCTTCGGTTTGTAAGAGGTTTGTGCCAAAACTTGTCCGGAACTAGGCATTGTTTTTACCACAACACACATGCGCCATGACATCACACCATGCCAAGTTTCATGAATTTCTCATGATATTTGGATTTACTGGAATTTGAAAATACGGCTTCTCAAAGTCTACGGCCGAGCCAAAATACCGTGAGGTTTGGAATTCGTTTAATTTCCATTTCTTGCATGGGTCCAAACACGTATCCAGTGACAAATAGTTGATTTTGAACCCATTCAGGTGCACTCTAGCTAGTATGTGCTTAATTAACTGCAGTCCAAATTTGAACTATGCACATGAAATGTCTAAAAAACTCTTTAAATGTTTTAAAGGGCCTAAACAACCCTGAATTATTCCATATTTACACACAGGCCTATAGTTGCAAGTTCACTGCAGATAAATGTTATTGCCATCCAAACACGTTCAATTACCAATGTAACTTCATTTTTCGTCTCAAAGCAGTTTGAAAATCAAATACATCGCAAACAGTTCTTGATCATGAAACGTGTGTGATGTGGTATCAAAATATCTTGGGCCAATCCTCATATATGGCTTATGCCGGAAGCTTCAGTCCACCGCCGGCGCGTCAACCACACAGTCACACTTGTTCCCCAAGACCACTATACTGTTCAAGCGTCGCCGGTGAAAGATGGGGACGTGGATCCGTGTCGTGAGGGCAACTTCGGCGACCCACTCTGGCTCGAGCACGGCTGCATCAGCCATGAACGCACTCACAACATCCTTGAGCACGGCCGCACTCTCCGACAGGGCAGCTGCGGCCGCCGAAAGGGCAGCTGCTGCAACTGAGATGGCGGCAGCAACATCCGCGACCGGGATAGCAAATGGCGAGAACGGCACAGCATCTGTCCGTTCCTCAGCGGTCGCCGTAGCCCTGATGACGGCTGCCCACACCTATGCCGATGCCGCCCACGCCCAGCTCGTGTCGGTCACTGCACAAATAGCAGCGACCTTCTCCGACAACGGGCAACCTACGTCCGAAGAGTTGGCAATCGCCGAGAGCGCTCGGGCAGCCATCCATTCATCGACAGCCTCCCTTGCCAAGATGGAGGCCGTCAATGCCCGGACCGCGGCCGCCCACACCAAACTCGTGGCGGCCTTTTCCAAAGAGATGGCGGACGCGGACGGCGAGATGCTTGCATAGTATGTGGCGATGGATGCCATGGAGACCCTTCCCCTGGAGGTCGTCGAGCGCGAGCTGGTCATGGAGGATGCGGCGGAGATCGGCGAGCGTCAGGCGAAACATTAGTCGTTGTTTAGAGCGATGGTCTTTTGTTAGAGTAATGTTTAGGTCAACCAGCTGTGTTTAATTGCTCGATTAAGTAAGTGCGGGCTGTGGTGTAGGATCTTTTGTGCAGCACCCAAATTAGCAATTGATGTTAAATTATGTGATGACATGGATGACCACTGTAAACAGGGAAATTCGGACCAAAAATTTGCCGCCATATCCCCATTCCATCTTCCAATTGAAAATGAAATTGAAGTTCATCACACACACTTTTTTGGAATGAACCGTGTGCAATGTAGTACCCAATCTTACGTCCAAAGATTGGAGACAAACATTTGCACGTCCAAGTTCATCACACACGGGGTATATCACATGCTTCGTTTGTGATGTGTTGATATCGAGAACTATTCTGAAAATTTTGCACGTTCAAGTTCATCACACACGGTGTATAACACAGGCTTCGTTTGTGATGTTTTGATATCGCACATGGTTCCGAATAAATGACTGTTTCCGATGGTGCTTTCCGCGCCAGTTTTTCGTTGCCCCGAATGAAAATTTTGGGCTGCCGCGGAAATATCTACCTCCCTCGCCCCTCGGTACCAATCAAAAGCCACATTTCCCCCTTTTCCTCTACCTTTCCTAGTTCAAACCTTCATTTCTTGCTTGTAGCGCCGCCTCCTCGCCGACGACTCTCCTTCCTGCTGCTCGGCCTCATCCATCTAGTCAGGTAATCAACACCTCCCGAATACCCCCTAACCCCCTCCTCCTCCATCCCACATGGCCCGACCACCGGCATGACACCTTCCACCCAAATCACCGCCCCATCCTCCAAATAATCGCCGCCGAAAGCCAATGGTGCACGCAGTATAGCCAGGATCTCAAAGAGCATTTGGCTGCGGAGAAGCAAATCATGGCTGCACACGCAGATGAAGCAGTTATGGCTTCCATGTGTGCTGACCCCCAGATCTTAGAGGAGCACCTCGCCGTCGAGGCCACCGTCGATGCCTTGCGAGCTGACGCCGCCACGCGGTTGGCTGCTATAAACGACAGCTCGTGGTCTTTTCTCGAGGGCAACGTCGGTGCGTTCGACGAAGACTTCGATGTGTTTTCTCAGCGTGCACGTGCTTACCTCAACTCTAGAGTCGGCATGTTGGTGCCGGGGCAGGATCAGGCCACTCACCACTACGAGGGGTGCACCCACAGT
The DNA here is from genome assembly GCA_039707655.1 of Elymus sibiricus. Classification (NCBI taxonomy): domain Eukaryota; kingdom Viridiplantae; phylum Streptophyta; class Magnoliopsida; order Poales; family Poaceae; genus Elymus; species Elymus sibiricus. The sequence continues at coordinate 192,691,227 of CM077667.1, read as the reverse complement.
GTGGAGGCCTCGCCCTCTTCCAAGTTGACGGAGCCCATCATCATCGATATCCCCGAAGATGAGGAATAGATTGTTTTTCTTACTTTTATCACTAAGGACCTATGTTCACCTAGCTACGCCGGTTAAGCACATTTCGTTAAGCTTTTGCGTGTGCCGCTACTGCCTTTCATTTAGAAATTCTAGTGAAATGTCCAATGTAATGCTACTGCAACCTGAACTTCTAGTATGTTCTATTGTGCAATGTGGTGCTTAGTTAACTGTTTCGTTCATTTGTTGTGGTGATCATTTAACTATTTAATTCAATTCTGAAATGTGATGTACGATTGTTGTTGGTACAATTTTGTATTGTTATGCATGTGACGAATAAATCGAATTTAGGTGTACTAAATACATGTGCAACATATAGAATTGCTACATTTCCTAGTTATTAGCACGCTTGGTTTAGATAACTGGATTTTCAATGTGGCTCGATCTAATCTATTGGATCCGCAATGTGTTTATTTTCCATTAACATATTTCAGTGATAATATGCCAAATATCACTTGTAACCTGATCAATATTTGTCTTAAATATGTTGCAGGGGGAAACAATGGGGGACACTGAAGTTTACCATCGAGGTTTGCACATCCATAGTCGTTTGGCTAATAGCACATTGTTGTGCAATTGCAGAAACCATTGTAATATGAATGTTTTTATTAATAGTTTGTTCTTGCACACGTAGGTCCTGTTGTAAGAGGTTTAGACCCACTGTTCGACCCTTTTTACATGTGGGGAAATGAGGTATCCTTGAATATCAGTTAAATCAAGAAACTCGGAAAGATTGTTAAGATAAAGAAACTAGCTACGAAAAACAACAAGATGTTTGTCTGCACAATGGAAAAGACATCAGTCAACTATAGGTTGGTACCATCTCTTTCACCTTGTCCTTTTCCATTTGCGCCATTTCAAATTTTAGAAAAGATATTTATGCGTATGTTTGTTTTCAGTCCTTTTCAAGGCAGTTCATCGATGATTACATCTAAAACCACCTGTATGATCAAGAGGCGATGAAGGTATTCATACAGCACCCACGGTATAACCTTGAAGTCTTCCGTAAGAGGACGAAGGATGGGCGGGCAATCATCCACAGGCACTGGCCTAAAGTTGCCAGGACCTTCAACATCATTGAAGGCTCAGTATTCGCCTTCCGCTTTAACAGTTTTCTAGATGAGATTCATCTGTCTATTTACCGTCTATGATGATACTTAATTTCCAAAGGTTTTAGATGTTGCATTTGAAACTTTGTCTTGTTGTGCAATTGGGTAGCTAGGCAATATATGCCTATATGTTGTTGTACCCTGATGAAATTCAATTATGAAATCTTGGTTGCCGTACAACGAATAAGAAATATATTCTGTGGTTGATATGAAATGTTAATTTTGATTACTAAATGGATTACAAATAATTGATCAATCAGGCTGATTATTGGGGATCCCATTGCAGACGGTTTCTAAGACAACACCGTGGGCAATGACCTGAACAAACCCACACGGTTTCTAGAAAGTTGGCGTGTTGGATCGTTGAGCAATCACACACGAATTCTGGTCGATAACTGTGTGCTTTAGGACACCCAATCACAAACGTTTTCACATAGCTAGTGTGTGTGATGGGCAGCCCAATGCCAAACAGTTTCTTCTAGACACCGTGAGTGATGTTTTGCGTAACGCAAACGACATAATTATAAGTATCGTGTGGGATGACCACACCTATCACAAACGATGTGATGCAGAAAATTGTGTGTGATCTGCAATACGAATGGAAACGTACCCTTGGGATTCCCTGTGTGGGATGCTAAGCTCATCTCACACGTCTTCCCCAATATGTCTGTTTGTGATGGTCCTTCCAATCGCAAACGATATGTTTTTGTCCATCGTGTGCGACCAGGTGCAGGCATCGCCGACGGGTTTTGCCTGTCGTGTGGGATAGGCCCCCCTATCGCCCACACATGCAAGGCGACGGTTTAAGACTACGTCACGGAAAGGGGTTAAAATCCGTTTGTATAGCACGCAGCTGCACTAGTGATAGATCATTCACTTAGGTACTGTTAGGATAAGATTCATAATTGTTCTCACATAATACCTACTGTATTCTACCATTCACGTAATTTATATCACTCAATATAAGCTATGGGAACACTAAAACAAGCAAACTATGCATGCAAAGCAGAATCTGTCAAGAACAGAACAATCTGTAAAGATCTGATTTAAAACCATACTTCCCTGACTCTAAAAATTCTGACAAATCAGGACAACACAGACAATTTACATAGCAATACTATGTAAAACTTTCAGAATGTTTTGACGCTCCAGTAAAATCAGAGAAATTCTGTATTGGAGTCAAAAGTTTCCATTTTTGCACAGGATCAAACCAACAAGTAACCATACCATCTCAAGGGCTTTACTTGGCACATTATTGAAAGAAAAGGCACAAAACATGATTACTATAGTAGCATCATCATGTTGACACACAAAGACAAAAAATGTTGGGTTGTCTCCCAACAAGAGCTTTTCTTTAAAGCCTTCTAGCTAGGCATGATGATTTCAATGATGCTCATGAAGCATATGACAAGCAGATTTAAGCCTAACCCACTTCCTATGCATAAGGATTTTGTGAGAAACAATTTATGGGAGCAAGAATCAACTAGCATAGGAAGGAAAAACAAGCATAACTTCAAGAATTTGAACATACAGAGAGGAACCTTGATATTCTTGCAATACCTACAAGCATATGTTCCTCACTCGTAATAATTTTCAATAGCATCATGAAGGAATTCCACAATATAACTATCACATAAAGCATTTTTATCGTGATCCACAAGCATAGAAAATTTATTACTCTCCACATAAGCAAACTTCTCATTCATAATAGTGGGGGCAAACTCAACAAAATAACTATCATGAAATACTTGATTGACATAACCAAATTGAACATTAAAATCATGATGACAAGTTTCATGGTTATCATTACTCTTTATAGCATACATGCCATCACCATAATCATCATAGATAGCAACTTTTTTATATTAATCAATCGAAACCTCTTCCAAAATAGTGGAATCATCATTAAATAAAGTCATGACCTCTCCAAATCCACTTCCATAATTATTGCCAGAAGATTCAACACTCTCCAAAATAGTATTAGTACCTAGAGTTGACACTCTTCGAAACCCACTTTCATCAATGTAATTATCACCAATAGGAATCATGCTATCATCATAGTAAATATTATCATCACAAGTAGGGGGACAAAAAAGATCATCTTAATAAAACATAGCATCCCCAAGCTTATGGCTTTGCATATCATTAGCGTCATGGATATTCAGAGAATTCATACTAGCAACATTGCAATCATGCTCATCATTCAAGGAACTCACATTAAATTTTTTTTTAAATTCTTCCTCTAGCAATTGAGCACAATTTTCCGATCCATCATTTTCATGAAAGACATTACAAAGATGACGCATATGAGACAACCTAAATTTCATTTTTTGTAATTTTCTTTTATAAAACCAAACTAGTAAAAAACAAGAAACTAAAAGATTCAAATGCAAGATCTAAAGATATACCTTCAAGCACTCACCTCCCCGGCAACGGCGCTAGAAAAGAGCTTGATGTCAACTACAGAACTTTATGCTTATAGACTCATGTTGGGCCTGCAAGCGTAGAGTTTTGTAGGATAGTATGAATTTTCCCTCAAGTGGTTGACCTAAGTTTTATCAATCCATGGGAGGTGTAGGATAAATATGGTCTCTCTCAAGCAACCCTGCAATCAAATACAAGAAATCTCTTGTGTCCCCAACACACCCAATACAATGGAAAATTGTATAGGTGCACTAGTTCGGCGAGGAGATGGTGGTACAAGTGCAATATGGATAGTAGAAATTGTTTTTTATAATCTGAAAATACAAAAACATCAAGGTAGCAAGTGGCAAATAGTGAGCAAAATGATATATTAATGCTTGGAAACAAGGCCTAGGGTTCATACTTTCACTACCGCAACCTCTCAATGGTGCTAACATAATTGAATCATGTAACCATGCCTCAACGTGCGACAAAGAATAACTCCAAATTTCCTATATAGCGGAGAACATAAGATGAAACTGTTGTAGGTAGCAAAACCACCCCAAAGATATCCTTTCCAATCAATCTATTGAGCCATCCCTATAAGTGTCACAAACAACCCTAGAGTTCGTACTAAAATAACACCTATGATACACATCAATCAACCCTAATGTCACCTAGATACTCCAATGTCACCTCAAGTATCCGTGGGTTAATTATTCGACATGCATCAAACAATTTCAGATTCATCATATTCAATCCAACACAAAGAACTTCAAAGAGTACCCCAAGATTTCTATCGGAGAGTAGGACAAGAACGTGTATCAACCCATATGCACAGATTACCCCAATGTCACCGCGGGAATCCGCAAGTTTATAACCAAAACATATATCAAGTGAGTCAATAGAACACCCCATTGTCACCATGGTATCCACATGCAAGACATATATCAAGTGTTCTCAAATCCAAAGTATTCAATCCAACTTAACAAGATCTCAAAGGGAAAGACTCAATTCATCACAACAAGATAGAGAGGGAAGAACACCATATGATCCAACAATATTAACAAATCTCGTGATACATCAAGATCGTGCCATTTCAAGAACACGAGAGAGAGATTAAACACATAGCTACTGGTACATACCCTCAGCCCCGAGGGTGAACTACTCCCTCCTCATCACGGAGACCGCCGGGATGATAAAGATGGCCTCCAGTGATGATTTCCCCCTCTGACAGGGTTCCGGAAAGGGCTCCGGATGAGATTTCTTCGATACAGAGAGTTGCGACGGCGGAGTAGAAGTTCTAGGTTAATTTCTGGGGGTTTCTCAATATATACGATTTTTCACTGTTGGAATCACGCGGAGATGTGACACAAGGGACCCACATGGCATCAGGGCGCGGCCACCCCCTGGGCATGCCCTGTTGCCTTGTCACCTCCTCGTGGGTCCCCTCGTACTCCCTCGCAGCTTCCTGGGTCCCTTTCATTCCAGGAAAATTATCAAAAAGTTTCGTTCAATTCTGAGGACTTTCATTTTCTGCACAAAAACATCACCACGATAATTCTGCTCAAAACAACGTCAGTCTGGGTTAGTTTTAATTAATTCATATAATGTTCATCAAAGCCATATACAAATATTGTTAACATGTGTAAATATGCCATGAATACTTCATAAATTAGCGATACGTTGGAGACGTATCAGTGCACGGGACGACATGACCCAAAGGCAACAGAGGCGGACATGGCGCTTGTGACGTCGATGATGTTGACCATGGAGGAGGCCCTCAGGAGGTGCGGCGTTGGAGACATGGCGTCGGGCAAGACAACGGTGGCCTGCTGGTGTTGAACCGATGCCAGGAGCAGGAGTGTCGCCGGCCATGCCAGAGGAGGCCGGGTGAGGTGGACGCTCGCCAGCACGGTGCAGGAAGAAGGGCGACCGACGTCCAAAGGCGTGAGGTGGAGGTACTGGAGATGGCGAGTAGAGGAGGAGCTTGAGGGGTGGTCGGAGTAGAGGAGGAGTTGGCGTGCGTGGACATGCAGCAACGGCAGCGGCAAGCAGCAGACAACGGCAGTAGACAACATGCAGCAATAGGGCATAGTGAGGAGGAGGACGGGAGGGCAGCGCTCGGTGTGCTCACTAGAGCAGCTGCAACAAGGGCAAAGCGCGGCCATGGCTGGAGGCGGTTTAGCTGGGTGCGCGGGAAGCAGGAGGAAAGAGGAGGCCATGGGCGCCGGCATTGGGCGCAAGGGGCTCTCCGCTGGCGAAGCAAGGCAAGAGAAGAGGGGCGCAGGGAACTGCTGGGGTGGCGCGGCTCATCGGCGCGGCGGCCATGGGCAGTAGCGATGTGTGTGTGCGCGTTGTGTGGCGGCAGAGGAGAGCGAGGCGGGGGAGTTGGGGTCGATCGGGAAGCATTCCCTGGCGCTAGAGGACCAATCTAGAGTTAAATGGGATGCGGCTGAACTTTGTGGGCTAGTTGTTGGCTAGGCTTCCTATCTCTCTTTCTTCTCAAATCTTTTCTATTTTTCGTAAATAGCAAAGAAAGAAAATAGAGGAAAGAAAGGATTAGAAAAGGACTTTGGTCCAGGAAAAATAGAAATAACCACGTGTGAAGTTTGAATTCAAACTCATTTTAATTAAATTCAAATGGGTTTGAATAGTAGGTGTGTGTTTGGAAGGTCCAACAAATGTTGAGATTTTCGTGGAGCTGGGGGAAAAGGTAAAAGAATTAAGGGCGAAGTTTGGGGTCCAAACTTGAAGTCGAAAATGCATGGGATTTTTTTTGCAAGTGTGTGATGGTTAATTCCAAATCAATGGAATATTTTATTATTGCTCCCTAAAATATTGGGAGGATATGTTATAAAGAGAAATGACCATGGCAATTCCCTCAATTTAAATAGATCACAAGATCTATGCAATTTAGATATTTGAATTGCAAGATTTAATGACATGATGGCATGAGTAAATGATGCAATGCAAAATTAACATAGATTAACAGTAACATGATAACAATAACAGAAAGAATCGGCCTCGGGCTGTTACATTAACCTTGGGCCCATGACCAAAACTCATTTTTGAAGCACACGTACCATCATAAATGGTAATGTGCAAGATTGTTTGTATTTATGCCTAATAAGAGGATTGTGAGTTCATGGAAAGACCAACACTCCCACTATGTCCATGCCTACATCTAAAACAAGATAAGGTGATGAGTGCGGTGGGATATGCATTGCCTCAAGCCACATTGCTGAAATCAGTGATATTTAGCTCATGCCTTAACTTGCGAAATCTTGCTTCATCCAATGGCTTCGTGAAAATATCCACTAGTTGATCGTGAGTGCTGACATATATAATATCAATCTCTCCATGCTTGATTTGATCCTGGATGAAATGATGACGAATCTCAATAAGCTTCGTCTTGCTATATTGCACCGGATTGTAGGGGATCTTGATTGCACTTTCATTATCACATAGAAGAGGCACTTTCTCACAAGTGACACCATAATCCTTTAAAGTTCACCTCATCCATAGCAACTGTGCACAACAATTTGAGGTGGTTGCATACTCGACTTCAGTGGACAAGAGAGAAACACAATTTTGTTTCTTGGAAGAGCAACTCACCAAAGAGCGACCAAGAAATTGGCACTCTCCGAAAGTGGACTTCCTCTCCATGCGGTCTCCCACCCAATACGAATCCTAATATCCCATGAGATCAAAGCTTGCTCCTTCGGGGTACCATAAGCCAAAGTTTGGGGTATGAGCCAAATATTGAAAGATTCGCCTGACCGCCACAAAGTGTCCTTACTTTGGTGCGGCTTGAAACCATGCACATATTCCCACACTGAACATAATATCCGGCCTAGATGCACAAAGGTAAAGCAAAGATCCAATCATGGAATGATATACCTTTTGATCCACCACTTTACCATTGGGATCCATGTCAAGTTGGCACTTGGTTGGCATTGGAGTCCTGGTCGGCTTGACATCATCTAGCTTGAATCTCTTGAGCATGTCTTGTATATGTTTGCCTTGGTTTATGAAGGTTCCTTCTCTACGTTGCTTGACTTTGAATCCAAGAAAGAACAATAACTCTCCCATCATAGACATCTCAAACTTCTCGGTCATTACTGTGGCAGACTCATTATTGAAAGCTTTGTTAGGAGAACCAAATATAATATCATCAACATATAGTTGGCATATCAACAATTCCCATTTAACCCTCTTAGTAAAAAGAGTGGGATCGATTTTCCCAATTACAAACCCACAATCTTGCAACAACTTGGTAAGGTGCTCATACCATACACGTGGGGCTTGTTTAAGGCCATAGAGAGCCTTATCGAGCTTACATACATGATTGCGGAACTTGGGGTCCTTGAACCCCGAGGGTTGCTTGACATATACCAACTCATTCAAAGGACCATTTAGCAAAGCACTCTTCACATCCATTTGTTGCAATTTAAAATCATGATGAGAAGCATAAGCAAGCAACATGTGAATAGATTCAAGACAAGCAACGGGAGTGAATGTTTCGTCATAGTCGATCCCCTCGACTTGGGAGTAGCCATGACCTACCAATCTCGCCTTGTTGCAAATGACTATGCTATGTGCATCTTGCTTGTTCTTGAAGAACCATTTGGTTCCTGTCGTGGTTTTGTCACGGCAGATGTCCCCATGAAAGGACTTAGGTTCGAGGCCATCGCTAAGGTGAGCTCGAAGGGGTTGATCGGAATTGAGAGACAAGAGTTACCCAGGTTCGGCCCCTCGGAAAGAGGTAAAAGCCTACGTCCTGCTTTGTGTTGTATTGATTGGGTATCGATTACAAGGGAGTGACTTCGCTTGACCTAGCTATTGATGAGTTGTTTCGTGGCCTAAGCCGCCCAGGTAACCCGCCTTTATATACACAGGTCAAGGCCCTGGGCTTACAAGAGTCCGGGCCGGGTTATACTTGACAACCGACCTCGCTTCTAACTATACATGCCTTAGCTAACAAGCCGCCCCCAGCGGCTCAAGCCCACTGGGTTACACCCTGTCTTCTGGCTCTGGGTCTCCTGGCCCATTAGATAAACTTACTCCTAATCTTGTCGTAAGCCGCCAACCGCATGACCCGGCCCCACCTGGACGGGTCTCACCCTGGGGTTATATCCCCAACATTAGGCCCCAGATTGATTTGAACCGGTTCATGTCAATCTTCAATTCTTCTGGTTGGCGAGTCTTGCCTTCTCTTATAATCTTCATGACCCGCCGAAAATGGGCGATCGTTGCGTCTGACAAGCTTTCATGACCCGCTGTGACGTCATCAGAAAAATCAAAAAAGATTCCTCTGACGTCAGAGCGGATCTTTCGTCATTAATATGACCAGCCCGAAAATCAAGGCGTCTTCTTAGTTTAATCATCATCGTACTCCCTCGATTCTCGCACCGGACCGTTTGAAAGACCATTATGTCCTTATAAATAGGCACGGGGGCTATCACTTTCATTTTTTCCCCACCGCCATCTTCTTCTTCTTCCTCCGAACGCCCGCGTCGCCGAAGCCAGCCGCGCCGCTCGGTCATCGCCGTCTTCATCGACACTGGCCGCTGCATCAACCTGAAACGATCCAGAGCTCTCACGCATTCGCCGAACCCTTAAGGTTCTAATTCTGCCCCCTGTCAGATCTGCATTAGGGTTTCTACGAATTCATGGAGTTCTTCGGTGTTCATCGCCATTCGTCGGAGCGTTCTTCGCTGATTAGATGAAAACACCTTCTTTTAAGCCTCGCAATGATGCTGAAATCCCGTGGCCGCCTGCTCCACACTTATGTCGCACTCATTGTAGATCTGCAGCTCGTTTTAATCTGAGTAACGGCCATCTGTTCTTCCGCTAGTCTTTTTAGGGCTAGAATACTTTTCTTTTTCTCTTGCCCGTAGATCTTGAATCCATAGCTGTAGTTGTGGAATTGGTTTCTCAACACTTAGCAATTTTTTCAGCCTACGTGGATAAACTTGACCCGCCAAAAAGCTGCCGGTTCACTTTGTCTTGCCGCAAGTGGCTTTGGCGGCTCATAATTTTAATTGACCCACCCAATTCCATCACCATTCATAGCTGTATCAACCTTGGTCAAAATGTGTTTTTAAGCCGCCAAATATTCATGCCTTCCCGCAGCTTGCTAAGCCGCCACCATGTCGAAGACTCCATCCACCTGCTACTGGGTAAAGTCTGGAGTGACCGAAGAGTCTCTCAAGGAATTCGTCACCATGGGGGTTCTGCCGGCTCAAGACGTTATCCACTAGCGGGTTCCAGGAAATGAGACTATCCCTAAACCCAAAGACAGGGAGGTCATTATATTCACAGACCATCTTCTTCGGGGCTTTTCCCCGCCCGGGTCAAAAAAATTCCGGGATGTCTTACATGCATTCAAGCTGCTCCCTCAAGACATCGGCCCGAATTCGGTGACCAACATGTGCCAATTTCAAACCTTCTGTGAAGCCTACCTTCAGGAGGAGCCGTCTGTTGATCTTTTCAAGGAATACTTCTATATCAACCGCCAGACAGAGATGGCAGACGGGTTAAGCCTTGAGCTCGGGGGCGTTACTCTTCAGAGGAGGAGGGACATACTATTCCCAGCGGTGACTCTGCCAAGTCACCCCAAGGATTGGAACAAGAGTTGGTTCTATTGCCAAGACACTTCACCAGAGGGGGAGAACCCACTGCCAGGTTACCGTTCTTACCGGCTTAGCATAGATACAGAACTTCCAGACCGGATGTCAGCCGCCGGACGTGCTCAATATGCCTCCACCTTCTCAAAAGTCAGGGCCTTGTTAGCCGAAGGTTTTACGGGTATTGATCTGACCCGCTGCTGGGTCTCCTGGAGGATTCTGCCGCTAAGCCGCTGAGGCGCCTTGATGTGCCAATATACTAGTAAAGTAGATGACCCGCAACGCTTCAATCAGACCCCCTTAAAGGATCAGGACCTCAACACTATCGTCAAATCTTTGCTGGGGGAATCATTAGCCGCCTGCAGCAAGACTAGCTTGAGTCCCTTCTCTGCACTTAACCCGGCTCTGGATGTAAGTTATTTCATCCTAGCCCTCATCCATTTTTTCTTAAGGTTGTACTTTGCATACTTTATTAAACCTGCCAACATGCTTTGCCATACATAGGCCGGCTCTTCCTTCTGGAAAAAAACTGTTGCCCCCGACTCTCAAGAAGAAGAACAAGGTCCCAAAGGCGCCAAAGATTAAGGCGCCGACCCGCAAGAGGAAACAGTCAACAGAAGAGCTATTTGACTTAGATGACTCAGAGGTAGAACTTGACTCCCTTGGCCTTCTCTTTATGCAACTTATTGATGGCGATCACTCACAGGAAGAAGCTGAAACAAGCCATGCCGACGTTGCCGAGGTAACCATTGTCTCCTCTGACTTGGATCTTTCACCAATAAAGAGAGTACGGCGGGCTGTACGGAAGGTAAAGAGTTCCCGTCCTTTTGCTTACTTGAGTCATAACTTTCTTTTGAAGAAACAGCAAGACGATAGCAGACGTCAGACTCGGAGCGCCGGCTTTGGAGACCTTTTAACCGGCTTACCAAATGAGCCGGCCCCTCGGAAACAGCGCACCAAAGTACTTGTCTTGAACTTATCTTGTCTGTATATCATCCTTGCAGTCTTATTAACTGTTTAACAATGCTAAATTTTCCCAGGACTCGCCTCCTTCTTCCGGTGATTCAACCGCCTCAAAGCTGCCTCCTCTTATTATTAACCCGGGGTAAGCATTTCTATATCCCGAAATGTGTTTAATCTCTCATACCTTATCATGATATATCCAACCTTGCCTTTGCTCACAGGGCTCAAGCCAAACGAAGGAAAGGGGCCGGGTCATCCGGAACTCCTGATGTCCAAGACCCAGAGATCCCAACACCCAATATTCCTGATTCTCATATTGAGCCTTCTGAGGCTGCTAAAGACGCCCCTGAAGAAGCTCCTCCACAGGCCGAGTCAGCTGCTATGGACATTGAAACTCCTGAAGTCCATCCAGAATCTGCTCCTAAGCCGCCCAGCCCCCGGCCGTCAACTGAACACACGACTTCTCATGAAGAGGTCATTGTCACCGGGGCGGCTTACAAACCTCCAGCTCCTTCACATGCGCTATCAAAGCATATCAGTGAAGACAAGGCGGCTCCCTCCAAGGAAGAGAAGACTCCCTATGATCTTTCCAATTTGGACAAACTCACTGCTGATGAATTACATTCCGGCTATCTGAGCCGTCTGTTTGCCAGCCGAGACATGGAGGCTAGCCTGGTCGCCAAGATGAAGACAAAATATGAGGTACTTCACCTCCCTTGCCTCTTCATATATATACTTATGTAGCCCCCAAGGGCCGGGTCATTACCTAAGTAATGAGCCGGCACTCAATAACAGAGTACAAGCCAACTGTAGCCCCCAAGGGCCGGGTCATTACCTAAGTAATGAGCCGGCACTCAATAATAGAGTACGAGCCAACTGTAGCCCCCAAGGACCGAGTCATTACCTAAGTAATGAGCCGGCTCTATAAGAAAGAGTTGAGATAAAATAAGAGCCAATCGTAGCCCCCAAGGGCCGGGTCATTACCTAAGTAATGAGCCAGCACTCAATCATAGAGCAAGCGCCGATCGTAGCCCCCAAGGGCTGGGTCATTACCTAAGTAATGAGCCGGCACTCAATCATAGAGCAAGCGCCGATCGTAGCCCCCAAGGGCCGGGTCATTACCTAAGTAATGAGTCGGTTCTATAAAAAAGAACTGAGGCACATTAGCCCCCAAGTGTCAAATAAATTGCTTGCAATATGCTTGGGACTTGTAATCATTGCATCAAATTTTGATATAAATTATGTGAGCCGGGCTGGCGGCTTAACACTGACAACTCTGCTCTGTCATGACTTGTCCTATGCAGGAATCTGTGAATGCCGCTGAGTTGATCGTGACAGACCTGAAGAAGAGCCTAGCACAACAACAGAAAGGCCGAGCAGAGACGGAAGAAAAGTGGCAGCTCTGCTCCATAAAGCTTGAGAAGATCAAGATAGAGTTTGAAACTTTCAAACAAACTGCTGAATCAAGCCAAGCCACCCTGGCCAAGCGCGCTGAAGACGCAGAAGGCCGGCTCAAAGTGGTGACTGATGAACTGAACACTCTGAAGGGCCAAATAACCTGTATGATTGGAGCTGTATTTGGTAAGTACCTTCAACTGTTAACTGTATACAAATATTGCTCAATATTCTTCCCTGGCGGCTTATAAAAAAATTGACTTGCCTATAGGTGAACGGAGCCGCCAACTGTCCAGCGACAGCCTGGTGAAGCTCAAGGCTTTGTACTCTTTAACCGAACAACTGTATGTCGGGTCTCTAATCACCATCAAGGCCGTCATGTCTGAAAGGGTCATCCCAAAGGTCATGAAGGGCGTGCTGGAGACCATGTCAACTATCCCAATGCAGCTTCAGGAATTAAAGAGATCAGCCGCCCGTAAGGGCGCAATTGCTGCTTTGAGCCGGTCACTGGCTTATGTCCCGGAGCTTAACCCGGAAGAGATGATGGACGACTTCCCTCAACTGAAGGACGACGGCTCACAGTTTACACAAGAAGGCTACACTCGCTGTCATAAAGCGTCCCGGATCCTGGCAAGCCGGCTGGCCGCAGAAGCTGATCTATCAGTATACCAGGCGGCTTACTCCGAAGATAACAGGCGGATTCGAGGGCCTACTTTTCAAGCGAAGAGCCTGATTCCTCAATGCCGTAAGCACCTCTTCGCTCCTGATGTTGACCCGTCTCCAATCATGCACGATGAAGCTATGTTTGAAGCTTTGACCAATTGCAATTGGGATGTGGACAACCTCCAGATCGAAGAAAACGAAGACCCGGCGCAGGATGACCCGGCGGTGAGTTAAAGAAAAAACTTTGCGTCATGTAACCCGGCCTTGTCTAATTCGCCGGGTTAAAATTTGTTGAAAAACTTGAAGTCTGCAATGCTTGGGGCTTTTGGATAGCCTTGTAATAGTCGTAGAAAACTATTAACTGCCTGCTCTTGCACTTTTGATGTCATGCTTTAAAGCTCTGCTGGCGACTTAGAAAACTCATCTGTTATATATATATAATCATTTGACTGCTTTGACGAACCAGGCGGGTTATACTCCATGGATCAAGCCGGAAATTTTCCAAAGCTTAGAATCTTATCATGAAAGTACCTGCAACAACAAGCAATTTGTATGTCTTATCCTATAAGCCGGCTTTAAAGGCACCGCAGGATAAGATAACTCTTGTTTTTTATGAAAATATTTTGTTTCCGAAGAAACTAGGCGGAAAGCCTGAAAACTTGTAAACCGGGCCTCACGTGACATAAATCCGTCGTTTAAACCTTAGCAAGTTCAGGGTCTTTAAAAGATTGACATTGCTAAGAGTACGAACAGGCCACATAGCGGAGGGGTTACGGTAAACAAGACGAGTTTGTCCTCGCTCACTGTAAGCCGGCTCTCTCATGACAAAAGCCGCCGTTTAAACCTTGACAAGTTCAGTGTCTTCGTGTGAGAATAACTTAGAAAAGTTCAGGGTCTCTTATCAAGAATAACTGTCAAGAGTTCGGCGGGTCACATGGCGGAGTAGCAAGTTGCAAATAGGCAGGTTTAACTCGGACATGGCGTAAAGCCGGGTCAAGAGGGTAAGTAAGCTAAACCCATAGGGTTTGAAGCCCCCAAGTGACCTAATTAAGGATCAACACCTTTGTAATATAAGCCTGGTCAAGAGGGTATGTAAGCCCCCAAGTGACCTGATTAAGGATCAACTCCTTTGTATGACACTTTCAATGAGAAAACGGCAGAGGCCCCTAATCATGGGGATGCCAACTTTATTATATCATAAAAGATGGTATATACAATGACAGGAATATGTACATTGATGAGAGCCGGACTGGCGGCTTAAGTATAATATGGCCGAAGGTGAGCAATATTCCATGGCCTCTTGGTCTCTTCACCAGAAGTGCGAGACTTGTCACTCTCCCGTATACCCATGAGATAATAAGAGCCTTTGTTGAGATTTCTACTGATCACAAACGGTCCTTCCAAGGGAGGTGACAACTTATGCATATCTGACTGGTCTTGAATCAGCCTGAGTACTAAGTCGCCTTCTTGGAACGTCCGGGTCTTGACCCTGCGGCTATGATAGCGACGCAGGTCTTGTTGATAAATCGCCGACCGAGCAGCTGCAAGATCACGCTCTTCGTCCAAGGCATCCAAAGCATCCTGACGTGCCGCCTCATTATCAGTTTCCACGTAAGCCGCCACTCTAGGCGAGTCATGACGAATATCACTGGGGAGAACAGCTTCTACGCCATAAACCATGAAGAAAGGCGTATAGCCTGTAGATCTGTTAGGGGTGGTTCTTATGCTCCAAAGAACAGACGGCAAATACTCCACCCAACAACCCGGCGTGCGCTCTAAAGGGACCATAAGTCGGGGTTTTATACCTCTCAAAATTTCCTGGTTAGCACGCTCAGCTTGACCATTAGACTGTGGGTGAGCTACCGAAGATACATCAAGACGGATATGCTCCTCATCACAGAACTCTTTCATAGCCCCCTTGGATAGATTTGTACCATTATCAGTGATGATACTATGTGGATAGCCAAAACGAAAGATCTGTTTTTTGACGAACTGAACTGCTGTTGCTGCATCACACTTGCTGAGCGGCTCAGCCTCAACCCACTTAGTAAACTTGTCAACCGCCACCAAGAGGTGGGTCTTCTTGTCCTTAGATCTCTTGAAAGGTCCTACCATATCCAGCCCCCAGACTGCAAACGGCCAGGTGATTGGAATCATCCGTAATTCTTGAGCCAGCACATGGGCACGTCGCCCAAATTTTTGACACCCGCCACATTTAGTGACCAAATCCTCCGCATCTTTATGAGATGTTAACCAGTAAAACCCGTGTCGAAAGGCCTTGGCCACCAATGACTTTGACCCGGCGTGATGACCACAATCGCCAGCATGGATTTCTTGCAAGATCTCATGGCCCTCATCAGGAGAAACACAGCGCTGGAAAACACCAGTCACACTACGTCGATGTAACTCGCCGTTGACAATAGACATAGACTTGGACCGCCTTGTGATCTGCCGTGCCAGAGTCTCATCTTGAGGTAACTCGCCGCGAGTCAGGTACGTCAGATAAGGCAACGTCTAGTCAGGTATCGCGCGAAGAGCCGCCTCCAATTGCTCCTCCGGGTCAGGTATAGCCAAGTCCTCCTCCGACGGTAACTTGACCGACGGGTGATGCAACACGTCCAAGAACACATTAGGTGGCACCGGCTTACGCTAAGACCCCAGCCTTGATAAAGCATCAGCCGCCTCATTCTTCCGGCGGTCAATATGATCCACCTGATAACCTTTAAGGTGGCCAGCGATAACATCAACCGCCTGACGATAAGCCGCCATACGAGGGTCCTTAGAATCCCACGTGCCAGAGACTTGTTGAGCCACCTGGTCTGAGTCGCCAAGACATCTGACCCAGCTCAAGTTCATCTCCTTGGCCACTCGGAGCCCATAAAGCAAAGCCTCGTATTCCGCTGCATTGTTAGTACAAGGAGACATTAGCCTCAAAATATAACAGAACTTGTCACCTCGCGGGGAAGTCAAAACAACTCCAGCCCCCGAGCCTTCCAATTGCCTGGATCCATCAAAGTGAATCGTCCAATAAGTATTATCCGGCTTTTCTTCAGGGATTTGACATTCTATCCAATCATGGATAAAATCCACCAGGGCTTGAGACTTGATAGCCGTCCGGGGCACATATTTTAGATTGAGAGGCCCAAGCTCAATTGCCCACTTAGCAATCCTTCCAGTGGCTTCTCTGTTTTGAATTATATCTCCCAAAGGAGCAGAACTAACCACTGTGATCGGGTGACCAAGGAAATAATGCTTCAGCTTGCGATTGGCCATGAACACCGCAAGCACCAGTTTTTGCCAATGAGGGTATCTTTTCTTAGACTCCGTCAGGACCTCACTGACATAATAACCCGGCCGTTGAACTGGATACTCCTTACCCGCCTCCTTGCGCTCCACCACAATGGCAGCACTGACAGCCTTGTTATTAGCCGCCACATATAAGAGCAGAGGTTCCTTTTCCATGGGAGCGGCCAGAACAGGCGGCTCAGCCAACTGCTTTTTGAGCGCCTCAAACGCCTCATTAGCCGCATCACTCCAGACAAAATCGTATGTTTTCTTCATCATCTGATACAGAGGAATAGCCTTCTCACCCAGGCGGCTTATGAACCGGCTTAATGCAGCAATACGCCCCGCCAGGCACTGAACATCATTGATGCACGCTGGAATAGACAAGGAAGTAATAGCTTTTATCTTGTCCGGGTTAACTTCAATGCCGCACTCAGAGACCAAAAATCCCAAGAGCTTGCTTGCAGGTACACCAAAAACACATTTTGCCGGGTTAAGCATCATCTTGTAAGCCCGCAAATTGTCAAAGGTTTCCTTCAAATCAGCCAGCAGAGTCTCCTTCTTCCTTGCCTTAACCACAATATCATCCACATAAGCATGAACATTGCGCCCAATTTGACCATGAAGACAGTTCTGCAAACAACGCTGGTAAGTCGCCTGGGCACTTTTTGTTGGGGAACGTTGCATGGAAAACAAAAAATTTCCTACGCACACACAAGATCTATCCATGGTGATGAGCATCTACGAGAGGGAGAGTGAATCTACATACCCTTGTAGATCGCTAAGCGGAAGCGTTTAAGAAACGCGGTTGATGTAGTCGAACGTCTCCGCGATCCAAATCGCAAGTCGTCCCTCGATCCGATCACGAACTAGTGCCTAACGGACGGCACCTCCGCGTTCAACACACGTACGGCTTGATGACGCCTTCACCTCCTCGATCCAGCGAGCGATGGTGAAGTAGTGGTTGAGTTCCAGCAGCACGACGGCGTGGTGATGGTGGTGAGGAACAATCTCTGCAGGGCTACGCCAAGCGCTACGGAGATTATGACGGAGGAACTAGAGGGTTAGGGTTGCCGCACACGGCTTGGGGAAATCTTGATGTGTCCCGTGTG
The DNA here is from genome assembly GCA_039707655.1 of Elymus sibiricus. NCBI lineage: Eukaryota > Viridiplantae > Streptophyta > Magnoliopsida > Poales > Poaceae > Elymus > Elymus sibiricus. The sequence goes on along the minus strand of CM077667.1, from coordinate 192,673,578 downwards.
CTAGCCCTGCCCCTCTATTTATATGTTGAGCCTTGGGGTCTAAACTTGGAGTAAAAGCCTCCTCCAGGTCGGTTTTGCCCGCACAAGGTCGGTTTGGCCCGCAGGGAAAGAGTCCAACTCGGATCCCTGCCGAACCGTGCACAGCCGCACACAAGCGGTAGTACCGCTTCACACAAGCGGTAGTACCGCTTGGGCGGTAGTACCGCTTCACACAAGCGGTAGTACCGCTCGGGCGGTAGTACCGCTTCACACAAGCGGTAGTACCGCTTACGCGGCAGCAAAACTACTTTTGCACTTTTCCAATACCTCGTGGGCTTTATCCCTTTGGCCCATATAAAGTGTTGCTGCACCCGAACACTTCGGTAAACATCCGGAACCCATTCTGGTGAACTCCGGAACTCTTTCGGAGATCAAAACACTATTATCACATATATCAATCTTTACCTCCGGACTATTCCAGAGATCCTCGTCATGTCCGGGATCTTATCCGGGACTCCGAACAACTTTCGGTCACCAACAAAATAACTCAACTATACTTATATCGTCACCAAACGTTAAGTGTGTAGACCCTGCGGGTTCGAGAACTATGTACACATGACCGAGACACCTCTACGGTCAATAACCAATAGCGGGACCTGGATGCCCATATTGGCTCCTACATATTCTACGAAGATCTTTATCGGTCGAACCTCTATGTCAAGGATTCAGTTAATCCCGTATGCTGTTCCCTTTGTTCTTCGGTATGTTACTTGCCCGAGATTCGATCGTCGGTATCTCTATACCTAGTTCAATCTCGTTACCGGCAAGTCTCTTTACTCGTTCCATAATACAAGATCCTGTGGCTAACTCTTTAGTCACTTTGCTTGCAAGGCTCAATGTGATGTTGTATTACCGAGTGGGCCCTGAGATACCTCTCCGTCACATGGAGTAACAAATCCCAGTCTTGATCCATGCCAACCCAACAGACACCCTCGGAGATACCTGTAGAGCACCTTTATAGTCACCCAGTTACGTTGCGACGTTTGATACACACAAGGTATTCCTCCGGTGTCAGTGAGTTGCATGATCTCATGGTCAAAGGAACAGATACTTGACATGCAGAAAACAATAGCAATAAACTGACACGATCAAATGCTACATTTACAGTTTGGGTCTTGTCCATCACATCATTCTCCTAATGATGTGATCCCGTTATCAAATGACATCTCATGTCAATGGCTAGGAAACCTTAACCATCTTTGATCAACGAGCTAGTCAACTAGAGGCATACTAGGGACACAGTGTTGTCTATGTACCCACACATGTATTTGAGTTTCCAATCAATACAATTATAGCATGGATAATAAACGATTATCATGAACAAGGAAATATAATAATAACCAATTTATTATTGCCTCTAGGGCATATTTCCAACAGTCTCCCACTTGCACTAGAGTCAATAATCTAGTTCACATCACTATGTGATTTACATTGTAATGAATCGAACACCCATGCAGTTCTGGTGTTGTTCATGTTTAGCCCTTGGAAGAGGTTTAGTCATCGGATCTGCAACATTTAGATCCGTGTGTACTTTGCAAATATTTATGTCGTCCTCCTTGATGTAATCGCGGATGGAATTGAAACGTCGCTTTATGTGTCTGGTCCTCTTGTGAAATCTTGGTTCCTTGGGTAGAGCAATGGCACCAGTATTATCACAAAACAGAGTCATTGGGTTAAGTGCACTAGGCACTACTCCAAGATCTGTCATGAACTCCTTCATCCAGACACCTTCCTTCGCCGCCTCTGAGGCAGCGATGTACTCCGCTTCGCATGTAGAATCTGCTACCACGCTTTGCTTGGAACTGCACCAGCTAACCGCACCCCCATTAAGAATAAACACGTATCCGGTTTGAGACTTAGAGTCATCCGGATCAGTGTCAAAGCTTGCATCGACGTAACCCTTTACGACGAGCTCTTGATCACCTCCATAAACGAGAAACATGTCCTTAGTCCTTTTCAGGTACTTCAGGATATTCTTGACCGCCGTCCAGTGTTCCATTCCTGGATCACTTTGAAACCTTCCGACCATACTTATGGCAAGGCTGACATCGGGTGTTGTGCACAGCATTGCATACATGATAGAGCCTATGGCCGAAGCATAGGGGATGACACTCATCTTTTCTCTATCTTCTGCAGTCACTGGGCATTGAGTCTTACTCAACTTCACACCTTGCAATACAGGCAAGAACCCCTTCTTGGACTGATCCATTTTGAACTTCTTCAAAACTTTGTCAAGGTATGTGCTTTGTGAAAGTCCTATTAAGCGTCTCGATCTATCTCTATAGATCTTGATGCCTAATATGAAAGCAGCTTCTCCTAGGTCCTTCATTAAAAAACTGTTGTTCAAATATTCCTTCACGCTTTCCAGCATTTCTATATTGTTTCCAATCAGTAATATGTCATCCACATATAATATTAGAAACGCTATAGAGCTCCCACTCACTTTCTTGTAAATACAAGCTTCTCCGTAAACTTGTATAAACTCGAACGTTTTGATCACCTCATCAAAACGAAGATTCCAACTCCGAGATGCTTGCACTAGTCCATAAATGGATCGCTGGAGTTTGCAAACTTTGTCAGCATTCTCTGGATCGACAAAACCTTCTGGTTGCATCATATACAACTCTTCCTTAAGGTAACCGTTAAGGAACGCTGTTTTGACATCCATCTGCCAAATTTCATAATCGAAAAAGGCAGCTATTGCTAACATGATTCTGACGGACTTAAGCATCGCTACGGGTGAGAAGGTCTCATCGTAGTCAACTCCTTGAACTTGTGAAAAACCCTTTGCCACAAGTCGAGCTTTATAGACGGTGACATTACCGTCCGCGTCCGTCTTCCTCTTAAAGATCCATTTGTTCTGAATGGCCTTACGCCCTTCAGGTAATACTTCCAAAGTCCATACTTTGTTTTCATACATGGATCCCATCTCGGACTTCATGGCCTCTAACCATTTCTCGGAATCCGGGCCCATCATCGCTTCTCCATAGCTCGTAGGTTCATCGTTGTCTAACAACATGACCTCTAAGACAGGGTTGCCGTACCACTCAGGAGCAGTACGCGTCCTTGTTGACCTACGAGGTTCGATAGCAACTTGATCCAAAGCTTCATGATCATCATCATTAACTTCCTCTTCAGCTAATGTAGGCTCCACAGAAACAACTTTCTGCGCTGCGCTACTCTCAGGTTGAAGTAAAGGTTCAGCAACCTCATCAAGTTCTATCTTCCTCCCACTCAATTCTTTCGAGAGAAACTCTTTCTCAAGAAATGTTCCGTTTTTAGCGACAAACACTTTGCCTTCGGATCTGAGGTAGAAGGTATACCCAACTGTCTCTTTTGGGTATCCTATGAAGACGCATTTCTCCGCTTTGGGTTCCAGCTTTTCAGGCTGAAGCTTTTTGACATAAGCATCACATCCCCAAACTTTACGAAACGACAGCTTTGGCTTCTTGCCAAACCAAAATTCATATGGCGTCGTCTCAACGGATTTCGATGGTGCCCTATTTAAAGTGAATGCAGTTGTCTCTAATGCATAACCCCAAAATGATAGTGGCAAATCGGCAAGAGACATCATAGATCGCACCATATCCAATAAGGTTCGATTACGACGTTCGGACACATCATTACGCTGTGGTGTTCCAGGCGGTGTCAATTGTGAAACAATTCCACACTGTCTTAAGTGACTGCCAAACTCATAACTCAGATATTCTCCTCCTCGATCAGATCGTAGGAATTTAATCTTCTTGTTACGATGATTCTCAACTTCACTCTGAAATTGTTTGAACTTTTCAAATGTTTCAGACTTATGTTTCATTAAGTAAATATACCCATATCTACTTAAGTCATCAGTGAAGGTGAGAAAGTAACGATAATCACCGCGCGCCTCAATACTCATCGGACCACACACATCAGTATGTATGATTTCCAATAAGTCACTTGCCCGTTCCATTGTTCCAGAGAACGGCGTTTTAGTCATCTTGCCCATGAGGCATGGCTCACATGTGTCAAGTGATTCAAAATCAAGTGACTCCAAAAGTCCATCAGCATGGAGCTTCTTCATGCGTTTTACGCCAATATGACCTAAACGGCAGTGCCACAAGAAAGTGGTATTATCATTATCAATTCTACATCTTTTGGCATCAATGTTATGAACATGTGTATCATTACTATCGAGATTCAATAAGAATAAACCCCTCACATTGGGTGCATGACCATAAAAGATATTACTCATATAAATAGAACAACCATTATTCTCTGATTTAAATGACTAACCGTCTCACAATAAACAAGATCCAGATATAATGTTCATGCTTAACGCAGGCACCAAATAACACTTATTTAGGTTCATCACTAATCCCGACGGTAATCGAAGAGCGAGCGTGCCGACGGCGATCACATCAACCTTGGAACCATTTCCCACGCGCATCGTCACTTCGTCCTTTGCCAGCCTCCGTCTATTCCGTAGTTCCTGTTTTGAGTTGCAAATATGAGCAACCGCACCGGTATCAAATACCCAGGCACTACAACGAGAGTTGGTAAGGTACACATCAATAACATGTATATCATATATACCTTGTTTGTTGTTGGCCGCCTTCTTGTCAGCCAAATACTTGGGGCAATTCCGCTTCCAGTGTCCAGTTCCCTTGCAATGAAAACACACAGTTTCTGGTTTGGGTCCAGCCTTGGGTTTCTTCATGAGAGGAGCAACTGCTTTGCCACTCTTCTTGGAGTTACCCTTCTTACCCTTGCCATTTTTCTTGAAACTAGTGGTTTTATTGACCATCAACACTTGATGCTCCTTCTGAATTTCAGACTCAGCGGCTTTCAGCATCGCAAACAGCTCGGCGACTGACTTGTTCATCCCGTGCATGTTATAGTTCAACACGAAGCTCTTGTAGCTAGGTGGCAATGATTGAACAACTCTGTCAGTGATAGCCTCTGGCGGAAGGGGCATCCCCAATTCAGCCAGACGGGTGGAGTACCCAGACATTCTGAGCACGTGATCACTGATAGACCCGTTCTCCTCCATCTTGCAAGCATAGAACTTATCGGAGATCTCATATCTCTCGATCCGGGCATTCTTCTGAAAGATAAACTTCAACTCCTGGAACATCTCATATGCTCCATGACGTTCAAAACGTCTTTGAAGTCCCGGTTCTAAGCCATACAACATTGCACATTGAACTATTGAGTAATCATCAGAACGAGCCTGCCAGGCATTCACAACGTCTAGAGACTCAACTGGAGCGGGTGGATCACCAAGCGGTGCATCAAGGACATAAGCTTTCTGGGAAGCCGTAAGGATAATCCTTAGATTACGGGCCCAGTCCACAAAGTTACTTCCATCATCTTTCAACTTAGCTTTCTCTAGGAACGCATTAAAATTCAGGGGTGCTACTGCGCGAGCCATGATCTATAACATAAATATAGCAAAGACAACTTAGACTCTTGTTCTAGATAATGAGTTTAGTTAATCATATTACTTAAAAACTCCCACTCAAATTGACATCCCTCCAGTCATTCGAGTGTAACATGATCCAAATCCACCAACTCAAGTCCGATCATCACGTGAGTCGAGGTGGTTTCAATGGTGAACATCTTCATGTTGATCATATCTACTATATGACTCATGTTCGACCTTTCGGTCTCTTGTGTTCCAAGGCCATGTCTGTACATGCTAGGCTCGTCAAGTTTAACCCGAGTGTTCCGCGTGTGCAACATGGCTTGCACCCGTTGTATGTGAACGTAGAGTCTATCACACCCGATCATCACGGCGTGTCTCGAAACGACGAACTTTCGCAACGGTGCACACTTGGGGAGAACACAATTTATCTTGAAATTTAAGTGAGGGATCACCTTATAATGCTACCGTCGTCCTAAGCAAAATAAGATGCATAAAAGGATTAACATCACATGCAAATCATAAGTGACATGATATGGCCATGAACTTGTGCTTTTGATCTCCATCTCCAAAGCACCGGCATGATCTCCATCGTCACCGGCATGACACCATGATCTCCATCATCTTGATCTCCATCAACGTGTCGCCATAAGGTTGTCGCGCCGACTGTTGCTTCCACGACTATTGCTAACGTTTAGCGATAAAGTAAAGCATTACATAGCGCTTAATGATTGACACGCAGGTCATACAATAATTAAAGACAACTCTATGGCTCCTGCCAGTTGCCGTACTCATCGACGTGCAAGTCGTGATATTCTATACAACACATGATCATCTCATACATCACATATATCTCATCATGTAATTGGCCATATCACATCACAACATACCGTGCAAAAACAAGTTAGACGTCCTCTAATTGTTGTTGCAAATTTTACGTGGCTGCTACGGGTTTGCTAGAACCGTTCTTACCTACGCAAAACCACAACGTGGTGTAGTGATTGCTTTTTGATCTTCTAAAAGAACCCTCTTCATTGAAATCGATTCAACTAAAGTGAGAGAGACAGACACCCGCTAGCCATCTTTATGCAACGAAGTTACATGTCAGTTGAAGGAACCTGTCTCGCGTAAGTGTACGCGTAATGTCGGTCCGGGCCGCTTCATCTCACAGTACCGCCGAATCAAATATCAACTAGTAACGGCAAGCAATATGTATACACCCACGCACACAACTCGTTTGTGTTCTCCTCGAGATCTCATCTACGCATAGACCTGGCTCATGATGCCACTGTTGGGGAACGTTGCATGTAACTCGCCGTTGACAATAGACATAGACTTGGACCGCCTTGTGATCTGCCGTGCCAGAGTCTCATCTTGAGGTAACTCGCCGCGAGTCAGGTACGTCAGATAAGGCAACGTCTAGTCAAGTATCGCGCGAAGAGCCGCCTCCAATTGCTCCTCCGGGTCAGGTATAGCCAAGTCCTCCTCCGACGGTAACTTGACCGACGGGTGATGCAACACGTCCAAGAACACATTAGGTGGCACCGGCTTAAGCTACGACCCCAGCCTTGATAAAGCATCAGCCGCCTCATTCTTCCGGCGGTCAATATGATCCACCTGATAACCTTTAAGGTGGCCAGCGATAACATCAACCGCCTGACGATAAGCCGCCATACGAGGGTCCTTAGAATCCCACGTGCCAGAGACTTGTTGAGCCACCTAGTCTGAGTCGCCAAGACATCTGACCCAGCTCAAGTTCATCTCCTTGGCCACTCGGAGCCCATAAAGCAAAGCCTCGTATTCCGCTGCATTGTTAGTACAAGGAGACATTAGCCTCAAAATATAACAGAACTTGTCACCTCGCGGGGAAGTCAAAACAACTCCAGCCCCCGAGCCTTCCAATTGCCTGGATCCATCAAAGTGAATCGTCCAATAAGTATTATCTGGCTTTTCTTCAGGGATTTGACATTCTATCCAATCATGGATAAAATCCACCAGGGCTTGAGACTTGATAGCCGTCCGGGGCACATATTTCAGATTGAGAGGCCCAAGCTCAATTGCCCACTTAGCAATCCTTCCAGTGGCTTCTCTGTTTTGAATTATATCTCCCAAAGGAGCAGAACTAACCACTGTGATCGGGTGACCAAGGAAATAATGCTTCAGCTTGCGATTGGCCATGAACACCGCAAGCACCAGTTTTTGCCAATGAGGGTATCTTTTCTTAGACTCCGTCAGGACCTCACTGACATAATAAACCGGCCGTTGAACTGGATACTCCTTACCCGCCTCCTTGCGCTCCACCACAATGGCAGCACTGACAGCCTTGTTATTAGCCGCCACATATAAGAGCAGAGGTTCCTTTTCCATGGGAGCGGCCAGAACAGGCGGCTCAGCCAACTGCTTTTTGAGCGCCTCAAACGCCTCATTAGCCGCATCACTCCAGACAAAATCGTATGTTTTCTTCATCATCTGATACAGAGGAATAGCCTTCTCACCCAGGCGGCTTATGAACCGGCTTAATGCAGCAATACGCCCCGCCAGGCGCTGAACATCATTGATGCACGCTGGAATAGACAAGGAAGTAATAGCTTTTATCTTGTCCGGGTTAACTTCAATGCCGCACTCAGAGACCAAAAATCCCAAGAGCTTGCTTGCAGGTACACCAAAAACACATTTTGCCGGGTTAAGCATCATCTTGTAAGCCCGCAAATTGTCAAAGGTTTCCTTCAAATCAGCCAGCAGAGTCTCCTTCTTCCTTGCCTTAACCACAATATCATCCACATAAGCATGAACATTGCGCCCAATTTGACCATGAAGACAGTTCTGCAAACAACGCTGGTAAGTCGCCTGGGCACTTTTTGTTGGGGAACGTTGCATGGGAAACAAAAATTTTCCTACGCACACACAAGATCTATCCATGGTGATGAGCATCTACGAGAGGGAGAGTGAATCTACATACCCTTGTAGATCGCTAAGCGGAAGCGTTTAAGAAACGCGGTTGATGTAGTCGAACGTCTCCGCGATCCAAATCGCAAGTCGTCCCTCGATCCGATCACGAACTAGTGCCGAACGGACGGCACCTCCGCGTTCAACACACGTACGGCTTGATGACGCCTTCACCTCCTCGATCCAGCGAGCGATGGTGAAGTAGTGGTTGAGTTCCAGCAGCACGACGGCGTGGTGATGGTGGTGAGGAACAATCTCTGCAGGGCTACGCCAAGCGCTACGGAGATTATGACGGAGGAACTAGAGGGTTAGGGTTGCCGCACACGGCTTGGGGAAATCTTGATGTGTCCCGTGTGCTAGCCCTGCCCCTCTATTTATATGTTGAGCCTTGGGGTCTAAACTTGGAGTAAAAGCCTCCTCCAGGTCGGTTTTGCCCGCACAAGGTCGGTTTGGCCCGCAGGGAAAGAGTCCAACTCGGATCCCTGCCGAACCGTGCACAGCCGCACACAAGCGGTAGTACCGCTTCACACAAGCGGTAGTACCGCTTGGGCGGTAGTACCGCTTCACACAAGCGGTAGTACCGCTCGGGCGGTAGTACCGCTTCACACAAGCGGTAGTACCGCTTACGCGGCAGCAAAACTACTTTTGCACTTTTCCAATACCTCGTGGGCTTTATCCCTTTGGCCCATATAAAGTGTTGCTGCACCCGAACACTTCGGTAAACATCCGGAACCCATTCCGGTGAACTCCGGAACTCTTTCGGAGATCAAAACACTATTATCACATATATCAATCTTTACCTCCGGACTATTCCAGAGATCCTCGTCATGTCCGGGATCTTATCCGGGACTCCGAACAACTTTCGGTCACCAACAAAATAACTCAACTATACTTATATCGTCACCAAACGTTAAGTGTGTAGACCCTGCGGGTTCGAGAACTATGTACACATGACCGAGACACCTCTACGGTCAATAACCAATAGCGGGACCTGGATGCCCATATTGGCTCCTACATATTCTACGAAGATCTTTATCGGTCGAACCTCTATGTCAAGGATTCAGTTAATCCCGTATGCTGTTCCCTTTGTTCTTCGGTATGTTACTTGCCCGAGATTCGATCGTCGGTATCTCTATACCTAGTTCAATCTCGTTACCGGCAAGTCTCTTTACTCGTTCCGTAATACAAGATCCTGTGGCTAACTCTTTAGTCACTTTGCTTGCAAGGCTCAATGTGATGTTGTATTACCAAGTGGGCCCTGAGATACCTCTCCGTCACACGGAGTAACAAATCCCAGTCTTGATCCATGCCAACCCAACAGACACCCTCGGAGATACCTGTAGAGCACCTTTATAGTCACCCAGTTACGTTGCGACGTTTGATACACACAAGGTATTCCTCCGGTGTCAGTGAGTTGCATGATCTCATGGTCAAAGGAACAGATACTTGACATGCAGAAAACAATAGCAATAAACTGACACGATCAAATGCTACGTTTACAGTTTGGGTCTTGTCCATCACATCATTCTCCTAATGATGTGATCCCGTTATCAAATGACATCTCATGTCAATGGCTAGGAAACCTTAACCATCTTTGATCAACGAGCTAGTCAACTAGAGGCATACTAGGGACACAGTGTTGTCTATGTACCCACATGTATTTGAGTTTCCAATCAATACAATTATAGCATGGATAATAAACGATTATCATGAACAAGGAAATATAATAATAACCAATTTATTATTGCCTCTAGGGCATATTTCCAACACTTTTGAGCCCAAAAGGCATAGACACATAGCAAAAAGCACCAAAAGGCGTAATAAAAGACGTCTTCTCTTGGTCTTTAACTGCCATCTTGATCTGATGATAACCTGAATAAGCATCCAGGAAACACAGACTCTCACAACCCGCCGTCACATCAATGATTTGATCAATACGGGTCAATCGGACACGCCTTGTTAAGATCCATGTAATCCACACACATACGCCACGTGCCATTCTTCTTGAGTACCAACACCGGGTTAGCGAGCCACTCCGGGTGAAAAACTACAACGATGAACCCTGCTGCCAAGAGCCGGGCCACCTCTTCTCCAATAGCCTTCCGCCTCTCCTCATTAAATCGACGAAGGAACTGTTTGACCGGCTTAAATTTAGGATCCACATTAAGGTGGTGCTCAATGAATTCTCTCGGTACACCCGGCATGTCAGAAGGCTTCCATGCAAAGATGTCCCGATTCTCACAGATGAATTCGATGAGCGCGCTTTCCTATTTGGGATCCATATTAGCCCCAATAGTGAACTGCTGTGATGAGTCGCCAGGCGTAAAGTCCACTAGCTTGGTATCTTCTGCCACAAACTTAAGGGGCGGCTCAGATTCCGTGTTAGGCTTCTTCAGTGGAGTCATATCTGCCGGGTCAACATTTTCTTTATAAAACTTGAGCTCCGCCTCAGCGCAACTCGACTCTGCGTATGCTGCATCACCTTCCTCACACTCAAGAGCTGTCTTCCGATCACCATGCACAGTAATCGTCCCATTTAACCCGGGCATCTTGAGCTGTAAGTAAACATAGCAAGGTCTAGCCATGAATTTGGCGTAAGCCGGCCGTCCAAACAGAGCGTGATATGGGCTCTTGATATTGACCACTTCGAATCACAAAGATTCCACCCTGTAGTTGAATTCATCGCCAAAAGCTACCTCCAAGGAAATCTTTCCCACTGGATAGGCTGACTTTCCAGGTACCACGCCATGAAAAACTGTTGAAGAGGGCTTAAGATCCTTGTCTAGCAAATTCATCCGGCGGAAAGTGTCATAGTACAGGATGTTGATGCTGCTGCCACCATCCATAAGTACTTTGGTGAACACGTATCCTCCCACTTGGGGGGCGACTACCAAAGCCAACTGCCCCAGGTTATCAACACGCGACGGGTGATCCTCCCTGCTCCAAGTTATGTCATACTCAGACCACTTCAAATATTGTGGGAGAGCCGGCATGACTGCATTTACCGCCCGCTTGCGCACCTTCCGGTCTCGCTTGTCGAGGCTGGTTGTAAAAACATGGTACTGTCCTCCATTAAGCTGCTTGGGGTTACTCTGATACCCGGACTGGTTATTTTGCTGCTGACCTCCACCACCAGACTATTGATTATTATCTCCATGGTTTCCTTGGCCCTGGTGGCCAGAGCCTGAGCCGCCCGGACCAAAGCCAGACCCGGAAGGACCGGATCCTGACCCGCCGGATGGTCCGCCGCCGCCGCCTTGGTGCTGGTTAGCGCTGTAATTTCGATACTCGCGCATAATCCAACAATCCCTCCAAGCATGAGTAGGCGGTTGATCCGAAAGGCTATGTTTCGGGCAAGGAGCATTCATTATCGCCTCCATGTCAGCAGATTTGCATTTAACAAAAGGTGGCTTGCCGTTCCCCTTGCCACGGTTATTCCCAGTATTGGTGTTGGCCACTAAATGTGACCCGCTGTCCTGGTGTTTCCGCTTTCCGCCATTGCCATTATTGTTGTTTCCTCCCCCGTTCTGTGGTTGACCCTTGCCACTGTTATTCTTCTTACCCTTGGCCGATTTCTCATAATCGGAACCAGGGTCCTTCGTGTTATCAGAGTCCGCATACTTGGTGAGAGCCGCCATGAATTCCCCCATATCTTGGCATGAACGTTTGAGTCGGCCAAGCTTTTGCTTCAAGGGCGTAAAGTGGCAATTCTTCTCTAGAATCAAGACCGCTTGAGCCGCCGTAATGTTATCAGAAGAGTGGATGATGGTTGAGACCCGCCGGACCCAATGATGAGCCGACTCATCCTCACGCTGCATGTAGTGATCCAAATCCACAATTGTCATGGGCTTCTTGCACGTTCCCTGGAAATTTTTGATGAACTTCGCCTTTACCTCGGCCTAGGAGTTAATGGTGTTGGGTGGCAAACCCTTCAACCACATGCGAGCCGGCCCTTCCAGCATCATGATGAAATACTTGGCACATACTGCATCGCTGACATCTAACATCTCCATGGCCAGTTCATAGCGTTCAATCCAAGCCTCTAGAGGCAGGTCAGCAGTATAATTGTGCACCTTGCGAGGACCTTTGAAGTCGTTCGGTAGATGCTCATTCCGCAAAGCCGGCACTAAGCACGGCACTCCCACAGCCCTGGAGGTTACTCCGGCTCCTACCGAAAAAGAAGGCGCGACTGTGGATCAAGCACTAAGTACGGAGATTTGAATTCTGCCATCACAGTCCTTGCCGCATCCATCAACGTCCTATTCTTCCTCTACGCTACACCATTTAGTTAATGGATATAAGGTGCGGAATATTAATGCTTGATCCCCTCAGCACCAAGAAACTCATCCAAGGTGTAGTTCTTGTACCGTTTTCACTTCTATTGATCAATATCTTTGCATCATGTTGGCGTTGAGCTTCATTTGCAAAGTTGATCACGGTTTGTTGGGTCTCGCTCTGCCTCTTGAAAAAATATACCCAAGTGTACCTGGAATAGTAACCCACAATCACCAAGCAATACTTTCTCCCCCCAAGACTATCAAAAGAAGGAGGTCCGAAGGGATCTATGTGAAGGAACTCCAAGGGCCTCTTGGAAGATATAATTGTCTCCGGTCGATGACCCATCTCATCTAGCTTTCCTTTGATACAAGCACTGCAAGCACGATCTTCAGCAAAACTAACATTTGTTAGTCCTCGAACATGGTCCCCATTGAGGAGACTTTGCAAAAATCTCATATTGACGTTGGCTAAACGATGATGCTAAAGCCATCCCACGTCAACTTTAGCCATTAGACATGTTGCGGTCTTAGTAGGCCTCTGTGAGAAGTTGAGCACATAGAGACCATTCTCAACATATCTAACATAGGCCACTTTAAGAGTCTTGCTCCACAAAAGGGCCATGGTGTTAATATCAAAAAATGTTAAAAACCCATGAGTGCAAGTTGACGAACGGAATGTAAATTGTATTCAAGGGTCTCAACAAGCATGACTTTCTCAATGTTAGATCCGGAGAGATCACCACCTTGCCAAGACCAAATACCTTTGAAATTGACGCATCACCAAATTGTACATGAGTGGGCATAGATGTACTAGCTTGAACGTCCACCACCAAGTCCTTGCTTCCAGTCATATGATTTGTCGCTCCACTATCGAGCAACCATGAACCTCCACCAGAAGCAAATTCCTACATAGGATCAATGCTTGGTTTTAGGTACCCATTCTTTAATGGGTCCTTTCATGTTAGTGACAAGGATCTTAGGAACCCAAATAGACCATTCAATGTACTCATAAGAAGAACCAACAAATTTGGCATAAACATGCCCATCACTAGGACGACATAGCACGTAGGAAGGGTTAAAAATGTCGGCATTGTTGGGTTGGATGGTTTTTCCCCTCTTGGCGCCACCACAAACCAACTTGTTCTTATTCTCCTTAGGAGCACCCTCTTCCTCTTTGACAAAGATAGTTTTGAGAGGGAGAGCTTGCTTGGTCTTGTCGTTCGTCTTGGTGTTCTTCTTCTTTGGCTTGGGTGCAAACCCAAGTTCCACCTTAGCCATAACTTCCCTTTGATTGCTCAAAAGGTCATTGAGATTATTCTCACCTTGAATGCAAGTGACAAGGCCTTTCTCAAGTTGCTCTTTCAACTTGGCATTCTCCTCAACAACATGAGCATGCTCACACCAAGGTTTAGTAGCATGAACATTATCAATTAACACAAAAGGAGGGCAAGTAGCAATCTCCTTACTTAGTTTCAATTGGAGTTGATCATGAGGCTCTTTAAGAGAATTATGAGCACTCTTCAAGGCCTTGTGAGCCTTGTCAAGTAACTCAAACCCCTCCTTGAGTCTAGCATGGCCAAACCCAAGTTCAACATTCTCGGATTTAAGCGCATGAGCAAGAACTTGAGCATGATCATGATCTTTCTTTAACTAAGCAAGGTCAACGTTGTGTGACTCCTCAAGAGACAAACAAAGACCTTGCTCTTCCTCAAGAGCATGGGAAAGATCTGCAATCTCATCGTCATAGTCAGAACTATGACTTTCCATATTAGTGATGGTAACTTCATGAGACTAAATGGTGTCATTGGCCTCACCTAGTTGTTCCAAGAGAGCAACAGAATGCTTCTTGGTCTCACCTTTGAGCTTACCCAAGAACTTGTCAAGCTAATTTTCATCCACCGTCCGCCTCCGTTTCATCTACACAATCCATTAAAGAAGGATGAGTAGTGATAGTAGTTTTGTTTTTGGAGGTTACCTTGTGGGTGAGTTTCGCCATGAGGCACTTGGTGGGGGCGATGTGGTTCTCGTGGGGGAAGTCCTTCACCACTTGCATCATCACCATCATCGTCGATTTGTACTCTTTGAGCGCCACCAATCCCTTTTGTGGCACCCATGTAGTGAATTTGTTCTTGTCGGGGAAGGACTTGGCCTTGTCTTTGTGGATTAGCTTGCCCCTATTGTCTTCCCTCTTCTCATATGGACAATCCACGATGAAGTGACTCACATTGCCACAATTGTATCAAGTCCTCACATGTTACTTTCCCTTGGAGCCACTTGAGTTGTTCTTGGAGAAGTTTGACTTGCAGTTTCTCTTGTTGCCCCAAAATCGCCTTGACGCAAGGGCCACGTGCTCGAGATATGCATATTTGGTGTCTTCAGCGCAACACTCTTCTTCTTCCTCTTCCAGAATCGCCTTGGCCATCAAAGAAAGGTTGGGCTTCTTTGACCATTGAACACAAGCTAGAGCGTTGTCGGCGGTCTTGTTCAAGATGTCCATTGCAACGAACTCATCCAACACTTCACTTGAAGACAAGGTGTGGAAGTCCGGTCTTTGAGGGATCATGGAGGACATGCCTTTGTTGAATGGCATGATGGCCTTGAGGAACTTGTGCTTGACCCAATTGTCATTCGTGTCCTTGCTTCCATGGTCTCAGAGTGAGATGGCAAGAGCGGTCAATCTTTGGTAAAACTCGTGGGGATCTTCATCTTCATTCATCACAATATCATCGACTTCATCAAGCACAACCTCAAAGTTGGAGCATTGAATGCTTGAGCTTCCTTTGTACAAAGAGTTGATGTGTGCCCACTCATCTTTGGCAATGGTGAAGGGGCGCAAGTGAGGAAGCTCTTCGGGAGGCATAGCGGTTTGGAGAATGAACAATGCGGATGCATTGAGTTGGTTGTCCACTTCCTCCCTTGGGGTCATATTGTTTGGATCATGAGGGTAGAAGCCTTGGTCAGTTACCCTCCAAAGTTTCGTTGAGCTCTGATCCAAATGAGACTTGATACGAAAAACCCAATTAGGAAAGTTAGATAAATCAAGTTTGGGTGGAGGCCCATGAGAGTTAATATGAGGTGAGGGCACCGGTCCACCATAGGCCTGGGGAGGGGCAAACACGGCATGGGTGCTCGACCCTTTTTTTCCTTATGGCGATTTAGGATTCAAAGCACTAGCCAATTCCTTGGTGGAGTTGGCATCCGTTTTTGAGGAAAAGGCGTTAACCATTTCCCTAGGATCAGTAGGAGGTTTGAAGCTCTCAAGGAATTTGTTTAATGTGTCCTTGACCTCGTCCACCACAGATGATTTGAGTAAGGCCATGGTCTCATTCAAATCACCATGATTGACCAGGGTCTTGGACCTGGCCGCAGAGTTCTCTCCCTCCCTAATCCTGTCGTTGACCATACTCTTTAGGCGTTTATGCTCTTAAAAGAGACGTAGCTCTGATACCAATTGAAAGGATTGACATGGTCGACTAGTGGGGGGTGAATAGGCGACTAGTTTTTTTAGCTTATTTTTACAATTTTGGCTTGACAATAAAATAGGTTGTCTAGATATGCAACTAGCTAGGTGGACAACCTATATGATGAGAATGACAACGACAATAGCAAGCACAAGATACAAACACAATATAGCTTGCACAAAATAAAGGTAAGAAGTACTCACAAGTGGAGTCGATGGAGACGAGGATGTGTTACCGAAGTTCCCTCCCTTTAGGGGGAGCTACGTCTCCCTTGGGGCGGTGTGGAGGCACAATGCCCCCCAAGAAGTCACTAGGGCCACTATATTCTGCCCACGCTCTAGCACAATGCAAGATGCCGTGATTCCACTAGTGGTGCCCTTGAAGGAGGTGACCGAACATTTACAAATAAGGTTTGGCAATCTCCATAACTTAATTGGAGGTTCCCAACACCACCACGAAGCTCCACCACAATGGAATGTAGCTCCGAGTAACAAGATCCACAAAGGATTAGTGGGGGGGGAATCAAATATCTCTTGATGGAAGTGTAGATCGAGGCCTTCTGCTCCAAACCCTAGAAGATCAACAAGTTTTGATGGCTACGGAGAGAGATCATGCGAAAATGAGCTTTGGGGAAACAATGGAGCTTCGGGGATAAGAGGTAGGTCTTCTTGGGGAAGAAGACCCCCTATATATAGTGGGGAAAAATTGAACCGTTTTCTGCCCTTTGCCCGCAGCTAAGCGGTACTACCGCTCCTAGGAGTGGTACTACCAAGTCCAAGCCAGAGACTACTTACTTGTGATCTATGTTGGGTTTTCCGTGAAGAGGAATGGGTAATTGCAGCACAAAGTGGGTAAGTATTTCCCTCAGTTATGAAACCAACGTTTATCGAACCAATAGGAATATCAATGCTCAACCGTCTTCAGCGGCTGCACACAAAAGAGCAAACAACTTGCACCCAACGCGAGCAAGAGGGTTGTCAATCCCCTTGATCTCGTTATTTGCAAGCAAATGAGTTGTGTAGATAATTGTAAATTGCAAAATAAAATAAAAGGTAAATAAAGGCAGCAGGTAATAGTAGCGTTTGTAAATTTATAAGTGAATAGACCCAGGGGCCATAGTTTTCCCTAGCAGCATCTCTCATGTAGGCAACATACGGTGGGTAACAAATTATTGTTTTTCACGGCAATGATCATGTGTATATAGGCATCACGTCCATAAACAAATAGGCCGACTGCTACCTGCACCTATTACTATTACTCCACTTCAAGGGCGCTTCTATGCTTGCCTCTCTACGTATTAAGTTCATGATAAATAGAGTAATGCATGGAGAACGATGACATGATGTAGACAAAGTAAACTCAAGCAATATTAATAAACCCCTACTTTGTCACTGGGATGCAGAAACTCGTCAGGTTGAACCTACCACAATGCACCACTCCCACTAAAGATAGATCAATCTACTTGGCCAAAGCACAACGATAAATCAAAGAGCATTACGAAGCTATAATGATCATGCAAATAAGAATCTTAATATTTAGAGGTGACTCAAATACTTTTCATGAATAATATGAACATAAACCCACAATTCATTGGATCCCAACAAACACACCGCACAATAGGATTACATCGGATAGATGAAAGCAAAGATGCGATTACCATTCTATTGAAGATCAAGAGATAGAGAGACTGTCATCTAGGTACTAGCGATGGACCCATAGGTCTGTGGTGAACTGCTCACACATCATCATGAGGGCAGCAAGGTTGATGAAGAGGCCCTCCGTGATCGATCCCCCCTCCGGCAGGGTGCCAGAATGAAGCTCCAAATGGCCTCGCGATGGAACAGAGACTTGCGGCGGCGTAAAAAAGGTTTCAGGACTGCCTCTAGGGTTTTTGGAATATTGGAGAATTTATAGGCCAGAGAGGGGCGTCGGGAGAGCCACGAGGGGGCCAGCACACGTCAGGGCGTGCCCCCCAGGGTGTGCCCTATTGCGTGTTGGTGCCCTCGTGCGGCTCTCGGTCTCCTCCCGACTCTCCCAGGTCTTCTTTTGGTCCAGAAAAAATCATCAAAAAGTTTCGTGCCAATTGGACTTCGTTTGGTATTGTAAACCTGAGATGTGAAAAACATGCAGAAAATAGCAACTGGCAATGGGCACTAGGTCAATAGTGTCAGGGATATAGCCCCGCGATATAACCCGCCCTATGGGGCCGGGTTAATATGTTGACAGTTTTACAGTCAAGTTTAAGATAGGCCGAGTCATGAAGACAAGACAATCAAGGAGGTGGCTGACTATGTCACCGGGCGACCCAACACCTGAAGACGGCGCCTCAAGGCCCACAAGGCGGAAGGCGCCGGCCGGTTTCCTTGCTTAAGGAACAAAGCGAGTTAGAGGCGTTATAGGTTACGAGTCACGATATGACACGGACTCTATTGTAAACCCTAGGGTCTTGACCTGTATATAAAGGAAGCCCCTAGGACCGAAAGACTCAAGTTACAATCTCTCGATAGCTAGGTTAGCGATTCCGCACCCTTGTAATCGAGATCTATCCATCAATACACACAAAGCAGGACGTAGGCTATTACCTCCATCCGAGGGGCCGAACCTAGGTAAACCCAACTCTCTTTCCCGTTCAACCCCTTTGAGTCACCACCTAGCGGCGATGGCCTCACACCTAAGTCCTTGCACGAGGACATCTGTCGTGAAAAAACCACGACAGTTGGCGCCCACTGTGGGGCCTTCGCCCGGTGGAGTTGAGTTCTCGAAGGGAACCCTTCCAGGATTTGGGAAGTTTACGGTTGATCAGATGATCAAGAGTCGTTGTGACAAGATCTACGTCAATAAGCCGGATTGGAGCGCTGAGGCTGACTCGATAGAACGCCGGCCTCGAGTTCCCGTCGGTGATATCGGTTTGGAGACCCCCGAGTCGGACATCTACACCAACCTCAACGAGCCGGCTCGGCATGCCCAAACCGGCCAGTGCCAAGGCGGCCGTCGTCACGTCTTCGTCGGTTTCACGCAAGGAATCAGTCTTTCGGACGAGCCGGCTTCCAGCAAGAACACCCTCGTCAACTCAGACGCGGGTCATCCACTGGAGATACGGAGTCGGTATGTCCTCTTTATTATGGCAGGCTTGGGGGCTCATTGGAAACTAAGGCCCCCGGGGAATAAGACGAGTCGCGTCGCCAAGTCGCCGTCGACATGGCAGGAGCTACAGCGGTTCCTGATCAAGCCGCAGCTGGAGGTTCCGGCGGGTCAACCAAAACGCCAGCTCAAGGCATGGCCGATCTCATGGCTGAGCTGGCGAAATTCGTGGAAACCCCAGTTACCGCAGAGAATCAGGAAGAGTGCAATGTGGAGTTAAACAAACTATGTAGCCAGATAGTCGAGGTGCAGAAGGAGATTGACGCTGAAAACGCGCGGATGGTGGAGTTACCAGCTCGTATACATCATGAGACGGAGCACCTTATAGCCGAGGCTTGGTGGTTAGGAGTTCAGAGGGAAGCATCAGAGGAGGTTTACGAGAGAAGACGTCACCGCGGGCTCCCACTGAACCTTGAGCCACAACAGCTTTTTACTACCCCACAACAGATACCAGGAACTGTTCAACCGCCTGGGAATCGGCAAGAGGAACCAGCTCAACCACAGCCGGCTCACTCCCCGCCTCGATGGTTCCAGACTCGGCGGGGTCATTTTTCCAACCCTGTTCATAACATGCTAGCAGCTGATACGTCTCCAACGTATCTATAATTTTTGCTTGTTCCATGCTGTTATATTATCATTCTTGGATGTTTTACAATCATTTTATAACAACTTTATATCATTTTTTGGGACTAACCTATTGACATAGTGCCAAAGTGCCAGTTGCTATTTTTGCTTGTTTTTTACTTCGCAGAAAATCAATATCAAACGGAGTCCAATCGCGACGAAACTTTTTAGAGATTTTTTCTGGACCAGAAGACACCCAGTGGGCCAAAGAAGTGTCGGGGGAGTGGGCCGAGTAGACCACAACCCACCAGGGCGTGCCAGGGGGGCCCCGGCGCGCCCTGATGGGTTGTGCCCTCCTCGGGGCCCCTCTCCACCGCCTCTGATGCCTATAAATTCCCAAATATTCCAAAAACCCTAGGGGAGTCGACGAAATACAATTCTAGCCGCCGCAAGTTCCAGAACCTCGAGATCCAATCGAAACACCATCACGGAGGGGTTCATCTTCCTCATAGGTGCCTCTCCGATGATGCGTGAGTAGTCCACCATAGACCTACGGGTCCGTAGGCAGTAGCTAGATGGCTTCCTCTCTCTCTCTCTTATGATTCTCAATACAATGGTCTCTTGGAGATCTATTTGATGTAAACTTTTGTGGTGTGTTTGTTGGGATCCGATGAATTTTGAGTTCTTGATCAGTTTCTATCCATGAATATTATTTGCGTCTTCTTTGATCTCTTATATGCATGATTACTTATAGCCTCATATTTCTTCTCTGAATCTTTGGTTTAGTTAGGCTGACTAGATCGATTTTTCTTGCCATGGGAAGAGGTGCTTTGTGATGGGTTCGATCTTGCGGTGTTCTTTCCCAGTGACAGAAGGGGCAGCAAGACACGCATGTATCGTTGCTATTAAGGATAACAAGATGGGGTCTATTCCTACATGAATAGATCTTGTCTACATCATGTCATTGTTCTTATTGCATTACTCCATTTTTCCATGAACTTAATACAGTAGATGCATGCTGGATAGCGGTCGATGTGTGGAGTAATAGTGGTAGATACAGGCAGGAGTCTGTCTACTTATCTTGGACGTGATGCCTATATAATGATCATCGCCTTGGATATCGTCATGACTATTCGATTTTCTATCAATTGCCCAATAGTAATTTGTTCACCCACTGTGCGCTATACTCATCAGAGAAGCCACTAGTGAACCCTACGGCCCCCAGGTCTACTTTTCCAACATATTGCTTTCGGGTCTATCTTTTTTCTTCTTTGTTTTCAGATCTACAAAACCCAAAACCCAAAAACATATTGCTGCATATTTTATTTGCTCTTTTTATTTTGTGTTCTTGAGAGATCTATCTCTCCTATCTATCACTACCTAATCTATCCTTTTATCGTAGAGAGATTGAAAACCTCTCTTTCGCGTCGGGTTGCAAGTATTTGTTGTTTGTGTGCAGGTGCTGCTTATTGGGTGGTGGTGATCCTCCTACTGGTTCGATAACCTTGGTTTCATAACTGAGCGAAATACTTACCGTCGATGTTCTGCATCATCCCTTCCTCTTTGGGGAAATACCGACACAGTCTCAAGCCACGTCAAAGGAATTTCTGGCGCCGTTGCCGGAGAGGAAGCGGTCTCTTCTACGTGCCTAACGTAGGTGCCGAGGGGACTCCATCATCATCTACCAGGTTCCTAATCACAAATCTCATGTCCTTGCAATTACATTATTTGCCATTTGCCTCTCGTTTTCCTCTCCCCCACTTCACCAATTTGCCGTTTTATTCGCGCTCTTTTTCGTTTGCCCTTTTCTCGCATGATCTCTTCCTTGCTTGCAATCTTGTTTGCGTAGTCACGATGACTCAAGAAAACACCAAGTTGTGTGATTTTTCCAATACTAATAACAATGATTTTATTAGTACTCCGATTGCTCCTCAAGCCACTAGTGCGGAGTCTTGTGATATTAACGCCGCTTTGTTGAATCTTGTCATGAAAGATCAATTTGCCGGTACTCCTAATGAGGATGTCGCGTCCCATCTAAACACGTTCGTAGAATTGTGTGATATGCAAAAGAAAAAAGATGTGGACAATGATATTGTCAAGTTGAAACTATTTCCTTTTTCCTTGCAGGGTCGTGCAAAAATTTGGTTTTCCTCTTTGCCTCGCAATAGTATCGATTCTTGGAATAAGTGCAAGGATGCTTTTATCACTAAGTATTTTCCGCCCGCGAAAATTATTTCCCTTAGGACGCAAATCATGAATTTTAAGTAACTTGAGCAAGAACATGTTGCACAATCTTGGGAAAGAATGAAGTTGATGCTAAGAAATTGTCCTACTCATGGTTTAAATCTTTGGATGATCATACAAAAAATTTATGCGGGATTGAATTTTTTCTCTAGAAATCTTTTAGATTCTGCCGCGGGTGGTACTTTTCTGGAGATTACTTTGGGTGAAGCTACTAAATTGCTAGATAATATCATGGCTAATTATTCTCAATGGCATACCGAAAGAGCACCTACTAGTAAAAAAGTTAATTCGGTTGAGGAAATTAGTACTTTGGGTGATAAGGTTGATGCTTTGATGAAATTGGTTGCTAGTAAAGATGCTCCTATTGATCTTAATGATGTTCCTTTGTCTACCTTGATTGAGCAAAATAGTGATTCCGTAGATGTGAATTTTGTCTCGCGAAACAATTTCAATAACAATGCTTATAGAGGTAATTTTAATACTAGGCCTTTTCCTGGAAATTCCTCTAATAATTATGGTAATTCCTATGGTAATTCTTCTTACAATAATAATAGGAACACCTCTGATCTTGATAGTAATATTAAAGAATTTATCAATGCGCAAAAGGCTTTCAATACTACGATAGAGGAAAAGTTGAATAAGATTGATGATATGTCTAGAAGCATTGATAGAATTTCTCATGATGTTGAAATCTCAAGTTGAAAGCTTTTGTGCCTAATATTGATGAATCTATTAAATCTTTGTACGTCTCTATGGATGAAAGTAAGAAAAGAACCGCTATGCTTAGAGCTAAAAGAGAAATCTTAGAAAAATCGATTTCTAGTGATTGCCTTCATAAAAAAGATGAAGATCTGAAAGTGATTGGTGTTTCTTCTATTGATTCCTTGTTTAGTAATATTAAAATTTATAATGAAGGGACTGAAGTAGAGTCAACTTTAGCTAGAAGGCGTCCCAATAATTTGGAGGGTGAAAATCTTGATGAAATTTTTGATAAAAGTGGGTCTGAAGAGGTCAAAACTTTAACTAGTGATGTGCCCACTATTTTGGATTGCAAAGACTTTCATTATGATAGTTGCTCTTTCATTGAATGCATTTCTTTGCTGCAATCCATGTTGAATTCACCCCATGCTTATGAGCAAAATAAAGCTTTTACTAAACATATCGTTGATGCCATGATGAAATCTTTTGAAGAAAAGTTGGAGTTGGAGATTTCTATTCCTAGAAAATTACATGATGAGTGGGAACCTACCATTAAGGTCAAGATTAAAAATTATGAATGCTTTGCTTTGTGTGATTTGGGTGCTAGTGTTTCCACGATTCTGAAATCTCTATGTGATGTGCTTGGTCTTACCAATATTGAAGAATGTTCTCTTAATTTGCACTTGGCGGATTCTACTACTAAAAAGCCTTTGGGAAGAATTAATGATGTTCTTATTCTTGCAAATAGGAACTATGTGCCTATTGATTTTATTTTTCTTGATATTGATTGCAATCCGTCTTGTCCCATTATACTTGGTAGACCGTTTTTACGCACTATAGGTGCCATGATTGATATGAAAGAAGGCAATATTCGTTTTCAATTTCCCTTGAGAAAGGGTATGGAACACTTCCCTAGGACAAGAATTAAGCCACCATATGAATCAATCATGAGGGCATCCTATGGATCCAAAACCAAGGATGACAATACTTGAATCTATGTGTTATACCTAGCTAGGGGCGTAAAACGATAGCGCTTGGTGGGAGGCAACCCAATGAATAAATAATTTTTTGCTTTTTCCTTCTGTTTTTGATTGTTGACACAATTATGCCTCTTTTATAATTGTGTTTTTATGGTTTATTTAGTGTTTGTGCCAAGTAAAGCCTTTAGGATGATTCATAGGATGAGTAGAAGCGATGCTGAATCTGAAACAGAAACTTTGCGTCCAGTATATGAATTTTAATTTTTTGTTGGAACGTGATATTGAGCTGAAATTTTTACAAAGTGTTTCTATACAAATTACTTACGTTGTACTAATGTTTCAGAATTTTTAGAGTTACAGAAGTATGGTTAGAGTACAGATTACAACAGACTGTTCTGTTTAAGACAGATTCTGTTTTCGTTGCATTGTGTGCTTGTTTTGATGAATCTATGGGTTATATTGAAGGGTATGAGCCATGGTAAAGTTAAAATACAGTAGGAATAATGCAATAATAAAATATGAATGGGTTTGGAACAGTACCTGAAGTAGTGATTTGCTTTATTATACTAACGGATCTCGCGAAGATTTTGTTTAGTTTTGTGTGATTGAAGTTTTCAAGTTTTGGGTGAGATCACGATGGATGAAGGAATAAGGAGTGATAAAAGCCTAAGCTTGGGGATGATACCACACCCCAAGATATATCCAAAGAGAAACAAGCAACTAAGCTTGGGGATGCCCCCGAGTGGCATCCCCTCTTTCTTCTAACGACCATCGGTATTTTACTTGGAAGCTCTATTTTTATTCGTCACATATCATTAGTTTTGCTTGGAGCGTCTTTTATCTTTGCTTGCTTTTTTTGTTAGTTTGTCACTTGTATCCTTTCTGGACACTCCTATTTGAGAGAGCCAAAATCATACTATGATTTGTTATAATTGCTCTATGAACTTCACTTAAACTTTTTGAGCTATAGAATTGCTCGAGTGCTTCACTTATATCTTTTTGAGCACGGTGTGCTTGGAATTTTTTGTAGAAATACTCTCATGCTTCACTTAAATTAATTTGAGAGTAGGTAAATTTTGAAGAAATCCTCTCATGCTTCACTTATACTATTTTGAGAGATGAAATCTTAATGCTCATGTGCTTCACTTAATTTTTTTTGAGCTTGCCAAAAAGCAATGGCAATATATGAAACTAGTCCCAAAGTGATAGATATCCAAGGAGGATATAATAAAAACTTTCATGAAGATCATTGGGCAAATTAAACTTGATTCCTTGTAATAGTTTCGAAACATGATGATAGTAATATGTGAGTCATGTTAGTGAGTAATTATGCTTAGTAGGAATATTGGTGTTAAGATTTGTGATTCCCTATGCATGCACGAAAATCAATAGTTATGCAATGAAGTTACATCCTACTTGTGGTGCATTATTCGGTGTTAGTTATGCTCAATGCTCACTTATGTGAATTTTCGTTTCTTGGTTTGGTTGCTTCCCAATCTATTTGCTAGCCTCCATTTGTACCAAGTAGAAATACTACTTGTGCATCCAAAACCCTTAAACTAAGTTTTGCCTTATGAGTCCACTATACCTACCTAAATGTGGTATTTCCATGCGATTCCAAGAAAATTTGTATGTGCCATCTCTAAATTTTCAAAATAAATTTTCTCTTTTGTGTGCCCGTACCGCTCTGAAATGGTGGGGAGTGTCCAATATTTTTCCATGCTAGATGTGTTATTCTCAAGATGAGTGTTTATTTACTTGTCATTGCACCAGAGTGCGGCGGTAATAGGGATGCCCATTCCCAAAATGAAAAAATAAAAAATATTTACTTTATGTTGTCAAATAATAAATTCCTTGGAAAGTGTTGGTATGGAAGGCAACCGTGGATACGGTCCACCATGGAAAGTGAAAGTTTGGTGGAAAAAGGAATAAACTTTATTTTCTATTTGGGAACCGCCTATGATATATCTGGCATGGAAAGTATTGTGAGCTACTTTGTCGTTTTCGTTGACAGGAAAAGCATGCCACCCAAAATATTTTTCTCTTTCAATTTAAACCTTGATCTCTGGCACCTCTACAAATCCCTACTTCCCTCTGCGAAGAGCCTATCTATTTACTTTATGCAATTTTTATTTTTACTTTGAGTCTTCATCTTCTCTTATAAAGCACCAACTAGGGGGCACTATGATCGTACTTGAGCATTGGGCATAGTTAATATTTGACTGTGTTTCATGAATGGATCAATGATTGAGCATGATGGGCTAGGGATAACTTTCTTTAGTGTTGATATTTTGAAAGACATGGTTGCTTGTTGACATGCTTGAGTATTGAAGTCATTATGTTAAAACTAGACTATTGCTTTGAATCATTTACAAGTCCAAATGTCCATGCTATACAAAATAAAAGAATATGATGAACATGTTAGACAGCATTCCACATCAAAAATTCTGTTTTTATCATTTACCTACTCAAGGACGGGTAGGAATTAAGCTTGGGGATGCTGATACATCTCCAATGTATCTATAATTTTTGCTTGTTCCATGCTGTTATATTATCATTCTTGGATGTTTTACAATCATTTATAGCAACTTTATATCATTTTTTGGGACTAACCTATTGACATAGTGCCAAAGTGCCGGTTGCTATTTTTGCTTGCTTTTTTACTTCGCAGAAAATCAATACCAAACGGAGTCCAATCGTGATGAAACTTTTTGGAGATTTTTTCTGGACCAGAAGACACCCAGTGGGCCAAAGAAGTGCCGGGGGAGTGGGACGAAGAGACCACAACCCACCAGGGCACGCCAGGGGGGCCCCGGCGCGCCTTGATGGGTTGTGCCCTCCTCGGAGCCCCTCTCCATCGCTTCTGATGCCTATAAATTCCCAAATATTCCAAAAACCCTAGGGGAGTCGACGAAACACAACTCCAGCCGCCGCAAGTTCTATAACCTCGAGATCCAATCTAAACACCATCACAGAGGGGTTCATCTTCCTCATAGGTGCCTCTCCAATGATATGTGAGTAGTCCACCATAGACCTACGGGTCCGTAGGCAGTAGCTAGATGGCTTCCTCTCTCTCTCTTATGATTCTCAATACAATGGTCTCTTGGATATCTATTTGATGTAAAAATTTGTGGTGTGTTTGTTGGGATCCGATGAATTTTGAGTTCATGATCAGTTTCTATCCATGAATATTATTTGAGTCTTCTTTGATCTCTTATATGCATGATTACTTGTAGCCTCGTATTTCTTCTCTGAAACTTTGGTTTAGTTAGGCTGACTAGATCAATTTTTCTTGCCATGGGAAGAGGTGCTTTGTGATGGGTTCGATCTTGCGGTGTTGTTTCCCAGTGACAGAAGGGGCAGCAACACACGCATGTATCGTCGCTATTAAGAATAACAAGATGGGGTCTATTCCTACATGAATAGATCTTGTCTACATCATGTCATCATTCTTATTGCATTACTCCGTTTTTCCATGAACTTAATACACTAGATGCATGCTGGATAGCGGTCGATGTGTGGAGTAATAGAGGTAGATGCAGGCAGGAGTCGGTCTACCTATCTTGGACGTGATGCCTATATAATGATCATCGCCTTGGATATCGTCATGACTATTCGATTTTCTATCAATTGCCCAACAGTAATTTGTTCACCCACCGTGCGCTATACTCATGAGAGAAGCCATTAGTGAACCCTACGGCCCCCGGGTCTACTTTTCCAACATATTGCTTTCAGATCTACCTTTTTGCAATCTTTGTTTTCAGATCTACAAAACCAACAACCCAAAAAAATATTGCTGCATATTTTATTTGCTCTTTTTATTTTGTGTTCTTGAGAGATCTATCTCTCCTATCTATCACTACCTAATCTATCTTTTTACCGTAGAGAGATTGACAACCTCTCTTTCGCGTCGGGTTGCAAGTATTTGTTTTTTGTGTGCAGGTGCTGCTTATTGGGTGGTGGTGATCCTCCCACTAGTTTGATAACCTTGGTTTCATAACTGAGGGAAATACTTACCGTCGCTGTGCTGCATCATCCCTTTCTGTTTGGGGAAATACCGACGCAGTCTCAAGCCACGTCAGGGATGTCCAAAGATCCCCAAGACAATATGACAAGAAGTCTCAAGCATCTAAGCTTGGGGATGCCACATTAGGCATCCCACCTCTCTTCGTCAACAAATATCGGTTAGCCTATGTTGAGCCTAAGTTTTTATTTGTTCACATGATATGTGCTATTCTTGGAGTGTATTTTTGTTTTGTTCGTTGGTTGAATAAAATACTCAGATTTGGAAATCTATATTGAGAGAGAGTCCTCACGTAGCTACTTGATTGTTTGACTACTCATTGATCTTCACTTATATCTTTTGAGAGTAGTTTGATGTTTACTCATGTGCTTCACTTATATCCTAAGAGTAAATTGTGAATAAATTAAATAAATAAATCTGAAATTATCCATGTGCTTTATGCTTAGTAGTACTTTCAAATTTGGTTTATAAAGTGAAATCTATTGAAGTTTGACAATCATAGTATTGGTCATACAAGCAATTCATGAATGATTAGTATAAGGAAGAGAACTTTCACGTAAAAATATATTATCTTGGACATCTTTTATGATTGTGAATACCCATTAATTATTTTCAACCTTAATCAAATTAGTTGAATTTGTAGAAGGAAGACAATGTAATGAGTTATGTTTGGGTATATTTGCATATAAGTTATATTGTTATGGATCCTCCAACATGCGGTGCTTGTTAAGAACCTTTTGCTAGCCAAAACTTCCTACCAAGTAGAGTTACTACATGTGCATCCAAAATTGAGTCGAGTTCCTTGATGACAGTCCACCATACCTACCTATATATGGTATTTCACTGCCATTCCAAGTAAATTTGCATGTGCCATTTCTAAAACCTTCAAATAAACATCGGTTTTTTGTGCCCGTACCGATCATGGAGCGAAGGGGCGGTTAGTATCTTCCATGCTGTCACACCCTGTAATTTGCCTCATGACTAAGTTCACATGACTCAAAAACTAGGGCCAATTAAAACTTTTTGAGTGCATATGAATGCTTGACTTGTGTGTTATTTGCTTGCTTGTTTGATTGCTTGCTAGTGCTCTATAATCATAAAACTCCCTCCTACTCTCAAAACTCTTCTCCTTGATCTAAAACTCTTGTCCAATGATCATACCATGTGTATAGGACCTAAAGCTATTTTTATCAAATATTATTTTGGCCAAAAAGTATTTATTTAATTTAGGTTTTCAAAAACACCTGAATTGAGCTTTGTACTACAAGTCCTCAAATTGGGTGGAATATTTTACACCAAAGGATTTATTTGAAACCCACTATATATATGACTTCCCAAAACCACCAAATATTATTTTTAAAGATTATTTTACTATTTTATTTAAAGGCTTTTTCTTAAGGCCAGAAATGGCTTTTCATAGGGAAAAATTATTTAAATGCTTTAAAAATATTTAAGAAAATTTAGGGAAACCTAGTGGACATATATTTTCCATATATATGAGTTTCAACACATGGTCATGTTCA
This sequence comes from Elymus sibiricus, assembly GCA_039707655.1. NCBI lineage: Eukaryota > Viridiplantae > Streptophyta > Magnoliopsida > Poales > Poaceae > Elymus > Elymus sibiricus. The sequence continues at coordinate 192,644,279 of CM077667.1, read as the reverse complement.
AAATCATGGGTAAAAGCCCTCAAAACCCTTTCTGCCCAAATCAAGCTTTTGAAATATTTCTATAAGAAATATTCTCAATAAAATCCAAGAAAATTCCAGAAAGTCACAATTGTCATATGTGTTGATCTTGCCAAGTTTCATCTCAATCCCTATTGATTTGCTTCATCAAAATATTCCAAGACCCTCTCTGTCCAGATTCAAATTTTAACAACTTTACATTGTGAAGTTTGTCCTATTGACCCCAAACTTTGTGGACATGTTCTAATACTCCAATAATGCATCCACACCAAGTGGTGCATCAAGGAGAACAGATTAACTTGTCCAAATCCCCCCAAATCCATTTCTGCTGATTTCAAGAATTGGATATTCTTGCATTATCAAGTTTCCCCATTTGGTCCCAAACTTTTTGGGTATGCTCTAATATCCAAATAATGCCACCACACAAAGTGGTGCATTAAGGACAATAGCTTAGCATGACCAGATCTATAAAAACCTATTTCTGTTGATTTTTAGGGTTTACCAAGTTTACATTGGCAACTTTCTTCAGATAATCTCAAACTTGGTGATCAGCCCTATTTTTAACCACCATTTGATCCTGTTAAATCTCAAGGCAAGTAGAATTCATTTGCTTGGCCAAATTATCATCAAACAACTTCTGCTCATTTACCAAACTTGTTGTTTGGGCCCCTTCCACCATTCTCCTTGACCCACAATTTTTACCACAGTCCCTACTTGACCCCTTCTACCTTCAGTAAAAACCCCAAGTCCATAAGCCACTGTTTGGTAGGGTAAAACCCCATTTTACTTGCCTCCAATGCAGCTTCTACCTTGTTTATGCCCCCCTGGACCCACTGGACATGGCTGGCCGCGCCTAGGATGCCGTTGGCATGCCATGGCATGCCAAACGGGCGCTCTAGAGCTATCCAGAGCATCCAATGCAGCTTCCACCTTGTTTATGCCCCCTTGGACCCACTGGACATGGCTGGCCGCGCCTAGGATGCCGTTGGCATGCCATGGCATGCCAAACGGGCGCTCTAGAGCGCGCTACAGTGCCAACCGCACTGTAGCCGCCGCCCTATGCATGCCCCCGACAGCCTCGGGCCCCCCCCCCCTCTCGCCACTTGGCTGGCCTCGGCGTCCGGGACATGCCGGACGGTCGGCCCCCTCCTCTCTCTCCCTGCCGCTGCCGCTCCTCACACGCGCGCGCCGCCGCCCGAGCGCACCAGTGAACGTGCCCGCACGCGCGAGGCCCTGGCGCTCCCCCGCTCCCCCTCTTCCTCTCCCTGGTCGTGAACCTCGTCCACAAAGCCCGTAGACACCTCCCAGCCCTCTCCCAACCACCACCAGGGCCGGCTCCAAGGACACCCGTGGGCACCGTCCATGGTGAGCCCGAGCTTGCCATATAAGGCCACCCCGGCCTCCCCTCATGCCTCTGATCGCTTCCCCTCCATCCAGTGAACCTCCCGGACCAAGCCATTGGAGCCCCCGAGCTCCCAATGCCCCCCATGGCCGCCATGTCGCCACTCTGACCTCGGTCGAATTCGCGACGTACTGGCCTTCTCCTCTCCTTAGAACCACACCAGAGCACCCTTGCGTCTCCAATAACCTCCCCCGAGCTTTATTCCTCCCTCCCGATGGCCAGACCACCGAGCCCATTGTCGCCGTTGTTGGAGTCCGCTGCGGCCAATGCCACGCTCTCTCCAGTGCTCCTGGGCGGAAATGGAGACCCCATGCGGGTGCGTCAGGCCGCCCTGATCTCTCCGGTGGTCGGAGCACCGCCGGAGGTGGCCGGAGCCACCGGGGCGAGCGCCGGAGCCGCTCGGTCCCGCCTCCCCTGTGTCTCCCTGCGCGGGCGGGAGGTGAGGGACGGACCCGACAGGCGGGCCCCGCCTGTCGGTGACCGGCTGGCCGGGCCCCGCGTTTAAGTGAAAACGGGAGCCACCCGAAGCCGCCTTCTCCCGGGGAAGGCGCATTTCTGCAAGTGCGCCTTCGACGTCGCCTCTGAGCCGCCCGGCCAAGCCACTGGGCCGGCCCATTTGCTATGTTGCGCCCAGTGCGCAGTTCGGCCCCTTGGTAAAATTCCTTTTCTTTTTCTTTTCCAGTAGCACTATATAATCCATAATAAATTCATTATGGCTCCAAATTTGATGATTCAAGTTTCTTCAGACTCCTAAATTCATGACCAATCCAAATATGTGCATTGTACAATTTTTCCATATAGCATACTCTGATCCACCCATATTTTTGTTATAACTTGTATTATGGAACCATCTTGCAAAATCCCTAGAGCATTCATAATAGCTCCAAATGGAGTGATTCAAATTTCTAGAAGCTCTAAATGTCATTCCCTAATTGTCTATCCATGTTGAACATTTTTACCATGCATTAATTCCGCTTGATCAAATAAATAGCCCCATTTTTCATTATTACCATCTTAGGAAATTCATAAGAAAATCATCCCAACTCCAAAACTAGTGAGACCACTTTCTAATTGTTTCTAATAGCATGCCCTATTTATTGGGTGCCTCAACTCCTTTTTATAAAAACATTTCCTGTAGGCTTCTTATAGGATCATCGCTTCATTCATTCCCACCATTCAAAGATCCCCCTTCATCCACATCCAATGAAACCTCCTCGGTCATCTTTCTTCTGACTAGAAGTGTCCATGAAAAATAAAAATCCTATTTATAGAGCACTTTATTTTTCTACTTGTTGTGTTGCTTATTGCGGTTGTTTCTGGCGATAGTTGACGAAGTAGATGAAGTGCTCGGAGTTGGACGAGAAGCGTGTGAAGACCTCGAAGACTTTGCTGAGCCACGCAAGCAGCCCTTTGACCATGACTATGAACCCTTTTATTGCATGTCATAGAGCACTTGTTGTTCCGATGAATTGATCATGTTGATGAGGTGTTTCCCCCCTTCGGTGGGATGCCTCCAATACTTTACCATTGATACTTGCATCGTGCATAACCCTACCATTATTATGAGGGTGTGCGGGTGGGAGTAGTTAGGTTGCTACTAGATGCTACGCAATTGGGATGGGAATATGCATGGCGATGGAAACAATAATGGTTTCAAAGACTTTCGAAAACCCCGTCGGGTGCCACTAATGCCCAAGGGAGATGATGATGAGCTAGGTAACCACTTGATAAAGAAGTGGTGTACCGGAGCAAGTTGTGTGTGTGTTTTAGAAAACGGAGAGATTTAAGATTTGCTGACCGTCCCAACCTTACATGTACAACCACTCTACCCCTATATGGGAAGGGGCTTTGTTGATTACTTTGGTCGGTGCAGACAGAGAGCCCGCATTACTAGTGACGGGAGTGACGTGGTCACTCTCGATACGGGGTCGTGCCTGGTAGGGCGACCATGCGCTGTCTTTACAGGCACCGGGCACACCGTTGTGTTCCTTCATGGATGGTACTATGTAGAGCAAGGCTCGTGTTTGTACATCATGAAGACGTGGACCAACGAGTGGACTCTTTGTTTAGTATCGTCAGGGGAAAGGCATTGTTCGGGTGCTTACCTCGGGTATGTAATATACCGCGAGTCGTGGATGACACGGAAGTTCCCCGAGTCTTGTGGGTAAAGTGTGCAACCTCTGCAGAGTGTAAAACTATTCGAATAGCCGTGTCCATGGTCATGGACAGTTGGAGGTCCTGCTTAAACTACGTCCGATGTTTTCATAAACTGGTGTGTGTGTTGGTGACAAAGATGAAACTTGAACCAAGTGAGAGGACTTGACATGATGACTGAACATGAGATGTTCAACCCCCTGCTTATGTTGATATCTGTAACTTGTTCATATGGATATCTGCAACCTGTTGATGCATGCTTTTGCCAGTTGATTGAACATGTCATTGCACTCAAACTAGCTTTCCGCAAAATTACCTATTAGTGCTATATCATGCTCTGTTGAACCTTGTTCCAAACATGGGTTGCTTGCGAGTACATTCAAAGTACTCATTGGCTTGCCACTGGTTATTTTATTGGCCAGGCATTAAATATTTGGTTATGATGAAGATTACCTTGGAGACGGACATGCGAGCTAGGACACTTCCCAGCCAGAATGCCTGTAGGGTTAAGGCAGATGGCATGGGTCCACGCTATCGTTGAAGATTTCCGCTGCAATCATATGAGGACTTGGCCATAAATTCCATACTTGAGTAAACCGGTATGTAATGGATGTAAGACTCTTGTTATTCAGTTTCTGTGTGTTCAGTGAGCATTGATCTCTGGGATCACTGTGCACGTACATTCGGTGATCACGACTTATGAGTCGGGGTCCCCACACGAACAGAATCACCGTAGTCGTTCTGTTCTAAGTGAACTGAAGACTTATTACACTTGAAGACTGTGATCTTCCAGACGGTTAGGCGTCTGGGTCTAGAGCATCCAAGGGTCATTGTGGATTGCCAGGTGACCAAGTTTGTACGGGTTTCGGAAGTCTCCCCTGAAGACTTACCTGAGTGATTGGGTGTTGTCTAAGTGACTTCGGCACAATGGGAACAAGGTGAAGATGAGGTCTTCTGAATTGAATCTCAGCCTCCCTAACCAGACGTACAGTTGTCACATCAACTGGAACTGGTCCAACAAATCATGTGTCTTCATCGAGCTACTTGTTCTATCCTTCACTCTTTTACATTCTGTTCTGAACCGTGAAGCCATTGCTTGAATACTACTGTTTGAAGACATACCCCAAAGTCATTCATATCTGCGGTTCATCTTCATACTGTCTAAGTTTGTCTTTGACTCATCTTAGTGTGTACGAAGATAATGCTCAACTTACTTGTATGTCTTCATTGTATTGCATGCCTTGCTTAGATCCTTGATATCTATCCCTACCTGATCCTGTTCCGCTTCCGCATATTTCGAATACATTCATTGTTTCGAAGACTTTCATAAAAATCGCCTATTCACCCCCCCCCTCTAGTCGATAACTAGCACTTTCAATATAAAAACAAATAAACAAACCCCCCTTAGAAATTTGATTGTTTGGAGGGTACATGTGGATTCGGTCACCATGGAATGTTTTTGAATGGTGGAGGGGAGTAAATATTTCAATTCCGTTTGGGAACCACCATTAATGTGTTTATCATGGAAGATATTGAAATCCCTTGTCGTTACGTTGACAGGAAAGGCACACCACCCAAAATATATCCATCTCTATTTCAAGCAATGAGCTTTGGCACCTCTACAAATCCGTGCTTCCCTCTACGAAGGGACATTCTATTTACTTTCATGTTATTTACTTTTCACATTGAGTCAACTTCTTATTCCAACCTCAATTTCTAGTTGTCAAGCATCATGTGGTGGGGAAAGATCCAAACACATATATACAGTCAAATATATTTGATCATGAGTTATTATTGTTGCCAATTATCTTTATGGTAAGTATGTTGGGAGGTGAAACATTAAGCCCATATCTTTCTCTATGTTCGATGAATGATGTTTGTTTTAAAAATATGCTTTGAGTACCAGCAATCATAGTAGACTATATGATAACTGAGTGTGTGGAGCTCTTACTTAGACTTTGTAAAACTATAATTGTTTGATGACTAAGAACACAGGTTGTTAAGTTTCAAGAGAATGCATTGTTTAAACAATAGCATGTGAATTGATTGTTACTTTATCATGATGAGTTTACAAAAAAGAGTTATTGTTTATGACGCTAGGAAAAGTGATTGAAATTATCATTGATTAAACCTTTGCACTATGTTAGCATTTACACTTAACAAATTATTTCTTTTATCATTTACCTACACGAGGACGAGTAGGAATTAAGCTTGGGGATGCTGATACGTCTTCGACGTATCGCTAATTTATGAAGTATTCATCCATATTTACCCATGTTTACAATATTTTTATATGCTTTTGATGCACTTTATATGATTTAATTGGAACTTACCCGGACTGACGTTGTTTTTAGTAGAATTACCATGGTGTTGTTTGTGTGCATAAAATGAAAGTCCTCGGAATTGAACGAAACTTTTTGACGATCTTTTCTGGAAGGAAAGGGACCCAGGAAGCTTTGAGGGAGTACCAGGGGACCTACAAGGAGGTGAGAAGACAATAGGGCGCGCCTAGGGGGGTGGTCGCGCCCTGATGCCTTGTGGGGCCATGTGGTACATATCCGCGTGATTCCAACGCTGAAAATCCTATATATTGATAAACCCCTAGAAATTAACCTAGAACTTCTGCTCCACCGCCGCAACTCTCTGTATAGAAGAAATCCCATCCGGAGCCCTTTCTGGTACCCTGCCGGAGGGGGAAATCATCACCGGAGGCCATGTTCATCTACTCGTCAGTCGCCATGACAAGGAGGGAGTAGTTCACCCTCGGGGCTGAGGGTATGTACCAGTAGCTATGTGTGTAATCTCTCTCCCTCTCATGTTCTTGAGATGGCACGATCTTGATGTATCACGGGCTTTGCTAATATTGTTGGATGATATGGTGTTCTTCCCTCTCGATCTTGTTGTGATGAATTGAGTATTTCCCTTTGAGATCTCGTTAATTCGGATTGAATACTATGGATTTGAGAACACTTGATATATGTATTACATATGTATACCCATGGTGAAAATGGGGTGTTCTATTGAGTCACTTGATATATGTTTTGGTTATCAACTTGTGGATTCTCGCGGTCACATTGTGGTAATCTATACATATGGGTTGATGCACGTTCTTGTCCTACTTTTTCCAATAGAAATCTTGGGGTACACTTTGAAGTTATATGTGTTGGATTGAATATGATGAATCTAAAATTATTTGATGCATGTCTAATAATTAACCCACGGATACTTGAGGTGGAATTGGAGTATCTAGGTGACATTAGGGTTGATTGATGCGCATCATAGGTGTTATTTTAGTACGAACTCTAGGGCTGTTTGTGACACTTACAGGGATGGCTCAATATCGGAAAGGATAAATTTGGTTCTCCTACCTACAACAATTTCATCTTATGTTCTCCGCTATATAGGAACTTCGGAGTGATTCTTTGTCCCACGCAAAGGGATGGTTATATAATTCAATTATGTTAGCACCGTTGAGAGGTTGCACTAGTGAAAGTATGAATCCTATGCCTTGTTTCCAAGCATTAATATATCATTTTGCTTGCTGTTTGCCACTTGCTACCTTGCTTTTTTTATATTTTCATATCAGAAAAATCTATTTCCACTATCCATATTAAACTTGTATCACCATCTCTTCGCAGAAACTAGTGCACCTATACAATTTAACATTGTATTGGGTGTGTTGGGGACACATGAGATTTCTTGTATTTGATTGCAGGGTTGCATGATAGAGACCATCTTCATCCTAAACCTCCCACGGACTGATAAACCTTAGGTCATCCACTTGAGGAAAAATTCTACTGTCCTACAAAACTCTGCGCTTGGAGGCCCAACACGAGTCTACAAGAATAAAGTTGTGTAGTAGACATCATGCACCACTTGACCACTGCCCTGTTTTGTCGTTGCCAAGACCATCGAACCATGGACGCCAAGACCCTTCTGTGGATTCTTTTCGACTGTGCTACAACATCTGACGCCTGAACGATTATTGCACTGAAACACCAAGTACCACGACATCAACGACCCTTCATGTTCGACTACGATTGTCGTGTACCACTATTGTCGCCCCGAAGACCTCGGCTTCGTCAAGTTCATCTTTGACACATGTACGACTACTTCCACGACTTCTAAGACAACCCATGAATCTTTACACCGCACCGAACAGTTCCACCTCACCCGCACGCTTCGAAGGTATAACCATCGAGAAAACCCCCGTGAACGAATGCATGTGTGATGTATGAGATGAACCACGTGTTTGCCTCATATGCGATTGTTTGTTGCCCCTCTTTTCCATGTCACCAACACATGGGACACCCGGAAACGGCATCACTCCCCATCATTGTTTGCATGAGACAAGCTCATGCCCACACTTTTTCTTTTGTACCAGCATCTCAACGAGTTGTCGGAACTGGAATGTTGTCGTGGCATCATTTTCGGATTCGTTGTCGTGGCACCCGATTCTTTCCGCCATTGCGACAAGTGATCCGTATCATATTATATGCCAACATTCAAATTGCATAGAATTTGGTCATGTCATCCTCATGCATGTTAAAAACATTTGAAATATTGTTTGCATTAAAATTGCCTAATGACTTGCTAAATGTTTTATTTCATAACTAAATAACCGTAGCTCCGAATTAAATAAATTATATATGTAACTTGACTACAAAAACGTGTAGAATAACATGGACTACTTTATTTTCCTGTTTAATAAACATAAAATTATGTTTTAGGCAGAACAGTACCTAATTCGAGATTTGCATATGGGGTCGTTTCGGAAATACTATATGTTGTTCCCGGCCTCATTTAAAATGCCTAGATAGATAGTTTAATTTTGCTCCACCTCTTGCCATGATAAATAACGTTTTAACTTGTTGGGTACCTAAACGAGAGTGAACTAAATAATTTGAATATGAAGTTTCGTCAATATGCAACTCGTTGCACATTGAACTTCATTTAATGTGTAGTATTTGATTTGTTGCACCTTGCCATTGTCGGATTTCGGGCTCCGCAAAACCCTAAGGAGTTCGAACCCAGGGGCGTGTGTGAATATTCCCCAACAGCTTCGTCCCCTCCAAGCCCAGAACACGATGACCCCGCTCGATGGCAAGGAAGAAGATAGCACACGAGAGTTTACCCAGGTTCGGGCCGCTGCGAAGCGTAAAACCCTATTCCTGCCTTTGGTGGATTGCCTCACGAGGAGGTTTTTGGATGAACTAGTACAGTGGTGTGTTGCCTTGCGGGTGTGTTTGCGGCGTCGTTGTCTCGTCACCTCTACCGGGCTGCCTGGCCTCTATTTATAGCGGCCCGGGTCCTCTTCCCTTATCTCCAAGGCGGGAAGGAATCCCACAACGGCCAAATTCAAGGGGGGACAGGAGGTACACCATATCCTGACGAAAGGTGGTCTTCGCCTGCAAAGTAGTCATCGGTGATGCAGAGGTGGGCTCGGTGATGACGTCCGTCCTGCGGGGCTTGGGGTCTTGGTCTTGTTGCACCGAAGTAGAAACCTTTGGGGGTGCTTTGGGAGCCTGCGTTCGTCCTTGCCTCCTTTGCACCAAAGAGGAAACTGTCCCCTCTGGCGCGCTGGTACCCGCCTGGCCTAGCTGGCGTCACCCTTGGCCTCCTGAGGTCATGTGTAGCATAGGAGTCTCCGCCGCTCGGGAGAAGGCCTGGGGAGGCCTACCTCCCCGCGGGTCTTGGCGCTGTTTCCCTCGCGAGCTCAGGGTCTCGCGAGGGCCTTGTGTTGAGCGAGGCCGCGCTGGGCCGTACCCGGTCGTCGAAGTGGGCCACGCCCTGGGCCGCAGGCAGGCAAGTCTGGGTACCCTGGTATCCAGAACGCCGACAGTAGCCCCCGGGCCCGAGGCGCGCTCGAGCTAGCTGTGGGGTGAAGCCACGGAGGATGTCCCGAAGCGCCATGGGCCCCAATCGCCTGCGGGTCCGTCTTGACGCATGGCGCACCATGAAACGTGGGCATCTCGGATCCCCGAAGATGACGGAAACCGCCCTGAGTCGAGCTGATGCGAGGCCTGCGCACCTCCTCGGCCATCATTTCTCTTCTTTGAATGCCGCTGACCCCTTGCGCCCTCCCCCGCCTCGGGCCATGCGGATGTGACCCGACGGGGGCAGGGGAAACGATGTGAGGCAGGATAGCACGCCGATCGAGTCTGGCACGCGCTGCTCGAGGTGCATGGTGGCTCCACTCCCCACGACGCCCCACGGGCAGCGGTTGCGCCTATAAACAGGCCCCGCTCGGGGGGGCCTTGCCATCATGACGCACCCTCTCGCTTCTCTCCCTTCCAAGTTATCTTCCTTGTCCTCCTCTTTCTCTTTGCTCCTCCATGGCGTCCGGTGGAAGCGCGGCAGGCACGGGGGAGCACTCGGAGCCCCCGGCTCCACCTACGGCCCCCGGAGGCAGCAGGGGGGGACCCTCGCGGCCAGCCCAAGTCCGCCGGCGCTGGACCATCGTCGATGAGTAAGTTCCTTGTCCCCTGCTTCCATTTCTCGTAATTGCATCTGCCGCGCTGGTCCTCATCGTTCCCTCCTCCTAGGGCGCCCGCGCCGAAGAGGCGTAGCCTCGACGAGCTCCAGGAGGTGACGGATGCGCTGAGGGCTCAGCTGGCGGACGCCAAGGCCGCCCTCCAGGCCACGCTCAGGAGCGAGGCAGAGGCTCGGGCGGAGCTGGCGTCGCTCCAGACACAGGTCAAAGGGGCCGTCGACGCCGTGCAGGCCGCTCAGGATGAAGCGGCCCATGCGAAGATGCTGGAGGCGCAGTGCGTCAAGCAGTATCTGGACATCGCCCACCGCGCGGTCGGCGCGGTGAGCCGATCCGTCGGGGAAGCCCCTGCGCTGCCGTGCACGCACGGCGACGGGGGCAACCTCCACTTCTTCGGCAAGGTGGTGGAGGCGCTGGAGACCGGCGTCTCCCGGGTGAACGAGGACAATATGTCCAGCGCGCGCGACCTCCTGGACCTCGCGCTGATACGCGTCTTCTCCAACCTTCACCGCTTCGCTCCGGAGCTCGATATCCTCCGCGTCATGGAGCTGGTGCCCGAGGAGCTCCAGAGGCCCCTCAGGGACGAGGTGTGCCCGCACGTCGAGTCCTTGGTGGAGTGGTTCGTCCAGGAGCCTCTCTCCAACGAGGGCGATGACTCCGGTACCGCGGTGGGCGACGACCCGGACGGCGACAGCGGCTCCTCTGCCTAGGCCTCTCCTCTTTTTTTCTTTCCAGTTCCTGTCATGTCAAGCAACACCTGGCCCCTGGGGGCGTTAACTTTTGTGTTTTTACCTTCATCTTCCTTCTCCTCCTTGAAGTCGTTGATTGTTTGTTTGGCGTGGCACGACCCCGCCTCTCCCGTGAGGCCTCGTGTTTTTTGCCGATGTGCCCCGGCGCCCCTCGAGAGGTCCGCGAGGGTTTTGCGCCAAGACCGGTAACGACATCCAGTCGGGCCCTCACGGGGCAGGCCCTGGTGCCACCCCTCAGGTCAGACTCTTAGCCACGTCGCCTGGAGTGGCCGGACTCCTTCCCTCGCGTTGCCCTTCCTTGCTCCTAGAACCACAAGAATCCTGATTGGGTTACGTAGCGGACCGTAGCGCCTGTATCTTTACGTTAGCGCTCATGCCTCTTGCCCGGCACTCAGGCTATCACCTGATTAAAAAGTTCTGCCCTTATTTGGCGGGTGTACTTAGCTTATCGGATCGTGGCGAGCTCGAGCGTAGTGTGGGGTAGGCGAAGCATCCGGGGAGGACGAGGATCCCGCCTGGGAGGGCTTCTTCCTTGCTTGCGAGGTGGTCCGGGAGCCCTTTCGGCACTCTGCGTCGACGGGGCCCGATCCCGAGCAGACCTCGACCACCGTTGGGGCGTCCGGATCACCAGGACAAGACCAAAGGGGCAAGGCCTCGGCCACAATTGTGGCATCTGGATCACCAGGACGAGACCAAGGGGCGCAGAGCTACACGATCGGTGATGTTCCTGAGGCGCATTACCTGGAAACCCCGCCTTGATGCTCAAGTGGCGCTCTGCGTCGGCGGGGCCCGATCCCGAGGAGACCTCGACCGCCGTTGGGGCGTCCGGATCACTGGACGAGACCAAAGGGGCGAGGCCTCGGCCACCATTGGGGCGTCCGGATCACCAGGACGAGACCAAGGGGCACGGAGCTACGCGATCGGTGAGGCTCCTGAGGCGCGTTGCTCAGGAGTCCCCCTTGACGCTCAAGCGACTTCCTTACCTTTCCGCGGGCCGCCGCACCGGGAGGCGCCTGAGCCTCCCGAGGTTCCGTGATGTCATGCCGGGCCGCGGCCGGATCCCCTGAGCGGGAGTCGACCATTTAAGCGATGGGTGCCCCTGGGGCGACAGGTCCTTGCCGGCCTGCTCCGAGAGGCCACGGGGAGAGGCCAAAGTGCGCTGGCCGTACTCGGCAAGGTGTCAATCCAAATAGAAAAAGACTTCAAGGCCAGAAAGAGGAATTGTGAAGAGAGAAAAGTTCCCGCCCCTTTTTCAAATAGAGTCACGAAATCTTCAACTTCATTTCAAAAACTGGCAAGACGAACACAAAAAGAAGCAAGCAACAGCCGCGTCCGGCACCTAGGATAGTCTTCGCCTTCGTCTTCCCCCAGCGCGGAGCGTAGGGCATCCATGCTGCGTGGGCATAGCCATTGGAGGGCAGTGTTGTCCACCAGCGCGGAGCATGGGGCTTCCACTTGGGCGTGGGATGGAACCCCTCCGCGTCCTCGGGGGGCTCCGGGCGTATACAGCCCACTCATTGTTACGTGAGAGTGTCACGGCCAAAGATAGTTAGGCAAGCCCCCGGGCGCACGGCCCAGGTGCTCCCAACTCGGTTAAGAGCCACCCCGCGCATTACTGCGCGGTTGCGCGCCTCTACAGCCCAAACCTGAGTGCATTGTTCCCCGCGTAGCCGCGGGATTGCGCTCCCGTAGCCCAAACATGAGCGCAATGCACCCAGCGCAGCTGCAGAGGTGTTGTGTCGGTGAAGCTGCCTTGTGAGGCGTCGTGGCGCTGGCCGGACCTCGGCCTACGGACCTCGTGAGGCCCTCCCCTCCGGAGGGCCATGACGGCGCTCTCGTTGCCGCGGGTGGCCCGCGCTGCTCGTGTCTTGCCGATCCTCCCAGGCGGTCGATCCTGAGGTCCTGGGCTCGGCCGCGTACTGCTTGCTCGTGGGGGCGGTGGCTGCGTTGCGCCCCCACGCTTCCCGGGACGCCCCCCCTCTCCCTTGCTTGCATAAATCTAGCCTGGTGCTTCCTCCGTGGAAGCCCCTATGCCCGGCTTGGGGAGAGCGCCCGGGGCACCTCCCTATCCCGGAGGGTGCCGGCATCTGCAGAGGGCGCCTGATCCGCCGCGCCCTCCGCAGGTATGACGTAGCTCGGAACGTAGGCCTCCGTATAGAGGCCTTGGCCCCCTCCTTAGTCGTCTCCGCGCACACCAAGGTCAATCTCCCTGGGTGGCGGGATGACACCATCCTGGGCGCGCAGGCCACAAACCCTCCTGCGGCGGGCCTCCGCCCGAAGCTGCCTGGCTCTGCCGCCGCCGTGGGGTGGGCCGCGCGTGTCTTGTCGTGCGTTGCCTCCCTGATTTTCCACCACGCCTCCATTACGGTTACCTGCCTGGCCGGAAGCCTGAGCCGCCTGCTCCCTGTGCCGGTTGGCGCGCTCCCGCCGGGACGAGCCTGGCTGCTGACGATCCATATGGGTATGGGCGCGCACGTCGAGATGCGCACGGGGCGCCCCAGCACCTCCTTCGAAGGCACTACCGGCGGGACCGGGTGGCGCTCCAAAGCCAGTCACCGGGATCCGGAGAAGGAGAAGTACAGCATGCGGCGGGCCCTGCTCGGGCTCGCCCGGGAGTGGAGTGGGCACGCCGTTCGCGGGTGGGGCGACGGGTATGGCGAGCGAGCCCCCGGCGCCCTGAGCCGGAGGTCGTGAAGGACGGTGGGGGCCCCAGGCCCTCCTCGCGACGGCGACTAGTTCGGCGATGTGGTCGGCCCAGGCATCGAAGCCCCCGTGCGTAGGGCGGTGGCGAAGCATCTCACTCGCCATCAGGAGCGAGTCATGCACGTTGAGGTCTCCCACATGGCTGCAGCGTGATGCCGGTCCCGTGGGCGCCGCTCATCCGCCATGCGCCTGACCGGCACGAGCGGCGTCGGTGGTGGAAATGACGCTGGTGGCCAGGTAACGACCGCCATGCGCCGCACTGCCGTGGCGCGGGTCCTGGGCGGCAGTGGCGAGGTTGGTGGAGGCGGATCCTCCGAGGCCGAAAGGAGATTGTCGGGCGTCGGCCATCGACACGACGGGGCGAAGAAGAAGCGAAGCTTGCTGAAGACTCCGACACGCCCCCTACCTGGCGTGCCAAATGTCGAATTTTGGGCTCCGCAAAACCCTAAGGAGTTCGAACCTAGGGGCGTGTGTTAAGATTCCCCAACAGCTTCATCCCCTCCAAGCCCACAACACGATGACCCCGCTCGATGGCGAGGAAGAAGATAGCACACGAGAGTTTACCCAGGTTCGGGCCGCTGCGAAGCGTAAAACCCTACTCCTGCCTTTGGTGGATTGCCTCACGAGGAGGTTTTTGGATGAACTAGTACAGTGGTGTGTATCCTTGCGGGTGTGTTTGCGGCGTGGTTGTCTCGTCCCCTCTACCGGCCTGCCTGGACTCTATTTATAGCAGCCCGGGTCCTCTTCCCTTATCTCCAAGGCGGGAAGGAATCCCACAACGGCCAAATTCAAGGGGGGACAGGAGGTACACCCTATCCTGGCGAAAGGTGGCCTTCGCCTGCAAAGTAGTCGTCGGTGATGCAGAGGTGGGCTCGGTGATGACGTCCGTCCTGCGGGGCTTGGGGTCTTGGTCTTGTTGCACCGAAGTAGAAACCTTTGGGGGCGCTTTGGGAGCCTGCGTTCGTCCATGCCTCCTTTGTACAAAAGAGGGAACTGTCCCCTCTGGCGCGCTGGCGCCCGCCTGGCCTAGCTGGCGTCACCCTTGGCCTCCTAAGGTCGTGTGTAGCATAGGAGTCTCCGCCACTCGGGAGGAGGCCTGGGGAGGCCTACCTCCCCGGGGTCTTGGCGCTGTTTCCCTCGCGAGCTCAGGGTCTCGCGAGGGCCTTGTGTTGAGGGAGGCCATGCTGAGCCGTACCCGGTCGTCGAAGTGGGCCACGCCCTTGGCCGCAGGCAGGCAAGTCTGGGTACCCCGGTATCCAGAACGCCGACAGCCATGCCATGCATTTTAAATGGACATGCATCATACTTGGTTGTGCATCATGCCATGATCCTGTTTGTTTGTTTACCATGTGGTGTTTGCTTCTTTACGGTTTCATTTCTTCTCGCTAGAGTTCTGAAACCGTTGTGGAGTGTGAGGATTCTTTCGACTACGCTTGTTCGACTACTTCATGGACTCGGTCTTCTTCCAAGCGGGATTACAGGCAAGATGACCATTACCTTCGATATCACTACTATATTTTCTATTCTAGTTGTCTTATTTCTATCGCTATGTCTCGCTACCTACCACTTGTTTGTCAAGCCTCCCAAAATGCCATGATAAGCCTCTAACCCTCCACATCCTAGCAAACCGTTGTTTGGCTATGTTACCGCTTGCTCAGCCCCTTTTATAGTGTTGATAGTTGTAGGTGCAAGTTGTTCCATGTGGAAACATGGATATCTTGCCTATTTTAATTAATGCATCTATATACTAGTAAAGGGTGGAAGGCTCAGCCTTTTGCTTGGTGTTCTGTTCCACTCTTGCCTCCTTAGTTTCCGATTACTGGAGTTATGTTTTATATTGAGCGCACCTAACATGCTTGGGGTTGTTATGGAGACCCCCTTGATAATTTGTTTTCTAATAAAACTCTTCAGGCAAGGCCCAACTTTGTTACTACTTTTGCTTAATAACAACTAAAACTTGCATAGGGAATGATCAACCCGTTGGCTAATGAATCAACAAACCGGGCCAGTGCTCCTCATGAGTTTTGGTCCAAAACGGGCTGCCTGTGGGGCCGCTGAAGGAAACTCAAGGATTGGTTTTACTCGTAGCTAGTACCATCCGGTTCGGCCCTTAGAACGATATACCTGCGGCTCCTATCGGGATCTGGTCTGCGGGGCGATCTTGCTGGATTTTTTACCTTTGACAAATGTCTTGTGCACCGGGATTCCAAGGACACTCCCGCGGTTGAGGTTTTCCATCGCAGCTTGTGGTTAATTTGTGATGGATGAGTTGGAGCACCCTTGCAGGATAAAATCTTTCGGAAAGCCGGGCCCGTGGTTATGTGGCAAATTGGAAACTTTATAATACCCGGTTATAGAAAAGTTGAACTAAATTCAATTAAAATACACCAACTGTGTGCGCAACCGTGATCGTCTCTTTTCAAGGGAGTCCAGGAAGAGAACACGGTGGGATTATGTTTAACTCATAAGTAGGTGTTCAGGATCACTTCTTGATCATTACTAGTTCACGTCCGTTGATGCGTAGATCACTCTTCTTAATCTTGTACTCGTAAGTTAGCTAGATACAAAATTCTTAGTGCTTGCTGCAGCCTCACCAGTTAACCATACGTCATCCATTAAGCTTTGCTAGTCTTGATATCCTTCGTAATGAGATTGTTGAGTCCCCGTGGCTCACAAATTCCCGCAACAACATGCGCAGGTACATGAAATGTGATGCTTTGATGTGAGAGCTATGATTGTTCTATTTGGAGTTCTTCTTCTTATTATTATTATTCTTCGACGATCATAGGATGGCCAGGTTGGCAGCCTGGGAATAGCAGGGTGGACGTCGTCTTGTTCTCATTTGTTTTCATCCGTAGTCGGATCTTGTTCTTTTCTATGATGATTGATATGTATTGTTGTATTGAAATGTTCATGTTGTAGCTTGTGGGGAGTGTAAGCCAAATCTTGTATACTCTTCTCTTCAGTACATGTATTTGTGACAACATCCACCTTGTTAAAGCGTCTCCGATATGCGCTTCTATCCTTGTTGAGACTTCAAAGTTTCCGCAAGGATAGGACCGCATATTGGGCGTCGCAAGTTGGTATCAGAGCATTTCCGACCTAGGAGCCCCCTTGATTGATTGAACTTGGCCATTGTCGAGTCTAGAAAAAAGTATATTCTGAGTCTAGTTATATATCTAAGAGTAGGAATTCTTTTTACTTCTCATCCCCATCGTCGCTCTAGTGAGGAATCATGACGTAGGAGTTTTGACTATATCCCTCTTATCACTCAAATTTTTTTAGGATCACGCGGGTATTTTGGAACCTCTACGATGTCGGTGTGACGGAATTTTGTTATTTGTGCCTCCTGACATTTGGGGTTGTGGCAGTGTCCCAGGAAGTTGAGGTCCAAGTTTTTCTTGTCACACTCTCTATCGTTCATTTTCCATAGTATCTAAGGACGAAGATTTTCGAAATTGATTCAATACTATTTGTGCCGAGAGGAGTCTGGCGCCACCCAATACTGGGGACGGAGATCAGATGTACTGCCATATTTAGTATCATTGCAATTATGAGGGTCCGAGATATATGAGTTTACGAGGTCTCTGGTTATGTGCTAACGGATGTGATATATTGGAGAGTAGGATCATGTTAGAAGTTTAGTGAGGTAATTGCTCCTTGTATCCGTTGGACCAGATTGCATAACCAGAAGATTTCGGGAGTTCTTAGCTGGGAATTCAAGTAATTACCTAGGATTATCCTTCCAACAAATGCATTTAGTGTTATGTATTTGTTTCCGGTTTAATTTGCAAGCTCGATCATTTGTTTTGTTGGAGTATGATAATTCGGGTTGCTTCGATGTCACGTGTTGATTTGATACCCTTTCTAAATGATGTTATCATATTGTATGGGAGTGAAATTCTCTTAATCAATGAGAATTGTCATGTCAAGTCTTTTCCCAACCGGTGTGCTTCTCTTCAAGTTAATCCGATCATTTTCAACATTTACAAGATCAATTCTGAATTTTCTCGACGGAGTTCTTTTCATCCGTCCCAAGTTGCCTTTGTTTTTCCCGCCCTGTTGGAGATATGCCCTAGAGGCAATCATGTATGATGATATTTCCTATGTGTTTATGAATAAAGATAGTCCTTGGACATTATCAATGATGTGTATTAACAAGTACGTGACTTGTTTGTGAGACTATGCATTGCATGATGACTGTCGTAAATGGTCCCTAGTCAAAAGGGTTGTGTGGACGCACAACCAGTTAGACTAGCATATGACACGGTGGATGGTCCGGTCTCACTGACCATGTAGCATTGGATGCTAGCCGGATAATATGGACTCAGAAAGATCTGGTCAGATTCGATGTAGTCGGATCCGAGTCGAGATATGTAACAGCCCGAGACCGACGATCCAGAAGATTCCCCTTTTATTTCCATTCTCGTCGTGTGATCCGTTTGGTTGTCACATTCATCAGTGCATCATTCGCATGATCTGCATAGGATTGTCACTCGTTTTTGAAAAACTTGCATCCGTTCATAGTTGCCGGTTCTATCCATTCTCGTCGGTGAACGTTTCGAGACCAACCACAGACGCAAGCGCCCGCGGCATCGATAAAATATTGTTTTTAAAAGTGCGCGAAAAATATTCTCGGATTGGGTCGAAAGTTGGCATGCGGTCTTAACATAGCGTAGCTAGACCGTCTGCCAAATTTCGTCGCAATCAGACGTCGTTTGATACCCCAACGGTCAACCGTAGCAGCATCATTGTCGGTAAATTCGTCGGACATTTTTCGGTGTTTAGAACATGTCACGGGCCGCCATCCATTCCCTCTCATCCCCACCAAGCCCCTCTACACAGCCCATCGCAGCCCACCTAGCCCAACCTAAGCCTACCTAACCCTAGGGCGCAACCGGAGCCATCCGATCGCAATCGGAGGGCTCGATTCGCACCCAAAACCCTCTAACCCTAGCCCCTTCCCTATATAAACAACTCCTATGCCCAAATTGAACCCTCCCCTAACCTCTAGCCACCTCCTCCCTCGGATCTGGCGCCGCTGCCCTGCCGCCAATTGGCGCGTCGCCGCCGCTCCCCTCCAATTGGAGAGCGCCACGTCACCGGCAACCACTCTCTCTCCTCCCCGCGCCTCCCACCAGCCGCCCTGGCCTGCCAGGGCCCGGATCTGGCCCTCCATGCCCGCCTTCGCCAGCCGCCAGGCCCGCGTGCTGGCCCGGGCCCCTCTGCCGCTCCTCCCGCTTGGCGCCCGCACCGCCCGATCCTCCCCAGCGCCGTCGCCCCGCCTCCACCTCGCCGGTGCACCGCCGCCTCCCTCCGCGCCGGTGACGAACCCCACCGGAGCCAGAGCCGCGCCCTCCACCCCGCTCCACCTCACCGGCCGACCTGCGCTGCTGCCTCGTAGCCCCACGCTCTCGCCGGCCCAGCCGCCTCGCCATGTTCGCATGTCCCGAGCTCCGCTCGCCGCCACGCTCCCCGCCGCCGGCCTCCCCTCGACACACCGCCACGGATCCGGCGAGATCTGGTCGAGGAGGCCCCTCCCCGCCGCCCTCCGTCGTCGCTCGCTCCGGCCACGGCTCCGGCCAACCGCCGCCGGACTTGACCCAGATCGGGACCGTCCCGTCCCGATCCAGCCCCCGGATCCAGCCAACCCGCCAACCAAACGCCACCCCATCCCGAATCCCTTCGTCCCAGTTCTCCCAAGGGTGAAATCCTCTAAGTCATTTTTCGTCTGTGGTTTTCAGCATGTAGTCATTTTGATGTGCTTGTAGATGGAAAACCGGGCATCGGATTTTGAAGTGTAATACATGAAAATTGATCTACAAAGTGTGCTCTACATGATGGTACCCTTTGTGCATTAGGTTTCATTTGCATGCCCATAACTCTGTTGCAAAAGTGCATCATGTCGTTAGGTGCAAATCTATTATTTTATTCAATGTTGTGTGGATGATTGCATCTCAACCGTAGGTCTTTTGCATATGGTGTCTTCATGAGTATTGCCCTATGTGATGTATAATTTGATGCCATGCCTCTGGTTGATAGGTAGGACATCATTATCATGTTTGTTTGTTGCTCTAAAGTTGTTACCGCGATAAAACTCAAATCTGCTAATGTAGAGTTCCATTTTGCGATGCTCGTATTAAGCAATCCATGCCTCCTTTTAGTTGTGTCTTTGGAGTGTGTTGTAGTATGCCATGTCTACTTGTTGTTGATAGGTTTGCCATGCCATGAATCATATGCTTAGCTGTAGTTTTTTTCATGAGAACATGCTTAACTAATGTTGCTGTCTTGCCATGTGTTTTGTTAGTGATCTAGGACCCCTTTGTGGTTGGTGCAATGGAGTCATTTGTAGTTCATAATGTCCTATAGCATGCTATTAAGTTTCATGCCAATATATGCCCTGTATCATATAGTTTTACTGCTGCCAATATGCCTTCGTGATAAAAACTCCTCTGTTAAAAAAAACTGGGATTTTCACTGTCTGAAAACTGCTTAGTTCAATATGTCTTCTTGTGAGCTCTTTTCCTAATGATCCATGCTTCTAGTCAACTTGCTGTTAATAGATGATTTGTTAAGCATCATGTAGGCTTCACCAACATGTCCTTGTTATGTATTTTAGGTGGCTGTAGCTTGTTCATTGGTGGGTGGCAATATGCCATGTTGCTGTTTTGGACAGATTTGTACTAAACTTGTGTTGGTTGTAGTGGTTGAACCGTAGCTCCGTTTTGGACATGCCATACATGAAACTTGCTTAGAATTTCATGTAGTATCATATTATCATGTTGAATCCATGTTTTTAAGTGCCTTTGGTTGTCATTTTCATGCATTCTGCATTCATGTCATGTTCATCTTGTGGGTGTCATAACTTTTAGACCGTAGCTCCGTTTGAGATGTTCCATATATGTAAATCGACTAGAATGACATGTAGAATTGCATGGTACACTTTATTCTGTTGTTTAACAAATATAAAATATGGTTAGTTCAGATCTGGACCAATTTCGAAATTAACATATGGGGTCGTTTCGGAAATACTATAAGTTGTTTCCGACCTCATTTAAGATAGCTAGATAGATAGTTTACTTATGCTTCACCTCTTGCCATGTTAACCAACATTTAAACTTGACGTGTAGATAAACGAGAGTGAACTAAATAACCCAATTGTGGAGTTTCGTCAATATGCAACTCGTTGCATATTGAGCTTCACTTAATGTGTAGCATTTGATTGTTGTGTTTTGCCATGTCTTGCGTATTTAAACCGGACATGCATCATGTTTGTTTGCGCATCATGTCATGTATGTGTTGTGGTATTTATCATGTGTTGATTGTTGTTTCCGGATTGCTTCTTGTCGATAGAGTTCCGAAAGCGTTCGGAGTGTGAGGATTCGTACGACTACGTTGGCTCGTCTTCTTCATGGACTCGATCTTCTTCCAAGCGGGATCTCAGGCAAGATGACCATTGCCCTGGATAACATTACTATCATTGCCATGCTAGATGTCTCATTTCTTTCGCTGTCTCGCTACCTACCACTTGTTTGTCAAGCCTCCCAAATGCCATGATAAGCCTCTAACCCCTCCACATCCCTGCAAACCATTGTTTGGCTATGTTACCGCTTGCTCAACCCTTCTTATAGCGTTGCTAGTTGCAGGTGCAATGTTTCCATGTGCCAACATGGATATTTTTGATATATCACAATATTATTGCTATTTAATTTAATGCACATATATACTTGGTCAAAGGTGGAAGGCTTGGCCTTATGCTCGGTGTTTTGTTCCACTTTTGCCGCCCTAGTTACTTGTGTACCGGTGTTATGTTCCATATTTTGCGCTCCTAACATGCTCGGGGTTGTTATGGGGACCCCCTTGACCATTCGTTTTAGATAAAAACTTGTCTGGCAAGGCCCAACATTGGTTTTACCATTTGCCTAATAACTAATAAAATTGCATAGGGACCCGCCGGCACCCACGGATCTTTAATCAACCCCAAGGGCCAATGCTCCTCATGAGTGTTGGTCCAAACCTGTCAACCACCGGTAGCCGCCAGGGGCAACTCTGTGATTGGCCTACCAGAAGTTTGACAATCCGGTCGTGTCCTGAGAAGGAGATACGCGGCTCCTATCGGGTTCGCTGACACGTCGGGCGGTCTTGCTGGACTTGTTTTACCTTTCTCGAATGTCTTGCACGAGGAATTCCGAATACTTTGGGCTATCTCGAGGTTGAGGTTTTGCTACAGAATTTCCTAGGAGATCACGGGATTCGTGGTCAAGGTTATTCCCGCGGCGTGTGGTTAGTTTGTGATGGATGAGTTGGAGCACCCCTGCAAGGTTAAATCTTTCGGAAAGCCATGCCGGCGGTTACGTGGCAACTTGGAAACTTTGTTTAACACCCGGTCATAGCAAACTTGAAGTAAACTCAAATAAAAATACACCAACCATGTGCATAACCGTAACCGTCTCATCTCGTGAGTCCTTATCCGAGAGAGAACACGGTGGGGTTATGTTTGACGTAAGTAGGTGTTCAGGATCTCTTAGAGATCATTACTTGTTCATGTCCGTTTATGCGACGATCATCCACCTTTATTCTTGTACTCGTAAGTTAGCCACTCAAATAAATGCTTAGTGCTTGTTGCAGCCTCACCACTTGACTATACCTCACCCATTAAGCTTTAATAGTCTTGATACCCTGGGAAATGAGATTGCTGAGTCCCCGTGGCTCACAGATTACTACAACAACAGTTGCAGGTACAGGTAATGCGATGATTTGACGTCAGCGCGATGCTTGTTTCTTTTGGAGTTCTTCTTTTTCTTCGATCTAGGATGGGTTCCAGGCCGGTAGCCTAGGATAGCAAGGATGGATGTCATTTTATCATTTGATTTCGTCCGTGGTCGGACCCTGCTCTTCTGTATCATGATTGTTATGTTGTTGTATTGATATGATATTGATGTAGCTTGTGGCGAGTGTAAGACAATTCCATTTACTCATCTCTTCTTTACATGTACTTGTAATGATATCCATTCTTGTGAAACAACGAGATGCGCTTCTATCCCTGTCGAGGCCCTCGTGCCAAAATAAGGATAGGATCGCATCTTGGGCATTACAAGATAAGGTCTGAGTTGGACAGACCCAACTATGAGACGCAGTGATAGGTCATCTGTGAGTCTCTAGTACAACATACGTTCTGTGTCCTAAGACCTGAGCTGGCGCATGTACTCGGGATGATGACAGACTTGCTTTGGGCCGACCAAACGCTACTCCGTGACAGGGTAGTTATAAAGGTAGGCTTCGGGCTTGTCCAGACCCATGCTGCGAGATGTGGTCAGGCAAGATGGGATTTTCCCCTTTGATGAGGAGAGATATACTCTGGGCCCCTCGGGTGATCCGACCTGGATAAGCATGGCCATGCGATGAGGATTATGAGATAATCCGAAGTGTTGGTGGGATTCACCGGAACGAGAAAGAGGTCGTGCTGCAACAAGGATGACCATGTCACCTTGATCAAGACAACATATATCGTGTGGCAAAGGGAACAGAAGTGTGAAGTACAGGTTCGCCTAACCAGCTTCATTGGACACTTGGAGTCAGCACGCTTTGCTAGAGGCCGCTACCGACTGGTCGAGCCGGATGTGATCCGACTCGCGACCAAGTGAACGAGCACCTAAGTGGTCGTGCGCTTAAGGGAAGGAACTACACGTGGGCTTTAGGATCCGTGCGAGGCCCAAGAGTTGAGCCCACGCCGGATGCCTATATATAGTGGAGGTGCGGCACACCCATCTGTTGATTGGTTCGGCGCCATCATTAGGGCTTTGCATGTGTTGCAACTAGCCACCTCCACTCGCCGCCGAACTGTGTGATCGGAACTAGCAGTCCGCCGCATGGTGTTCCTCCTGCACGCACGGATACCGTTAGAGGCGGTGCACTTGCGCTGCTCCGGCGAACCTCTACGTGGGATCCGGCGATTGGCTGTTCGAGGGAGATCGGGCCGGCTGTTCGAGGGATATCGGACGAGGAGAGACGGACCACGCAGACACGCTGCCCCAACTCTACTTCCGCTACACGGCACTGCGCGTCTAGTGGTAACGATATGTGATCCATCTCCGTAGCAAGTTCTTGGATGTTCTGCGCGTAGGACTTTTTTTTAATTGGCATGCGATGCACCTACGGTAGAACCCCAACAGTGGTATCAGAGCCTTTGGTATAGGATTTGGATACAGATCGGATGCATATATGATATGTGGAGTCGGCAGATGAGATATGTCGTCGTTTATGAGATAGGCTATGTGCACGGTTGATGAGATCAACTGCACATGGGGATCGATATGGCTACGTTTTCTGTCAATCGGAATTGATGAGGTCGTGACACAACCTACCCCTACCGATCGGTTTCCGCCATTGTGGTTAATAGTGAAACGTAAATCCGAATCGGATTCGCGATGATCGATAAGATCGGTCAGATCAGAAAATTCGGCGTGATCGGAATACAGATTCGATCTGTGATAACTGAAAACGTTGGGCGCTGCCCGCACCCGTGAGGGGCGCTGCCCCTTCGAACCCTGCCCACTAACCGGCTAGCGGGACCGCCGTGTGCGTAGCGTCTTGTATTTCCTACACGATACACAAACCGGTAGAATGCGATTCTACGCATAAATTTGTTTTGCAGGTTTGATGTGAATAGTATGGCTCATATGTATGTGATGCATGTGTGTAATTTAACATGACCTGCGTGTCATGATTTTCAGCCGGCAGGAGCCAAAGTGTTGTCATTATATTGTATAACGACCTGCGTGTCGACTTGTGATTCTCTGTAAAATTCATTACTAGTTGTAGTACATGGAGGACAGAGATCAAGTTCGAGGTTTTGGCGTCCCGGCGTGACGAACAAGATGGAGTTCCGCCCTGGTCATCGGAGTTGGAGCCGGCCTGGAAGGATGTCCATGAAGGAGCCATACTATTTCACATATTTATGTTTATATGTGATTGATATTGCTTCTTGTTTCTATGCATATTAAAATGGTAGAAAGATCCCTCGTTAATATCAAGCACATTGCCATTCCAGATGTTGCACCTTCGCACGTCAAGTACGTCTAGTGGTGGGCTCATAAAATTGAGGTGCTACTAGGTGTCCTTGAACTGGAGGCTTTGTGTCGGACACGGACATGCACTGCATTAGGTTAACTTGACAAGGCTATCAAAATGGTTTCGGGCCTTGTGGCAAAGAAGGTTGGGAGCCGGGGTATAAGATACCTACCCAACCGACGGGAGTCGTATAGAGATACGATTAGCAAAGAGTTGCTTACCGAATAGGCAAGTTGACTAGCAGTGATGCTAAAGCTCACTAGTCGCTCGCGCTAGACGGGTCCTGAATAACCGAGAGTTCGCCGAGGGATGCTGACTTTAGTGGGAGTAGTTCTGTTTAAGGCTTGAATTACCCTACATAAACACATTGCTTAGTGATTGCATTTTTTCTGTTGTAGATCAATGGCACCACCTGCTCAACCCAACTTTGCATTGAAATCAATTCTGGAAAAGGATAAACTGAATGGAACAAACTTTACCACGTGGTATAGAAATTTGAGAATTGTTCTCAAGCACGATAAAAAGGAACATGTTCTAGAGGATCCACTTCCAGTGGAACCTGCCGATAATGCTAACGCCACAACCAAGAATGCCCACCAGAAACTCATTGATGAATCAAACGAAATCAGCTGCCTCATGCTGGCTTGTATGGAGCCCGATTTGCAACAGCATTTCGAAAATGTTGACGCTTTCGATATGATCGAGAGTCTCAAGAGCATGTTTCAGGTACAGGCTAGGACCGAAAGGTTCAACGTCTGGCAATCATTGACGGATTGTAAGCTAAAAGAGGGTGATCCACTAAGCCCGCATGTGATCAAGATGATCAGGTACGTGCAAGCTTTGGATCGGTTAGGCTTCCCACTTGGGGACGAGCTGTCCACGGATGCAATTCTGGGTTCTCTTCCACCTAGCTATGGGACGTTCGTCTCGAACTATCATATGCACGGCATGGATAAGAAGCTCACTGAATTGCATGGGATGCTTAAGGTGGCAGAGCAAGATATTAAGAAAGGCACACATCAAGTGTTGATGGTGCAGAACTCGGCTAAGTTCAAGAAGAGTTGGTCCAAGAAAAAGGGTAAGGCAAAGGGCACAGGGAAGGTTGTCTCCGCCACTGCGCCGAAGCCGGGACCGGACTCAAAGACCGTGTGCTTTCATTGCAAGGAAACTGGTCACTGGAAAAGGAACTGTAGCAAGTGGCTTGCTGAGCATGGCAAGAAGGCCGGAAATGCTTCTTCAGGCAAAGGTACACTTGATACATATGTTATAGACATTTACCTTGTTGACATACCTAGTAGCTCTTGGGTATTTGATACCGGATCGGTTGTTCATATATGCAACTCGATGCAGGGGCTGATAACAACTAGGCATGTGGCACAAGGGGAGATTGACATCAGGGTCGGCAACAAAGCAAGAGTTGCTGCGTTGGAGGTCTGCACGATGCAGCTCAAGCTTCCTTCTGGATTTATTTTGGAATTGAATAATTGTTATTACATTCCCGCACTTAGTCAGAACATTATTTCTGCCTCATGCTTGATGAGACAGGGTTATGAATTCAGTTTAAAGGACAATGGTTGTTCACTTTATTTGAATGTAATGTTCCACGGCAATTTACGCATTGTAGATGGGCTATTTATTTTGAATCTGGAAACGGAACCAGTCTATAACATGAATGTCAAGAGGCATAAGCCTAATGAGATAAATCCGACATACTTCTGGCACTGCCGGCTTGGACACATTAGTCTGAAAGGCATGAAGATGCTCCATGATGATGGACTCCTAACTTCGTCCGACTTTGGGTCATTCGAGACATGCGGATCATGTTTGCTCGGCAAGATGACTAAATCTCCTTTTGCAAAGAGTTGCGAAAGGGCGTCCAAGCTGTTGGAGCTTATACATAGTGATGTCTGTGGTCCAATGAGCACAACGGCCAGAGGTGGCTATCAGTACTTCGTGACTTTTACCGACGACTTGAGTAGATATGGATATATCTATTTGATGAGGCACAAGTCGGAAACTTTTGAAAAGTTCAAAGAGTTTCAAAACTAGGTTGAAAATCAGCTAGGCAAGACAATAAAGCTTCTACGATCAGATCGTGGAGGTGAGTACATGAGCCAAGAGTTTGATAATCATTTGAAAAGTCGAGGTATAGTACCTCATCTCACACCTCCGGGTATGCCGCAGAGAAACGGTGTGTCAGAACGGAGAAATCGAACTTGTTGGACATGGTCTGATCGATGATGAGCAAATCAGATTTACCCTTGTCATTCTAGGGATATGCTCTAGAAACTGCAGCTTTCACACTTAATAGGGTACCATCAAAGTCCGTAGATAAGACACCACATAAGATGTGGACTGGGAAGAGTCCTAGTTTGTCTTTTCTAAAGATTTGGGGTTGTGAAGCATTTGTCAAACGTCTCATGTCGGACAAGCTTACACCCAAGTCAGATAAATGCATATTCGTGGGATATCCGAGGGGAACCTTGGGATACAGCTTCTACAACGGAGAAGAGAACAAAGTGTTTGTTGCTCGGAACGGGGTTTTCCTAGAGAAAGAGTTTCTCAGTTGGGAGGCCAATGGGAGGACGGTGCGACTCGAAGAAATTCGAGAGCCACTCGGGGACAACTTGGCTAGTGATGAGATCATATAGGAGTTGGTCAGGGAACCCGTAGTGGAATCGGCACCGGAGCCACGGAGGTCGGAAAGATTGCGTAGAGTGCGTGACGTGTTGTTGCTAGAAAGCGACGAGTCAGCCACGTATGCGGAAGCGATGGTGAGCCCAGATTCCGAGGCATGGCTGGAGGCCATGAGATCCAAGTTAAAGTCCATGGATGATAATCAAGTCTGGGACTTGGTTGATCCGCCACCTGGCGTAATTGCCATTGGTTGCAAATGGGTCTTTAAGAAGAAAACCGATGTGGATGGAAATGTTCAGATCCACAAAGCTCGGCTTGTTGCTAAAGGATATGGACAAGTTCAAGGAATTGACTACGACGAGACCTACTCACCGGTAGCGATGCTAAAGTCGATGAGGATCATACTAGCTATAGCTGCATATTTCGATTATGAGATATGGCAGATGGATGTCAAAATGGCTTTCCTTCATGGAAATTTAAAGGAGGATGTATACATGATACAGCCTTAAGGTTTTGTCGATCCAAATAATGCTAGGAAAATATGCAAGCTCAAGAGATCCATTTATGGATTGAAGCAAGCAGCTCGGAGTTGGAACATCCGTTTTGATGAAGTCATCGTTGACCTTGGTTTCATCAAGAATGAAGAGGACTATTGTTTATACAAGAAGTCTAGTGGGAGCTCGGTAGAAATTTTGATCCTGTATGTGGATGACATACTGCTGATCGGAAATGATGTTTCGATGCTGAACTCAGTCAAGGAATCATTCAATGGCAAGTTTTTGATCAAAGACCTTGGAGAAGCATTATACATTTTAGGCATCAAGGTCTATAGAGATAGATCGAAGAGGCTGCTCAGCTTAAGCCAGAGCACGTACATAGACAAAGTGTTGAAGCGGTTCAAGATGATTGAGGCCAAGAAAGGGTTCTTTCCCATCTCACATGGTATAAGGCTAAGCAAGACTCAGAGTCCTACGACTTCTGATGAGCGAAACCGGATGAGTAGGATTCCGTATGCTTCGGCAATAGGATCCATCATGTATGCCATGCTATGTACTTGGCCTGATGTTGCCTATGCAATAAGCTTAACAAGCAGATACCAGGCCGACCCAGGTGAGAGTCACTGGGCAGCGGTGAAAAGTATCCTGAAGTACCTGAAAAGGACTAAAGAGATGTTCCTAGTTTATGGAGGTGAGGAGGAGCTTTGCGTAAGGGGTTACGTTGATTCTAGTTTCCAAACCGACAGGGATGATTGTCGATCGCAAACTGGATTCGTGTATGTCATGAATGGAGGAGCAGTGAGCTGGACGAGTTCCAAGCAAGATATGGTGGCCGACTCCACAACAGAGGCCGAATACATTGCGGCTTGTGAAGCCGCAAAGGAAGGTGTTTGGATTTGGAAGTTCCTGGAGGATCTTGGTGTGTTCCCGGGCTAGGCAAAACTGTTGGACCTGTATTGCGACAATTCAGGTGCCATCGCACAAGCCAAGGAGCCGAGACAACACCACAAGACCAGGCAATAGACCGAAAGTATCACCTAATACGAAAGCTCGTAAAGAATGGTGATACTAATTTATGCAAGATTCATACGGATGAAAATGTTGCAGATCCGTTGACTAAGCCACTTCCACAACCCAAGCATGAGGGGCACGTTAGAGCTATGGACATTCGATGTCTATTTGATTGACTCTAGTGCAAGTGGGAGACTGTTGGAGATATGCCCTAGAGGCAATCATGTATGATGATATTTCCTATGTGTTTATGAATAAAGATAGGCCTTGGACATTATCAATGATGTGTATTAACAAGTACGTGACTTGTTTGTGAGACTATGCATTGCATGATGACTGTCCTAAATGGTCCCTAGTCAAAAGGGTTGTCTGGACGCACAACCAGTTAGACTAGCATATGACACGGTGGATGGTCCAGTCTCACTGACCATGTAGCATTGTGTCGGGGCACGGATGCTCATGATCACCTATGGGGCCAGAGGCCCCTTGTGGTTCGGCAAGGGGGGTCACATTGCACGAAGAGCGAAGAGCGTGAGACGGCGCGACGATCAGGAGACAAGCATTTTACCCAGGTTCAGGCCGCTGCTAAGCATAAAACCCTACTCCTGCTTTTGGTGGATTTGATTGGAAGAACACAAGTGGTGCCTCACGCTCTATCCCGGCAAGGGTTGCCTTCGGGAAAGAGCTACTAGGTGAGTAAAATGTTCGGGGGTGTGAATCCTGAGCTAGGTTGCCTTGGGCCTCCTTTTATAGTGCAAGGGATTACCACAATGGCAAAACAGTCATTATCTATCGATTAGATAGCTTAGCAGAGCTATCATACCTAACTCTGGCATTTAGGACAAAATACCATGATTACCATGGCGCTCGGAGGTGCATCCCCAGCAAGCTCCTGCCACCGCTTGGCCGGTCGTTGCTTATGGTCTTGACACGCCGCAGGGCGGGTGTCAACTGGGCGTAACTTGTATTCTGGTGCGCCGCCACGTGCTTACTGAGAGCTGATTAAGCGCTTGAGGGCTCGACACCGCATTGATAAGTGACTGACGTAGCGATGCGGTGGAGCGGTGGCTGGTTAACTCGCGCCTACTGGGGAATGGCTCGCCGGGTCTTCAGAAAGGCGCGCATGTCTTGGTCCACGGCAAGCGCTGGGAACGTGCTTGGCGCGCTGTAGTCCAGGCTTGGGCTGCTGCATCGGGCTTGTTGGAGTCTGGTCTTGATCATTCGTTGGGATTGAGCGAACGTTGAAGGGCTCAGCTACTACCGCCTGTGCATAAGTTAGGGGCACTGGGTACCCATGTACTAGTGCACTGACAAGAGCCCCCGGGTCTGGCCCACACGCACTCGCCATGTGCCATTGGGTCAGGCCCAAAATCTATGCACAGGCGTGCAATGGGAGGGAGTAACTGCCAATTTATTGGTCAGCACTGGCCCACCACTTCAGGCCGTTTCCGCCACGCGCACCGCATGCATAGCGGGGAGTTAGCGACGGGTGCGCGTGACTTAAAGTCCTGATCATGGCAGAAACCGCAGCGCCATGGATTGGAGCAATTGGGCGGTTACCTATTCGCCCGTGATCGTGGGCGATGGAATTGGTGGAGATGGGCGGCGACCCTTGGAGTGGAGGAGAGCCAGCCCCCCCCTATAAATTGGGGGTCGCGAGGGTGATGCTCATCCATCCTTCCTTCCTCCTTGAGTTCGAACCCACAGAGATCGCCCTTCCGCTTCCTTGTCTTGAGCTGCGCTCCCCCTCCCGATGCTCAAGGGGAGGGGCTCAGCGAGCGTTCTTGCAAGGCCTTCCCCTTGGACCCACACTCAGCCCCCGCCATGGATATGCGACTCTGAGCTGAAGGCTGGTCGGGGAAGTCTTGGATGGAGGAGCGGGCAGCGTGGTGGCCATGTTGGAGACAACTGCGGCGGCACGCCTGCCGCCGCGCTGCCCGCTTCTTTAGCTTTGACGGAGCGCCATGCCGTTGACATTGCGCCGGGATCCATATTGGAGGCGCAGCGTCACGGCAGTCCGTGGTTCCAACATTCCTTTCTCAAGGTGATGGAAAAAGAACGCCCGCACGGCCGCCACGAGCGTGCGCACGGTTGCAGCCGTGAGTCGTCGCTCATCGTGGTGAAGCTCTCCTCCCGCAGCGCTTTGGAGAGCCCTTCATCCACGTGCGTTGTTCTAAGGCGGGGGATGGAATTCCCCGCCTTTGGCCACCGGGGACGACCATGCTCTCTGTGGGGTCCCCGGGTTGCCGCGCCTAGAGCTTGGGTGACGGCGGGGGCGTTCCCTCGAGCGGTGGCGATGAGAAAGACGATGGCGGTCGGGGACCTACGACGCATCAGGAGCACGGATGAGGTCTCCGACGCGTCGCACTCCCCGGCAGCACCATCATCACCAGCTGGGCTCCGACAACGCCACCATCCTCACCTACCCTCCGCCTTATTTCCCCTTGTCGGTCTTGTCCGCTTAGTCAGCTTCGTCTGCCCTGCCTGGGGACAGGGCCCTTCTGCTCGCCAGACGCGTCCCTCTGGTCCTGGCTGGGAAGCGTCAAATCCCGGCCAGGCACTCCTTTTGCCCTCTGTTCCTTCTTCACCTAATCCCTAAGAGGAGAGGGACAAGAAAGGCATTACGGGGCATTTATCTTTTTGTAAGCCAAAAATGTAGGCGTTTGCCAAATTTTAGCTGATCAGAATGTAATTTCTTATCCACTTGTATCAGAAATGAATGAGCAAAAGTGATGTCTTTCCTTCGCAAGTACTATCGCTTTTTCCTTCCTAGTTTATACTGCATTAGTATGTTTCGTCTTTGCTATACGGAGCTACTTGCCGGGTCATCATTCAAACCACGAGTGCCAAAGAGGGGAAACGAGCCCCTGGCAACAGGTTGGCGTTATTCCCCGGCAGAGCTCCTTGTCGATATCGATGCTGCCACCCCCATAAACAAGACAGGGGGGCGGCTCGTCCCTACAAGGGTTTTCACCACGTAGATGACTCCACAACCCGCAGTAAGGAAGATACTAAGGGTTTCCTTGAGAGATCAAGAAGTACTGAACTTGGGATATGCGATAGACTTATCTTTTCCAAGCAGTGTCTCCTTTCAGAGTGTGATGGGCCGCCATCCTTGTTTCTTTGTTCCCCTTCCCTGTTTTCTCGATGGTCAAACATGTAGGGTGAGAACAGTAACGAAGATTACGGTTTCATCAAGTATGCTAGCAAATATTTATAACTTAAAAGCGATAACATTGCAGTCATAAAAAAATGTGTAATGAGCATGTCAGAATGATGGTATGACGCAATGCCTAGTTTTATTATCATTGCACAGGGTCTGCGCCTGGCTTTGTACAAAGGGTTACATGCAACATCGGCAAGGCTTGTACAAAAGGTGGCTATCGGGAACTGAGCCCGACAGTCGCGCCTTAAGGGTAGAACTTACGAAGATGCTCAATGTTCCATGAGTTAAGCACCTTGGTGCCATCTTCGGTCTCCAGACGGACTGCGCCAGGTCTGGTGACTCATACTACCCGGTAAGGGCCTTCCCACTTCGGCGTCAACTTGTTTGCACCCTTGGCGGACTAAACACGCCTAAGGACAAGGTCGCCTTCCTCAAGGCTCCGGGCGTGGTCCCTGCGGCTATGGTAGCGGCGCAGGCCTTGCTGGTAGCGTGCAACACGCATCGCAGCCCGGAGACGGTCTTCCTCAAGGAGCATGGCATCGTCATGCCGTAGCTGTTATTGCTCTACTTCATCGTAGGCAAGCACTCGAGGTGACCCGTATATGAGTTCCATGGGGAGTACTTCTTCCGCCCCGTACACTAGGGAGAAGGGCATCTGGCCAGTAGCTCGATTTGGTCTCGTCTTGAGGTACCAAAGAACCACCGGTAGCTCATCTATCCAGCGCCTGCCGCACTTCCGCAGCTTATCAAAAGTCCTTGTCTTGAGTCCTCGCAGCACTTCAGCATTCATCCTCTCGACTTGCCCATTGCTTCTCGGGTGAGCAACAGAGGCGAAGGAGACCTTGCTTCCCAGGCTTCGGATATATTGCATGAAGGCGCGGCTCGTGAACTGGGTGCCGTTGTCAGTGATCACCCTGTTAGGCACTCCAAAGCGGCACACCAATCCTTTCATGAACTTGATAGTTGATTGTGCGGTCACCTTTCTCACTGGTTCCACCTCAAGCCACTTTGTGAACTTGTCGGTAGCCACGAACAAGAACTCAAAGCCCCCGACAGCGTGGGGGAAGGGGCCCAGGATATCGAGCCCCCAGACCGAGAATGGCCAGGATAGAGGGATTGTTTGTAGGGCTTGTGATGGTTGATGAATGTTCTTGGAATGGAACTGGCAGGCTACACACTTGGTGACCAGTTCAGTAGCATCCTGGAGAGCAGTGGGCCAATAAAAACCCTGTCGGAAAGCCTTCCCGGCAAGGGCCCTTGATCCAATGTGGGAACCACATACTCCTCCATGAATCTCTGCCAACAGCTTTAGTCTATCCTCCCGGCAGATACACCTTAATTTCACACCGTTCGGTCGTCTTCTGTTCAGGGTGTCATCGACAAACTGGTACATACTTGACCGACGGGCTAATCTTTCGGCTTCCTCTTGCTCTTCGGGGAGTTCTCCTGTTTGAAGGAAATGGACTATGTGTTGTGCCCAGGTTGGAGCCTGCGGCTCGACAACAAGGACTAAAGGCATCTCCTCGTCTCCGGGAGCACTTGCCTCAACCGCGAGAACCTGAGGTCCTGCGGGAGGGAGCTGCTCGCCAACCGGAACGGGGTTTTCTCCGGCAGCCTCTCTACCAGCGGCTTCGGGAAGCTCTGCCGGGAAATGCTTGCCGAAGTTCAGCTTCCTTCTTTTCTTGGACATCGCTGATGGGGATACTAATGGTTGAGTGAGGCGGAGAAAAAAAGTCCCTGGTTCCACAGGAAGTTTCTGCGTAGCGCACTTTGATAGATGGTCGGCAATGCAGTTTTCTTCTCGTGGCACGTGCTCTGTTTGCAGTCCATCAAAATGCTCCTCCAACTTCCTCACTTCTTCCACGTATGCTTCCATTAGTGGGCTCTGGTAATCCTTGTTGACTTGCTTCACCACAAGCTGAGAATCTCCTCAGACGATCAGCCTTTTTATTCCCAACTCTACCGCGATTCTGAGTCCGGCAAGGAGCCCCTCGTACTCAGCAGTATTGTTGGTGGCTTCCTCCCGGTGAAAGTGCATTTGGACAATGTACATGAGGTTCTCTCCGGTGGGGGCAATGAGGAGAACGCCTGCTGCAGCGCCCTGGAGTGAGAAAGCACCGTCAAAGTACATGATCCAATCCTTGGGTGCTTCTTTGCCGGGGAGGATTATCTCCGGAGTTTCATCATCTGGCATGGGTGTCCATTCTGCAATAAACTCCGCCAACGCCCTACTCTGAATGGTGGAAGTGTTCTCATACTTCAATCCGAAACTTGACAATTCTAATGCCCACTCAACCATCCTGCCAGTGGCTTCGGGGTTCCTCAGTATGCGTTGCAACGGGAAATGGGTGACAATCGTTATCTCATGGGCTTGGAAGTAGTGGCGCAGCTTCCTCGAGGCCATGATGAGGCCGAAGATCAGCTTTTCTACCCTAGAGTACCTTGATCTAGCCCCCTATAGCCGAGAACTGACAAAGTACACGGATCGCTGCACCATTTTCTTCTTTGCCACCTCCTTGGATCTGATGTCGATCATTTGTTGAGGTCCCCCTTGCTCTGCATCGAGTCATGCCACGGATGTTTCTTTCTCATTCCCGGTAGCATCAGCAGCAGCTACTGAATCTCCATCCATTTCCCGCTGCGCCACCAACGCTGCACTAACCACTTGATTCGTCGCTACTAAATATAGTAGCAACGGCTCTTGCGGTTTAGGAGCGACCAAGGTGGCAGCAGAGGATAGGTAATTCTTCAGGTCTTGCAGCGCTGCGTCTGCCTTCGGGGTCCTCTTCATCAGGCCGGCCTTCTTCAAGATCTTGAAGAACGACAAGGCGCGCTCAGCAGACTTGGAGATGAACCTACTCAACGCGGCAACACATCCGGTCAAGCGTCTGATATCCTTGATAGTGTTGGGTGCCTGTATCTATTCAATCGCCTTGATATTGTCGGGATTGGCTTCTATTCCTCGCTAAGATACAAAGAACCCAAACAGCTTGCCGGATGGGACACCGAACACGCACTTTTCAGGGTTGAGCTTCAGGTTGATCCTGAGGCAAGTTCGCAAAAGTTTCTTCCAGATCTTGTATGAGAGTGGCTTCATCCTTGGTCTTGACCACGATGTCGTCCATGTAGGCTTCCACATTTCTGTGCAGCTGAGGTCCAAAAACAATCTGAATAGCTCTGGTGAAGGTCAAACCAGCACTCTTTAACCCGAAGGGCATACGTACGAAACAGTACGTGCCATAGGGGGTTATGAATGCGGTCTTCTCCTCATCTTCTTTGGTCATAAATATCTGGTGGTATCCGGAGTAGGCATCCAAAAATGAGAGCAATTCACATCCGGAGGTGGAATCAACAATCTGATCTATGCGCGGCAAAGGGAAAGGGTCCTTCGGGCAAGCTTTGTTCAAGTCAGTGAAGTCTACGCAAAGCCTCCATTTCCCATTTGCCTTACGTACCACCACCGGGTTTGCCAGCCAAGTTGGATGCGGAACCCCCCTGACCAAACCAGCTGCTTCAAGCTTCTAGATTTCCTCGGCAATGAACTGCCGCCGCTCCAGGGCTTGCTTCCTAACATTTTGCTTGACGGGCCGGGCATGAGGACAGACAGCAAGGTGGTGCTCATTTACCTCCCTGGGAAAACTGGGTATGTCAGATGGTTGCCAGGAAAACACATCGACATTCTCCCGTAGGAAGGTAACGAGCGCACTTTCCTATTTGTCAGTAAGGGTAGCACTGATGGTGAACGTACCACCAGTGCCGTCCAGCCTTGCCGGGATTCTCTTCGTCACAGGATAGGTGACCCTGGTCTTCTTGCTAGTGGAACTCCCCGGCAGGTCATCTTCGGGTGCAGGGCACCCCGAAGAGGCGCGCTTCCCGGAGTCCTTGCTGGTATTCCTGCTAGCTTTCTTCAATTTCTCTGTGTTCTTGGCGGGAGCTGGGATTTCGGTGGCTTCAGCTGCTACCGCGTCACGATACATCTGGTCCACACAGATAACTGCGTTCTTCTTGTCGGATGGGATGGAAATGACCCCAATGGGCCCTGGCATCTTCAAGGTATTGTAGGCATAGTGGGATGCCGCCATGAACTTTACCAGATCTGGGCGACCGAGGATTCCGTTTTAGGGCAGTGGGATCTCGGTGACGTCAAACACTATCCTCTCTGTCCGGAAGTTCAGTTCCTCGCCAAACATCACAGGCAGGGTGATCTTTCCCCTGGGTCGGCTCCTGCCGGGTTGATTCCTTGGAATGTACCCATGGCTTCGAGCTCTTCATCAAGGATTTGCAGTTTCTCAGCCACTTTAGGGGAGATTAAGTTCAATCCTGCCCCGCCGTCAACTAACATCTTGGACACTTTGACGTTGCGGATTGCCGGAGAAACTAACAAGGGCAAGCATCCAACCGTAGTGGTACGGTCAGGATGATCCTCTTCGTCGAAGATGATAGGCGCTTGACCATTTGAGTGGCTTCCTAGATTCTGCAGTTGGTTCCACAATATTGACCTCGCGTGCCCACTGCTTGAGTTGGCAGTGAGAGGAATGCAAGGATGCACCCCCGTCAACGCACATGGCTTCAGTTGCTTTCTGGAACTCCCTGTCGCTGGAATCCTCATCATCATCCTCATCCTCACTCACATCGTCTGTTTCCTTCTTCTCTCGGCCTCTGGCGGGTTTTTCCTTTGGCTGCGGGGTTTTGCCGCGGCGACCTCCTCTGCCACCACGGCCTTTCTCGGCGGCGCCGTCATGGTATTTTTCCTTGTCGCGCTTCTCGTACTCGGCCCTCTGCTTCTTAACAAGTTGCTTGACCTGCCGGCATTCCTGGAGATCATGGCTCTTGGTGCGGTGAATTTTGCAGTACGGCCCGTCGGACTTCCCGGTCTTCTCAGCGGCAGCAGCCTCCTGGCAATCGGTGCATGAGGCAGCTCCCTTGCCGGGGGTTTCGGCTTTCGCCTGTTTGCTTGCACTGAGGTCTCCGGAGCTCTCGACAGCCAATATTGCCTTTCCCTTATGCTTCTTGTTGCGCTTCCTGCTTCTTCCCTTCGGGTCGGGGGCGTCGTCGTCATCATCGGAGTCCACTTCGACGCCCGCCTCCTCCCCGGGAAGTCGCCTTCCTTCTTCAGCTCGAGCACATTTATCCGCCAAGGTGTAAAGCTCATTGACAGTCTTGGGGAGCTTGACATTCATCTTGGCTCGCATCCTCCTGTTGCGCACGTTCGAATGGAACGCAGCAATCACTGCTGCGAGATGGATCTCTGGGATGTTGCTGTGCACTCGGCTGAATCTCTGGATGTACTTCCTCAGGGTTTCTCCCTCCTTTTGTGGGAGGACTTGAAGATCGCTGGGCTGGCCTGGTTCTTGATAACCACCGGTGAAGGCACCAACTAACTCGTTGCATAGATCAGCCCAAGACAAAATTGAATTTTCTGGCAGATGCATCAGCCACGATCTCACGTTTGGCTTAAGTGCCAAAGGGAAATAGTTGGCGAGCACCCTTTCATCTCTTCCTCCAGCAGCTTGAACAACTATCATGTATATGCCCAAGAACTCTGTCGGGTTCAGCTTCCTGTCGTATTTCTCAGGCAGCTCAGGTTTGAAGGCTCGGGTCGACGGCCAGCGGACCCGTCGCAGCTCGCTAGTGAAGGCAGGGCAACCAACCTCGTAGGGAAGGTACCCACCAGCACTGTTCGCGGGGTCGCCCACGTCTGGACCGTTGCGCCTGTCGGATTGATGGTGGGCTTCCCGGCGTCGCTCGATGGGGATGCGTGCGTCTTCTTTCTGCCGGTCTTCAAGGATGCGTCGTTGATCCCGGTGGTCGCGCGGGCCAGACGAGACTATGGACGCCTCGTCGTGCTAGTCAACATGCGAAGCTTGCTGCGGC
Organism: Elymus sibiricus; assembly: GCA_039707655.1. Classification (NCBI taxonomy): domain Eukaryota; kingdom Viridiplantae; phylum Streptophyta; class Magnoliopsida; order Poales; family Poaceae; genus Elymus; species Elymus sibiricus. The sequence goes on along the minus strand of CM077667.1, from coordinate 192,606,508 downwards.
TGCCTCTGGGCATGTTGTCGCGGAGGGGATTGCACCGTTGGGGTGGCCCCTTCGATGCGCTCGTCGTCCCGGGCAGCTGCTTCTGTTCGCGTACGTCGCGATGGCTCTGCATGCTGGAGCTTGTTGGTTTCGATGAAAGAAATCAAACTATGAATGGTGGTTCTCCATTCATCCATCTTATCAGCTGTTGGCATAAAGTTGAGCAGCATCTGGACTCATGCCATGGCTTCCTCTACGGTGCCCGGCATGGCGAAAGAGGTGGACTGTGACGTCGCTCGACTCCTGATAGGACCAAGAGAAACGCCGCCGCGTTTTTGATGCCGTGCGCCACTCGCTGGGGCTGTCTGGCATGCAGGGGGCCGATTCTGCGGGGCTGCGGTCCGCTCGGCGCTTCGTCTCGTTCCGCACGAGGTGCACGCCCAGCAGTCTTGCCAGCGGCGGGTGCGACCGGAGGGTCATGGCTCGCACCGGACCGGCCGTCGCCGAGGCGGCCGCGGCCATCCGCGCGGCGGCGAGGTGATGAACGGTTGTTTCCCTCGCCCGTGGCGTCGGGGCCGAGCTCGCCAAGTTGTTCTTGTAATTGCTCCTCTCTGGCGCCTCCGGCATCCATCTCCGGCCGTGAAGGACTAGACAGGGGCGCCGCCTGTGCCGGCCGCGTCGTCCACGGCGCCCGCCTCACCCGCAGCCGCCGCGGCGTCGACGACACCGGCGGTCGCGTGTGAGGGAGCATTCGAAGTTGAACGATGCGTGGCCACACCGGATTTCTTCTTGGGAGCCATTGTTGAAGAAGATGACGATGAAGATCGATTCTCCGTCCACGAACTCGGGTTCACGCAAATGATTCATGCCCCCTACCTGGCGTGCCAAAGATGTCGGGGCACGGATGCTCACGATCACCTATGGGGTCAGAGGCCCCTTGTGGTTCGGCAAGGGGGGTCACGTTGCACGAAGAGCGGAGAGCGTGAGACGGTGCGACGATCAGGACACAAGCATTTTACCCAGGTTCGGGCCGCTGCTAAGCGTAAAACCCTACTCCTGCTTTTGGTGGATTTGATTGGAAGAACACAAGTGGTGCCTCGCGCTCTATCCTGGCAAGGGTTGCCTTCGGGAAAGAGCTACTAGGTGAGTACAAATGTTCGGTGGTGCGAATCCTGAGCTAGGTTGCCTTGGGCCTCCTTTTATAGTGCAAGGGGTTTCCACAATGGCAAAACAGTCATTATCTATCTATTAGATAGCATAGCAGAGCTATCATACCTAACTCTGGCATTTAGGACAAAATACCATGATTACCAGCCTAGGTGGCGCTTGGAGGTGCATCCCCGGCAAGCTCCTGCCACCGCTTGGCCGGTCGTTGCTTATGGTCTTGACACGCCGCAGGGCGGGTGTCAACTGGACGTAACTTGTCTTCTGGCGCGCCGCCACGTGCTTAGCGAGAGCTGGTTAGCCGCTTGAGGGCTCGACACCACATTGATAAGTGACTGACGTAGCGATGTGGTGGAGCGGTGGCTAGTTAGCTCGCGCCTGCCGGGGAATGGCTTGCCGGGTCTTCATAAAGGCGCGCATGTCTTGGTCCCCGGCAAGGGCCGGGGACGTGCTTGGCGCGCTGTAGTCCAGGCTTGAGCTGCCGCATCAGGCTTGTTGGAGTCTGGACTTGATCATTCGTTGGGATTGAGCAAACGTTGAAGACCTCAGCTACTACCGCATGTGCATAAGTCAGGGGCACTGGGTACCCCTGTACTAGTGCACCGACACATTGGATGCTAGCTAGATAATATGGACTCAGAAAGATCTGGTCGGATTCGACGTAGTCAGATCCGAGTCGAGATAAGGTCTGAGTTGGACAGACCCAACTATGAGACGCAGCGATTGGTCATCTGTGAGTCTCTAGTACAACCTACGTTCTGTGTCCTAACACCTGAGCTGGCGCATGTACTCGGGATGGTGACAGACTTGCTTTGGGCCGACCAAAAGCTACTCCATGATAGGGTAGTTATAAAGGTAGTTTTCGAGCTTGTCCAGACCCATGTTGCGAGATGTGGTCAGGCAAGATGGGATTTTCCCCTCCGATGAGGAGAGATATACTCTGGGCCCCTCGGGTGATCCGACCTGGATAAGCATGGCCATGCGATGAGGATTATGAGATAATCCGAAGTGTTGGTCGGATTCACCGGAACGAGAAAGAGGTCGTGCTGCAACAAGGATGACCATGTCGCCTTGAGCATGACAACATATATCGTGTGGCAAAGGGAATAGAAGTGTGAAGTACAGGTTCGCCTAAGCAGCTTCATCGGACACTTGGAGTCGACACGCTTTGCTAGAGGCTGCTACCAACTGGTTGAGCCGGATGTGATCCGACTCGCTACCAAGTGAACGAGAACCTAAGGGGTCGCACGCTTAAGGGAAGGAACTACACGTGGGCTTTAGGATCCGTGCGAGGCCCAAGAGTTGAGCCCGCGCCGGATGCCTATATATAGTGGAGGTGCGGCACACCCATCTGTTGATCGCTTTGGCACCATCATTAGGGCTTTGCATGTGTTGCAACTAGCCACCTCCACTCGCCGCCGAATTGTGTGATCGGACCTAGCAGTCCGCCGCACGGTGTTCCTCCTGCACGCGCGGATACCGTTAGAGGCGTTGCACTTGCGCCGCTCCGGCGAACCTGTACGTGGGATCCGGCGACCGGCTGTTCGAGGGAGATCAGACGAGGAGGATACGGACCACGCGGACACGCTGCCCCAACTCTACTTCCGCTGCACAGCACTGCGCGTCTAGTGGTAACGATCTGTGATCCATCTCCGTAGCAAGTTCTAGGATGTTCTGCGCATAGGAATTTTTTTAATTGGCATGCGATGCACCTACAGTAGAACCCCAACACGCCCTCCCACCCTCGTTCTTCTAGAGCCCGACATCTCAAATCAAGTGTCCTTTTATTAAGGTGAAGTCTCTTCATTTTTTTTCTTCCATGTTTCAACCTGGTGATTCCTTGTGAAGATGCTCAGGAGCTTCAAGTTCATCATTCTTCGTTCTCGTTTTCTTCTTCGGTGCATTGAATTCAAGTTTTCAGTGTTCATCATACCCTTTGTCAATTGTCCAATATTTTCCCGTGTGGAAAATTCTCATCCAAGACTCTCTTGTTTATTCACTCCTCTCTATTCTATCCGGAGTGAAAGATATCTAAGAAGATTCATTTCTCGTTCGGAATCCATTTAAGTTATTCGAGGTTCTCAACCTCGTCAAGTTTTTGATTTGTAATGGTCCAATCTCTCTTTCTAACCAATCGTTTCAACGGTGTTTTCTTTGAGTGGGCCCAAACCCACAGGTTCTTCTCTAGGATCCTACCTAGCTTTTCTAATATTTCTCAGATATGTTCTGAAATCCTTTTTCAAGTGTGACAAAAGAAGGAATTCCATCACTCATGTGCCTCCTCCAAGATTGCTTTCAAATTATTTTCATTGTTGGATCAATATATTCTTTGTTCATTGTTCCAGAGGGTCTCAACGATTTTGGTGTTGTTTCTCGGCATCATTCTCAGGTTGGAAGACCGAAGATAGTTTCTTTTAAATCTTATCTATCCTCTCGGAGATTTGTGGTTTCAAGCTTGATGCTATCCTCTCAATTCTTTCCGATTGTAAGGAGTTCTTTCATTTTTGTTATCCAGTGATCCATCATTGTAGAAGATTTTTCTTTCAGCTGCCAACTCTAGTTTTCGAAAATTCTTCTCAATAAGGTTTCGTCGTTCTTCTCCAAATTCTTACCGGTGGCTTCCTCAAGTATTCTCGTAATCTGATCATGATGTATTCATTCTCATGTATTCCCATTAATCCGTAGTATCCTCATTCATTTGTAAATTCTTACCAGTGTTTCGTTCAAGCCTTCTTCAAGTTTGAGTTATCTCCCTTCAATCATTTTCAAGAAGAATAATTAGTATGCCAAATCTTGCTTGTCATCAATTTATGTTGATGAAGGATAAACATAACATAATTCTTATTCTTGTTTCTTTGCGGTGATTTAATTCCTTCTTCCAGAGTTGTTCATGGTATCAACTTATTTGTTCAAGTTGTTTCATCTTGTCTTTCCGGAGTTCAAAGCATTCTTTTGTATCTCATCTCGAAGCTTCATCTAAATCATAGCAAGGCTTCAATCTTGGTTGTTTCAATCTTCAATTCTTTATAGCATCCTTTTCATTTCTGGAGTTCTTCCAAGAGGTTCTTAATGAAGGTTCGTTAAGGATTTAATTCATTCATGAAGTGTTCTTCAAGATTCTCATTGGAGGATCTCAAGTATCCTTTGTCTTGCATTTGAAAGTGCAAATTCTTTCTACATTATCTTTTGAGGTGGTGTTATGTCATTCTTCATATTTTCTCTTCGTGGTTCATGATTCAAATTGTCAAGAATGAGATAATTAAACCCATCATCTTCTCTTCGTTCAGAATATATTTTCAACCCATAAATTTCTTCGTTGGAGATATCTTGGATTAGATTTCACCTAAAGCTTTTCCAAAGATTTTTGCTATTATGGTGCTTATGAGTGATCCGAGTATTCTTTTATCCTCTTGGTGAAAGAAGTTTTCATCTCATCATTGATCTGAACCAATCAGTTGTTTTCGTTAGTGTTCGGTTGCCACCTCATAATTTTGATATGTTTTCCATAAGCCCACAACAAGCTTATTCTATTCCTTGTGGATTTTTCCAATAACTCCGTTCAATTCTTCTTTGTAAGGATACTTTTAGAATTCAATTATGGTAGAAGTAGTCATTTTTTTCTCCATTCTTTTATTTCCAGCGATCTAGCTTCTATTCATTTGTTCGGGAGGCATCGTGATGTTGCTCTCTTCGACCCATCATTTCGTTTTGTTAAGATCATGTTCTTCTCCTAGCTTATCCATTTAACTGGAGTGTTGTGTTCTCTTTTAAACTTATTTTCATATTATCAAGTTTTGCCTCTCTTTTCAACTAGAGTGTTGTCGAAGTTATTTCTTTCTCATTCCTTCTCTATCTCGTCTCAACTGGAGTGGGCTCGAATTCCCGCTTGTTCATCGTGCCAGTCTTCAACTATTTGCAACCTTCAAGGTTCGTTGGTTTCACTCGTTTGTCAAAGAAGCAACTTAGTTTTACTTCTTCCTTCCTCTTCCTATTCATCTTCTCATTCTAGGATCTCGCATCAAGATCTCTTGTAAGTGGGGGAGAGTTGTAACAATCCGAGACCGATTCTTTACATTATTGTTATAATGTTATGGTTGAACTATGTTACTTTTGCATTGCATCATTTCATCATGCCATCATGTCAATAAATCATGCAACTCAAATAAATAAACTGCATAGATCTTGTGATATATTTAAATTGAGGGAATTCACATGGTGATTTCTCTTTATAACATATCCTCCCAATATTTTAGGGAGTTATAATTAAATATTCCATTGATTTGGATTTAACCATAACACACTCTTGCAAAATAAATCCCATGCATTTTTGACTTTGAGTTTGGACCCAAACCTTACCCTTAATTCTTTTATATTTTTCCCAAGCTCCACCAAATTCTCAACATTTGTTGGACCTTCCAAGCACATACCTCCTATTCAAACCCATTTGAATTTAATAAAATGAGTTCGAATTCAAACTTCACACGTGGCCATTTCTATTTTCCTGGATCAAGCTCATTTTTGCGACTCTGGGAAAATTAATCCCATGACCAAAGTCATCCTCTAATCCTCTCTTTCCTCTATTTTCTTTCTTTGCTATTTATGAAAAATGGAAAAGATTTGATAAGAAAGAGAGAGAGAGAGAGAGGAAGCCCAGCCAATAGCTAGCCCACAAGGCCTAGCTACATCCCATTTAACCCTAGCTCGGTCCTCTAGCAATAGGGAAAGCATTAATGACCCACAAGTATAGGGGATCAATTCATAGTACTTTCGATAAGTAAGAGTGTCGAACCCAACGAGGAGCAGAAGGAACTGATAAGCAGTTTTCAGCAAGGTATTCTCTGCAAGTGCTGTAAGTAACAGTGATAGATAGTTTTGTAGCAAGATAATTTGTAACAAGTGACAAGTAGCAAAAGTAACTAGTGTGCAGCAAGGTAGCCAAATCCTTTTTATAGAAAAGGACAGGCCAGACAATTCTCTTATATGAAGCAAAGTGCTCTCGAGGACACATGGGAATTTTTGTCTAGTCATGTTCATCATGTTGAGTTGATTCACGTTCATTACTTTGATAATTTGATATGTGGGTGGACCCGTGCTAAGGTGTTGTTCTTACTTGAACAAGCAACCCACATATGATTACCCCCTCTCGCAAGCAGCTGCAACTACGAAAACAGAATTAAGATAAATCTAACCATAGCATGAAACATGTGGATCCAAATCAGCCCCTTATGAAATAACGCATAAACTAGGGTTTAAGCTTCTGTCAACTCTAGTAACCCATCATCTACTTATTACTCCACAATGTCTTCCCTTAGGCCCAAAATATGGTGAAGTGTCATGTAGTAGACGTTCACACGACGCCACTAAAGGAAACAACAACATACATATCATCAAAATATCGGACGAATACCAACTTCACATGATTACTTATAACAACTAACAAGACTTCTCCCATGTCCTCGAGAACAACAGTAACTACTCACAAATCATCACCATGTTCAATATCAGAGGTGTAATAAATATGATAAAGGATCTGAACATATTATCTTCCACCAAACAAACCAACAAGCATCAACTACAAGACGTAATCAACACTACTACTAACCCACAGGTACCAATCTGAGGTTTTGAAACAAAGATTGAATACAAGAGATGGACTAGGGTTTGAGATGAGATGGTGTTGGTGAAGATGTTGATGAAGATTGGTTCTCCCACAAAGGAGGAAACATTGGTGATGACGATGGCTTCGATTTCCCCCTCCCGGAGAGAAGTTTCCCTGGCAGAATCTCTCTGCCGGAGAGCAAAAGGGCCTCTTCCCAGGTTTCCGCCTCGAGACAGCGGCGCTTCGTCCCGAAAGTATCCTCTAGATTTTTTCTAGGTCAAAACACATCATATAGCAGAAGTGGGGGCCGAAGGCCGCCTGTGGGCGTGCCAAGCCATCAGGACGCGCCCGGGGGGTGGGCGCGCTATGTTGGCTTGGCACCAACAGGTTGCCCCCCTTTGGCACTTCTTTTCTCCATAAATTCAGATATATTCCACAAAAAATCCTCGTGAAGTTTCACGTCATTTCGAGTCCAGAGAATTTTCAGCCTTTTTCTTGGTTTTCAGGTCCAGAATTCCAGTTTATGGCGATTTCCCTCTTTGTGATGTACCTTGCAAATTAAGAGAGAAAAGGCATTAAAATAGTATCATGAAATGGAATAAAGACCAAGAACAATATAAATATCAATAAGAAATCATGATGCAAAATGGACGTATCAACTCCCACAAGCTTAGACCTCGCTTGTCCTCAAGCAAAAGCCGAACTCGATAATAATGACCACATAATTAGAGAGAGAGAGATAGAGAGGTGTCGATAAAAACAAAATATGGACATGCGAGCATCATGAACATTAACATAGCAGCAAGTTTTCACCATATAGCTTCTCATAAACGAGTAACAATCTATCGACAACCTAAGTATGAAGCATAAACTTTATTGACAACCAAAAAACTATGTTCTTAGTCACTGAGACAATCACAATTCATCATATTTCAGAGAAGAGTATATGTAAGAGTTTTTTATTTTAGCAAGTTCTCATACTCAACTATCATTTAGTCTTCTATGATTGTTGACACTCAATGCATATTTTTGCCAAATGTTTCCATCAGACACATAGGAAGATAGGGGCTTTATTATTTCCGCCACCCAACTTATTTACCATAAAGATAATGTCAACAGTAATGACTCATGATCATCTCCAGCCAACTGGATATATGTGCCTAGATCTTTCCCCAACACATGATGCTTGTCACTAAATATTTAGTAGATTGGAATAGGAATAAACAGTATTGACACTTGCATAAAAGTAAATACATGAAAGTAAAGGATAGGCCCTTCGCAGAGGGAAGCTGAGGTTGGCATGCGCTTTTTATTTTTGGATGTGCAATCTCTTAGTGTAAAGGAACGTCACTTTATATTGCCCCTTGTGATAGCAACCTTTATTATGCAGTTTGTCGCTTTTATTTCTTTGACATCGCAAGATCGTACAAAGCTTATTTTCCCTTACAATAAAAGATCATACATATTTAGGAGCAATTTTTATTGCTTTTATGCACCGATGTAAACTTACTTGAGGGATCTTATTCAATCCATAGGTAGATATGGTGGACTCTCATGGCAAAAGACTGGGGTTAAGGGTTATGGATGCACAAGTAGTATCTCTACTTAGTGCGAGTTTTTGGGCTAGCAAAAGATCCTAGCAAGCACCACATGTTAGAGGATCCATGACAATATAACTTCTATGTGTATGTAAACAAACATAACTCATTACGCAGTCTTCCTTGTCCAACATCAACTATTCGATCATTATATAATATTTGACGGGGGCTCACAATCATAAAAGATGTCCAAGATAGTGTATTTGTATGTGAATATCCTATGCTCTTTCATATTTTTGCATGGATTGTATCAACGACTAATACTATGTATGCTAACTCCCAACAACTTTTATCAAACACACTTCTTTCTATGTGGAGTCATTACTCTCCATGGGATTAGCATATGATCTTTTTGTTTCTTTTATTTCATTGCTATCATTGATGCATGAGAGTAAATAAAACAAGCTCAACAAATCTTTATTATATAACTCTCACACTCGATTACAAGGATAGATAGATCACAAAACAAGCACTCTAAGTTAAAACTACTCTGAGTGTGGACATCCTCCACACTCGGGGGCTTAGCTGCAATCCAGAAATCGCCTAAGTTAAAACTACTCAGAATGTGTACATCCTCCACACTCGGGGGCTTATCTGCGATCCAAAATTTGCCTAAGTTAAAACTACCCCGAGTGTGGACATCCTTCACAGTCGGGGGCTTAGCTGCAATCCACACATCGCCTAAGTTAAAACTACTCCGAGTGTGGACATCCTCCACATTCGAGGGCTTAGCTGCGATCTAGAAATCGCCTAAGTTAAAATTTCTCCGAGTGTGGACATCCTCCACACTCAGGGCTTAGCTATGATCCAGAAATCGCCTAAGTTAAAACCATCCCAAGTGTGGACATCATCCTCACTCGAGGACTTAGCTACGAATCAAAATTTGTATAAGGCAAATAAACTTAGCGAGCATTCAACTTCCGAATGGAAACATAGCAAAGAAACTTCGATTTGTCCAAAGCAAAAGGTCAAGTAGCATGAGTCTGAGGCTCAATGAAGTTTTACGGTTACAACAACCACTAGGCATCCTAAGGCAAATTTCATCATGATTTAATTTTTTTTAAGGTCGCTCTTCAGTCAAAGAGCTGGCAAGGTCAACGAAGGTGTCCAGATCAATACCGTCCGCAATCCGAGTGGCAGCCTCGATGAAGGTCTCCATGAAGTCCTTGTACTTGGCCCTCTTCCGATTGACAACCTTGAGAGACTTCAACTTCTTCTCGTCCATGTCCTTTCAATGGACTCGGACAAGGGAGAGCGCGACGTCAACACCACAATGAGCCACCGACTTCTTCCATGATTGCTCTCGACTGGGGACTTCACTCAGTCGAGACATGATGGACTACAGGCCACCCGAGAACTCCTCGTCAGGTAGTAGCTCCTTGTCAATCTTCCCGACGGCAGAACTCAGGCGAGTGAGGTAGCCCAAGGCATTCTATATCGTTCGTCCAGTTGGAGGATGGCCGGACCGAAGCTATCCCTGAGAAGCAGCCAGGAGGGGTCCAACTCTAGCTCAATCCTTTCTGTCTCTGCACTGACATCGCGACAGAAGTCTGACCGCAGAAACGCAACGAAGATTAGCAGTTGTGAGAATATTAAGTAAAACTCATGTTCACTCAGTCAGACGTCATACCTTTGAGCCTTTCACTCATCTCCACACCAAAGTCCATGACATACCGCGTCATCTCGGTCTTCTTGTTGGAGAGCACAGTGATTCATTCATTCAGCTTCTTCTTCTCCTCCTCGAACGCACTCGCTTGGGTATTGTACTTGGACTCCCACTCAGCGTAGTGCTTCTTCAGCTCAGAGATCTCGGCCTTGGTCTTCTCAGCAACGACCTTCAGGACCTTGTTCTCCTCCTTGAGTTTCACAACTGATTTCAACTTGTCTTCAGCCTCCTTGGTCTTGGCCTTGGCCTCCTTCCACGTCGCCGCCAACTTGTTGTCCTTGTCCTTGAGGGCTTGATTTTCTAAAGAAATAGCGGTCCTAAGCCTCTTTACAAGTTGGAGGTTCTTGCTACGAACATCTGATGAAGCGAGTTTAGTGGAATCCGAAGAGAAACAAGTTACAGGAAACAATCGGATGATGGTTCTTACCTCCTAGAGAGTGTTTCTCTTGGGCAAGACGCTCGTCTTGAGCTTCTCAGCTTACAGATTCATTCAGAGGTCTATCACCTCCTTCTCCAGAGTGGCGTAGTGAGTCCCGAGCTCGTATGCCCTGTGTCAAAAAAACACAGTTAGTCAGATCCGAGGCAAAGGCATCTGCTACTATTCGAACTGTTGTTTCGAGATTTGATTCCTGTGTTTTCTGTCAAACACTGGATTCTTCCACTCTACTAGCCGAGTGAGAGTACCAGCCTGCTATTTCGAGATTTGATTCCCGTGTTTTTGTCAAACACCAGAAGCTTCCACTCGGCCAACCAAGTGGGAGTAGTAGCCTGCTATTTTGAGATTTGATTCCCGTGTTTTCTGTCAAACACCGGAAGCTTCCACTCGGCCAGCCGAGTGGGAGATGGCACTTCCAGCGCGAGACTATGAGCAACCTAGTTCTAAGACTTCCACCGACTGCTCTAGCCGACAGCAGTCTCGGGGGACTACACCCAGTGAGTGCACTTAGCGTGCCCCCACTGGAAGAAAAGATCCGGTCGGTCCAGGCCAACCCAAGTGGCAAAAACTAATCAAAAATTCAAAGTACTAAGACTCTCGCTGACTGAATCTAGTCGACGGTAGACTCGGGCACTACACCCAGTGGGTGCACTCAGCGTGCCCCCACTCGAAAAGAAAAACACCTAGTGGGTGTGCCTCGTGCAAGCCCACTGAAGAAAGACATCCATACAAAAACTCCATGACCCTGACTAGAAATGGTACTTACAATAGTACTTACTTGAACATTCGTCTTCAGAGCTTCGCTAGCATCGTACGCCTCCTTCAGCCGACCGTTCATCAACTCAACTTGGATCATGGCCTCCTTGCTTTCCCCCACTTGATCTTCAGGGTTCCTGTCTAGTGTGAAGAGGGTGGTCAAACCAGGACTCGGGGCAGGGGTTGGTGAAGGAGCAGGCAGCATAGCTTCGAGTGCGGGACCAGCCTTGGGCTTCGCGCTCGGATGACTGAGCTTGGAAATGGCCTTGGTAGGTGAGATTCGGCTCACTCGGCTTGTTGGAGCATCTTGCATGAAAACATCATTATCAGTCGGCGGGTTTGGCGGATCAACCTTGTCATCTCCATCAAGTTCAATCACTTCAGTCGGTGCTGCGATCACTCGGGCGTCAGAAAACTAAGGAGCAAATCACTTGAAATTCAAGCGAACAGATTCAGCCGATACCTTTGGAAGACGCAGCGTCCGCTTTCGCCTGGCTTTTCTCCGGGGCCTTCGGGTCGAGTGAGGCGGTCAAAGTATCAGCACTCTAGTCATAAAACCATTCAGACGTTAAAGATATACAAATACATTAAGCAAAAATATCAATCTGGATACTCACGTCGACACCACGGGTACAGACCCCTTGATCCTTGGCAGAGCCGCCATTTGAGGTTTGGCAGTGAGGGTTTTGGGTTGTTTGCCCCCCCCCCCACTGCTGGGTCACATCGGTCTTCTCCCTACTCGGGGAGGCCTTCTTCACAGTCATCGACCAACAGGTGACCATATGCTTGAAGAGCCCCCAATGAGGGTGACAGCCTATGAAATTCTCACAAACAAAAACGAACGCGGACAAGTACACTACGGAGATGGGTGGAAGGTGATGCAGTTGAGCTCCGAAGTAGTTCAGAAAGCCGCGGAAGAACGGGTGGGGTGGCAGAGAGAAACCTTGTTCGACGTGAGTGACGAGCAGCACGCACTCGTCCGCTTGCGGGGCAGGCTCCACCTCATCCGCTCCCGGCAAGCTCCAGAGGCCCGCCGGAATCAGACCCTCCTCCTCCAGCTCCTCCAGTTGATTTTGCGTGACCCACGACGGAATCCAGTCTCCCTGGATCCCGCTCATCAGAACACTGGCGTCGGAGGATGAGCCCTTGGCCGCCTTCTTCACCTTCTCCAACTTCGCCGTGGATTCCCTCGCCATTCTCTCGAGTGCGCAAGCGCGGAGCAGCGAAGCTACGAGTGGCGGAGTGAGGCGGATGGTCCGAGGTGAAAAGGAGATCTGGGTGCGAATTACCCTAGACCGCCCCACTTTTATACAGTGAGAGAAGTTGCCCCGCGTATTGACAGCAGTCGATCTGTGGGCCCGGCAAGATCCGCTGCATCTAACATACAGGGAAAGCAGAGCACGTGGCAGAAATTGGGGCAGAAATCGAGGCGTTGTGCCCCACTTTCCCCACAAGCCGCGGTGCAACCGCTTCCCCCGCGCACGTCGTGCTTCAAATCGCTAAATTCGTGCCGCGCATTAGTCGGAATTAATTCTCGCGATTCCCTTCCTAAGGGACACACGTCGGTCCGACCGACCGCCCTTTGAGGGTCCCCATGCACTCGAACACGTAAAACAACCCGAGTGAAGTCATGTTCAGGATTTCGATTGGACGAGCTTGACGCCCCTTCGTGGGTTGACTTGGCTCATAAATTTGGACTCGGAGATGACCCACAGTGGCGTCCCCCAGGGGTATCGAGAGACATCTCTCAAGAGGATCAATCCTCACTCCGGCGTCATTACTCGAGTTTGATGGCATGTCCTCATTCAGACCCCCGGTCAATCTCTCCCGAGAGACATATGAATGTCACCAAATTTTTGCCCAGCAATCATCTCTGAAATCCGTTGTGGTTTTGTCCAAGTCCGAGTAGATAATCCCTTGGCTGAGAGATCTAGGTGCCCCCAAAGCACTCAGATCAATCCAAGGATTCCATTCACTCGTCCTGCAAAACCTCAACCGATTAGGGGGCTAATGATGGGGTCACCAACTAATGGTAGGGTCATGGGCCTGACATCCAAGGCCCACCTAGGGCCCCACACCATCATTAAAGGTCCCAAGACCACGGATGCATTCAGATGCATATGTCAAGGAATCCACTCGGATCCACCAAGTCACTTGGACATCTTCTCTCCAGTCGGCCTGACTCCTACACTTGGACAGAGGTGTAGAGCTGCTGTGGGAACTACAAAGTTCGAGGGACTTAACACAATACTTCAAGTGTAGTTATAGCTATCGTTACCTGTAACTACAGTAGTTATGCTCTAATGTTACTAGAAACTACCATCATTAAGGCTATTCATTCCCCCTTGTAATGGCACTTTGAAGAGCCTGGCGCACTATATATAAGCCACCACCGAGCTCCTAGACAAGGGTTCATCACTCTAGTGTATTCATACTCCCCGAGAGAAAACACAAAGCCTCCGGACATGAGACGTAAGGTTTTTACCTCTCCGAGAGGGGCCCAAAATCGCTAAATCCGAGTGATACACTTGCCCCATAGCTAGGCTCCACCCCTCATTCGTACCCCTAGTACTCATTGTCAGGATCGTTGTTGATGTCTACTATGCCACTTTATTCTTGTAGACTCTATTGGGCCTCCAAGCGCAGAGTTTTGTAGGACAGTAGCAACTTTCCCTCAAGTGGATGACCTAAGGTTTATCAATGCGTGGGAGGTATAGGATGAAGATGGTCTCTCTCAAACAGCCCGGCAATCAAATACAAGAAATCTCTTGTGTCCCCAACACACCCAATACAATGGTAAATTGTATAGGTGCACTAGTTCGGCGAAGAGACGGTGATACAAGTTCAATATGGATGGTAGATATAGGTTTTTTTAATCTGAAATTATAAAAATGGCAAGGTAAAAAGTAGTAAACAGTGAGCAAAATGTTATATAAATGCTTGGAAATAAGGCCTAGGGTTCATACTTACACTAGTGCAGTCTCTCAACAATGCTAACATAATAGTATCATATGATCATCCCTCAACGTGCAACAAAGAATCACTCCAAAGTTCATATCTAGCGAAGAACATAAGATGAAATTGTTGTAGGTAGTAAAACCACCTCAAAGTTATCCCTTTCAATCAATCTTATTGGGCTATTCCTATAGGTGTCACAAACAGCCCTAGAGTTCGTACTAAAATAACACCTATGATACATATCAATCAACCCTAATGTCACCTAGATACTCCAATGTCACCTCAAGTATCAGTGAGTTAATTATTCGACATGCATCAAACAATTTCAGATTCATCATATTCAATCCAACACAAAGAACATCAAAGAGTACCCCAAGATTTCTATCGAAGAACGTAGTATGAAAATGTGCAATCAACCCATATGCATAGATTCCCAAGGTCACCGAAATCCGTAAGTTGATGCCATAACACATCTCAATTGAATCAATAGAATACCCCAGTGTCACTACGGGTATCCGCATGCAAGACATATATCAAGTGTTTTCAAACCCAAAGTATTCAATTCGACACAACGAGATCTCAAAGGGAAAGATTCAATTCATCACAACAAGATAGCAAGGGAAGAACACCATACGATCCAACTATATTAACAAAGCCCGTGATACATCAAGATCGTGACATCTCAAGAACACGAGAGAGAGAGAGAGAGGGAGAGAGAGAGAGATCAAACACATAGCTACTAGTACATACCCTCAGCCCCGAGGGTGAACTACCCCCTCCTCGTCATGGCCTCCACTGGGATGATGAAGATGGCCACCGGTGATGATTGCCCCCCCCCCCGACAGGGTACTAGAAAGGCTCCAGATCGGTTTTTCGTCGATATATAGAGTTGTCACGGCGGAGCGGAAGTTCTCTGTTTATTTTTTAGTGTTTATGTATATATAGGATTTTTTGGCGTTGGAATCACGCTAAACGGAGCCATGTGGGCCCCACAAGCCATCAGGGCGCGCCCAGGGGGGTGGGCACGCCCTGTTGGCTTGTGGCCCACAGTTGGCTCCCCTCCGGTGGTTCTTCGCTCCAGTATTTCTTATTTTCTCCAACAAAATCATAAAAAAGTTTCGGGCGATTCCGAGAACTTTTATTTTCTGCACAAAAACAACACCACGGTCATTCTGCTGAAAACAGCGTCAGTCCGGGGTAGTTCTAAATAAATAATATAAAGTGTGTCAAAACCATATAAAAGTATTGTAAACATAGGCAAATATGGCATGAATACTTCATAAATTATCGATTCGTTGGATACGCATCAGCATCGCCAAGCTTAACTCCTACTCGTCCTCGAGTAGGTAAATGATAAAAGAAATAATTTATGAAGTGTGAATGCTAGCATAGTATATAATATTGATCAATAATAATTCCTATCACTTTTTCTAGCATCATAAACAACAAGTCTTTTTCTCAAAAAAATCATCAGGGTAGAGTAGCAATCAATTCACATGCCATGGTTCAAACAATGCATTCTCTTGAAACTTAACAACCCATGTTATTAGTCACCAAACAACTTCAATGCATCATCAAGTCTAAGTAAGAGCTCCACATACTCAATTATCATATAGTCTTCCATGATTGCTAATACTCAAGGCATATTTTTAGAACGAACAACATCCATTTAACACAGAGAAAGATAGGGCTTAATGTTTTGCCTGCCAGCGTACTTATCTTGAATATAATTGTCAACAATAATGAATCATGCTCCAATATATTTGACTGGATATATTTGTTTGGATCTTTCCCCACCACATGATGCTTGCCAACTAATAGATTGAGTTTGGAATAACAAGTTGACTCAACATGAAAAGTAAATAACAAAAAAATAAATAGATTGTCCCTTCACAGAGGGAAGCAGGGATTTGCAGAGGTGCTAGAGCTCATTGTTTTAAAACAGAGATGAATATATAATTTTGAGTGGTATACTTTTCCTGTCAACGTCACAATAGAGCTTTCAATATCTTACATGCTAAACAAATTATTGGCTGGCCGAATCCACGGTTGCCCTCCAAACAATCATCTTTCTAGGGGGGTTGTTTATTTATTTTTGTATTATGCAAGACTGGGCATCCTTTTTACGAGCCTCTCTTGTGCAATGACAAGTGAATAAACACTCATCTTGAGAATAACCCTCTTAGCATGGAAGATAATGACCACCACATCGCTCCATGAGTGGTACGAGCACACAAAACGGATGTTTATTTGAATGTTTAGAGCTGGCACGTGCAAATTTACTTGTAATGGTAATGAAATACCATATATAGGTAGGTATGGTGGACTCTCGTGGAAGAAACCTGGCTCAAAGATTTGGATGCACAAGTAGCATCTCTACTTAGTATGAAGTTTTGGCTAGCAAAAGGTTCTAAAACCACATGTTGGAGGATCCATAATAATATAACTTCTATGCAAGTATACCTAAACATAACCATTACGTTGTCTTCCTTGTCCAACTTCAACAATTTGATCAAGGTTTAAAATAATTAATGGGTATTCACAATCATAAAAGATGTCCAAGATAATATATTTGTATGTGAAAGTTCTCTTTCTTATACTAATCATTCATGAATTGCTTGTATGACCAATATTGTGATTGTCAAACTTCAATATATTTTACTTTCTAAACCCAATGTGAATCTACTACTAAGAATATAGCACATTGACAATTTCAGGATTATGATATTTCATTCATTGACAATCTACTCTTAGGATAAAAGTGAAGCACATCAAACTACTCTTAAAAGATACAAGTGCAGATCAATGAGTGGTTAAAAAATTAAGTAGCTATGTGAGGACCCTCTCTCAATAAAGATTTTCAGATCTGGGAATTTTATTCAAACAGCAAACAAAACAAAAGACACTCCAAAAATAGCACATATCATGTGAACGTATAAAAACTTAGGCTCAACATAGGCTAACCGATAGTTGTTGATGAAGAGAGGTGGGATACGTAGCATCCCCAAGCTTAGATGCTTGTAATATTGACTTGGGGAGCCTTGCGCATCCCCAAGCTTGAGCTTTCGTGTCTCGTTAATTCCTCGCATATCACGGTTTCACCTAAATCTCAAAAACTTCATCCACACAAAACTTGAAAAGAACTCGTGAGATAGGTTAGTGCACATAAGAATAAATCAACTCTTTATGTACTGCCAAGACATGTTGCATAATAATTTTAAACTTTATCTATAGTATACTATCATTACCACAATTTATATCTACCAATACAAGTAATGAAAACTATAGGAGAAGTAGATAACAAAACGATGACAGGAATCTGTCTAAACAGGACGGTCTGTAGCAATTAATTTACAAAGTGCACTTCTGTAACTCCAAAAATTCTGAAAATTTAGGACATGATAATAAATTTATATTAATATTGTGTAAAAATTTCAGAAACTTTCCACGTTCCAGTAATATATGAAAATTCAAACACTACAGCAAAAGTTTCTGTTTTTACATAGCACACATCAAACATGCAATTCAAGCATCCTAAAAGGAAATTCTTGGAATTTTTTATTGAAAAACAAGATTATAAATAACAGAAAAAAATAATGACAAAATAAAATGACGCTCCAAGCAAAACTCATATTATGTAACGAATAAAAATATAGCTCAAAATAAGATATACCGATAATGTTGAAAACGAAAGAGGGGATGCCTTCCGGGGCATTCCCAAGCTTAGAAGCTTGAGTATTCCTTGTATATTACCTTGGGGTGCCTTTAGTATCCCCAAGCTTAGGGTTTACCACTCCTTATTCTCCTCATATCGGTATCTCACACAAAACTTGAAAACTTTAATCACACAAAACTTAACGGAACTTCGTGAGATGGGTTAGTGTAATAAAGATAGATCATTCACTTACGTACTGTCATGACAAGATCCATAATTTCTCTAACATAATGCCTACTGTATTCTATCATTCCCATAATTTATACCACTAAATATAAGCTATGGAAACAATAAAACAAGCAAACCATGCATGCAAAACATAATCTGTTAAAAACAGAACAGTCTGTGAAGATCTGAATGAAATCCATATTTCCATGTCTCTAAAAACTCTGAACAATTAGGACAATGTATAAATTTTGCATATAAAAACTGTTTAAAATTTTCTGAATTTTTTCAATCTCCAATAAAATCAGAGAAATTCTGCACTGGACGTCGAAGTTTGTGTTTTTGCACAGAATCAAACAAACAAGTATCCATACTATCCCAAAGGCTTTGCTTGGCACATTATTGAAATAAAAGGCACAAACCATGATTTCTACAGTATATTAATCATGTGAACACACAAAAATAGAAAGTATAAGTGTTGGGTGGTCTCCCAACAAGCGCTTTTCTTTAAAGCCTTTTAGCTAGGCATGATGATTTCAATGATGCTCACATAGGAATAGTATTTGAGGCATGCAAAATAGCATCATGGATCACATGCCAAGCACATTTAAGTCTAACCCACTTCCTATGCATAGGGATTTTGTAAGCAAACAATTTAGGGGAGCAAGAATCAACTAGCATAGGAAGGAAAAACAAGCATGACTTCAAAACTTTGAACACATAGGGAGGAAACTTGATATTATTGCAATTCCTACAAGCATATGTTCCTCCCTCATAATAATTTTCAGTAGCATCATGAAGGAATTCCACAATATGAATATCACATAAAGCATTCTTTTCATGATCCACAAGCATAGAACATTTATTACTCTCCCCACAAGCTAACTTCTCATACATAATAGTGGGAGTATCATAGGGGACTCGAATGCTATAAATTGTTTCCAGATTAAAAGAATAATGTTCAGAAAAAGTGTATTCATAATTGTGACAATTTTTTTTATAATAATCATCACTACTTTTTATAACATAAGTATCATCACAATAATCATCATAAGTAGTAACTTGGTTCTCATCATAATCAATTGAAACCTCTTCCAAAATAGTGGAATCATTACTAAATAAAGTCATGACCTATCCAAATATACGTTTATCATTATAATAAGATTCAACACCCTCAAAAATAGTGGGATAATAATCATTTAAAGTTGACACTCTTCCAAACCCACTTTCATAAATATTGCAATCATCATAAATAGTAGGCATGCATTCATCATAACAAATTTGATCATTGAAAGTAGGGGAACTAAAAAGATCATCTTCATACAACATTGCATCCCCAATCTTGGGATAAACATTATTTTCCGCAAATAAATTCTCAAACATGTCATTTTCATCAAACATAGCATCCCCAAGCTTGTGGGTTTGCATATCATTAGAATAATCATCAATAGCTTGAATGGCACCAATAGTATACAATTATTATCATCATAATTTTCCAAGTTAGTGCCAAAAATGTTTTCAATATTATAAGGAGTATCATTATCTTACCAATCATCCTCATCACAACAAGTAGTAGGCATAACAAAATAATCATCAAGTGTATCATCGTCCATACTACTTTCGAATTCATTCTCAACGGTTATAGGAGCAACATTATTTGGGAGAGATACCTTTTTACCTCTACTTTTCCTTCTTTTCTTCTTCTTCACCACCTTATGTGTGGGTTTAAGTAATCTTTTAGAGCTTCTTGAAGAGATTGGTTCGATGGGAAGCTCTTCCTTGCAACCTGATTCATCACGAGAAACAATAGGAGGGTATTGGGAGACCTTTACCCTTTCATTAGTATTCCTTTTATATTCTATTGGTTTCTCATTCTTTCTATAGTTGGCAATATAAGCATTCTCATTGCAATTCACTATGCAAAACATATAGATTTCCTGTCAGTTAGTTTCATTATCATTAGTGATAAGGAATATATCAAACCAATCATTTTTATGTGACAATTCTTCACACCCTAAAAATAAAAAAAGTTCATTATAGAGTTCACCGGAGATCAAATTATCACAATATTTTGAAATGGTTTGATCATGAAAATGCATGCAATGGAAATTAAGATGACCAACCCTATTGCAAAGTTCACAAGTAATGGGATGAAGAGAGCATAACCTTGTGGCAAATTCATCTATCACTTTAAGCCACCAATTAGTTTAATCATGTTTATGGTTCTTACAAAATCTATCATCCTTATATGGCATGTCTTCACAAATTTTATTCACTTCACAAAAATTGACATGCTTATAGGAAATCTTTTTATCATGACTAGTGCAATCATAATTAGCATCATGTATATTCAGAGAATTCATACAAACAATATTGCTATCATATGCTCAACATCCAAGGATTTAATGCCAAACATTTTATTGAACTCTTCTTCTAACACTTTGGCACAATTTTCTGATCTATCATTTTCAAGAAAAACATCATAAAGGTAAAGAACTTAATGCAACATCAATTCCATTTTTTGTAGTTTTCTTTTATAAACCAAACTAGTTATAAACAAGAAACTAAAATATTTAATTGCAAGATCCAAAGATATACCTTCAAGCACTCACCTCCCCGGCAACGGCGTCAGAAAAGAGCTTGATGTCTACTACGCAACTTTATTCTTGTAGACTCTGCTGGGCCTCCAAGCGCAGAGTTTTGTAGGACAGTAGCAATTTTCCCTCAAGTGGGTGACCTAAGGTTTATCAATCCGTGGGAGGTGTAGGATGAAGATGGTCTCTCTCAAAAAACAATGCAATCAAATACAAGAAATCACTTGTGTCCCCAACACACCCAATACAATGGTAAATTGTATAGGTGCACTAGTTAGGCGAAGAGACGGTGATACAAGTGCAATATGGATGGTAGATGTAGGTTTTCGTAATCTGAAATTATAAAAACAGCAAGGTAACAAGTAGTAAACAGCGAGCAAAATGTTATCCAAATGCTTGGAAATAAGGACTAGGGTTCATAATTTCACTAGTGCACTCTCTCAACAATGCTAACATAATAGGATCATATGATTATCCCTCAACGTGCAACAAAGGATCACTCCAAATTTCAAATCTAGCGGAGAACATAAGATGAAATTGTTGTAGGTAGTAAAACCACCTCAAAGTTATCCCTTCCGATCAATCTTATTGGGCTATTCCTATAGGTGTCAAAAACAGCCCTAGAGTTTGTACTAAAATAACACCTATGATACATATCAATCAACCCTAATGTCACCTAGATACTCCAATATCACCTCAAGTATCCGTGGGTTAATTATTCGACATGCTAATTCTTTTGTCCAATCAAATTGTCATGTCAAATCTTATTCCTAACCGGAGTTCTTCTCTTCAAGTGAATTCAATCCTTTCCAATATTAGCAAGATCTATCCTCTTATTTCTTTCCGGAGTTCATCTCATCTGTCTCAAATTGTCTTTGTTTTTCCCACCCTCTCGCCCTTTTTATTCAATGATTAAATTCTCATCCAGGTGCTTTTTCTTTTCATGTGATGCTTCCGCTATCTGTTCTTCCATATTGTATCCGGTGATTCTTTGTGAAGATCATCAAAGTACTAAGTTCATCATTCTTCGTCCTTGTTTTCTTCCCCGGTGGATTCAATTCAAGCATTCGGTGTTCATCATATTCTTTTCATTCGTTATATGTTTTTCATGTGGAAATTCTTATCCAAGCCTCTTTTGTTTATTCATCTCTCATTATTCTATCCGGAGTGGCAAGGTTTCTCAGAAGATTCGTGTTTCCGTTCAAAATCCTTGTAAATTATTTTGAGGGTCTCACCTCATCAAGTTTTCATTTATACTGGTGCAATCTCTCTTCCGAAGCAATCGCTTCAACGGTGTTTCTTTTGAGTGGGCCCATAACCCACAGGTTTTTTCCCAGGATCTTACCCGGCTCTTCTAATCTTTCCGGAGATGTCCTCAACTTCTTTTCAAATATGACGTCAGAATGAATTTCATCAGTCATATTCCTTCTCAAAGATCGCTTCTAAATCATTTTCTTCGTTGGCTCAACCTTTCCTTATTCATTGTTCCGGAGTGTCTTAGCAATTCTTGGTGGTGTTTCTCGCCATCATTCTCTGCCTTGAAGACCGAATGAGAGCGTCTCTTAAACCTTATCCGTTCTTGGGGAGATTTATGGTTTCAGCTTCGTGTTATCCTCTCAAATTGTTTTCGATCATGAGTAATTCCCCCCATATCTATCCGGAGCATTTCAGAGTTGTTTTCATTTCTCGATCCTCCGAAGACCATCATTTCAGAAGATTTCTTCATTCTCAGCTTTCAGCTTTCATTCTCAAATTCTTCTCAATTCATGTCTCTTCATTCGTTCGATATTTTCATCGTTCATTCTCAATTTATACCGGTGGATCGTGCTCTCTGCTTTCTCGTGTATTCCCATTCATTTGTAGTATCCTCATTTGTTTGTAATTCTTGCCGGTGTTTCGTTCAAGACTTCTTCAAGTTTGTGCTCTTATCTCTCATCAATCTTTGCAAGAAGAATAAGTGGTATGCAAAATCCGTTGCTTGTCATCAATTTAACTTGATGAAGGATAAGAATAACATAATTCTTATTCTTGCTCCATCAAGGTGATTTCAATACTTCTTCCAAAGTTGTTCATGATATCAAATTCTCGATCCTAAGTTGTTCATCTTTTCTTTTCCGGAGTTCCAAGTTTTTCTCAAGTATCTCGTCGCGAAGCTCCATCTAAATCTTTGCAAGGCTTCAGCTCTTGTTTTTTTTAACCTTCATTTTTTTCTATCATCCTTTCATTTCGGTGTTCTTCAAGAGGTTCTTCATGGTGGTTCGTCAAGGATTTCTTTCATTTCTCGAAGTGTTCTTCAAGATTCTTGTGGTAGTACCTCAAGTATTCCTTATCTTGCATTTCAAAGTGCAATTCATTCTCCCTTATCTTTGAGGTGGTGTTATAGCATTCTTGATTCATGAGGAGTCTCGAAGAGAAGTTGACAAGAATGGGATATGTAAACCCATCATTCTCTTTTGGAGTTATCTTCGATTGGATTTCACCTAACAGCGTTTCCTAAGGATTGTTGCTATTATGGTGCTTCCCAATGATCCAAGTATCCTTGTATCCTCTTGGTGAAAGAAGTTTTGCCTATCTTGTTTCTCTCAAGCAATCATTGTTTTCCATTTCTGGCCGGTTGCCACCTCATACTTTTGAGAAGTTTTCCATAAGCCCACAACAAGAGGTTCTTTCTGTTTTTGGTTTAACAACAACTCTATTAAATCCTTCTTCGTAAAGGATGATTTTCAAATTCAAGTGTGGTAGGAATTGTCATTTTCTTCTTCGTTCTTTTCTTCCAAGGGTCTAGTTTGTATTCTTTTGTTCCAGAGGCATTGTCATGTGGATCTCTTCGACCCATCGTCTCATTTTGTCAAGATCATGTTCTTTCCTTGCTTATCCATTTAATCGGTGGTTGCGTCCTCTTTTCAAGTTCTTCCCATCTTATCAAGTTTTGTCTCTCTTTTCTACCGGAGTGTTGCCCAAATTTCTTTTGAATTCTTGCTTGTTCCTCATGTCATTCTTCATTTCTTTGCAACCTTCATGGATCGTTGGTTTCACTCATTTGTCAAAGAAGCAACTAAGTTTTACCTCTACCTTTTTCTCTTCCTCTTCCTCTTCTCATTCTAAGATCTCGGGTCGAGATCTCTTGTAAGTGGAGGAGAGTTGTAAAAGCCCGAGACCGACGCTCCAGAAGATTCCCCTTTTATTGCGTTGTCATCGTGTGAATCGTTTGGCTATCGCATTCATCATCGCATCATCCGCATCATCTACATTGCATCGGTGCTCCGCTGCCTTAATTTTTTAAAACTTGCAACCGTCATTAATCGTCGATTCTCTCCATTCGTGTCGTCGACCGTTCGAGACCAACCACACACGCACGCGCCCGCGGCATTTTTAAATTTTTTTTTAAAGTAGGTATAAAATATTCTTGGATTGGGTCGAAAGTTGGCGAGCGGTCTTGTTTTATTGTAGGTAGACCGCCTGTCAAATTTCGTCACAATCGGAGGCCGTTTGATACCCAAAAGGTCAACCGTTGCGGCTCCATCATCGGCTTAGTTGTCGGATGTTTTGGTTTTCAAAATCTGTTGTCGGGCCGCACCTCTCTCTCTTCCCTGAGCCCAAGCCCATCTACACAACCACCCCAAACCCTCTAAACCTAGCCCCTTCCTTATATAAACCCCTTCCCAGCCTAATTTGGGACCTAACCCTAACGCCACCTCGTTTTCCGCGCCAGTCCAACCCCCAGCCGCGAACCAGCCACCTCCCACCACGCAGCCGACGCCACCGTGCCTTGTTTTCCGCGTTGGCTGCTCGCGCGCCACCACTTGGCGCCGCACCATGGGCCGTGCCGCCGCCAGCCACCCTCCGCAGCCACTGCGCGCCCGCCACGTCGCCTCCCCACGCCTCCACTCACCGCGGCCCGCTCTGGGCCGAACCGGGCCCGAGCCGGCCCGAGCGCACCCGCACACCGCGCCGCCGCCCTGCTCCCGAGCTTGCCTCCGTCGTCGAGCGCGCCCACGTGACCCCACCGCCTAGGCCTCCTCGGCCCCACCTCTAGTGGCCAGAGCACCGTCGCCATCGCCCCGCGGCTCTTGCGCGCCGTCGTCGCCCTGCACCTCGTCGATCTAGATCAGGAGGGCGCCCAACCCCCGCAGCCACTGTGCCACCCATGGACCTCGCCGTCGGTCTCCACCACCCCGTGCGCCTCCGCTGCGCCAGATCCGGTGACCCTGGCTCGGATCCACCCCGCGTCGGCGACCACCGCCGTCGTCAGCTGCCCCGGCCGGCTGCCTCCTCTGCCCCAATCGCGGGACGGCCTCGTCCCGAAACAACGGCAGCCTGCGTTCCAAACGCCCCGCGGAACCCCTCCATCCCACTTCAGCCCCGAGGTCTATTTTCGCTAAGTCCCTGAAAACCTGCTTGTTTTTCTTCATATTGCATTTTGTTATGGCCATAATTTTGTGCGCGTGCATCCGTTTTTGATGAACTTTATATGTAAATGCATCTACAAAACATGCTCTACATGATGGCATCATTTGTATGCATATAGGAATCCATCTATGTAATCAAAACTCTGTTGCAAAAGTGCATCTCATCGTAATCGTCAAACTGTAATCTGTTAACATTAAGTTCAGTTTTGTGAGCATCATATTAAGCAAACCATGCCTCTTTTGAATGTGTGCCAATGGAGTAATTTGTAGTGTGCCATGTCTAGTTGTTGTTAGTGTCCTTGCCATGCACATAGATGATTGTTATGCTACTTTTAGTGCTATGTTAACATGCCTAGTCAAACTGTTGTTTTGGGAGAGAGTCAAATTTCACTAAGTCTGGAATCTGGGTATTTTATTGTATGTTTCCACGATGATTGCCATGAATCTGTAGGACCTTTGTGGTTGGCCCAATGGAATAAATTATTGAGCATGTTATCCTCTGTTAGAATGTGCCCATGGTTGTCAAGTAGAGGTGTTGCATCCTAGTTAGTTTTGCTTTCAAACATGTCAATTTGATAAAAACAGCTCTGCTTTGCCCCTTGATAATTTTTCTAAGTCTGGAGAACTGCTTAGTTCAATATGCCAGGTTGGGAGGATGCTAGCCAGGAATCTATGCATATTTTGATGTTGTTGTAATGTAATTATTTGAAGTGCATGATGCCCTCTATCATGATGTTAAATTTCATGCCATGAAAGTCTCTGTAGCATGTAGATTTATTTCTGTCAATAGGCCAACCAGATAACTCAGATTGTGAGAAACCGGTATTTTTCACTAAGTCCTTAACTATTGTTTCAATATGACATCGTGTGAGGTCATTTTCTATTAATACATGCGTCTATTCAACTTGCTGCTATGAAATGAATTGGTGTGCATCATGTAAGCTACAGCCCCATGTCTTGGTTGTGCATTTTAGATTCTTGTAGCCTGTTGTTATGAGGTGTGCAAAATGCCATGTTGCTGTTTTGGGCAGATTCTAACTAAAACTTGTGTTGGTTGTTATTATGGACCCGTTGCTCCGTTTTGAACATGTCCTATATGAAACTTGCATAGAATCTCATGTAGTTTCATAATATCTTGCTGCATCCATGATTTGAGATGTTTGTGGTTGTCATTTGCATGCATTTTGCATCCTTGACATATTCATCTTGTGTTGGTCATATGTTTTAGGCCGTAGCTCCGTTTTAAATGATCTATATATGTAAATCGCTTAGAATGACGTGTAGAATCACATGGTGCATTTTGTTTCCCTATTTAACCTATATAAAATATGGTTAGTTCAGATCTGGACCAATTTCGAAATTAACATATGGGGCCGTTTCCGAAATACTATATGTTGTTTCCGGCCTCATTTAAACTTGCCTAAATGTCTAGTTCATTTATGCTTCACCTCTTGCCATGTTTAACAACATTTAAACTTGCGGTGTAATTAAACTAGAGTGAACTAAATAATTTGAATGTGGAGTTTCGTCAATATGCAACTTGTTGCACATTGAGCTTCACTTAATGTGTAGTAGTTGATTGTTGTGCTTGCCATGTCTTGCATAATTGAATCGGACTTGCATCATATTGTTTGCGCATCATGTCATGCATATGTTGTGGTGTCTATCATGTGTTGATTGTTTTTTCCGGATTGCTTCTTCTCGATAGAGTACCAAAAACGTTCGGTGTGTGAGGATTCGTTCGACTACGTTGGATCGTCTTCCTCACGAAAAGGTTCTTCTCCCAAGCGGGATCTCAGGCAAGATGAACATTTCCCTGGATACCATTACTTTCATTGCCATGCTAGTTGTCTCATTTCTATCGCTACGTCTCCCTACCTACCACTTGTTTGTCAAGCCTCCCAAAATGCCATGAAAAGCCTTTAACCCTCCACATCCCAACAAACCATTGTTTGGCTATGTTACCGCTTGCTCAGCCCCCTTCTTATAGCGTTGCTAGTTGCAGGTGCAGGTTGTTTCCATGTGACTACATGGATATTTTGAGATATCACAATATTATTGCTATTTAATTTAATGCACATATATACTTGGTAAAAGGTGGAAGGCTTGGCCTTTTGCTCGGTGTTTTGTTCCACTTTTGCCACCCTAGTTACTTGTGTACCGGTGTTATGTTCCATATTGAGCGCTCCTGATGACCCACAAGTATAGGGGATCAATCGTAGTCCTTTCGATAAGTAAGAGTGTCGAACCCAACGAGGAGCAAATGGAATGACAAGCGGTTTTCAGGAAGGTAATTTCTGCAAGCACTAAAATTGTAGGTAGTAGATAGTTTGATAGCAAGATAATTGGTAACGAGCAAGTAACAGTAACGGTAAATAAAGTGCAGAAAGGTAGCCCAATCCTTTTGTGGCAAAGGACAGGCCAGAACAATCTCTTATAATAGGCAAAGTGTTCTTGAGGGTACAGGGGAATTTCATCTAGTCACTTTTATCATGTTGGTTTGATTCGTGTTCGCTACTTTGATAATTTGGTATGTGGGTGGACCGGTACTTGGGTGCTGTTCTTACTTGAAAAAACCTCCCACTTATGATTAACCCCCTCGCAAGCATCCGCAACAATGAGAAAAGTATTAAGATAAAATCTAACCATAGCATTAAACGTTTGGATCGAAATCAGCCCCTTACGAAGTAGCGCATAAACTAGGGTTTAAGCTTCTAACACTCTAGCAACCCATCATCTAATAACTACTCCACAATGCATTCCCTTAGGCCCAAGGATGGTGAATTGTCATGTAGTCGACGTTCACATGACACCACTAAGGGAATCACAACATACATATCATCAAAATATCGAACACATATCAAATTCACATGATTACTTGCAACATGACTTCTCCCGTGACCTCAACAACAAAGGTAACTACTCACAAATAATATTGATGCTCAAGATCAGAGGGGTATTGAATAGCATAATGGATCTGAACATATAATCTTCCACAAAATAAACCATATAGCAATCAACTATGAGATGTAATCAACACTACTAGTCACCCACGGGTACCAATTTGAGGTTCTGGTACAAAGATTGAACACAAGAGATGAACTAGGGTTTGAGAGGAGATGGTGTTGTTGAAGATGTTGATGAATACTGGCCTCCCAAAGATGATAGGGGTGTTGGTCATGACGATGGCTTCGATTTCCCCCTCCGGGAGGGAAGTTCCCCCGGCAGAATCGCTCAGTCGGAGGGCAAAAGTGCTCCTGTCCAAGTTCCGCCTCGAGACAGCGGCATTCCGTCCCGAAAGTCCTCTCCTTATTTTTTTTCTAGGTCAAAAGACCTTAAATACCAGAAGATGAGCACCGGAGGTGGGCCGTGCTAAGCACAACCCACCAGGGTGCGCCTGGGGGACCTGGCGCACCCTGGTGTCTTGTGCTCACCAGGGTGGCCCCCTCCGGTAGTTATTTGCTCCATTATTTTTTTATATAATACAAAATAATTCTCCGTAAAGTTTCAGCTTATTTGGAGATGTGCAGAATAGGTATCTCTGATGTGCTTTTTCAGGTCCATAATTCCAGCTGCCGGTATTCTCTCTCTTTGTGTAAACCTTGCATATTATGGGAGAAAAGGCATTAGAATCACTCCCCAAAGCATTATTATATAACAAAACATTATAAATAACAATAGGAAATCATGATGCAAAATGGACGTATCAACTCCCCCAAGCTTAGACCTCGCTTGTCCTCAAGTGAAAACCGATATTGAAAAGCATGTCCACATGGTTTGAGAGAGGTGTGTCTATAAAAACAAAATACAGATATAGTAGCATCATGCTTATTATTATAACAGCAAAAAACTTTATCATAGAACTTATTCATATAAATTTTCTTATATAACTTCTCATGAACAAGTAAAAATTCATCACAACATAGAAGTATAAAGCATAAACTTTATTGAAAACCAACAAACTATGTTCTCAGTCAACTTTGCAACTACAATTCATCATATTTTCAGGAAGGGTCTCGTGTCGGAGCCTTTTGGCAAGTCCACATGCTCAACCATCATTTAGTCTTCTATGATTGCTAACACTCACAGCATACCCATGAGCAAAAAGTTTCAACCGGACACATAGAAAGATAGGGGCTTATAGTTTCTGTCGGATCACGATGCACACGATCACCTATGGGACCAAAGGCCCCTTTAAGGTTCGGCAGGGGGTGAGGTCACATTGCACAGAGAGCAGAGGTCATGAGGCAGCACGACGACAAGACGCTGGTATTTTTACCCAGGTTCGGGCTGCTGAGAAGAGTAAAACCCTACTCCTGCTTTGGTGGATTGATCGGGGGAACACGAAGCACACGCAGCGCTCAAACCCGGCAAGGTTGCCTTCGGGGGAGCTGCTACGCTAGTACAAGTGTCCAAAGGTCCGAATCTTGAGCTAGGTTGCCTTGGGTCTCCTTTTATAGCTTAAGGGGTAACCACAGTGGCAAAACAGACATTATCTAGCGATTAGATAGCTAACAGTGCTATCATACCTCATTCTAGCACTTAGGACAAAATGCCATAAATGCTAGTCTAGGTGGCATGCGGGGATGCATCCCCGGCAAGCTTTTACCACCGCTTAGCAGGCTATTGCTTAGTGTCTTGACACGCCTCTGGACGGGTGTCAAACAGGCATAATCTGTCTCCTAGCGGGCCGCCACATACTTAGCGAGAGCCACTTAGCCACTTGAGGGCTCGACACCGCATCGACAACTGGCTGGCGTTGCGATGCGGTGGAGCGGTGGTCGATCGGCTCGCACCTACCGAGGGATGGCTTGCCGGGTCTTCCTGAAGATGTGTGTGCCTCGGTCCGCGGCAGGCACCGGGTACGTGACTGGCACGGTTTCGGCCCGCTCTAGGACGTTACGTCGATATTGCCGGCGTAGCTAGCCAACGTAGGCTGCTTCTGCCGGGGTCTTGGTCTTGAATGTTGGCTTCGTCTTCTTGATGCGCTTCATTAATCTCATGAAGAGCAGCTTCTCTGGCTTGGATTGGGTTCTTCTACTACTACCTGTGCATAAGTTAGGGGCACTGGGTACCCCATTCCTAGTGCACCGACAGGAGCCCCCGGGTCTGGCCCAAACGCACTCGTCTAGTGTCGTTGGGTCAGGCCCAAAATTTCTGCACAGGCATGCAATGTGAGGGAGTAACTTTCGGCTTTCAAACCAGCACTTACCCACTACCTCAGGCCGTTTTCGCCACGTGCACTGCATGCATTGCGGGGAGTTTGCGGTGGATGCGCATGGCTCAGAGGCCTGGGAGTGGCAGAAACTGCAGCGCCAGGGATTTGAGTAATGGGGCGGTTATCTGTTTGCCCGTGATCGTGGGTAGCGGGATTGGTGGAGATGGGCAGCCGCCTTGGAGCAGAGGAGAGCCAGCCCCCGTGCCCTTCCCTATAAATAGGGGGCCACAGCGGGCGATGCTCATCCATCCCCTTCTCCTCCTCAATCTCAAGTTCACATAGGTCGCCCTTCTTCTCCGGTTTGTCGGACCGTCCCTTTCCTCCTGATGTTCATGGGGGAGGGTCGGGTGAATGCGCCTACCGATGAAGGGCCTTCTTTTTATGTCCATGCTCAGCTCCCAGCTTGGGTCGATGACTTTGGACCGGGAGCTGGCGAGAGGAGCCTTGGACGGGAGAGCGGGCGGCGCGGCGGCCGCGCCAGAGGCAGCTGCGGTGGTGCACCTGCTGCTGCGTCGCCCGCTGCTTCAGCCTTGGAAGAACGCCGCGTGGACAACACTGTGTCGGAGTCCATAGCGGATACATAGTGTAGTGGTCGATTGTGGTCTCTACACTCCTTCTTCAAGGTTACGGCGAAAGATCGTCCGTGCGGCCATTGGCTGCGCGTGAGTGATCGCAGCAGTGGTTCATCATGGGTCGCGGCAGAGTTCCCCACCCATGACGCTGTGTACCCTACACATGGGTGGGAG
Organism: Elymus sibiricus; assembly: GCA_039707655.1. Lineage (NCBI taxonomy): Eukaryota > Viridiplantae > Streptophyta > Magnoliopsida > Poales > Poaceae > Elymus > Elymus sibiricus. Next base: position 192,575,505 of record CM077667.1, on the reverse strand, counting down.
CTTTTTGCCTGCATGTACTCCTTAAGGGTAGGGACTCTTCTCTGCATCAGGTCATCGGGGACGACAATGCTCTCTGTGTGGCTCCTTGGTTGCCGCGTCGGGAGTTCGGACGACGTCGGAGGTGTCTCCTCGAGCGGTGGCGATGAGGAAGACAATGGCGGTTGGCGACCCACGACGCTTCAGGAGCGTGGATGACGGCTCCGACGCGTCGTGATCGCCGATAGCACCATCATCACCAGCTGGGCTCCGGCAGTGCCACCATCTGCACCTGCTCTCCGCCTTCTTCCTCCTTGTCGGCTTTATCCGACCCGCCGGCTTCGTCCGCCCTGCCTGGGGGCAGGGGCCTTCTGATCTCTGGACGCGTCCCTCTGGTCCTGGCGGGGAGGCGTCGAATCCCAGACAGGCGCTCCTTTTGCCCTCTTTTTCTTATCCACCTAATCCCTAGGAGGAGAGGGACAAGAAAGGCATTACGGGGCACTTATCTTTTTATAAATCAAAAGATGTAGGCGCTTGCCAAGTTTTTAGCGAATCATAATGTAACCTTTGTCCATTTTGTACCAAAAATGAATGAAAGAATGATATTTCACTTCCTAAAGTACTATCCTTTCCTTCCTCCTTTTATATTGTGTCAGCATGTTTGTCCTTGCCGCACGAAACTATTTGCCGGGTCAGTACTAACCGCGAGCGCCAAAGGGTAGCGAGCCCCCGGCAGCAGACTGGTATCGTTCCCCGGCAAAGCTCCTTGTCGATATCGGCGCGGCCCCCCAGAGCTGATGATCAACAGGAGCTGGGAGACGGCTCGTCCCGACAAGGGCTCCCGTTGCGTAATGAACTCCATGGCACACAGTCAAAAGGAACAAGAGGGGTATCTTAAGGGAGTAAATGACATCGAGATTGGGATATGCGATTAGACTTATCTTTTCAGGCAGTATCACTTTACGGAGTACGATGAGCCATCGTCCTTATTCCTTCACCCTTCTTCTTTGTTTTCCTGGCAGTAAAACATGTAAGGCAAGAGGCCTCTGTCCTCCGGGGAGAGAGTGCAGTAACAAGGATCACAGGCTCATCATGTACTCTAGCAAGTTTCTAAAACTTAAAAGCAGTAACATTGCAACATAAGAAAATGCATAGTAAACATGTAGTTCGATGGTATGATGCAATGCCTAGCTTTATTATTGCATGCACAGGGTCTGCGCCTGGCTTTGTACAAAGGGTTACATGCAACTGCAGCAAGGCTTGTACAAAAGGTGGCTGCTGGGGACTGAGCCCGGCAGCCGCGCCTCATGGCTAGAACTTACGAAGATGATCAATATTCCATGAGTTAAGCATTTTGGTGCCATCTTACGTCTCCAGACGGGTTGCGCCAGGTCTGGTGACTCGTGCTACCCGGTAAGGGCCTTCCCACTTCGGCGTCAACTTGTTGGTACCCTTGGTGGCTGAACGCGCCTAAGGACAAGGTCGCCTTCCTTAAGGCTCCGGGCATGGACCATGTGGCTATGGTAGCGGCGCAGGGCTTGCTGGTAGCGTGCAGCACGCACAGCGGCCCGGAGACGATCTTCCTCGAGGAGCAAGGCATCATCATGCCGTAGCTACTCTTGCTCTACTTCATCGTAGGCAAGTACTCGAGGTGACCCGAATATGAGTTCCGTGGGGAGAATTGCTTCCGCCCCGTATACCATGGAGAAGGGTGTCTGGCCGATAGCTCGATTTGGTGTCGTTCTGAGGGACCAAAGAACCACCGGCAGTTCATCTATCCAACGCTTGCCGCATCTCCGCAGTCTATCGAAAGTTCTTGTCTTGAGTCCACACAACACTTCAGCATTCATCCTGTCGACTTTCCTGTTGCTCCTTGGGTGAGCAACAGAGGCGAAGGAGACCTTGCTTCCAAGGCTTTGGATGTACTGCATAAAGGTGTGGCTCGTGAACTGGGTGCCATTATCGGTGATCACCCTGTTGGGCACTCCGAAATGGCACACCAGTCCTTTCAGGAACTTGACAGCTGACTGTGCGGTCACCTTCCTCACTGGTTCCACCTCAGGCCACTTTGTAAACTTGTCGATTGCTACGAACATGAATTCAAAGCCCCCGACAGCGCGGCGAAAGGGGCCCAAAATATCGAGCCCCCAGATCGAGAATGGCCAAGATAAAGGGATCGTCTGGAGAGCTTGCGCTGGTTGATGGATGTTCTTGGAATGGAACTGGCAAGCTTCACACTTGGTGACCAGCTCAGTTGCATCCTGGAGGCCAACGGGCCAATAGAAACCCTGCCAGAAGGCTTTCCCGGCAAGGGCCCTTGATACAATGTGAGACCCACACATGCCTCCGTGTATCTCTGCCAACAGCTTCAGTCCGTCTTCCCGGCAAATGCACCTCAATTTCACGTCGTTTGGTCTTTTTCTGTACAGAGTGTCATCGACAAACTGGTACATACTTGACTGTCAGGCTACTTTTCGGCTTCTTCTTGTTCTTCGGGAAGTTCACCTGTTTGAAGGAAGTGGACTATGCGTTGTGCCCAAGTTGGAGCATGTGGCTCGATAACGAGGACTAAAGGCATCTCCTCATTCGCGGGAGCGCTTATCCCGACCGCGAGGACCTGAGGTCCTGCAGGAGGGAGCTGCTCACCAACCAAAACAAGACTGTCTCCGGCAGCCTCTCTACCAGCGGCTTCAGGAAGCTCTGCCGGGAAATGCTTGCCGGAGTTCAACTTTCTTCTTTTCCTGGTCATCGTTGGCGGGGATACTGATGGTTGAGTGAGGTGGACGACAACGGTTCCTGGTTCCATAGGAAGCTTTTGCGCAGCGCACTTTGACAGATGATCAGCGATGTTGTTTTCTGCACGTGGCACATGCTCTGCTTGCAATCCATCAAAGTGCTCCTCTAGCTTCCTCACCTCTTTCATGTATCCTTCCATCAATGGAATTTGATAATCTTTGTTGACTTTCTTCACCACGAGCTGAGAGTCCCCTCGGATAATCAGTTTCTTGATTCCCAACTCCACCGCGATTCTTAGTCCGGCAAGGAGCCCCGCATACTCAGCGGTGTTGTTGGTAGCCTCCTCCCGGGAAAAATGCATTTGAACCACGTATTTGAGATGCTCTCCGGTGGGGGCGACGAGGAGCACGCATGCTCCGGCGCCTTGAAGCGAGAAAGCACCGTCAAAATACATGATCCATTACTTAGGCGCTTCTTTGCCGAGGGTTGTCTCTGGAACCTCTTCGTCTGGCGTGGGCGTCCATTCTACAATGAACTCCGCCAACGCCCTACTCTGAATGGTGGAAGTGCTCTCATACTTCAAATCAAAACTTGACAACTCTAGCGCCCACTCAACTATCCTGCCTGTGTCTTCGGGGTTCCTCAATATACGCTGCAGCGGAAAGCGGGTGACAACAGTGATCTCGTGGCCTTGGAAGTAGTGGTGCAGCTTCCTCGAGGCCATGAGAAGGCCGAAGATCAGCTTTTGCACTCCAGAGTACCTTGACCTAGCCCCTTGTAACAAGGAGCTGACAAAGTACACTGGTCGCTGCACCACTTTCTTCTTCGCCACTTCCTTGAAACAGCCTTCGTTTGCTTGCTTGGGTTCCCCTTGGTCCGTATCGGGTCCTGCCGTGGGCGTTTCAGTTCTACCCCCGGTGAAGTCAGTTGTTGCGGCTGCATCTTCATCCACTTCCCGCTGCGCCACCAGCGCTGCGCTAACCACTTGATTCGTTGCCGCTAAGTATAGAAGCAACGGTTCTTGCGGTTTAAGCGCGACCAAGGTGGGAGCGGAGGAAAGGTATGCTTTTAGTTCTCGCAGCGCTACTTTTGCTTCCGGGGTCCATTTCATCGGGCCTGCCTTTTTCAGAATCTTAAAAAACTGCAAGGCGCGCTCAGCGGATTTGGATATGAACCTACTCAACGCGGCAATGCATCCGGTCAAGCGTCTTACGTCCTTGACGGACTTGGGTGCTTGTATCTGCTCGATTGCTTTGATCTTGTCAGGATTGGCTTCTATTCCTCGCTGAGACACAAAGAAACCAAGCTACTTGTCGGATGGGATGCCAAACACACACTTCTCAAGGTTGAGCTTCAAGTTGATCTTGCGCAAGTTCATAAAAGTCTCTTCCAGGTCTTGTATGAGGGCTGCTTCATCTTTGGTTTGACTACTATGTCATCCATGTAGGCTTCCACATTCCTGTGCAACTGAGGTTCAAACCCAATCTGTACGACTCTCGCAAAGGTAGAACCAGCGCTCTTTAACTCGAAGGGCATACGTACAAAGCAGTACATGCCACACGGAGTTATGAACATGGTCTTTTCCTCATCTTCCTTGGCCATGAATATCTGGTGGTCTCCGGAGTATGCGTCCAAGAAGGAAAGCAGGTCATACCCGGAAGTGGAATCAACAATCTGATCGATGCTCGGTAAGGGAAAAGGGTCCTTCGGGCATGCTTTGTTTAAGTCAGTGAAATCAATGCAAAGCCTCCATTTCCCATTCGCCTTGCGCACCACTACCGGGTTGGCTAACCAAGTTGTATGCAACACTCCTCTCACCAAACCAGCTTCTTTGAGTTTCTAGATTTCCTCGGCGATGAACTGCTGCCGCTCCAAGGCCTGCTTCCTAACTTTTTGCTTGATGGGTCTGGCATGAGGGCAGACAGCAAGGTGGTGCTCAATTACCTCCCTGGGAACACCGGGGATGTCAGATGGTTGCCAAGCAAACACATCTACATTCGCCCGCAGGAAGGCAACGAGCGCGCTTTCCTATTTGTCATTGAGGGTGGCACCGATGGTGAAAGTACCATCAGCGCCATCCTGCCCTGCCGGGATCTTCTTCGTCGCAGGATAGGTGACCTTGGATCTCTTGCTAGTGGAACTCTCCGGCAGGTCATCGACAGGTGCAGCGCACTCCAAAGAGGCGCGCTTCCTGGAATCCTTGTCGGCGTCTCTGCTAGGCTTCTTCTTTGACTCCTTGTCGGGAGCTAGTGCTTCCATGACTTCAGCTGCCACCGCGTCTCGATACATCTTGTCCACGCATATAACGGCATATTTCTCGTCAGATGGGATGGAGATGATTCCAATGGGCCCTGGCATCTTCAAAGTGTTGTAAGCATAGTGGGACGCTGCCATGAATTTTGCCAGAGCTGGGCGGCCAAGAATTCCATTGTAAGGCAGAGGGAGTTCAACCACATCAAACACCACCTTCTTAGTCCGGTAGTTCAACTCCCCGCCAAACATCACAGGCAAAGTGATCTTTCCCTTGGGTCGGCTCCTGCCGGGGTTGATTCCTTGGAACGTACTCGTAGCTTTGAGCTCTCCGTCAGGGATCTACAGCCTTTCGACCACTTTAGGGGAGATTAAGTTCAACCCCGCCCCGCCGTCAACTAACATCTTGGTGACTTTGAGGTTGCGGATTGTTGGGGAGACCAACAATGGCAAACATCCGACCGCAATGGTGCGGTCAGGATGATCCTCTTCATCAAAGATGATAGGCGTGCGGGGCCATTTGAGTGGCCTTCTGGACTCCACAGCTGGCTCCATGGCGTTCATCTCACACGGCCATTGCTTGAGCTGGCGATGAGAGGAATGCAAGGATGCACCCCCGTCAACATACATGGCTTTCGTTGCCCTCTGGAATTCCCGATCACTGGACTCTTCTCCATCATCCTAATCATCACCCATATCATCTCCTTCTTTCTTCTCACGGGCTCTAGCGGGGTTTTCCTTCTGCTGTAGGGCCTTGCCGCGACGGCCTCCTCTGCCACCACGGCCCTTCCCGGCAGCACCATCTTGGCCTCTCTCCTTGTCATGCTTCTCGTATTCAGCCTTCTGCTTTTCAGCAAGCTGCTCAACTTGGCGGCATTCTTGGAGATCATGACCTTTGGTGCGGTGGATTTTTCCGTACGGCATGTTGGACTTTCCGGTTTTCTCTGCGGTCGCGGCCTCCCGGCAATCAGCGCACGTGGCAGCTCCCTTGCCGGGGGCCTCGGCCTTAGCCTTCTTGCCGGCATTGAGATTACCAGAGCTCTCAACGGCCAATACTGCCTTAACCTTACGCTTCTTGTTGTGCCTTCGGCTTCTCCCTTTCGAGCCACGGGCATCGTCGTCGTCATCTGAGTCGACTTCGACGCCAGCCTCCTCTCCGGGGAGTCGCCTTCCTTCCTCAGCACGAGCATACTTGTCTGCCAATGTGTACAACTCATTGACGGTCTTGGGGAGTTTAACATTCATCTTGGCCCGCATCCTCCTGTTGCGCATGTTCGAGTGGAACGAGGCAATCACGGCTGCAGGGTGTATCTCCGGAATATTGCGGTGCACTCGACTGAATCTATGGATGTACTTTCGCAGGGTTTTTCCTTCCTTCTGCGGGAGGACTTGCAGGTCGCTGGGTTGTCCTGGCTCCTGGTGGCCACTTGTGAAGGCGCCGACAAACTCGTTGCACAAGTCAGTCCATGATGAAATGGAGTTCTCCAGCAGGTGCATCAGCCACGATCTCACATTTGGCTTGAGTGCCAAAGGGAAATAGTTGGCCAGCACCTTCTCATCCCTTCCCCCAGTGGCTTGAACGGCTATCGTATAGATGCCTAGGAATTCCGCCGGGTTTAGCTTCCCGTCATATTTATCCGTCAGCTCAGGCTTGAAAGCTCGGGCCGATGGCCAGTGGACCTGTCGCAGCTCGCGAGTGAAGGCAGGGCACCCAACCTCTTAAGGCAGGTACCCGCCAGCACTGGGCGCAGGGTCGCCACCATCTGGGCCGTTGCGCCTGTCGGATTGGCGGTGTGCTTCCCGGCGTCGCTCTATGGTGATGCGCGCGTCTTCCCTCCGCCGGTCTTCCAGGACACGCCGCTAGTCCCGATGATCGTGCGAGCCGGAGGAGACCATAGATGCTTCGTCGAGCTTGTCGGTACGTGAAGCTTCTTGTGGCTGCCTTTGGGCTTGTTGTCGCGGAGGGGATTACACCGTTGGTGCGGCCCCCTCGACACGACCGTCAGCCTGGGCCGCCGTCACCGTCCGCGAACGCCGCAACGGCTCTACATGCTGCGATTTGTTGGCTTCGACGAAGCTGATCAAACTCTGGATGGTGGCCCTCCACTCATCCATCTTGTCAACCGCCGGCGGGAAATTTAAGAGCAGCTGGGCCCGCACCATTGCTTCCACCACTATGGTCAGCATGGCTAGAGAAGCGGATCGCGACGTCGCTCGACTCCTGGTAGAACCAAGAGGAATGTCGCCGCATTCTCGCCATCGTGCATCGGTCGCCGAGGCTGTCTGACGTGGAGGAGGCCGAACTTGCCGGTCTACAGCCCCGCTCGGCGCCCCTTCTTGCCCCGGGCGAGGTGCACGCTTAGCAGCTGCACCTGTGACGGACGCAGCTAGGAGATCACGGCTTGCTCTAGATTGGGCGCCGCTGTTGCGACCGCAGCCACCAGTGCGGATGGGAGGTGGAGACCGAACGTTTCCTCCTCCCGCGGCATTAGGGCCGAGCTCACCAAGATGTTGCTGTTGTGGCTCCTCTTCGGCATTCCTCGCTCCAGCTTCGGTCACAGGGGACACGACGGTGGCGCCGCCTGCGCCAGCCGCGTCGCCCATGACACCCACCTCATTCGTCGCCGCCGTCGTGCCAATGGTGCCCGTAGCTGCATGCGAGGGGGCCTTCAAATTGGAGGGATGCGCAGTTGTGCCGGTCTTCTTCTTGGGAGCCATAGATGAAGAAGACGGCAATGAAGATCGGCGTGCTGCTCATGGATTCAGGTTCACAGAAATGACGCAGCCCCCTACCTGGCGCGCCAAAGATGTCGGGTCACGATGCACACGATCACCTATAGGACCAAAGGCCCCTTTGTGGTTCGGCAGGGGGTGGGGTCACGTTGCACAAAGAGCAGCCATCATGAGGCAGCACGACGACGAGACGCTGGTATTTTTACCCAGGTTCGGGCCGCTGTAGGACCGAAAGTATGTCTAGAGGGGGGTGATTAGACTACTTGACCAAATAAAAGTTATGCCTTTTCCCAAATTTTAGAGTTGGCAGTTTTAGCATTTCATGGCAAGTCAAGTACACCCTACACATGCAAGTCTAAGAGTATAGCAGCGGAAAGTAACAACAAGCATGAGTAGAAAGGATAGGGTAGGAAGATCAAACGCAATTGTAGACACGATGATTTTTCCCGTGGTTCCGATAGGTGGTGCTATCGTACATCCACGTTTATGGAGTCTTCAACCCACGGAGGGTAACGGTCGCGAGAGTCCACGAAGGGCTCCACCCATAAGGGTCCATGAAGTAGCAACCTTGACTATTCCATAACGGCTTCTGTCCACGAAGGACTAGCCTCACTATGGGTAGATCTTCATGAAGTAGGCGTTCTCCTTGCCCTTACAAACTTCTTGGTTCACTCTACAACACGAAGTAGGAGGCTCCCAAGCGACACCTAACCAATCTAGGAGGCACCACCCCCCAAAAGGTAATTGGCTCGGTAATGACGATGAACTCCTTACTCTTGTGCTTCAAGATGATAGACTCCTAAACACACAATCACTCTCTCACAGATTTGGCTTGGTGGAAGAGATGGGATTGGTGGAAAGCAACTTGGGGAGGCTAGAAATCAAGATCCATATGGTTGGAGTGGAAAATCTTGACCTCAACACAAGGGTAGGTGGTTCTCTCTCAGAAAACTGGATGGGGCAAGTATGGAATAGTTCTGAGTGCTTTTCTTTCGAGTAGGTGGTGGTGAAGGGGTATATATAGGCATCCCCAAAAATTCAACCGTTACACACAAAATGACCAACTCGGTGACACCGATGTGTTAATCTCGGTGGTACCGAAGTGACCAAAAAGTGGCAACTTTTGAATCTCGGTGAGACCGATATAGGAGACTCGGTTGCACCGATAAGGTGACCAACGGTCAGATTCCCAATCTCGGTGACGCCGATCCAACAATCTCGGTGGTACCGATATTGTGAATTTGCGTAACAGAAAGTTGGCAACCTAAACTCGGTGGCACCGGTATGGAATCGGTTGCACCGAAGTGGCTAGGGTTTGGCTGAGTCTGTCTATAGTTGAGAATCGGTGGCACCGGGATGGAAATGTTGGTTGCACCGATGTTGAGTATGTGGCTATGGACAGACTTTGGTGGAAGAGTTTGTGGGTGTATTTCGTGACTATCACTTGTGCACGTATAAGCATTTTGTTCACCAACAATACCTTACCCCCTTTTAATAGTATTGGCTTTCCTATGGACTCAAAGTGATTTCTCACAAATGTAAAATGTAGAGTCCTCTTGCTTGAAGCTTTGCCAACCTATTTCCTTGCAACTTGGGGTATTTCCACAATCTTCACAATCCATTTGCCATCCCTATCATTAAACTTTTCCTGAAATATACTTAGTGGAAAACATTAGTTCAATGAATTATATGTTGTTATAAATTTCCAAAACCACCAAGGGAGTAAATGTGCTTTCAATCTCCCCCTTTTTGGTAATTGATGACAACATATAGATCAAAGCTTCGACAAAGATATAATCAATGAATATAATCATCGCTTTGAGAAGTATGTGAAAAGCAAGAGCTCCCCCTAAATTTGTGCATTATTTTAAATTTCGTTTGAATGCAAATGCACAATCGATTAGGTACAAGGGGCACTTCTTCCATGCCACATACATCTTGGTGGTGTGCGATAATAATAAGAGTGAACAACATAGCACAACACAACCAGACAAAGATAATGATCATCTCAAAAGCATTAAGATGATAGGAAATAGTAGCACAACACACATAAAGTGTATGATCAAAACACAAAGCGTAGCCAAAAGTAAATGAACCATGTGTGTTTTTGAAAAAGCAATAAAAACCAAACGCTCTCTCACGCGAAGCCTAAAGATCTATATACACTTCTCCCCCTTTGGCAACAAGTTACCAAAAAGTTCAAAGGCATATGTCTAACCGTTCTTGGGCTGATCTCCTCCGGTTGTTGATGAAGGAGTCGAGAGAACAGCGTCGGCGAAGATCTCTGCAGATGTCGTAGAAGGAGTTGGTGTGGCAACAGGAGGAACTGAAGATGATGGAGCAGGAGCTGAGGTGACAGTAGCAGGAGCTGATGAAGAGGGCCTCAAGTCTGGAGCTGGCACAGTGGCTGATCTGGCCTGAGTAGTAAACTATGTTCCTGGCCTGAGAGGTGATCCATCCTCATCATCATCATCATCTGAAGAAGTCTGAGGAAGAGGCACTGAGTCAACTTCCTTCTTGAGCTCATTGACTGTCTTAGTCAGCCCATCCACCTTATCATTAAGGGTCTTGATCCTGTTCTCGAAGATCCTCACAAGACTGTTCTGGTTGTCCAGAATTCCCTTAATGTCCTTCTGCATGCCCTGTACTGATGAGATCGAAAGATCCATTTGCTCGTTCCTGGATCTAGGGACTTGAGCACTAGTGGCTCTGGATGCCTCTGCCTCTGCCTGAGCTGCAGCAGATGTGGGATGTTCTGGGTTCATCTCCACGACGTTGTCCTCGAGATCTGGCTGTAGGGGCAAGTGGGGACGGTCTAGAGCAAATATGTGCTTCTCCAACTTAGAGTTGATGAGCATCTGGATGTAGGGTGCATAGCAGCAAGAGCGCTTTTGATCAGCAGCAACCCTCTTAACTGTCTCAACAATTAAGTCCATGACTCTAATCCTGGTGTGTCTGTCAAGATGAATCAGCATGTTGATGGAGTAGCCTCGGATCATCTTGTCATCTCCTGACTTGGGCATTAAGGTATGCCTCAGAATGGTGTTCATGGTGCGGAGGCCAGCCTGAAGAAAGTAAATAGATCCTAGCCTATGAGACTTCACGTTAGCAGCAGGGATCTCTTTATACATGTTAGCCATAGCATTGTGGCTCTCGTTGGATTCTGAGTAGACATCCAAATCTCCATCCTGAACTTCTGGAACTCCTAAGATGGCAGCCCACTCCTCAACAGTGGACTCATATCTAGCACCTTCAGTCATCCATACAATTCTACCATCTCCATAGAAATGTGCAGTGGAGTAGAATTGCATGATCATCTCATCATTCCAAGCAGTGAACTCTCTACCAACAAACTCATCCAAAGCAATGCAGTGGAAATTGTCTTGGACACTTGGAAAATAGTCTTCATTCTCCTTGATGAATTTCCAGTCCACATACCTCATATCACTCACAGCTGGACTTTTGTCAAAAAGCACAGTCTCATAGAAATCTTGTTGCTCTTTGGTGTAAAATATGTAGTCCACGGCTGTCTTTCTCCTTTGGGCATATGGATCAGCAGCTCTCCAAGCCCTCAAACCAGAATCCTTCCTCTTCTTCATATCTTCAGCAAGTGGGTAGGTGGCATTATGTACTGGAAGGTGTGGCCTAAGCTTCATTAAGGCAGACATAGCATCCTCATCCTCAACTCTGGAGGTAGTCCCTTTGTTCTTCTCAGATGCTGGAATTTGCCTGGAAGTCCTCTTGGGCTTTTCAGCAGCAGCCTTCTTGGGGGCAGACTTGGTGCTCTTGGAAGTGCCAGTCTTTGGCATAGCATCAGACATAAGCTTCTTTTTCTTCTTGGGAGGGGCCTTCTCAACATGTTCTTCCTCCTCCTCAGCAGCAGCAGCCTCCTCAGGATTCTCAAACATGGAGGTCTGCCTGGCAGTGACATAGACTATCCTCTTCCTGGCTCTGTTCTTCTCCCCTGCCTTCTTAGGCATAGATTTCTTTGGGGGGGACTCAAGGTGAAGAGCCATTTTTGCCCTAGCACCCTCAGGTGCTCTCATAGCCTCAGAGCTAGCATACTCTTTCCTGACAGCTCTTCTTGAAGAGGTAGCTTCATTTGCAGCTTTCTTGGCAGTCTTCTCTCGCTTCTTAGCAAGAACCTCCTCTGGAACGAAGTCTGAATCCTCCTCATCTGAATTCAGCTTCTTCCTAGCCCTTGTAGCAGCCTTAGGCAACCCATGGGAACTGGGAGTGCCTGGATCTGAAGATGAACTAGACTCAGGACTAGTGCCAGGATCCAATTCAACACTCTGCTCTCTGAAGTTGTTCTCACTGTCCTCAGCACTTGACATACTGACCCTGTGAATAGAGTATAGAGGAGCAGAAAAGGATAAGTAATCACAAAATGTGGCTGGTTTTTGAAAGTTTGAACAAAAGATTTTCAAAGTTTTACATTCTGTCAAATGAAAATCGGTACAGCCGAAGCAAAGTTTTCGGTGTTACCGAGACCGACTATCTCATTAACAGATACTTGGCACTCCTTTCGGTGAGACCGAAAGGAAGTACTCGGTTTCACCGAGACAGTTCTCAGCAACACAGACAGGCAAATCGGTGATACCGATTAGTTCACTTCGGTTCTACCGAGTTCCATCGGGCAGAAGGAAAACCCTAGAAAATCGATGGTTCTCTAATCTACGGAGTTTTCTTGTGGATAGAAAGATGTGCAAACTGTGGCTTATAGAGAAAAACAACTTTATTGCGCAAGAATCAGACGGGGAGCGCAAGAAAGATCGAATCCGTACCCTAGCTTGGTGACGGATCCGCTACGGCGGCGACGGCGGCGAAGATGCCCGTCGACGGCGAGGATTCCCAGCGGCGAAGACACACGGGGAGGCAAGGCGATGACCAGGGGGTCCTTTTGCGGCAGCTTAGGGTTTGGGGCGCGACGATTGAAGATTGAAATTTCGAACCGTCGGGACCACAGCTTATATACCCTTCACTGTCGGTGATACCGGTTCTAAATTTTCGGTGTCACCGAGTTCCTCAACTGTCGGCTGAGAGGGAAACTCGGTGTAACCGAGAATATGGAATCGGTAGTACCGAGATAGAAAACCAGATCAAGCCTAGGAACTCGGTGTGACCGAGAATTGTGGGTTGGTTCCACCGAGATGCACTTGGGAGGTTTTAATGGTCAGTCCTTGTCGATACGGAACTCCGAGTGCTCCACACACAGAGGGATCGAAAAGTACTTGTTCAAATTTTGTGATGCAGCATGAATGGAATATGAGGTGAGAAAGCATAGATAGCTAAAGAGTGGTCCTAGGCATTCTTGTCCATCCAATTGGCGAAAGAGAAAATCAAGAGCCAAATAGCAACAATTGGATGTGCTCGAATAAGAAAATAAGTGCAGACCAACATGCTCAAACAAAGAGATGTCAAATGAAATCATGGCAAATATGCACATACACACTAGCATCTAACAAGCACTTGGGCGATGTCGAAGTCATCTATATATGAGTATATTGACTTAGGAGCCAAGTAAGAATACTTGATCATAGGTCATACTCATCGTTTAAGCACAAGTGGGGTTACCACTTTTTCATAAAGCATTTAATGTTGTCACATACTAAGAGATGCTTTAACTCAAGTCTTAGAGTAAAGCTCCCCCTTGATGTGACACCCCCCATAAGAGGGATAGACTAACCTTGGGTTTTGTCGATGAAGACTTCATGTTGGTGAGGTAGTGGTGGATGCACAAGGTTGATGAAGATCACCAAGAGTTGGGAGCATCCTTTTTGTTTCCTTACTCTTCTCACCTACATGGGTTAGTCCCAACACACAAGAGACAAATACAAGGATATCTATGGACATGGAGTGCAAGGCATGTGTAATGATGTCCATTGATTTGTTGATTACCTTGTCCCTTGCTTACCTTTGAGGGAATGTGTGACTCCTTGAACTATTGCATAGAGTTGATGTTGATTGCAAATAATTCTTGCCAATAATGAATGTGAGTGAATTTCATTGGCGGAGTCACCCCTCAAGAACTCTCTAGTTCTTCTTCTTGTGGACCCACATCAAGTTGATGGGGATCCTTGGTGTTGTAGTAGCCTTTGTAGAAGTTCAGCTTGACGTACCCTTGGGAACCCACTCCACCATAGCTAGGGATTCATCTTCATATGAGTCAATGTCCTCTTGAAGCTTGTTCTTGCCCTTGAGCTTGTGGTCTTGTGGTGGAAGATCATCTTGAGTGCTTGTCCCCTTGGGAAGAGTATTTTCATACTTCTCCTTTTGAGGAACAAACTTGGGCTCGGGATATTGACCTTCTTCCCATTCAACTCCATTTGCATTGAAATATCCAACACCACGGTTCTTTCGGTATCCTCCATGCTTGCGTACAATTTCCTCAAATTGCTTACACCCGGCAAGACTCTTGTAGATACCTTTCTCTATAATTCCTTTCAATAAAGCATTTTCTTGTTCAAGTGTAACTTGGCTAAGAGAAACATCATTAGTGGAATCAATAGAACTACTAGAAGCAACATCATTGGGTTTAGCATTTTTATTGTTTCTACTAGATGAAGAAGCTTTCTTGCCTTTGTTACTAGATTGCTTAGTTTTAACTTGAGGCATGAATGTAGACAAGAGTAGTCGTTTGGCTAGATAAGATGAAGTCTTCTTTCGGAGATCGTCATTGATAGCTTTAAGAAACTCATGCTCTTGCTCCAAGTTGAGCTTCTCGAAGCGTAGCTTCTCATGAGTTCTCACAAGCTCAATATGATCTTCAAGAGTAGATTCATGAGCTAACTTAAGAGTGTTTAGTTCTTTAGTTAGTTCTTCTATTTTCATCTTATCATCATCAATTGACTTATCTTGACTAGCATGAGAATCATCAAGTTCATTTTGACTAACATCACTAGTTTTATCAAATAGCAAGTCATCATCACAAAGCAAGTCATCTTCATCACTATTGAAATCAAGATACTCGGGGTGTGATACCTTGGGGCCTTTAGCCATGAAGCAACTTCCACTCCCTTCGTTGGGTGAATCAAATAAATCATGGGAGTTGGTAGTCACTAGAGCAATCCCGGCAACACCATGATCTTGACTATAGTCGGAGTCGGAGTGATAGCTTCTCTCGGAGTTGTTGTCGGAGTCGGAGCCGGAAACCCATTCACCAACATGAGCTTGATGTTTTCTTCTTGTGTAGCTCTTGGTGTACCTGTCCTTCTTCTCCGAATCTCCACTTCTCCTTGAGGGTCTTCGTTCATACCGATCATCTCTACTCCTTCTCTCTCTTTGAGGTGATTCATTCCTTGAGCTTCGTCTTCGAGGTGACTCTTCTCTTCGTTTGTAGGGAGCCGTGCACTCATTGGAATAGTGTCCGGGCTTCCCACAATTGTAGCAATTGCGTTCATGACTTGACGAACGCTTCTCATCATATCTTGAGTTGGAGCTTCTTTCTTTGCCTCTATTCTTGTAGAACTTGTTGAATTTCTTGACCATGAGGCTTATCTCTTCATTGGTGACAAGGTTGTTGCTTGAAGTTGTGGGAGCATCACTTGTGGCTTTGTAAGCACCGCTAGACTTGTGGTGAATCTCTTCTTTGTCTTTGAGTGTCATCTCATGAGCAACAATCCTTCCAATGACTTCCGTAGGCTTGAGATCTTTGTAGTTGGGCATCATTTGGATCAATGTGCACACGGTGTTGTATCTCTCATCCAAAGCTCTAAGTATCTTCTTGATGATGAATTTGTCGGTCATCTCTTCGCTTCCTAAGCCGGCAATCTCATTGGTGATGAGAGCTAGCCTAGAATACATCTCAGCGACTCCTTCACCATCCTTCATCTTGAACTTGTCAAACTGACCTTGAAGAACATCTAACTTGGATTCTCTCACGGACTCGGTTACTTCGTGCATATCAACCAAAGTATCCCAAATCTCTTTTGCATTCTCAAGACGGCTGATTTTGTTGAATTCTTCTGGGCATAGGCAGTTGAATAGAATGTCGCATGCTTGAGCGTTGTATTGCAACATCTTCAATTCATCCGCGGTCGCTTCACGATCCGGTTCCTTTCCATCACCAAAGAATTCACATTGCAAGCCAACACGAACAACAGCCCAAACGGCGGGATTATGACCAAGAATATGCATTTTCATTTTGTGCTTCCAACTAGCAAAATTAGTGCCATCAAAGTACGGACCTCTACGGTGATAACTTCCCTCACTAGACGCCATACTCTCCTAGGTTGTGAGACCAATGCAATGGAGACCAAAGCTCTGATACCACTTGTAGGACCGAAAGTATGTCTAGAGGGGGGGTGATTAGACTACTTGACCAAATAAAAGTTTTGCCTTTTCCCAAATTTTAGAGTTGGCAGTTTTAGCATTTCATGGCAAGTCAAGTACACCCTACACATGCAAGTCTAAGAGTATAGCAGCGGAAAGTAACAACAAGCATGAGTAGAAAGGATAGGGTAGGAAGATCAAACGCAATTGTAGACACGATGATTTTTCCCGTGGTTCCGATAAGTGGTGCTATCGTACATCCACGTTTATGGAGTCTTCAACCCATGGAGGGTAACGGTCATGAGAGTCCACGGAGAGCTCCACCCATAAGGGTTCACGAAGTAGCAACCTTGACTATTCCATAACGGCTTCCGTCCACGAAGGACTAGCCTCACTATGGGTAGATCTTCACGAAGTAGGCGATCTCCTTGCCCTTACAAACTTCTTGGTTCACTCCACAACACGAAGTAGGAGGCTCCCAAGCGACACCTAACCAATCTAGGAGGCACCACCCTCCAAAAGGTAATAGGCTCGGTAATGACGATGAACTCCTTACTCTTGTGCTTCAAGATGATAGACTCCTCAACACACAATCACTCTCTCACAGATTTGGCTTGGTGGAAGAGATGGGATTCGTGGAAAGCAACTTGGGGAGGCTAGAAATCAAGATCCATATGGTTGGAGTGGAAAATCTTGACCTCAACACAAGGGTAGGTGGTTCTCTCTCAGAAAACTAGATGGGGCAAGTATGGAATAGTTCTGAGTGCTTTTCTTTCGAGTAGGTGGTGGTGAAGGGGTATATATAGGCATCCCCAAAAATTCAACCGTTACACACAAAATGACCAACTCGGTGACACCGATGTGTTAATCTCGGTGGTACCGAAGTGACCAAAAAGTGGCAACTTTTGAATCTCGGTGAGACCGATATAGGAGACTCGGTTGCACCGATAAGGTGACCAACGGTCAGATTCCCAATCTCGGTGACGCCGATCCAACAATCTCGGTGGTACCGATATTGTGAATTTGCGTAACAGAAAGTTGGCAATCTAAACTCGGTGGCACCGGTATGGAATCGGTTGCACCGAAGTGGCTAGGGTTTGGCTGAGTCTGTCTATGGTTGAGAATCGGTGGCACCGGGATGGAAATGTTGGTTGCACCGATGTTGAGTATGTGGCTATGGACAGACTTTGGTGGAAGAGTTTGTGGGTGTATTTGGTGACTATCACTTGTGCATGTATAAGCATTTTGTTCACCAACAATACCTTACCCCCTTTTAATAGTATTGGCTTTCCTATGGACTCAAAGTGATTTCTCACAAATGTAAAATGTAGAGTCCTCTTGCTTGAAGCTTTGCCAACCTATTTCCTTGCAACTTGGGGTATTTCCACAATCTTCACAATCCTTTTGCCATCCCTATCATTGAACTTTTCCTGAAATATACTTAGTGGAAAACATTAGTTCAATGACTTATATGTTGTTATAAATTACCAAAACCACCAAGGGAGCAAATGTGCTTTCAATCTCCCCCTTTTTGGTAATTGATGACAACATATAGATCAAACCTTCGACAAAGATATAATCAATGAATATAATCGTCGCTTTGAGAAGTATGTGATAAGCAAGAGCTCCCCCTAAATTTGTGCATTATTTTAAATTTGCGTTTGAATGCAAATGCACAATTGATTAGGTACATGGGGCACTTCTTCCATGTCACATACATCTTGGTGGTGTGCGATAATAATAAGAGTGAACAACATAGCACAACACAACCAGACAAAGATAATGATCATCTCAAAAGCATTAAGATGATAGGAAATAGTAGCACAACACACATAAAGTGTATGATCAAAACACAAAGCTTAGCCAAAAGTAAATGAACCATGTGTGTTTTTGAAAAAGCAATAAAAACCAAACGCTCTCTCACGCGAAGCCTAAAGATCTATATACACTTCTCCCCCTTTGGCAACAAGTTACCAAAAAGTTCAAAGGCATATGTCTAACCGTTCTTGGGCTGATCTCCTCCGGTTGTTGATGAAGGAGTCGAGAGAACAGCGTCGGCGAAGATCTCTGCAGATGTCGTAGAAGGAGTTGGTGTGGCAACAGGAGGAACTGAAGATGATGGAGCAGGAGCTGAGGTGACAGTAGCAGGAGCTGATGAAGAGGGCCTCAAGTCTGGAGCTGGCACAGTGGCTGATCTGGCCTGAGTAGTAAACTATGTTCCTGGCCTGAGAGGTGATCCATCCTCATCATCATCATCATCTGAAGAAGTCTGAGGAAGAGGCACTGAGTCAACTTCCTTCTTGAGCTCATTGACTGTCTTAGTCAGCCCATCCACCTTATCATTAAGGGTCTTGATCCTGTTCTCGAAGATCCTCACAAGACTGTTCTGGTTGTCCAGAATTCCCTTAATGTCCTTCTGCATGCCCTGTACTGATGAGATCGAAAGATCCATTTGCTCGTTCCTGGATCTAGGGACTTGAGCACTAGTGGCTCTGGATGCCTCTGCCTCTGCCTGAGCTGCAGCAGATGTGGGATGTTCTGGGTTCATCTCCACGACGTTGTCCTCGAGATCTGGCTGTAGGGCAAGTGGGGACGGTCTAGAGCAAATATGTGCTTCTCCAACTTAGAGTTGATGAGCATCTGGATGTAGGGTGCATAGCAGCAAGAGCGCTTTTGATCAGCAGCAACCCTCTTAACTGTCTCAACAATTAAGTCCATGACTCTAATCCTGGTGTGTCTGTCAAGATGAATCAGCATGTTGATGGAGTAGCCTCGGATCATCTTGTCATCTCCTGACTTGGGCATTAAGGTATGCCTCAGAATGGTGTTCATGGTGCGGAGGCCAGCCTGAAGAAAGTAAATAGATCCTAGCCTATGAGACTTCACGTTAGCAGCAGGGATCTCTTTATACATGTTAGCCATAGCATTGTGGCTCTCCTTGGATTCTGAGTAGACATCCAAATCTCCATCCTGAACTTCTGGAACTCCTAAGATGGCAGCCCACTCCTCAACAGTGGACTCATATCTAGCACCTTCAGTCATCCATACAATTCTACCATCTCCATAGAAATGTGCAGTGGAGTAGAATTGCATGATCATCTCATCATTCCAAGCAGTGAACTCTCTACCAACAAACTCATCCAAAGCAATGCAGTGGAAATTGTCTTGGACACTTGGAAAATAGTCTTCATTCTCCTTGATGAATTTCCAGTCCACATACCTCATATCACTCACAGCTGGACTTTTGTCAAAAAGCACAGTCTCATAGAAATCCTGTTGCTCTTTGGTGTAAAATATGTAGTCCACGGCTGTCTTTCTCCTTTGGGCATATGGATCAGCAGCTCTCCAAGCCCTCAAACCAGAATCCTTCCTCTTCTTCATATCTTCAGCAAGTGGGTAGGTGGCATTATGTACTGGAAGGTGTGGCCTAAGCTTCATTAAGGCAGACATAGCATCCTCATCCTCAACTCTGGAGGTAGTCCCTTTGTTCTTCTCAGATGCTGGAATTTGCCTGGAAGTCCTCTTGGGCTTTTCAGCAGCAGCCTTCTTGGGGGCAGACTTGGTGCTCTTGGAAGTGCCAGTCTTTGGCATAGCATCAGACATAAGCTTCTTTTTCTTCTTGGGAGGGGCCTTCTCAACATGTTCTTCCTCCTCCTCAGCAGCAGCAGCCTCCTCAGGATTCTCAAACATGGAGGTCTGCCTGCCAGTGACATAGACTATCCTCTTCCTGGCTCTCTTCTTCTCCCCTGCCTTCTTAGGCATAGATTTCTTTGGGGGGGACTCAAGGTGAAGAGCCATTTTTGCCCTAGCACCCTTAGGTGCTCTCATAGCCTCAGAGCTAGCATACTCTTTCCTGACAGCTCTTCTTGAAGAGGTAGCTTCATTTGCAGCTTTCTTGGCAGTCTTCTCTCAATTCTTAGCAAGAACCTCCTCTGGAATGAAGTCTGAATCCTCCTCATCTGAATTCAGCTTCTTCCTAGCCCTTGTAGCAGCCTTGGGCATCCCATGGGAACTGGGAGTGCCTGGATCTGAAGATGAACTAGACTCAGGACTAGTGCCAGAATCCAATTCAACACTCTGCTCTCTGAAGTTGTTCTCACTGTCCTCAGCACTTGACATACTGACCCTGTGAATAGAGTGATGGTGATACCTTTAGAAGCAACTTGACATAGGTTCGTATAACGCTCAATTTTCTCTTACACTAATTGTTCAAATACCTTTAGAAGCAACTTTTATTGCCTTTGTGCACCGATGACAACTTACTTGAAGGATCTTACTCGATCCGTAGGTAGGTATGGTGGACTCTCAAAACATGGATTTGGGTTTTGGGTTTTTGGATGCACAAGTAGTATCTCTACTTAGTGCGGAATTTTTGGCTAGCAAAGATATTGAGCAAGCACCACATGTTGAGGGATCTATGACAATATAACTTCTATGTGAATATGAACAAACATAAATCATTACATTGCTTCCTTGTCCAATGTCAAAAGTTTTGACATATAATATTTAATGGGGGCTCACAATAATAAAAGATGTCCAAGATAGTGTATTTACATGTGAATCTTCTCTTCCCTTATTAATTCTTGCATGAATTGCATCATTGACCAATGCTATGTTTGTCGATCTCCAATAAATTTTACCACTTATTCTTTTCTTTATGTGATGTCATTACTTACCATAAGATTAGCATATGATTCTTTTCCATTTATTTCTCTTTCCTTTTATTTTGATTGCGACAAGAAAGTAAAGAAGCAAGAGCTCAAACTAAACTTTATTATATAACTTTCACTCGATTACATAGATAGATAGATAGATAGATAGATATATCATGAAACTAACACTCGAAAATAGGTAAAGGTGAATAAAAGTGATGGTGATACGATACCGAAGCACCTCCCCCAAGCTTGGCTCAAGCCAAGGGGAGTGCCCATACCCGTGTACTCAAGTCTCCTTTGGTGGTGAAGATTATTAAGGTGGTGGTGATGAAGTATCACACTTTAGAGTCAATAGGTACTCCAATTTGTAGATGACTCTCCAAAGGGTGATGATGTGCTCCTCTAGCAAAATATTTTCACGAGTAAGAAATTTATTATGAACACGAACCGCCTCGAAAGCCCTAAAAGCTTCAATTTTAGTGGGGGTGAGATGATTGTAATAAGGTTGAAGGATATCTTCTTCTTCCTCCTCTTCCGTTAGCATGGATTGCCCTCCTTCTTGGGCTTGCTCCTTCATAGCTTCCTTGCCCTTGTCTACACTATTAGCTTCATTTGGCTCTTCTCTCTTCAGCTCCATCATCATCAGCCAGGCATCTTCTTCTACGTTATTGGAGGAGGGAGAAGACATGATGCCTGGCTTGATAGATCTGATAGAAAAACAGCACGAAACAAGAACAGAGGATTTTTCTACGATGCGGTGGTCAAAACAATCGGGGGTATATATAAATATTTTTTTCTCTTGGGAAGCAAGAATATGGAAGGAAAAGGAGTCGGGAAGGTGTCTGAGGTGGGCACAACCCACCAGGGCGCGCCAGGCAGGGCAGGCGCGCCCTGGTGTATCGTGCTCACCTCGGTTGGTTTCCTATTTATTTCTTATTTTCCTAATTTTTGTAATATTCCGAAACTGACAGAAAATATTTATGTGGATTTTTCAGAGTTCGTTTACTTACCGTATCACGTACCTCCTCTTTTTCAGAATTCTGGAGTGTTCCGGAAGGTTTCTTTTATGTGTTCCTCCGGTTTCATGGTTTGGATAACATTGCTTTCAACATTAATAGGCGTACCTGAGATAGTGTTTAATTCTTTGTCCATTGACCACCTGCGGGTTAGTACCTTCGGCATTATTAATCTTGATAGCTCCAGAACGATAAACCTCTTCGACAACATAGGGTCCTTCCCATTTGGAAAGAAGCTTACCTGCAAAAAAACTTAAACGAGAGTTGTACAAAAGAAAATTGTCTCCTACTTTGAATTCCCACTTTTGGATTCTTTTGTCATGCCACCTTTTTACTTTTTTTTTTGAATAGTTTGGCATTCTCATAAGCTAGGGTTCTCCATTCATCTAGTGAGCTAATATCAAATAGCCTCTTCTCATCGGCATGTTTGAAATCATAATTGAGTTCTTTAATTGCCCAAAATGCTTTATGTTCTAACTCTAGAGGCAAATGACAAGCTTTTCCATATACCATTTTATATGGAGACATACCCATAGGATTTTTGTAAGCTGTTCTCTAGGCCCAAAGTGCATCATCTAGTTTCTTAGACCAATTCTTTCGAGACCTATTGAAAGTTTTTTGTAATATTAATTTTATTTCTCTATTGCTAAGTTCAACTTGACCACTGGATTGAGGATGATAGGGTGATGCAATTCTATGGTTAACATCATATTTAGCAAGCATCTTACGGAAAGCATCATGAATAAAGTCTGAACCACCATCAGTCATTAAATATCTAGGGACTCCAAACCTCGGGAAGATAACTTCTTTAAGCATTTTAATGGAGGTGTTGTGATCAGCACTACTAGTTGGAATAGCTTCTACCCACTTAGTGACAAAATCAACAGCAACCAAAATATGAGTGTACCCATTAGAGGAAGGAAAAGGTCCCATATAATCAAAACCCCAAACATCAAATGGTTCAACAACAAGTGAATAATTCATAGGCATTTCATGATGCTTACCAATATTACCAATTCTTTGACATTCATCACAAGACAAGACAAACATACGGGCATCCATGAAGAGAGTGGGCCAATAAAAACCAGATTGCAATACCTTATGAGCAGTTCTATCTCCCGCATGATGTCCTCCATAAGCTTCGGAATGACATTTCCGTAGGATTTGTTCCTATTCATGCTCAGGTAAACAATGTCTAATAATACCATCTACTCCTTCTTTATAAAGATGTGCATCATCCCAAAAGTAATGTCTCAAATCATAGAAGATTTTTTTCTTTTGTTGGTCTGTGAAGCTAGGTGGTATATATTTAGCGACAATGTAGTTAGCATAATCAACATACCAAGGAGTGTTTTGAGAAACATTTATTGTAGCTAATTGTTCATCAGGAAAGCTATCATCAATGGGTAGTGGGTCATCAAGAATATTGTCTAACCTAGACAAGTTATCAGCTACGGGGTTCTCAGCTCCCTTCCTATCAGTGATATGTAAGTCAAATTCTTGAAGAAAGAGAACCCACCTAATGAGTCTAGGTTTAGCATCTTTCTTTTCCATAAGATATTTTATAGCAGCATGATCGGTGTGAACAATAACTTTGGAGTCAACAATGTAGGACCTAAATTTATCACAAGCAAACACAACTGCTAAAAATTCTTTTTCAGTAGTAGCATAATTTCGTTGGGCACTGTCTAGAGTTTTGCTAGCATAATGGAGAAAATTTAACTTATTATCAACTCTTTGTCCTAGAACAGCACCAATAGCATAATCACTAGCATCACACATAATTTCAAAAGGCAAGTTCCAATCAGGTGGTTGAACGATAGGTGCAGAAGTTAAGGCTTTCTTGAGTGTTTCAAAGGCTTCTACACAATCATCATCAAAAACAAAAGGAATATCCTTTTGGAAAAGATTAGTAAGAGGCCTAGAAATTTTAGAGAAGTCTTTAATAAACCTCCTATAGAAACCAACATGACCAAGCAAACTCCGAATACCTTTAATATCTTTAGGACATGGCATTTCTCAATTGCATCAACCTTAGCTTTATCCACCTCAATACCCCGTTCAGATATTTTATGCCCCAAGACAATACCTTCATTAACCATAAAGTGGCACTTCTCTGAATTCAAGACAAGATTAGATTGTTCACATCTCTGCAAAACTAGATCAAGGTTGCTTAAGCAATAATCAAAGAAGTTCCGTAAACAGAAAAATCATCCATGAAAACCTCCACAATCTTTTCACAAAAATCAGAGAATATAGTAGTCATACATCTTTGAAAGGTAGCAGGTGCATTGCATAAACCAAAAGGCATATGTCTATAAGCATAGGTTCCAAAAGGACAAGTAAAGGTGGTTTTCTCTTGATCAGATTGTGATACAGGTATTTCAGAAAAACCAGAATATCCATCCAGAAAACAAAAGTGTGTGTGCTTAGATAATCTTTCTAGCATTTGATCAATGAAGGGTAGAGGGTAATGATATTTTCTAGTAGCTTTACTTAATTTTCTAAAACCAATTACCATTCTATAGCCAGTGACAATTCTGTGTGGAATGAGTTCATTTTTATCATTAGGAACAATGGTAATACCTCCCTTCTTAGGGACACAATGAACGGGACTTGCCCATCTACTATCAGCTATGGGATAGATTGTACCTGCTTCAAGGAGCTTTAATATTTCAGTTCTTACCACTTCCTTCATCTTAGGATTCAATCGCCGTTGATGATCAACAACGGGTTTAGCATCAGGTTCCATATTAATGTTGTGCTGACATAGAGTGGGACTAATGCCCTTAAGGTCATCAAGAGTATATCCAATAGCAGCCCGGTGCTTCCTCAGAATTTTGAATAATCTTTCTTCTTCATTTTCTGAAAGGTTAGCACTAATAATAACAGGATATATATTTTTCTCATCAAGATAAGCATACTTCAAAGTGTCAGGCAATTGCTTTAAATCAAACATAGGATCACCTTTAGGTGGAGGAGGACCTCCAAGGGTTTCAATAGGTAAATTGTGCTTTAGGAGTGGATGTTGTTCAAAGAAATTTTTATCTATTTCATTTCCTTCACGCAAGTGCATATCATTTTCATGGTCTAGCAAATATTGTTCTAGTGGATCGGTAGGAGGCACGGCAATAGAAGCAAGACCAATTATTTCATCCTTACTAGATAATTCTCTATCACAAGGTTGTCTGCTAAACTTGGAAAAAATAAAATCGTGAGACACATCACCAAAACTGACACCGACAGTTTGTTTTTCACAATCAATCTTAGCACTGACGGTGCTCAAGAAAGGTCTACCAAAGATAATGGGACAAAAGTCATCTTGTGGGCAACCAAGAACTAGAATATCAGTAGGATATTTTACTTTCCCACACAAGACTTCAACATCTCTAACAATCCCAAGTGGTGTGATGGTGTCTCTATTAGCAAGCTTAATGGTAACATCAATGTCTTCTATTTCAGCAGGTGCTATATCGTTCATAATTTTTTGGTATAAGGTAAAAGGAATAGAACTCACACTAGCACCCAAGTCACATAAACCATGATAGCAATGATCTCCTATTTTGACTGAGATAACAGGCATGCCCACTACGGGTCTATGTTTATCTTTTTCATCAGGTTTGGCAATTCTAGCAGCTTCATCACAGAAGTAAATACCATGCCCATCAATATTTTCTACCAAGAGATCTTTAACCATAGCAACACTAGGTTCTACTTTAATTTGCTCAGAGGGCTTAGGTGCTCTAATATTACTTTTGCGAACCACAGTTGATACCTTAGCATGTTCCTTTATCCTAACAGGGAAAGGCAGTTTTCCAATATAAGTAGTAGGCACAACTGGATCAACATTGTAAATCATGGTTTCATCTTTAGCTTTTAACGGTTCTTTAATTTCTTCTTCAATAGGGGGATGATATTTAAACCACTTCTCCTTAGGGAGATCAACATGAGTAGCAAATGATTCACAGAAAGAGGCTACTATCTCAGAGTCAAGGCCATATTTAGTGCTAAACTTATGAAAAGCATCGGTATTCACAAAAGATTTAACATAATCAAACTTAAGCTTTATACCTGACTCATTACCTTCGTCGAGTTCCCAATCTTCAGAGTTGCGTTTAATTCTTTCTAAGAGATCCCACTTGAATTCAATAGTCTTCTTCATAAAAGAACTAGTACAAGAAGTATCGAGCATGGATTGATCATTATGAGAAAGAGAGCATAAAAATTCTGAATAATAACTTCTCTCGGGATATCATGATTGGGGCATGAATATAACATTGACTTAAGCCTCCCCCAAGCTAGAGCAATGATTTCTCCTTCACGAGGCCAAAAACTATATATATAATTCCGATCACGATGAACTAGATGCATGGGATAAAACTTTTGATGGAATTCCAATTGCAATCGATTCCAGTTCCATGATCCAATATCATCACATAGCCTATACCATGTCAATGCTTTTACCTTCAAAGATAAAGGGAAAACTTTCTTCTTAGCTTCATCTCCGGATAAACCTGCAAGCTTAAAAAATCCACATATTCATTCACATGTAACAGGTGCATATCAAGATGTTCAGTTCCATCTCCTGCATATGGATTAGCTAGCAGTTGTTCTACCATACCCGAAGGAATTTCATAACCAATATTTTCAGTAGGTGTAGTAGGTTGAGGGGCAACTAATTGTGGTACCCGTCGAGGTGAAGATACCCCGAACAAACCCCTCAAAGGATTGTTTTCCATAGTAGCAAATGACAATAAATTTCAGCACGTAGTATAAGTTTTTCCTTACCGATTTCCACGTAACAAGAGCGCTTCACTCCCCGGCAACGGCGCCAGAAAAGAGTCTTGATGAACCACAAGTATAGGGGATCAATCGTAGTCCTTTCTATAAGTAAGAGTGTCGAACCCAACGAGGAGCAGAAGGAAATGACAAGCGGTTTTCAGCAAGGTAATTTCTGCAAGCACTGAAATTGTAGGTAGTAGATAGTTTGATAGCAAGATAATTGGTAACAAGCAAGTAACGGTAACGGTAAATAAAGTGCAGCAAGGTAGCCCAATCCTTTTGTGGCAAAGGACAGGCCAAAACAATCTCTTATAATAGACAAAGTGTTCTTGAGGGTACACGGGAAATTCATCTAGTCACTTTTATCATATTGGTTTGATTCGTGTTCGCTACTTTGATAATTTGATATATGGGTGGACTGGTGCTTGGGTGTTGTTCTTACTTGAACAAATATCCCACTTATGAGTAACCCCCTCGCAAGCATCCGCAACTACGAGAAAAGTATTAAGACAAAATCTAACCATAGCATTAAACGTTTGGATCCAAATCAGCCCCTTACGAAGTAGCGCATAAACTAGGGTTTAAGCTTCTGTCACTCTAGCAACCCATCATCTAATAACTACTCCACAATGCATTCCCATAAGCCCAAGGATGGTAAAGTGTCATGTATTCGACGTTCACATGACACCACTAAGGGAATCACAACATACATATCATCAAAATATCGAACACATATCAAATTCACATGATTACTTGCAACATGACTTCTCCCGTGACCTCAAGAACAAAGGTAACTACTCACAAATAATATGCATGCTCAAGATCAGAGGGGTATTGAATAGCATAATGGATCTGAACATATAATCTTCCACCAACTAAACCATATAGCAATCAACTACGAGATGTAATCAACACTACTAGTCACCCATAGGTACCAATCTGAGGTTCCGGCACAAAGATTGAACACAAGATATGAACTAGGGTTTGAGAGGAGATGGTGTTGTTGAAGATGTTGATGAATATTGGCCTCCCAAAGATGAGAGGGGTGTAGGTGATGATGATGGCTTCGATTTCCCCCTCCGGGAGGGAAGTTCCCCCGGCGGAATCGCTTCGCCGGAGGGAAAAAATGCTCCTGCCCAAGTTCCTCCTCGAGACGGCGGCGTTCCATCCCGAAAGTCCTCTCCTTATTTTTTTTCTAGGTCAAAAGACCTTAAATACCAGAAGATGGGCACCGGAGGTGGGCCGTGCTGAGCACAACCCACCAGGGCGCACATTGTGCTCACCAGGGTGGCCCCCTCCGGTAGTTATTTGCTCCATTATTTTTGTATATAATCCAAAATAATTCTCCGTAAAGTTTCAGCTTATTTGGAGATGTGCATAATAGGTATCTCTGATGTGCTTTTTCAGGTCCACAATTCCAGCTGCCGGTATTCTCCCTCTTTGTGTAAACCTTGCATATTATGAGAGAAAAGGCATTAGAATCACTCCCCAAAGCATTATTATATAACAAAACATTATGAATAACAGTAGGAAATCATGATGCAAAATGGACGTATCAGCTCCTAACATGCTTGGGGTTGTTATGGGGACACCCTTGATTTTCGTTTTGGGATAAAACTCGTCTGGCAAGGCCCAACATTGGTAATATATTTGCCTAATGACTAATAAAATTGCATAGGGACCCGCCGGCACCCGCGGATAATTAATCAACCCCCCGGTCCAATGCTCCTCATGAGTGTTGGTCCAAAATAGAGTCGTGTGCGGGGCCAACCCGGGGCAGATCGGGTGATTTCTTTCAGGCCACTGTACGCGGTGCTCATCCGGTCGTGTCCTGACAACGAGATATGCGGCTCCTATGGGTTCGTCGATACGTCGGGCAGTCTTACTGGATTTGTTTTACTTTCTCAAACGTCTTGTGCACGGGATTCCGAGGATACTTTGGGCTATCTCGAGGTTGAGGTCTTCCACCGGAATTCTGAGGATACTATGGGCAATCCCGCGGTTGAGGTTTTCCACGCAGCGTGTGGTTAGTTTGTGATGGATGAGTTGGAGCACCCCTGTAGGGTTAAATCTTTTCGAGAAGTTGTGCCCGCGGTTATGTGGCAACTTGGAAATTTGTTTAACATCCGGTCATAGAAAACTTAAAGTAAAGACAAATAAAATACACCAACTGTGTGTGTAACCATGATTGTCTCTACTCGTGTGTTCTGAACCGAGAGACAACACGGTGGGGTTATGTTTGATCGTAAGTAGGTGTTCAGGATCACTTAGTGATCATTACTAGTTCACGTCCGTTTATGCATAGATCACCACTCTTATTCTTGTACTCGTAAGCTAGCCACTCAAATAAATGCTTAGTGCTTGCTGCAGCCTCACCACTTAACCATATCTCACCCATTAAGCTTTGCTAGTCTTGACACCCTTGGAGATGAGATTGCTGAGTCCCTGTGGCTCACAGATTACTACAACAATAGTTGCAGGTACAGGTAATGCGATGCTTTGACGTGAGAGCGATGCTTGTTGATTTGGAGTTCTTCTTCTTCTTCTTCTTCTTTGTCGATCATGGGATGGGTTCCAGGCCGGCAGCCTAGGATAGCAAGGATGGATGTCGCTTTTATCGTTTGATTTCGCTTGTAGTCAGACCCTGCTCTTTTGTATGGTGATTGAATGTATTGTTGTATTTGATGTGATCATGATTTAGCTTGTGGCGAGTGTAAGCCAATTCCATATACTCATCTCCTCTTTACATGTACTTGTAACGATATCCATTCTTGCAAAACGACGAGATGCGCTTCTATTCCTATCGAGACCCTTGAGCCAAAATAAGGATAGGACCGCATCTTGGCCGTTACACTACGGGTATCCGCATGAAAGGCATACATCAAGTGTTCTCAAACCCAAAATATTCAATCCGACACAACGAGATCTCAAAGGGAAAGATTCTATTCATCACAACAAGATAGCGAGGGAAGAACACCATATGATCCAACTATATTAACAAAGCCCATGATACATCAAGATCGTGACATCTCAAGAACATAAGAGAGAGAGAGAGAGAGATGAAACACATAGCTACTAGTACATACCCTCAGCCCCAAGGGTGAACTACTCCCTCCTCGTCATGGCCTCCATCGGGATGATGAAGATGGCCACCGGTGATGATTTCCCCCCTCCGACAGGGTACTGGAAAGGCTCCAGATGGGTTTTCGTCGATACAGAGAGTTGCGGTGGCAGAGCGGAAGTTCTCAGTTTATTACTGAGGGTTTCTGTATATATAGGATTTTTGGCATTGGAATCACGCCAAATGGAGCCTCGTGGGCCCCACAAGCCATCAGGGTGCGCCCAGGGGGGTGGGTGCGCCCTGTTGGCTTGTGGCCCATAGGTGGCTCCCCTCAGGTGGTTCTTTGCTCCAGTATTTCTTATTTTCTCTAGAAAAAATCATAAAAAAAATTCGAGCGATTCAAAGAACTTTTATTTTCTGCACAAAAACAACACCATGGTAATTCTGCTGAAAACAGCGTCAGTCCGGGTTATTTTTAAATAAATAATATAAAGTGCGTCAAAACCATATAAAATATTGTAAACATAGTAAATATGGCATGAATACTTCATAAATTAATGATACGTTGGATACGTGTCAGTTTCCTCGACAATGCCCCTTTCATCTTCAGGTTTATTGAGAGCACATGGAACTCCACGTTCCCGGGGGAGCAGCTTGAGACCGGGCACGTGACTACTCATGAGGTGGTAAACTTAGGTCAGAAGGAGCTCAGGGATCCTACCCGTAGGCCGGAGGTTATGATTTTGTTCGCTTCTGAGGAGGACGATGAGCCTGTGTATGTGCGAGATTCTGAGCACTCTTCTGGTCAGTCGGGGTGGGCAACCAAGTTGAAGAACAAGGTGAAGAAACCCTTTTGTCTGCAGGCAGATGTTTAGCACATGATGTACTTGGCCCATGTGGATGCCAAGATGGCTCGATGACAGAGGAAGACTGTCATGAGGAAGTTGGAGCTTCCAGTTCAAAGCGGCTCTGAGGACCACATCACACTTGAGGACAAGTGGATCTCCCCTCACACTCGTTGGACCAACTCGGATGAATCCAACACTGGCACGTCTGCACCTGCTCCTGAGGAGGAGTCTTAGGATCACGAGGATTCAGAGGAAACGGGGTCTGATAATGACGAATACTCCGACGAGTCCATGTGCGGAGATTAGAGCTATCACCTGATGACGCGTAGTGTCACTCTTTGCCCTTTTGGTGTCTTGATCCCAAAGGGAGAGAGAGGTTAGGACCGGGCATTTGGCGTTTGCTTTCTTAGGGTGTTGCCGAGTCACAGGCTTGTTTTCAATTGCCTTGGTTTGATTGCTTGTAAACTCTTTTATCTTATTTGCTTTGGTTTGTGAGACTTGGAGACTATGCTAGTATGGTGTGAGACATACTTTATCCAGTGTTATATCTTAGTATGTCGTGTTTTATTAGTATGTGATGCTATGATTATATTGTGCCCTTACTCTTTTGCTCATATGCTCATTCTTGCAAGCATGCTTAGCTCTATATTATGTGGCATGAAACACCATGTTCAAGTAGGGGATTACAGCGGGGTTCAGGAGAGTGGACCGCTGAAAAGATATGAGGAAGGTGATGAAGACGATGATGTTGATGAAGATGATCACCGCGGCGATGGCTCCCCCGGCGGCACTCCGACGCCACCGGAAGAGCGGGGAGAGAGTCTCCCCCCTTAGGGCTTCCTCCTTCATGGCCTCTCCCAAGATGGGGAGAGATTCTCCCCTCTGGTCCTTGGCCTCCATCGCTCCCGGAGGGGCGAGAGCCTCCGAGATTGGATCTATCTCTCTGTTTCTCTCCTGTTTTCGCTATTGTTTTCTCTCCAGATTAGTTTTTATCAATATAGAGAGTTGCGGCGGCGAGGCAGATGGTCTCTCTTTATTTCTGGGATTTATAGGATTTTTCAGTGTTGGCATCACACGCAACGGAGCTACGTGGGCCCCACAAGCCATCATGGCGCCCCCCCCCCCCCCGGCCACGCCCTATTGGGTTGTGGCCCACAGGTGGCTCCCCTCCGGTGGTTCTTCGCTCCAATATTGCTTATTTCCTCCAGAAAAAATCATCAAAAAGTTTCGGGCGATTCCGAGAACTTTCATTTTTTGCACAAAAACAACACCACGGTAATTCTGCTGAAAAACAGCGTCTGTCCGGGTTAGTTCTAAATAAATCATATAAAGTGCATCAAAACCATATAAAAGTATTGTAAACATAGGCAATCATGGCATGAATACTTCATAAATTATCGAGACGTTGAAGACGTATCAACATCCCAAAGCTTAATTCATGCTCGTCCTCGAGTAGATAAATGATAATAGAAATAATTTATGAAGTGTGAATGCTAGCACAGTGTATAAGTTTGATCAATGTTACTTCCAATCACTTTTTCTACCATCATAAAATAGCAACTCTTTTCTCATAGAACTTCTCATGATCAAGTCACAAGCCATTCACATGTTAAAGTATATACCATAAACTTTCTTGAAAACTAGCAAACTATGTTGTCAGTCATCAAACAATTACAATTCATCTTATTTTCAGGAAGGGTCTATGTAAAAACTTTGATTTAGAAAATTCCACATACTCAACTATCATTTAGTCTTCCATGATTGCTGACACTCAAGGCACATTTTTAGAACAAGCAGTTTCAATCAAACACATAGGAAGATAGGGGCTTAATGTTCCGCCTCCCAACTTATTTATCTCAGGGATAATGTCAACAATAATGAATCATGATCACCTATATTCAACTGGATATATGTGCCTAGATCTCTCCCCACCAAATGATGCTTGCCAACTAAAGAATTAATAGATTGATAGGGATGAACAGTATTGACTCTTGCATAAAAGTAAATGTAGAAATACATAAAAGTAAAAGACAGGCCCTTCGCAGAGGGAAGCAGAGGTTGTCATGCGCTTTTTATTTTTGGGTGTGCAATCTCTAAATGAAAAGGAACGTCACTTTATATTGCCCCTTGTGATAGCAAACTTTATTATGCAGTCTGTCGCTTTTATTTCTTTGCCATCACAAGATCGTACAAAGCTTATTTTCCCTTACAATAAAATATCATACATGTTTAGGAGCAATTTTTGTTGCTTTATGCACCGATGAAAACTTACTTGAAGGATCTTATTCAATCCATAGGTAGGTATGCTGGACTCTCATGGCAAGAAACTGGGTTTAAGGGTTATGGATGCACAAGTAGTATCTCTACTTAGTGCAAATTTTTGGCTAGCAAAAGATACTAAGCAAGCACCACATGTTAGAGGATCCATAACAATATAACTTCTATGTAAATATAAACAAACATAACCATTACATTGTCTTCCTTGTCCAACGTCAACTACTTGATCAAGTTTCAAAATAATTAGTGGGGGCTCACAATCATAGAAGATGTCCAAGATAGTATATTTATATGTGAAATCTCTCTTCCTTCAAAATTCTTTCATGAATTGTTCAAATGACCAATGCTATGTTTGCTAACCTCCAATAAATTTTATTGCTTATACTCTTAGTATGTGAAGTCACTACTCCCCATGGGACAAGCATATGAAGCATATATAATTTCACGTTTTATGACATTAAATTCATTCAACATTTTCTCTTAGGATATAAGTGAAGCACAAGAGTGATCATCGAACTACTCTCAAAAAGATATAAGTGAAGTTCATAGAGAATTCTTCAATGAATATAGAGAGACCAATATTCAAGCTCAAAATATATAAGTGAAGCACACGAAACATTCTACAAAGTCATACTCAAAAGATTTAAGTGAAGCGCATGAAGCATTCTATAAAGCCATACTCAAAAGATTTAAGTGAAGCGCATGAAGCATTCTATAAATAAGCGAAGGATTATCTCATACCAGAATGGTGCATAGAATAAAAAGGAAAAATAAGCACAAAAGATGCTCCAAGAATAGCACATGTGAACGAATAAAAATTTATGATCATCATAGGCTAACCGATAATTTTTTACGAAGAGAGGTGGGATGCGTAGCATCCCCAACCTTAGATGCTTGAGACTTCTTGAAATATTGACTTGGGGATCCTTGGGCATCCCCAAGCTTGAGCTTTTTTATCTTGTTCAATCCTCTCATATCTCGGTTTCACCTAAGTATCAAAAACTGCATACACATAAAACTTGAAAAGAACTCGTCAGATAGGTTAGTACATATAAAAATAAATCAACACTTCATGTACTGCCAAGACAAGTTTCATAATAATTTTCAAACATTAGGTACTGTATACTATCATTTCCACCATTTATATCTACCAATATAAGCCATGAAAACTCTAGGATAAGTAGATAACAAAACTATGACAGCAATCTGTCCAGACAGAACAGTCTGCAGCAATTCATTTATAAAGTGTACTTATGTTACTCACAAATTTCTGAAAATTTGGGACAAGATAAAAAAATTGTATGACAGTACTGTGTAAAAATTTCAGAAACTTTCCACGTTCCAGTAAAATATGAAAATTCAAACACTACAGCAAAAATTCTTGGAACCTTTTATTGAAAAACATGCAATTCACACATTAAACATGCAATTGAGACATCTTAAGGCAATTCTTGGAACCTTTTATTGAAAAACATGATTATGGATAACATCTAACAGAGAAAAAAAAATAAACTGACGATCCAAGCAAAACACATATTATGTGACGAATAAAAATATAGCTCCGAGTAAGGTATACCGATAGTGTTGAAGACGAAAGAGGGTATGCCTTCCGGGGCATCCCCAAGCTTGGACGCTTGATTCTTAGTTGGATATTACCTTGGGGGTGCCTTGGGCATCCCCAAGCTTAGGTTCTTGATGCTCCTTATTCTCCTCATATCGGTATCTCACCCAAAATTTGAAAATTTCAATCACACAAAACTCAACAAAACCTTCATGAGATCCATTAGTATAGTAAACATATCAAATACTTTAGGTGCTGTTATAAATTGATTATTATTTTATTATTTCACAAGGTACTATATTCTAACTTCTCCATGGCTTATACCCCCCGATACAATCCATAGCATCATCAAAACAAACAAACTATGCAAACAAAAACAGAATCTGTCTAAAACAGAACAGTCTGTAAAGATCTGTAAAGAACCTATTCTTATATAACTATAAAATTTCTGAAAAATTAGTAAAACCTGAATAATTTGCATAAAAATACTGTGTAAAAAATTCATATCAAAAAGACGTTCCAGTAAAATCAGAGAAATTCTGCACTGGACGCAAAAGTTTCTGCTTTTGCACCGTATAAATTCTACTTATCATCCAAATCATCCCAAAGGCTTTACTTGGCACATTATTGAAATAAAAGAAACAAAACATGATTACTACAGTATCTTAATCATTTTAACACTCAAAAACATAAAGGATAAGTGTTGGGTTGTCTCCCAACAAGCGCTTTTCTTTAAAGCCTTTTAGCTAGGCATGAAGATTTTAATGATGCTCACATAAGAATAGTAGACGAAACATGCAAAAGAGCATCATGATCATTATTTTTATGGTACAGTGGTATTTACAAGGAGATAATTATTTTTATGAGAAACTTCCATGAAAAATTCTACATTGTTTCAATGAGCATGAACACAAGTGTTCAAGGTCGACCCTCACTTCTTCAATGCAGAACTTTCCAATCGCTTCTCTAAGTAAAATATTTTGTGTTTTTAATTTTTTAATTTTTTTG
This sequence comes from Elymus sibiricus, assembly GCA_039707655.1. Lineage (NCBI taxonomy): Eukaryota > Viridiplantae > Streptophyta > Magnoliopsida > Poales > Poaceae > Elymus > Elymus sibiricus. The sequence continues at coordinate 192,540,328 of CM077667.1, read as the reverse complement.
TTTGTTTCACCCACAACTAAAGAAAGAAAACAGAAACAAAAGGAAAACAAAATATTCTTAGTGATAGAAGCAAACAAGCATACACGAATATATTAACCCCACACTATTGCTCCCCGGCAACGGTGCCAGAAAAGAGCTTGATAAACCCCAAGTGCAAGGAATCATCGTAGCACTTTCCAAAGATTAAAGTGATAAGTATGGAGTGTCTACTCCACAAGGATCTAAAGGTAATATCTATATTCTCTCAAGTCGTATCTGCCACCGATACGACTCTACATACACCGAATGTTTTCTTCTATCTAGTAACGAGAAATAAAAGTGCGTTGTGGGTATAAAGATGATAGCTTTGCATTATAATGGAAACAAAAATATGAAAATAGTTAATGCCTAAATAAAGTTACAACATATTACAAATAGCGAGTGTGGAATAATGATGGTATGGTGTGCGGAATCATCCTAGGCAATTGATAACAAGATCGGTAATCATTCTTGCAATTTTATATGTAGGAGAGGCATGAGCTAACATACTTTCTGTATTTGGATCATATGAACTTATGACTGGATCTCTAGCAAGCATCCGCAACTACTAGAAATCATTAAGGTAAACCCAACCATAGCATTAAACATCAAGTCACCTTTACTCACATACGTAAACAATCCCCTTACTCGGGTGTAAGCTTCTGTCACTCTAGCCACCCACTATAAGCTAATCATGAACATATTGCAACACCCTCAAGCATGAATCCTTCACGTGTGTGCCTCACGGAAGGCACCTTAGGACAACACCAAAATAAAATATACACTGAAACCAATCAAGATCATCAATCAACCCAAAGGACAACATAGATCTACTCAAACATCATAGGATGGCAACACATCATTGATTAATAATATGTGGAATGAAACACCATGTTCAAGTAGGGGATTACAGCGGGGTGCGGGAGAGTGAACCGCTAAAAAGATATGAGGAAGGTGATGAAGACGGTGATGTTGATGAAGACGATCACCGCACCGATGGCTCCCCCGGCGGCACTCCGGCGCAACCGGAAAGAGGGGGAGAGAGTCTCCCCCCTAAGGCTTCCTCCTTCATGGCCTGTCCCAAGATGGGGAGAGGTTCTCCCCTCTGGTCCTTGGCCTCCATGGCTCCCGGAGGGGCAAGAGCCCCTCCGAGATTGGATCTCTCTCCCTGTTTCTCTCCTGTTTTCGCTACTGTTTTCTCTCCAGATTGGTTTTTTGTCGATATAGTGAGTTGCGGCGGCGAGGCGGAGGTTCTCTCTTAATTTCTGGGGTTTCTGGGATTTATAGGATTTTTCAGCGTTTGAATCACGCGCAACGGAGCTACGTGGGCCCCACAAGCCATTAGGGCGCCCCCAGGCCGCGCCCTGTTGGCTTGTGGCCCACATGTGGCTCCCCTCCAGTGGTTCTTCGCTCCAATATTGCTTATTTCCTCCAAAAAAATCATCAAAAAGTTTCGGGCGATTCCAAGAACTGTCATTTTCTGCACAAAAACTACACCACGGTAATTCTGGAGAAAACAACGTCAGTCCGGGCTAGTTCTAAATAAATCATATAAAGTGCATCAAAAAATATTAAATTATTGTAAACATAGGCAATCATGGCATGAATACTTCATAAATTATCGATGCGTTGAAGACGTATCACTCATGTGTCTGACGCGCTCCGGCGAGGGCGCGCGAGCTCGAGGCAGCTACTCCGATGCTCCCTAGGAGCTGAAACGATGTAGAAGAGGTGAGCCCATGCGAGATCAGTCGACGAATGAAAAGAAAGGTCGTAGGAGAGCTCACCGGTGATGAATTCGTCGTTGGAGATCGGTTCGGCCGGCGGAATTGTGGCGGCGCGTGCGAGGGCTATGGAGGGTTTCTGTCGTGGTTTTGTCACGGCAGATGTCCTCGTAGGAGAACTTAGGTGTGGAACCATTGCAACTAGGTGGTAGGTTGAACGGGGTTGGTTGGAACTGAGAGACGCGAGTTGTACCCAGTTTTGGCCCCTCGCGGTAGAGGTAAAAGCCTGCATCCTGCTTGATTGATATTGATGATGATGATCTCATTTACAAGGGTGCTATCTCGCTACCTAGTCTTGAGAACTTCTACTTTGATCTTGTCTAAAAAACCTGTCCTTTTGGTGACCCAGGGGCATCCTTTATATAATAGACTGGCCCCCTGGTTTACAATAGATTTCGGGTTCTACCTATAATACGAGTCCTACTCTAAGTCTTGTAGGTCGTTGGTGCCTTCCAAGTTTAGGAGGTATCTATCTTGTGCATGCATTGTTGAGCCGGTAATAGCCAGCCGGGTCTTCTCTCTGAGCCAGCATAAGCAGTCGGGTCGTATCTCCCAGGCTCCAGCCCATTGTGAGCCGGGTCTTCTCTCTGAGCCAGTTATGGGCCTTTTGGTCCTGCCAGGTTACGTCTTGGACACCGGGTCTAGCCATGGGTAATACCCCCGACATTAGCCCCCAGGTTGGCTTGAATTTATTCATGGTAAGCTCATGAAATAAGAATAATGTTAAGGGACCGGCTTGCTCCACTGATCGGCCTACTTCAATAAACTGGCTCCTCGAAAATCCGGGTCTCTCTTTGTCATATCATCGGGATTGCTTCATAATCCACGTGTTGATGTGGGTTCCTCACAGAAAAAATACTGGAAATAATAATGCATCGAACATCGAGCCAGCTCCTCGTGCTTTGGTTACATGAAAATATTGGGGAAAAATTTGTCTGTTGTTGGGCCATCTTTCTGGGACGCGGGGCTCTTGCCGGGTCATTTGATGAAGTGGATGCCGAATTAGGATGAAAAAAATATTGACAATTTATGGATGTAGAAATTGCCAACTTGTGAAGCCAGGTTGCATATAAAGAATCTTCCGGGTCATGAATATTGATGATGTCGAGTCGTGATCGTTGGTGCTGCCAGGTCAAACAACTGGACTCCAGTCGTCTTGATAAAATCATTGGGAATAATAACTCATCTAATGTTCAGCCGGCTTTCAATGCTTCGGCTTGATGAAAATTGATAGTTGAAGGTGTTCTGCTTTTTTATCTCCATATTACCTATAGCCCCCAAGCTCCGAGTTCATCAGTTCATGATGACTTGGTGCTTTGCATAAAAATAATACATTGACTCGGTAGCCCCCAAGTGCCGGATTTTCATGCCTACAACAACCTGGGACTTGCAAATTATACTTATAAAACTTCAGCCAGTGTAGCCTCCAAGTCTTAAGAGTAGAACATAATGATAGCTTATAAATATTGCCACTTTGAAGAAATCCGGGTTGTTTCTCTGAGTCACCAGCCATAAACTGAATGTTTTTCATTTCACATGTGTAGCCCCCAAGGGCCGGCTCATCAGTATGTGATGGGCTGGGTCTTAAATCAGGACCTTATGATCTGTTTAATAATTGAATGATGTAGCCTCCAAGTGCCGGGTCGCATGCCTGCAGTTACTTGGAACTTTTAGAAAATTTCTAGATCTTGAACTGAGTAGTGTAGCTCCCAAGTGCCGGGTCGTATGCCTGCAGCGACTCGGGACTTACATGCCCGAAGTGTTGGGTCGCATACCTATAGCGACTTGGGACTGTGTGAGAATAATATAACTCATTTGCATTTATACAAGCAATGTTGAATCAAGTCGGCTCGGAAATTTCTGAGTTGAAAGAGTATGACATGTTGCTTTATTTGGCAGTGCACAAATGCACTATCAGAGATTCTCTTGATATAATATTAATCAGGCTTGAATGAATCCTTGACCGTGGTTGCAATGCAACCCGGTAATTTATCGTTTGTACGAATATCCTAGAATAATGCCTTTGTGCTTGAAATGAAATCCCTGGCCATGGTTGCAGTCAATCCCAGCAAATATATGCTTGAGAAATCCATAATTGCTGTAGTTTACTACAAATCACAAGTTGAAAAAAAATCCAAGACCCGGTCAATTAAATGAACCGGCATTATATGTGACCCGATGGATTTGTAACCCGGGAATTTTGAAAAATTGATACTTGCAAAGAAAATGCATAGATAGACAGATATATTTAGAGAGAAATAAATAGCATATGACATATAAAAAACAAATAACAAGTCGGCTTTCAAGGCACGACATAAAGACCGGCTTTTGAGGCTCGAGTATGATTCGCTTCTGTGAAGCAGGCCTTGTAGCCTCTTATGGTTTGTCCTAGCTCTCTGAAAGCCGGCTCTTACGTGACTTAAGCCGGTGTTTTAACTTTGATAAGTTCAGGGTCAACACAGTCCATGATAGGCATCAGTGTGATTGACTTATCAAAAGTACAACCGGGGCACCTTTTACCAGTAGCATTCATGTCTACTACGCAACTTTATTCTTGTAGACTTTGTTGGGCCTTCAAGCGTAGAGTTTTGTAGGAGAGTAGCAATTTTCCCTCAAGTGGATGACCTAAGGTTTATCAATCCGTGGGAGGTGTAGGATGAAGATGGTCTCTCTCAAACAACCCTGCAATCAAATACAAGAAATCTGTTGTGTCCCCGACACACCCAATACAATTGCAAGTTGTATAGGTGCACTAGTTCAGCGAAGAGACGGTGATATGAGTGCAATATGGATGGTAGATATAGGTTTTTGTAATCTGCAAATATAAAAAGAGCAAGGTAAAAAGTGTAAAACAGCGAGCAAAACCTTGTATAAATGCTTAGAAATAAGGCCAAGGGTTCATACTTTCTCTAGTGCAATTTCCCAACAATGCTAACATAGTTGAATCATATGATCATCCCTCAACGTGCAACAAAGAATCACTCCAAAGTACCTATCTAGCGGAGAACAATAAGATGAAATTAGTGTAGGTAGTAGAACCACCTCAAAGTTATTCTTTCCAATCAATCTTTTGGGCTATTCCTACAAGTGTCAGAAACAGCCCTAGAGTTCGTACTAGAACAACACCAATGATACATATCAAGCAACCCTAATGTCACCTAGATACTCCAATGTCATCTCAAGTATATGTGGGTAAATTATGCGACATGCATCAAACAATTTCAGGTCTATCATATTCAATCCAACACAAAGAACTTCAAGGAGAACTACAAGATTTCTATCGGAGAACGTGGTATGAAAACATGCAATCAACCCCTATGCATAGATCCCCAATTTCACCGGAATCCGGAAGTTGATGCCTCAACATATATCAAGTGAATCAATAGATACCCCAATGTCACTACGGGTATCCCACGCAAGACGTACATCAAGTGTTCTCAAACCAAAATATTCAATCCAACATAATGAGATCTCATAGGTAAAGATTCAATTCATCACAACAAGGTAGCAAGGGAATGTAACATCCCAATTTTAGTTAAATTAGGATGTTAATAGGATCATCATTGCATATCATATTTTATTGCATTTGGAGTTTATGATCTTCAAGTTTTTTTCCACTCACATAAAATCATAGAGAGGGGATAATATGACTTCCACAAAATATAAATGAGTGGGAAAATACTGGAATAAAATTTGGTGTTTTTTAAAGATGCATTGGAAATTATTTTCTTTCTCAAAGTTAGATTATTGCATTAAGAAAATATTTTTCTAAGTCATTTTGAGCAGAACTAAAAGTTCACTATGCTCTATATATTATATTATGATTTATAAAACTATTTTTCTTAATGTATCTTCTCTGGTGGTGGAGTTTAAAAAAAAGTTTCTGTTTCAAATAAAAAACACGCAAGCACACAAGGGAGCCAGGCCAGCCGGCCCATCGGCCAGCCAGGCCACGAGGGCCAGCGACCCAGCTCCCACGCTCGCCCAGCGATCCCCCGAGCCCTCCCGAGCGCTAACCGCTCCCTCACTCGCATCTCTCTCTCACGCACCCTACCAGTGGGGTCCACCCGAGCCCCATCATCTCCAACCTCTAGCGCTCACCATGGGATAGAGCTGCGCCAAGCTCGCCCGTAACCGCCGGCCGAGGCTCGCGGGATAGGGCTTATCCCCGCAGCCGCACCTCGCCCGACCACGCCTATATAAAGCCCTCGACGCCCTCGTTCCATTCAGCCGATCTGCACCACCTCTCGCCGCTCACAGCCGCCGCCGTCGCCGTTCGCATCTCGCCGGAGCCGAGTCCTTTGCCGGAGAGCTACGTCGCCGGTGAACCTCCCCTGCCCTCTTTTCTTCAAGAAATCGGACCCCCTCGTCCTTGTGCACCTCTCTGACATCTTCATTTGCCCCTAGGACGCCCCGGAGACGCCGCCCCGACGACCTGCGTCGCCGGAGTTCACCGGAGCACAGGAGCTTCGCCGCCTCCCTCCGCTCCCTCCGGTCGTCGCCGCCGACCGCCGTCACCACCGCCCGGTCGCCCCCATCACGCCGCACCCGCCCGACAACCTCGCCCGCGCCGGAGTTCGCCGGAGCCGCCGCCCAGCCGATGCCGAGCTTCTGCCTGACGCCGTCCTCGCTTCTGTAAGCTCCGCCTTTGTTTCGTTCGTAGATAGATTAGACTAGGTTTTTTTTTCTTTCTTTGATCGAACCGGTAGGATAGATCTAGATGGTTTTTTTTATATTCCCGAACCGGTACGCGGTTAGCCGCGGTTTTTATTTAAAAAAAACTACCGGGCCGGTTTTCTTCCAGTTAGGTAACGGGCGGACGTCCACCGCATAGCCATCGCAGCGAATAGCGTTCAGCCAACCACCGGCCGCCACGTGGCCAATGTTTTTTTTGGCTGCAGTTTTTTTCAGATTTGATTCAAATCTTTAGATGGCCATAACTTTTTAACCGTAGATCGAAACGAGATGAAACCAGCGGCTAAATTTTTGTCTCGAATAGCCCTAACCAGAGAACCCATCATTGCAAACTTTTGCAAGTTCAAATTTGAATTTAATTCAGATTTGAATTCAAACTCTATTAGGCCATATCTTCCAAACGGTATACCCGTTTGAAGTGATTCTTTTTGCATCGAGTCACACAAACTAAATCCTATGCCATGAACATTTGCCACAATATTTTATACGCGATTAATTTCTGTTCATCACAATATTGCTAGTATGCCTTGTAGGAACACTAGTGCACGTCACGAATTTTGAACACTATTTCACACGTGATTTTATACCTGGAAAATTTTCATGCTTATTTCATGTGTTGGATTTTATTTGGCTTTTGAAAATATTTTGTTGCATGTTCCTTTGAATTGTATGAATGCTTGTTTATGTGAATTTATTTTACTTTTGCGATAGATTGTCCGGAGTGCGAAGCAGAGTACTACCACTCCCTAGAACTTCACTCCCAGCACAAAGGCAAGTTACATTTTGATCATGTTTGTTTTTACCTATGTTTTATATATGCACGTGGTCCTTTGTTGTAGGATTGCATGTTAGGAAATTATGCCATATGACTATTGCTTGCACCCAGTAGTTCATTTGAGGTAGGTCTGAACCATACCAACTTTGTCGCCACCGTGTTATGATGCAATGCTTTGCCAAAGTAGACGTGGATTGGGGAGTGTTATCATCTTGAGATGTGAGTGACAAAGTAGTAATTAGGACCAACTTTAATGAACTACCTGGGTGGAAATTGGTTTGTATGGTGGCGAAGTACAGTGGGAGCATTCATGGAAATCCATGGGAGTGCACACTAGTGGTCCGTCCACCCAGGCTCAAAGGGATCAACCTTGTTTTCATGTCTATAAGCTTCCGTGTGTAGCCGCAAGCCAATATGGGCTCTGGCGTAGTTGAGTAGATGGTGTGACCTCTTCCGGGATAGGCTAGCAGATGTAGATGATGTAGGTGTACCGGTCTATCCGTGGGTTAGGGGGAATGCTTTCGAAAGACTATGTCTCTATCTTCCGATCAAGGATGTGGTCGAGTCTTGTGGGGAAAAGTGCACAACCTCTGCAGAGTAAAAATCTAATCGATTAGCCGTGTCCCCGGTTATGGACAAATTGAGCTTTTAGTAGTGGAAATGTAGAGAGATCTCATCACTCTAATTAATCAACTAGGTTTTGACATATTCTTGGAATGGTTGAGATGGGGTGCCATCTCAAGACTTATGATATTTGTAGAGGTAGAACAACAGATTTTGATAGGGAAAAACTAGCTTTATGCAAAATTAAACTTAGAGCTTTCCACAGCCAAATTGCATGTACAAGTAGGCTCATTACACTCTTATGATGTGACTTGCCAGTACATTCCATGTACTAACCTACACGGCTGCAACTTATCATGTTGCAGATATATCCGACGACGAATAAGGTGCGATAGGTCATTATTCTGCACTCAGCTTGCTCGTGGAGTTGATGGACTCATTACACTTATTTTGCTTCCGCATTATTTTGTTTTATTGGGCCCTAGGCCACATTATTGTAATAATACTCTTTTGAGGATTCTCGATGTAATAAATGTGTGTTTGAACTCTGTTATAAATCCTCGAGTACTGTGTGTGTCAGCATACCGATCCAGGGATGACACTTAAGCACAGAGACTCCGATCCCTTGAGATCGGGTCGCTACAAGATGGTATCAGAGCACACGTTGACTGTAGGACGCGACCCTAGAAAATGGAAAGCCATAGGATAAAAACCTTGTTTTACAACTCTTTTATATCACCTGCTTTGGTCTTATACTTTTCCCTGCTTGATTACTAATTTCTCCCCTCTTTCAAACTGTAGATGTCGAACCCCATCGTTGAGTTTGCTCAGCCCGACGCAACCATGCCCTTCGGAAGGCAGCTGATGAATGCCGTGGGTCATCTGTGCATTGCACTGCCCACATCACAGGGACGTTCACGAGCACTCTACCTGAGGAGATGCGCTGGAGGATTCAAGTCCACATCCCAGGGAGAACATTTGGAAACGCCACCGAGCCGATCGACTTGTACGTGGATGTAGAGTCATGGGGATCGCCGCCCTCTTTGCACTTGGGCGCATCCGGGATGAATACCGCGAGGATCTCAGGAGGACCAACTACGTCATGTACGCGCGTCGCGACTCAGATGGAGATGTGGTGCGCACCAGGGAGGACGACACCATCACATCACACATTGAGGACCTGGAGGAGCTCATCACCAGGATGAAGGAAGAGATGGACAACAGCCTCGTCACCACCCACAACCTGATGACCCGCAAGGCCGAGCTGGAAGAATAGCTTCAGAACGCTCGCGCAGAGCATGAGGAGGAGCTCGATGCGCTGCGGGATAAGTTCGACGACTTGAAGCTTCAGCTAGAGGAAACTGAGGAAAAGCTCGATAACGGGGAAAATCTCCAGGAGGACCACTCTTACGGGGACTACGTCAGTCCGGACAAGGACTATGAGGACGATGATGAGGAGATACAGAGTGATGCAGCTGGAGCTGATATCAACATGATAGACTTGGACTCTTCCGATGAGGAGTAGATTTACACCACCATGAGAGATTAAGATTCGATATTCGATTAGTATTTGTTTTGATTTATTTGTGGGACCTTGTCAAATCTTGTGACATGGCTCACCTTAGATTTGTTTCGTGTGAACTCTTTGATTGAATTGAATAGGAGTGATTTGGATTTTTTATTGCCATCATTTGCATATGGGTAGTGTTTCTCCCTTAGGCCTAATTCTATCTATACCCCATCTATGCTGACCCAACAGATGCCACCAAGGCGCGACCTTCCAGGAGTGGCTCGGGGAATGATATCCTACCCGCCTTGGAGCAGTTACTCCACACCTAGAACCAGATGATACAACTGTTGATGCAGAATATGAACCAGAACAACAACAACCCGCCTCCACTGCCACCTCCACCTCCACCACCAATTGACAGCCTTACCCGTTTTTTGAGGCTGAATCCTCCAATCTTCACGAGCAGCCCAGAGCCGATCGTTCCAGATGACTGGCTTCGCAACATGGGTAGGAAGCTGGCCACAGCAGGATGCACTGATCAGGAGAAGGTGAGGTTTGCCTCTCACCAACTGGATGGACCGGCAGCTTCGTGGTGGGAGAACTACACCGCCACGTACCCCATGGAGAATGTGACTTGGGCTCAGTTCCAGCAGGCGTTCCGCACTGCTCATGTTTCAGTGGGAGCTATGGCTCTCAAGAAGAGGGATTCCGCAACTTGCGCCAAGGAGGTCGCACAGTGTCAGAGTATGTTGATGACTTTAGCAGGTTGTCTCGTTATGCCCCAGGTGACGTGCCGACCGATGCAGCTAAACAAGAGAAGTTTCGGGAGGGACTGAATGATGAGCTGGGAATTCAGTTGATGGTAGCGACTTTTGAGAACTACCAAGAGTTGGTGGACAAGGCAATCACTCTAGAGGGCAAGCATCAGCAGATGGAAAATCGCAAGAGCAAATATGGTCAAGGCAAGTTTCAGTCTGGGGCTCAGCAGAAGCCTCGATCCGCCCCTTTCTCAGGATATTCCGGTACAGGACACAGTAAGTTTGGAGGGCACAACCATCATAACCATGGTGGTCATTCTCAGCATGGAGGCAATGGACACAACCACAATGGCCTTAAGAATGGCAATGGGAATGGAGGAAACGGCAATCACCATCACCCTACCTGTTGGGGATATAACCCCGTGGTAAGACCCGCCGAGGAGGGGCCGGGTCATACCTGACGGCTCTCCGCCCAGATCTTTAAAGTGGACCGGAAGATGAAGGCCAGGCAGCGTGGCGGCTTACCAGACGGGCCAAGACGAAGGCCCAGAGACAGAAGATGGAGTAAAGACCCAGGCGGTTAAGCCGCCCGGAGATGGCTTGCCCAAGACGGCAAGGCGGCTTAGAGACAGGATTGAATACGTTGTATGAGTCGGTTTGAGACTCGTGTAACCCAGGGCCTTGACCTCCTATATAAAGGTGAGACCCTGGGGCGGCTTAGACAGAAACCAATCAATCGAGAACTAGGTCAAGCGAATCCGCTCCCTTGTAATCGATACTCCAAGCAATACAACACAAGCAGGACGTAGGCTTTTACCTCTTCTTGAGGGGCCGAACCTGGGTAAACTCGTGTCCCTCGTCTCGACCAACCCCTTTGAGTCCACCGGCTTAGCAATGGCCTCGAACCTAAGTCTTCGGACATCTGCTGTGACAAAACCACGACAGTTGGCGCCCACCGTGGGGCTAGCGCTCGGTGGTGTTGAGTTCTCAAAGGGCTCTCTCCCAGGGATTGAGGGGTACGCTATTGGCAGGATGACAAAGAGTCGCCGTGGCCGGCTCTACATCGACGACGCCGGCTGGGGCCCCGAGGCCGATTCAATTGAGTATGGTTTCCGGGTCCCCTTCGGCAGAATCCACGTCTTCATCGGCAAGATCGGCGGATCCAAACCCGGGCCGGACATCTGCACCGACATCGTCCAGCCGGCCCGGCGCGAGCAACCCGCCCGACGCGTGCAACCCGCCCATGCCGACCCGGGCAGGAAGCATGTCTTCGTCGGCTTCACCCAGGGCATGGAGCTTGAAGGTTCTATGTCACGGGAAGAAACTCTCTTCTGTTCATAGGATGGATCCTCGAGCGGAGAGACGGAATCAATCTATCAGCTTCACAACGGTGGGCTCGGGGGCTACATCGAGCCTTACCCCGAGTCGGAGTATCATGAGCCGGAGGATTATGAGCCGCCGAACCGCGCTGCCGTCTTCATGGCGGGTTCAGCGGCGGCTCCTGGCAGCTCAGCCGCCGGTGCGACTGGGTCTGGAGCTGGCAGGCCGCCGGCTCAGGTTCTTCTGGATCTGATGAATGAGCTTACAACCCTGATGGCGACTGAGGTCACTGCTGAAAACCAAGCAGCCCGTAATGCGGAGATCGCGAGGTTGAAGAACCAGATGACCGGAGTCCAACAGGAAATCAATGCGGTGAAGGCTCAGATGGATGCTGAGGCGGAGCGCCTTAGGGCGGACGCTTTCCATTTTGAGTTAGAGCAGCAGTCTGCGGCGGCGGTTCAGCGGATGAGGCATCAATCCCGCTTGCCAGATCAATATGAAGCCAGAAATCTTTTCAACACGCCAGGGATGGGACAAAACGTACCTTTGACCGTGACCCGGACGGCGGAAGTACCTGGAAGCCGGGCGGCGGTTCAGCATCAGCGGCCAGACCCGCCCCGCCGGAACCCGACCCCACCACAGCCTTTTCCGACGCCGCCGGGTCATTATTCTAACCCGGCTAAGAACATGGTGGCGGCGGCAACCCGGCTTGGTACAATCCCCATCCCCGATAAGGCGCCTTTTGCAGAAGAGGTGCGAAACGCTATTGGATACCTGCAGATGGCGGTGGCCCAGCAGGAGAAGTATACTTATAGCCGGAGCCGCGTGCATTCAACTCCCATCCCCAGCCGCAGCTACAGCCAGCGTTATGAGTCGCCGGCGGTTTCTAGCAGTGAACGACATCGGAACCCGCCGCGAGTCGATCGGGCGGCTCTGGATGCTCAAGCGCTGGTAGATCGGGCGAGAGCACAGCGAGAGGCGGCGGCTCTGGCGGCGGCGGCGGCTCATCAGGAACCCACAGTTGCACCTTCCGTCTCAGTAGGGGCAGGAGTAACCTCCAGGGCTGTGGGAGTGCCGTGCTTAGCGCCGGCTCTACGGAATGAGCGTCTTCCAAAGGATTTCAAAGGTCCTCGCAAGGTGCCCAATTATACTGCAGACCTACCTCCAGAGGCTTGGATCGAAAGCTATGAGCTGGCCATGGAGATGTTGGACGTCAGTGATGCAGTATGTGCCAAATACTTCATCATGATGCTGGAAGGTCCGGCTCGCACGTGGTTCAAGGGCTTGCCACCCAATACCATTAATTCCTGGGCCGAGTTGAAGGCGAAATTCATCAAAAATTTCCAAGGAACGTGCAAGCAGCCCATGACGATTGTGGATCTGGACCATTGCGTGCAGCATAATGACGTGTCGGCTCATCACTGGGTCCGGCGGGTCTCAACCATCATCCACTCTTCGAAACAGATTACGGCGGCACAAGCAGTTTTGATTCTGGAGAAGAATTGCCATTTTACACCGCTGAAGCAGAAGCTTGGCCGGCTTAAACGCTCATGCCAAGACATGGGGGAGCTCATGGCGGCTCTCACCAAGTATGCAGACTCTGATAACACGAAAGACCCAGGCTCTGATGATGAGAAATCAGGTCATGGGAAGAAAGGTAACAATGGCAAGGGTCAATAGCAAAACGCGGCTGGAAACAGCAACCCGGGCAAACGGAAGAACCCGGACGGCAGGTCAGAATTGGTGGCGAACACCAGCACTGGGAACAATCGTACTAAGGGCAATGGGAACTTCAGGGCACCCTTTAACAAGGGTAAAGCTCCTTTCAACTTGGAGGAGATGCTCAATAAACCTTGTCCGGAGCACAGCCGGCCTGATAAGCCGGCAGGTCACACTTGGAGGGATTGCAGTATTATGCGGCAGTTCAGGGATTACAGCCTTCAACAGCACCGTAATAATGGTAATGGTCCGTCAGGCGGCTCAGGGCCGGGCGGGTCAGGAGGCGGCTTTGGTGCTGGCGGCTCAGGATCCGGTTACCAGGGTCAAGGCAATCAAGGAGGTCATCATCAACAGCCTGGCGGTGGAGGCCAGCAGCAGAATAACCAATCGGGGTACCAGACTAACCTGAAACAGCTCAGTGGGGGTCAGTATCATGTTTTTACAACCAGCCTCGACAAGCGAGACCGGAAGGTACGCAAGCGGGTGGTTAACGCGGTCATGCCGGCTCTCCCACGGTATTTGAAGTGGTCCGAGTATGACATAACTTGGAGTAGGGAGGATCACCCGCCGCGTGTTGATAACCCGGGGCAACTGGCTTTGGTAGTTGCCCCCCAAGTAGGAGGATATGTGTTCACTAAAGTGCTTATGGATGGTGGCAGCAGCATCAACATCCTGTATTATGACACTTTCAGCCGGATGGGTTTGCTTGATAAGGATCTTAAGCCCTCTTCAACAGTTTTTCACGGTGTGGTGCCCGGAAAATCGGCTTATCCAGTGGGGAAGATGTCTTTGGAGGTAGCTTTTGGTGATGAATTTAACTACAGGGTGGAGTCTTTGTGGTTTGAGGTGGTCAACATCAAAAGCCCATATCACGCTCTGTTTGGACGACCGGCTTACACCAAGTTCATGGCTAGGCCTTGCTATGTTTACTTACAGCTCAAGATGCCCGGGTTGAACGGGACGATTACCATGCATGGTGATCGGAAGACAGCTCTTGAGTGTGAGGAAGGTGACGCAGCTTACGCAGAGTCAAGTTGTGCAGAGGCAGAGCTCAAGTTTTATAAGGAAAATGTTGACCCGGAAGACATGACTCCACTCAAGAAGCCTAACACGGAATCTGAGCCGCCCCTCAAGTTTGCGGCGGATGGTACCAAGCAGGTAGATTTCACTCCGGGCGACTCATCACAACAGTTCACTATCGGGGCTAACATGGACCCCGCATAGGAAAGCGCGCTCATCGAATTCATCCGTGAGAATCGGGACATCTTTGCATGGAAGCCGTCTGACATGCCAGGTGTACCGAGAGAATTCGCTGAGCACCACCTTAATGTGGATCCTAAGTTCAAGCCGATCAAGCAGTTCCTTCGCCGTTTCAATGAAGAGCGGCGTAAAGCAATTGGGGAAGAGGTGGCCCGGCTCTTAGCAGCAGGGTTCATCATGGAGGTTTTTCACCCGGAGTGGTTAGCTAACCCGGTGTTGGTGCTTAAGAAGAACGGCACGTGGCATATGTGTGTGGATTACACGGATCTTAACAAGGCCTGTCCAGTTGACCCGTTTGCTCTCCCCCGTATCGACCAGATTATTGATGCAACGGCGGGTTGTGAGAGTTTATGCTTCCTGGACGCTTATTCAGGTTATCACCAGATCAAGATGGCAGTTAAAGACCAAGAGAAGACAGCTTTCATTACGCCTTTTGGTGCTTTCTGCTATGTGTCTATGCCTTTCGGGCTCAAGAGTGCCCAGGCGACTTACCAGCGTTGTGTGCAGAACTGTCTTCATAGTCAAATTGGGCGCAATGTTCATGCTTATGTGGATGATATCGTGGTCAAGTCAAGAAAGAAGGCGACTTGGTGTTACGTCTAATTCAAGATCAGACCGATGCGCACAGGTTATCTCCTCCATGGGAAGGACCTTTTGTGGTTAGCAGAAACCTCAACAATGGGTCATACTATCTCATTGACGTACGAGACGAGTCACGCACTTCTGGGTAGGAGACCCACCGGTCGTGGAATATCGCTCATCTGCGACCGTACTATACTTGAGTCATCGACTCCCCCCATTGTACATCATCATTGTATATATCACTTATATATATATAATAAAGTTGGCATCCCTGCAAGCCGGGGCCTCTGCTGTTTTACGTATCTCAGATTGTGCAAAGATGGATACAACCACAAGGTCATTTGGGGGCTTCCAACCCGTCGGGTTTAGCTTACACACCCTCTTGATCGGTTCTTCAGCCACCGTAAGGCCGGGTTATATACCCAAAAAGTTGACTCCATCAACAAGGTCATTTGGGGGCTTCTAACCCACCGGGTTTAGCTTACACACCCTCTTGATCGGCTCTTTAGCCACCGCAAGTTTGAGTTAAAACCTGCCTGTATGTTGCTGCTTCGCCAGGTGACCCGCCGAACTCTTACCAGTTAATCTCGATTAGAGACCCTGACCTGTTCAAAATATTTGACAGTCACTCTCGCTAGAGACCCTATACTGGTCAAGGTTAAACCGGCGGCTCTTGTCACGTGAGGGCCGGCTTACGGAAAGCGAGGATAAACTCACCCATCTGCTGCTGACTCTCCGCTATGTGGCCCGTTCGTACTCTTAAACAGTTACTCTTTTAAAGACCCTACACTGTTTAAGGTTCAAACGACGGATTTATGTCACGTGAGAGGTAGCTTATGGGCCCTAAGGGTTCTCATGCCCTGCTGTGTCTCTCTCTGGTTCGTTGCGCTCTTATCAGTTAATCTCACCTAGAGACCCTGAGCCGTTCAAAGGAATTGATGGTCACTCTCGCTAGAGACCCTGTACTGATAAGAGTTCAAGTAGCGAGTCCACCCAGAAGAACCGGCATATGAGTTTTGAAAAGAAAGGCAAGGTCATGAAAGATTTAACATCTCCGGGTTGTGCTTTTTCAAGCCGCCCTCACCGCAATACAGAACATATTTTGTCTTGTTTGTTTTTGCAGGGTTTATCTCCTAAGATGAGCCGCCGTGAAATCTGATATTATGAGAACACAAGACAGACAAGCAAGCATCAAGTTGTGCAAAGATTCATACGTGCGCGATGGCACGGCTCAGGCAAACAAGTTTTTCTATGCCTATTACAAACTCCCCATTGAGCCCAAAACACCACGGACTTAACAAGTTTTTGTACACTGCTAGCCTTGGCGAGTCAAGAAGCCAGGTTATAAGTTTCAGAAGCAAATGATCAGCTCGATGGCGGGTCATCCTGCGTCGGGTCTTCGACCTCTTCGATCTGAAGATTGTCCACATCCCAGTTGCAGTTTGTTAAAGCTTCAAACTGAGCCTCTTCAAAGAGGGGAGACGGATCAATCTCAGGAGCAAAGAGGTGCTTACGGCGTGTAGGAGTCAAGTCTCTGGCTTCAAAAGTTGGGCAGCGCACTCGTTTGTTGTCCTCGCCATAAGCCGCCTGGTATGTAGTCCGATCAACTTCATTCGCCAGCGCTGATGCAAGTATCCGGGAGGCCTTCATACATTTGGCATAGTCATCCTCGGTAAAGTTTGAGCCGTCGTCTTTTTTGGATGGAAAGCCGTCCATCATCTCTTCTGCGGTGAGCTCCGGGGCAAAAGCCAGACACCGACTTAGTGCAGCCATTGCTCCCTTTCTGGCGGCTGATCGTTTGAGCTCATCAACTTGTTTGGGCAGAGTCGACAGGAGCTCCATCACTCCCTTCATAAATTTGGGGATGCTTTTTTCATTCAGCATCGCTTTTATGGTGCAAAGGGTCCCGCAGTATAGCTGTTCTGCCAAGGAATATACTGCTTTTAACTTCACCAAGCTGTTTGAAGATAGTTGGCGGCTTCTTTGACCTGCAAGGAAAGATTTGGTGTTATAAGCCGCCCGCACAGTAGGCAAGGAAATTTGCTAAGTATTCAGTGCTTACCAAAGATAGCAGAAGTCATCCTAGAGATATGGCGCTTGAGAGTTTGCAGTTCATCTGACACAAGCTTGAGTTGCTGGTCAGCATCGTCCGCGCGCTTGGTCAGGGCGGCTTGGGTAGACTCAGCACTCTTTTTCAAGGCATCAAAGTCAGCATGAACCTTCTCAAGCTCCTTAACGGCAACCCACCATTTTTCCTCCACCTCAGACCGGGCGGTTTGTTGTGCAGCAAGGTTTTCTTTTACGCCGGTCAGATCAGACTCGGCCGCGTCTAAAGCTTCCTGTATCATACAAAAACAAAACATTTCAGGAGGTCTAAGTCGCCAGGATGTGATGTTAGTACATGATCGATGGAGCTGTTTTGGCAAGTCTCAAGCAGATTGCAAGCAATATACTTGACACTTGGGGGCTAATGTCTGTGTTTTCTCTACAAGTCTACAATGAAGTTCCGGCTCATCTTCGTAAAGATAAGCCGGCACTTGGGAGCTACACACGGCGCTCTACAAGTCTACAATGAAGTTCCGGCCCATCTTCGTAAAGATAAGCCGGCACTTGGGGGCTATCCATTGATCAACTCTTCAAATTGAGTATCGGCTTACTATCTATACTAACCCGATACTTGGGGGCTACAGGCTAAGCTGTTTGGAGTTTGACATAGATTGGAAGACCCGGTCTACCATTTACAATGTTAAACCAGCTCTTGGGGGCTACATAAGGGTATAAGGAAAAAGCAGGAGTACCTCATATTTTTTCTTCATCAAACCAACAATTTTGAGCTCCATGTTCCGGCTTGTTGACAGGCGGTTCAGATAACCAGCGTGTAATTCATCGGCAGTCAGCTTCTCTAACACAGGGAATTCAAAATCAAACTTCTCAGGCGAGGAAGCTTCAGCCTTGCTGGTATGTCTTGTCAATACATGAGGCTCGGGAGATTGATGACCCGTCCTAGTGATGATAACGTCTGGAAGAACTATGTCTTCGACGGCTGTTGAAGGGCTGGGCGGCTTAGGATCATCCCTTGGAGGACTTTCAGTTGCCGTGTCATGATCAGCCGGCTCAGAGGGCTGATGAGTATCTACAGGTGCATCTTTCATAATTTCAGTAGGTTCCACATGAGTTGCAGGGGAGACCGGCTTAGCAATTTCCGGCTCTTGGGAGGTAGGAGCAGCGGTAGACCCGCCGGTTTTCCTTCGTTTTGCTTGAGCTCTGAAAAACAGAAGAATTATTGCATAAATAACAAGGACGATAGAAAGGGATGATGCAAATACAAAGGTACGCACTCCGGGTTGATCTTCAGAGGAGGCAGCTTAGTCGCAGTGGAATCACCGGACGAAGGGGGCGTTTCCTGAAAGAAGTTAAGACAAAACAAAGGAGAGTAAGGTTACAGTGCAAGATTGTTAAAACTGGCCTTAGTTAAAAGAGTACCTCAGCCGGCCGTTTCCGCGGAGCCGGAGAATTCGATAACCCGGCCACAAGATCTTCAGAGCCAGCGCTCCGGGTCTGACGTCGGGAGTTGTGCTGTTGCTTTTTCAAAAGAAAATTGGGGTCTAAATGAGCAAGAGGATGAGAAAAGGGGACTTTTCGGATGACCCGCCGTATTTTCTCTGGTGGAAGGTTTTCTGAGTCAGAGGAAATGTAGGTTACCTCAGGGGCGTCTGCATGGCTTGTTTCCGTTTCCTCCTTTGGATAATTGTTGTCAATAAGTTGCATAAAGAGACGGCCAAGGGAGTCAAGTTCTACCTCTGAGTCGTCAAGCTCAGGCGGCTCCTAAGCGGCAGTTTTCTTCTTACGGCCATGGGCTTTCACTTTAGGCTTCCTCACAGGAGGGTTATATTTCTTCTTCCAGAAAGGAGAGCCGGCCTGTGCATAAGCCGCCAAAGAAGATTAAAAGGTGCAAGGTAAAAGGTTAGGACAAGAATGACCAATTCTGTAGAAAAGAATTTCTTACAGCAGGAGCCGGGTTCTTGGCGCAAAAGGGCTTCAACCCGGTCTTGTTGAAAATCTCTTGTTTCTCACCAAGAAGTGACTTGACGGAAGTATTGATGTCTTGTTCTGTCAGAGGGGTGGCATTGAAGCAGAGAGAGTCATTGGGTTCACCCGTAAATTCATGCATGAGTCGGTCACGCCGGCTCAGTGGCAAGATTTTCCTAGAAACCCAGCAGCGGGTTAAGTCGACGCCAGTTAAGCCGTTCGCTAGTAAGGCCCTGATCTTCGCGAAGGCCGGAGCATACTTCGCTCGTTCTGCGGCGGACATCCGGTCCGGGAGTTCAGTGTAGCAAAGCCGGGTGGGACGATAACCCGGCAGTGGATTCTCTTCTTCAGGAGAAGTGTACTTGCAGTAGAACCAGGTCTTGTTCCAGTCCTTGGGGTGGCTTGGTAAGAGAGCTGCTGGATAGGGAAAATCTCTCCGTCGCTGGATAGACACGCCGCCAAGCTCCAAACTTGGCCCAGCCGCCACTTCAGTTTGGCGATTGACGTAGTAGTAGTCACGGAAGAGATCAACAGACGGCTCTTCTTGCAAGTAAACTTCACATAACACTTGGAACTGACACATGTTGGTGACAGAGTTTGGACCTATATCTTGAGGATGAAGCTTGAAGAAATGAAGAACGTCTCAGAAATTTTTTGACCCGGGTGGGCTAAATCCACGAAGGAGATGATCAGTGAACACAATAACTTCTCCTTCCTGAGGAGTCGGTCTGATTTCTGGCCCTGGAACCCGCCAGTGTATAACGTCCTGAGCCGGCAAAATACCCGACTCTACAAAGTCAAGTAGAAGCTGTTCGGTGACTCCGGAGCTGACCCAATTGCATGACGAGGGTGCTCTCGACATAATGGCGGATCAAACTGCGAGAAGCTGCAGAGTATGGCGGGTTAGAAAAATATTAACTAGTCAAGGCAGCTATGGTCAACATAATGGTGAGGTGTTAAGCCGCCGAAGTGTTTTTATCAGAGAGCCGCCGATGCATCGGCGGGTTAGATGGACAAGGCAATGCTGGAAAATACAGCTAATTACGGATAAACAGGTTTCGCATATTACCACTATAGCTGCAAGATCTATGGGCGAAGGTAAAAATGAAACATATTCAAAACCCCTAAAAAGACAGAAGAAGGACAGGCGGGCAGCACGTGGTGGAGGTTGCTATGCAGCTCCAAAGCAAGAGGGCATTGGCATTAGAAGGGCAACCGCAATGGATAGACAAGTAATATGAGGTTCAAGGGGCCATCTACAATTTATATTACGAAGAACAGCGAAGAACCTGCGAAGAACACTAGAGAAAACCCGATGAACTCGGGGGATCCTAATGGAGATGATTCTAGGTTCGAGAAAGTTTGAGAACGGTACCTCCTGGATGCGGGCGGCCCAGCGGAGTTTCTGGTCCAAGTCAGGTCGATGCAGCGGCTGGTGTTGGGGACGACGGCGGGGTCCGATTACGTGCGGCGGAGCTCTGGAGGCGAGGCTGACTGAGGGAGGAAGATGACAGCGACGGCGGAGAAAGGGAAAAAGGCACCACGTGTCCCTATTTATGGGATGGGATGGCAACAATGCGCGTAAAAATCGAAGAGGCACAGTGAAGATTGACCGAAAGGGGCGCCTCGATTTTTGGGCCAACCATTCAATGAGAGGATCCGTTGCAAATGTCACACAATCTTTTTAGCATATTCGATGTGACGTCATGGCGGGTTATGAGTTTTCTTTTTCAGGTGACAAAAATGTGAGACTCGCCGCCAAGTGAGTTTGAAGATTGACATGAGCAGGCTCAAATCAACCTGGGGCCTAATGTTGGGGATATAACCCCGTGGTAAGACCCGCCCAGGAGGGGCCGGGTCATACCTGGCGGCTCTCCGCCCAGATCTTTAAAGTGGACCGGAAGATGAAGGCCAGACCGCATGGCGGCTTACCAGACGGGCCAAGACGAAGGCCCAGAGACAAAAGATGGAGTAAAGACCCAGGCGGTTAAGCCGCCCGGAGACGGCTTGCCCAAGACGGCAAGGCGGCTTAGAGACAGGATTGAATACGTTGTATGAGTCGGTTTGAGACTCGTGTAACCCAGGGCCTTGACCTCCTATATAAAGGTGAGACCCTGGGGCGGCTTAGACAGAAACCAATCAATCGAGAACTAGGTCAAGCGAATTCGCTCCCTTGTAATCGATACTCCAAGCAATACAACACAACCAGGACGTAGGCTTTTACCTCTTCTTGAGGGGCCGAACCTGGGTAAACTCGTGTCCCTCGTCTCGACCAACCCCTTTGAGTCCACCACCTTAGCAATGGCCTTGAACCTAAGTCTTCGGACATCTGCTGTGACAAAACCACGACACTACCCCTGCTACACCAGTGAGGAAGGATCTGGGTCACATCACCTGCTTCAAGTGCAAGAAGACAGGACACTACTCCAATGAGTGTCCCGAGCTGCAGAATGGGAATGGCAATGGAAGTTCTGGAGGCAAGAAGCCCAATCCTTTCACTAAGGGGCATGTGAACCATGTCAATGTGGAAGAAGTATATGAGCAGCCGGATGCAGTGATTGGTAAGTTCTTGGTTAATTCATTTCCAGCACTCATTCTATTTGACACTGGTGCATTGCATTCATTCATATCAAGGGGATTTGTGGATAAGCATAAGTTTCCTATCGTAGCTCTTAAGTCACCTATTCTAGTGATTTCCCCGGGAGCAGAGTCTATGACTAGTCAGGGGTGTTTTCAGTTACCTTTGAGCATAGGGGGACATGTTTTTCCCACAGATACGATCGTACTTGAGTCATAAGGTTTGGATGTAATCCTAGGTATGGATTGGATGTCCAAGTATGAGGGGAACATTGATTGTGCCAGTAGATCAATTTTTCTCACCACCCCAGAGAAAAAGAGGATCAAGTATGTATCCAGGCTTAAGCCTAAGAGGACTCAGGTGAACTCTCTTATGGGGGTTGTCCAGGAAGAAGTACCAGTGGTAAAGGATTATCCCGATGTATTTCCAGAGGAGTTACCCGGTATGCCACCAGATCGGGAGATTGAGTTTCTGATTGAGTTGCTACCAGGCACCGGACCTATCTCCAAGAGGCCATACAGGATGCCTGCTAATGATTTGGCGGAAGTCAAGAAGCAGATTGAGGAGTTACTGGAGAAGGGGTATATTCGCCCGAGTTCATCACCTTGGGGAGCCCCGGTACTCTTAGTGGAGAAGAAGGATGGAACCTTGAGGCTGTGTGTGGATTATCGTTCCTTGAACGAGGTGACCATCAAGAACAAGTATCCACTGCCGATGATCAATGATTTGTTTGACCAGCTAGAAGGAGCTAGTGTTTTCTCCAAGATTGACCTTCGATCGGGTTATCATCAGTTGAAGATCCGTGAGAAGGATATACCTAAGACAGCTTTTACCAAGAGGTATGGGCTTTATGAGTATACAGTCATGTCTTTTGGTTTAACTAATGCCCCTGCCTATTTTATGAGCATGATGAACAAGGTATTCATGGAGTACTTGGATAAGTTTGTTGTGGTATTCATTGATGATATATTCGTTTTCTCCAAGAATGAGGAGGAGCACGCAGAACATCTGCGCTTAGTTCTGGAGAAGCTCAGAGAACACCAACTTTATGCCAAGTTCAGCAAGTGTGAGTTTTGGTTGAAGGAAGTCGGATCCTCGGACATGTTGTGTCAGGGGAAGGAATTGCTGCGGACCCTTCCAAGGTAGAAGCAGTGATAGAATGGAAGGCACCGACCTCAGTCAGCGAGATCCGTAGTTTCCTTGGACTTGCAGGATATTATCGGAGGTTCATTGAGAATTTCTCCAAGATTGCAAATCCCATGATGGAGTTGTTGAAGAAGGACACCAAGTATAATTGGACTGAGGAATGTGAGGCCAGTTTCCAGGAGTTGAAGAAACGTTTGGTTACAGCCCCAGTGCTAATTTTGCCGAACATACACAAGGATTTTCAGGTGTATTGCGACGCTTCACGCCAAGGGATTGGAGGCGTGCTTATGCAAGAAGGAAAAGTTGTAGCTTATGCTTCGCGTCAGCTGCGACCTCATGAGTTGAACTATGCCACGCATGATCTGGAGTTAGCAGCAGTGGTGCATGCACTCAAGACCTGGAGACACTTCCTTATTGGCAATCAATGTGATGTTTACACCGATCACAAGAGTTTGAAGTATATCGTCACGCAGAAAGAGTTGAACCTCAGGCAAAGGAGATGGTTGGAGCTCATCAAGGATTATGACATGAGTTTGCATTATCATCAAGGAAAAGCCAACGTCGTGGCAGATGCGTTGAGCCGTAAGGGTTATGTTAACACTCTTATCGCAGGAGGATTACCTCAGGAGTTGTGTGATGAACTTAGAGATCTCCAGTTGGAAATAGTTCCAAGAGGTTATGTTGCCGCACTCGAAGTTCAGTCCACCTTGTTGGGAAGCATCAGAGAAGCTTAGAAGTTGGATCAAGGTATTGCTGAGATAAAGGAGAGGATCAGCAAAGGAAAGGCAGAAGGATTCTGTGAGGATGAGCATGGAACCATATGGTTTGAGCAGCGTATTTGTGTGCCCAATGATCCAGAGATCAGGAAGTTGATTCTTCAGGAGGCTCATGATTCGCCTTACTCGATACACCCGGGAAACACCAAGATGTATTTGGATTTGAAGGAAAGTTTTTGGTGGACCGGTATGAAGAGGGAAATTGCTGAGTATGTAGCAGTATGCGATGTATGTCAGAGGGTAAAGGCAGAACATCAGAAACCAGCAGGTTTACTTTAGCCATTGCCGATACCTGATTGGAAATGGGACAAACTTGGCATGGACTTTATCACGGGATTACCCAGGACTCGTTCAGGATATGACTCCATTTGGGTGATAGTTGATCGCTTGACCAAGGTTGCTCACTTCATCCCCGTGAAGACTACATATACAAGTGCTAAGCTGGCGAAGATATATATGACCAGGATTGTATGTCTGCATGGAGTTCCGAGGACCATTGTATCAGATAGAGGAACACAGTTTACCTCAAAGTTTTGGCATCAGTTACACGAAACTTTGGGTACCAGGATGGAATTCAGTACAGCTTTCCATCCACAGACAGATGGGCAGACAGAGAGAGTGAATCAGATTCTGGAGGACATGTTGAGAGCTTGTGCTCTAGACTACGGGTCTAGTTGGGATGATAACTTACCTTATGCAGAGTTCTCGTACAACAACAGCTATCAAGCCAGTTTGCAGATGGCCCCTTTTGAGGCATTGTATGGGAGGAAGTGTAGAACACCGTTGATGTGGGATGGAGTTGGAGATCGCAAATTGTTTGGATCTGATTTGATCAGAGATTCTGAGGACAAGGTCAAGTTGATCCGTGATAGACTCAAGATAGCCCAGTCTAGACAGAAGAGTTATGCCGATGCAAAACACAAGGAAGTGATTTATGAAGTGGGAGATAGAGCATATCTTCGAGTGTCTCCACTTCGAGGTATTAAGAGGTTTGGAGTCAAAGGAAAGTTAGCACCATGATTCGTGGGGCCACACAGAGTTCTGGAACGCAGAGGAGAAGTTGCATACAAGTTGGAACTACCAGAGGGTTTGTCAGGAGTTCATGATGGGTTTCACGTTTCCCAATTGAAGAACTGTCATGCAGAGATGGCATATATTCCTTTGAGAGATACGGTGCCGCTAGAAGCAATTCAGTTGGATAGCAATCTGACTTATGAGGAGAAGCCGGTCAAGATTCTTGAGACTGCCGAGAGGATCACTCATACCAAGGTCATCAAGTTCTGCAAGGTTCAGTGGAGTCACCACACCGAGGAGGAAGCTACTTGGGAACGAGAGGAAGATCTCAAGCGGGACCATCCACACCTTTTTGCTGGCCAACCCGAATCTCGAGGACGAGATTCATCTTAAGGGGGGTAGGTTTGTAACATCCCAATTTTATTTAAATTAGGATGTTAATAGGATCATCATTGCATATCCTATTTTTATTGCATTTGGAGTTTATGATCTTCAAGTTTTTTTCCACTCACATAAAATCATAGAGAGGGGATAATATGACTTCCTCAAAATATAAATGAGTGGGAAAATACTGGAATAAAATTTGGTGTTTTTTAAAGATGCATTGGAAATTATTTTCTTTCTCAAAGTTAGATTATTGCATTAAGAAAATATTTTTCTAAGTCATTTTGAGCAGAACTAAAAGTTCACTATGCTCTATATATTATATTATGATTTATAAAACTATTTTTCTTAATGTATCTTCTCTGGTGGTGGAGTTTAAAAAAAGTTTCTGTTTAAAAAAAAACACACGCACGCACACAAGGGAGCCAGGCCAGCCGGCCCATCGGCTAGCCAGGCCACGAGGGCCAGCGACCCAGCTCCCACGCTCGCCCAGCGATCCCCCGAGCCCTCCCGGGCGCTAACCGCTCACTCGCTCGCATCTCTCTCTCTCTCACGCACCATGCCAGTGGGGTCCGCCCGAGCCCCATCGTCTCCAACCTCTAGCGCTCACCACGGGATAGAGATGCGCCAAGCTCGCCCGCAACCGCCGGCCGAGGCTCGCGGGATAGGGCTTATCCCCGTAGCCGCACCTCGCCCGACCGCACCTATATAAAGCCCTCGACGCCCTCGTTCCATTCAGCCGATCTGCTCCACCTCTCGCCGCTCACAGCCGCCGCCGTCGCCGTTCGCATCTCGCCGGAGTCGAGCCCTTTGCCGGAGAGCTACGTCGCCGGTGAACCTCCCCTGCCCTCTTTTCTTCGAGAAATCGGACCCCCTCGTCCTTGTGCACCTCTCTGACATCTTCGTTTGCTCCTAGGACGCCCCGGAGACGGCGCCCCGACGACCTGCGTCGCCGGAGTTCACCGGAGCACAGGAGCTTCGCCGCCTCCCTCCGCTCCCTCCGGTCGTCACCGCCGACCGCGGTCACCACCGCCCGGTCGCCCCCGTCACGCCGCACCCGCCCGACAACCTCGCCCGCGCCGGAGTTCGCCGGAGCCGCCGCCCAGCCGACGCCGAGCTTCTGCCTGACGCAGTTCTCGCTTCTGTAAGCTCCGCCTCTGTTTCGTTCGTAGATAGATTAGACTAGGTTTTTTTTTTCTTTCTTTGATCGAACCGGTAGGATAGATCTAGATGATTTTTTTTATATTCCCGAACCGGTACGCGGTCAACCTTGTTTTCATGTCTATAAGCTTCCGTGTGCAGCCGCAAGCCAATATGGGCTCTGGCGTAGTTGAGTAGATGGTGTGACCTCTTCCGGGATAGGCTAGCAGATGTAGATGATGTAGGTGTACCGGTCTATCCGTGGGTTAGGGGGAATGCTTTCGAAAGACTATGTCTCGATCTTCCGATCAAGGATGTGGTCGAGTGTTGTGGGGAAAAGTGCACAACCTCTGCAGAGTAAAAATCTAATCGATTAGCCGTGTCCCCGGTTATGGACAACTTGAGCTTTTAGTAGTGGAAATGTAGGGTGATCTCATCACTCTTAATTAATCAACTGGGTTTTGACATATTCTTGGAATGGTTGAGATGGGGTGCCATCTCAAGACTTATGATATTTGTAGAGGTAGAACAACAGATTTTGATAGGGAAAAACTAGCTTTATGCAAAATTAAACTTAGAGCTTTCCACAGCCAAATTGCATGTACAAGTAGGCTCATTACACTCTTATGATGTGACTTGCCAGTACATTCCATGTACTGACCTACACGGCTGCAACTTATCATGTTGCAGATATATCCGATGACGAATAAGGTGTGATAGGTCGTTGTTCTGCACTTAGCTTGCTCGTGGAGTTGATGGACTCGTTACACTTATTTTGCTTCCGCATTATTTTGTTTTATTGGGCCCTAGGCCACATTATTGTAATAATACTCTTTTGAGGATTCTCGATGTAATAAATGTGTGTTTGAACTCTGTTATAAATCCTCGAGTATTGTGTGTGTCAGCATACCGATTCAGGGATGACACTTAAGCACAGAGACTCCGATCCCTTAAGATCGGGTCGCTACAGGGAATAACATCATATGATCCGACTATATTAACAAAGCCCGTGATACCTCAAGATCATGACATCTCAAGAACACGAGAGAGAGAGAGATTGAACACATAGCTACTGGTACATGCCCTCAGCCCCGAGGGTGAACTACTCCCTCCTCGTCATGGCCTCCTCCGGGATGATGAAGATGGCCACCGGTGATGGTTTTCCCTCTCCGGAAGGTACTGGAACGTCCCTAGATTGGTTTTTCGTCGATACAGAGAGTTGCAGCGGCGGAGCGGAGAGTCTCTGTTTATTTCTGGGGTTTCTAGGATTTATAGGATTTTTTCCGCATTGGAATCACGCGCAACATAGCCATGTGGGCCCCACCACATATCACAGCACGACCTAGGGGGTCGCGCCCTGATGGCTTGTGCCCCACAGGTGGCTCCCCTCCGATGGTTCTTCACTCCAATATTGCTTATTTCTTCTAGAAAAATCACCAAAAAGTTTCGGGCGATTCCGAGAACTTTCAGTTTCTGCAGAAAAACAACACGACGGTAATTCTGCTGAAAACAGCATCGGTCCGGGTTAGTTCTAAATAAATTATGTAAAGTGCATCAAAACCATATAAAATTATTGTAAACACAAGTGAATATGGCATGAATACTTCATAAATTGTCGATATGTTGGAGACGTATCAGCATCCCCAAGCTTAATTCCTACTCGTCCTCGAGTAGCTAAATGATAAAAGAAACAATTTATGAAGTGTGAATGCTGGCATAGTATATAAGTTTGATCAACGATAATTCCAACCACTTTTTCGAGCATCATAACTAGCAAATTTTTCTCATAGAACTTGTCATAATCACGTAGCAAGTTATTCACATGTTAAAGTATAGACCATAAACTCTCTTGAAAACTAGCAAACTATGTTTTCAGTCATCAAACAATTACAATTCATCTTATTCTCAGGAAGGGTCTATGTAAGAGCTTTGGTTTAGCAAATTACACATACTCAACTATCCTTTGGTATTCCATGATTGCTGACACTCAAGGCATATTTTTAGAATAAATAGTTTCAGTCAAACACATAGGAAGATAGGGGCTTAATGTTTCGCCTCCCAACTTATTTATCTCGATGATAATGTCAACAAATAATGAATCGTGATCACCTATATTCAACTGGATATATGTGTCTGGATATTTCCCCACCACATGATTCTTGCCAACTAAGGAATTAATAGATTGAAATAGGGATGAACATTATTGACTCTTGCATAAAAGTAAAAGATAGGCCCTTCGCAGAGGGAAGCAGAGGTTGTCATGCGCTTTTTATTTTTGGATGTGCAATATCTTAATGAAATGGAACATCACTCTATATTGCCCCTTGTGATAGCAAACTTTATTATGCAGTCCATCGCTTTTATTTCTTTGTCATCACAAGATCGTACAAAGCTTATTTTCCCTTACAATAAAAGATCATACATGTTTAGGAGCAATTTTTATTGCTTTGTGCACCGATGACAACTTACTTGAAGGATCTGATTCAATCCATAGCTAGGTATGGTGGACTCTCATGGAAGAAACTTGGCTCAAGGATTTGGATGCACAAGTAGTATCTCTACTTAGTACGAAGTTTTGGCTAGCAAAAGGTTCTAAACAAGCATTACATGTTAGAGGATCCATGACAATATAATTGCTACATGAATATAAACAAACATAACCATTACATTGTCTTCCCTGTCCAACGCCAACTACGTGATAAATTTGAAAAAAATTAATGGGGGTTCACAATCATAGAAGATGTCCAAGATAGTGTATTTATATGTGAAACCTCTCTTCCTTCAATATTCTTTCATGAATTGTTTAAATGACCAATGCTATGTTTGCTAACTTCCAATAACTTTTACCGATTATACTCCTAGTATGTGAAGTCACTACTCCCCATGGGATAAGAATATGAAGCATATATAATTTCACATTTATGACATTCAATTCATTCAACGTTTACTCTTAGGATATAAGTGAATCACAAGAGTAAATTTCGAACTACTCTCAAAAGATATGAGTGAAGATCAATGAGTAGTCAAACAATAAAGTAGCCATGTGAGGACGCTCTCTCTCAATAAAGATTTTCAGATCTGAGTACTTTATTCAAGCAGCAAACAAAACAAAAATACACTTCAAGAATAGCACATATCATGTGAACGAATAAAAATTTAGGCTCAACATAGGCTAACCGATAGTTGACGAAGAGAGGTGGGATGCGTAGCATCCCCAAGCTTAGATGCTTGTGACTTCTTGAAATATTTACTTGGAGTGCCTTGGGCATCCCCAAGCTTGAACTTTTGTATCTCGTTCAATCCTATCATATCCCGGTTTCACCTAAGTCTCAAAAACTTCATCCACACAAAACTCAAAAAGAACTCGTGAGATAGGTTAGTACACATAAGAACAAATCAACACTTCATGTATTGCCAAGACAAGTTGCATAATAATTTTCAAACATTTTATATGGTATACTATCATTTCCAAAATTTATATCAACCAATATAAGTCATGAAAACCATCGGAGAACTAGATAACAAAACTATGATAGCAATCTGTCTAAACAGGACAGACTGTAGAAATTAATTTACAAAGTGCGCTTCTGTATTTCTACAAATTATGAAAATTTAGGAAATTATAAAGAATTTATATGGCAATAATTTATAAAAATTTCAGAAACTTTCCACGTTCCAGTAAAATATGAAAATTCAAACACTACAGCAAAAGTTTCTGTTTTTACACATCACACATCAAACATGCAGTTCAAGCATCCTAAAAGGCAATTCTTGGAGATTTTTATTGAAAAACAAGATTATAAATAACATCAAGCAAATACTAACAAAATAAAATGACGCTCCAAGAAAAACACACATTATGTGATGAATAAAAATATAGCTCCAAGTAAGATATACTGATAGTGTTGAAGACGAAAGAGGGGATGCCTTCCGGGGCATCCCCAAGATTAGGTGCTTGAGTCTTCCTTGGATATTACCTTGGGGTGCCTTGGGCATACCCAATATTAGGTTCTTGTCACTCCATATTCTCCTCATATCGGTGTCTCACCCAAAACTTGAAAACTTCAATCACACAAAACTTAATGGAACTTCGTGAGATGGGTTAGTATAGTAAATATAGATCATTCACTTAGGTACTATTAAGACAAGATTCATAAGTGTTCTCACATAATACCTACTGTATTGTCATTCCCATAATTTATATCACTAAATATAAGCTATGGAAACACTAAAACAAGCAAATTATGCATGCAAAACAGAATTTGACAAAAACAGAACAGTCTGTCAAGATCTGTAGTATAACCATATTTACCTGCCTCTGAAAATTCTAAAAAATTAGGACAACGTAAATAATTTGCATATACATACTGTGTAAAAATTTCACAATTTTTTGATGCTCCATTAAAATAAGAGAAATTATTTACTGGAGGCAAAAGTTTCTGTTTTTGCACAAAATCAAATCAACAAGTATCCATACTATCCCAAAGGATTTACTTGACACATTATTGAAATAAAAGACACAAAACATGATTACTACAGTAGCTTAATCATGTGAACACTCAAAAAAAGAAAGTAAAAGTGTTGGGTTGTCTCCCAACAGGCGTTTTTCTTTAAAGCCTTTTAGCTAGGCATGATGATTTCAATGATGCTCACATAGGAATAGTAATTGAAACATGCAAGAGAGCATCATGAATAGCATGACAAGCACATTTAAGTCTAACACACTTCCTATGCATAGGGATTTTTTAAGCAAACAATTTATGGGAGCAAGAATCAACTAGCATAGGAAGGCAAAACAAGCATATCTTCAAGATTTTCAACACATCGAGAGGAAACTTGATATTATTGCAATTCCTACAAGCATATGTTCCTCCCTCGTAATAAATTTCAGTAGAATCATGAAGGAATTCAACAATATGACTATCACATAAATCATTCTTTTCATGATGCACAAGCATAGAATTTTCATTACTCTCCACATAAGAAAATTCCTTTTCATCCATGATAGTGGGAGCAAACTCAACAAAATAACTTTCATGAGACACTTGATTGACATAACCACATTCAATATTAAAATCATGATGACAAGTTTCATGGTTACTATCACTCTTTATAGCATACATGTCATCATCATAATCATCATAAATAGGAGGCATGCCATCATCATAATAAATTTGCTCATCAAAACTTGGGGAACTAAAAATATCATCTTCATCAAACATAGCATCCCCAAGCTTGTGGCTTTGCATATCATTAGCATCATGGATATTCAGAT
The DNA here is from genome assembly GCA_039707655.1 of Elymus sibiricus. Taxonomy (NCBI): domain Eukaryota; kingdom Viridiplantae; phylum Streptophyta; class Magnoliopsida; order Poales; family Poaceae; genus Elymus; species Elymus sibiricus. The sequence continues at coordinate 192,509,001 of CM077667.1, read as the reverse complement.
AATTCATACTGGCAACATTGCAATCATGCTCATCATTCAAGGAATTCTCATTAAGTATTTTATAATTTCTTCCTCTACCAATTGAGCACAATTTTCTAAATCCTTATTTTCACGAAAGACATTATAAAGACGATACAAATGATGCAACCTAAACTCCATTTATTTTTTGTAGTTTTCTTTTATAAAACCAAACTAGTGAAAAAAGAAACTAGAAGATTTAATTGCAAGATCTAAAGATATACCTTCAAGCACTCACCTCCCCGGCAACGGCGCCAGAAAATGGTTTGATGTCTACCACGCAACTTTATTCTTGTAGACTTTGTTGGGCCTCCAAGCGCAGAGTTTTGTAGGACAATAGCAACTTTCCCTCAAGTGGATGACCTAATGTTCATCAATCTGTGGGAGGTGTAGGATGAAGATGGTCTCTCTCAAACAACCTTGCAATCAAATACAAGAAATCTCTTGTGTCCCCAACACACCCAATACAATGGCAAGTTGTATAGGTGCACTAGTTCGGCGAAGAGACGGTGATACGAGTGCAATATGGATGGTAGATATAGGTTTTTGTAATCTGAAAATATAAAAACAGCAAGGTAACAAGTGTAAAACAGCAAGAAAAACGTTGTATAAATGCTTAGAAATAAGGCCTAGGGTTCATACTTTCGCTAGTGCAATCTCCTAACAATGCTAACATAGTTGAATAAAATGATCATCTCTCAACGTGCAACAAAGAATCACTCCAAAGTTCCTATCTAGCAGAGAACAATAAGATGAAATTGGTGTAAGTAGTAGAACCACCTCAAAGTTATTCTTTCCAATCAATCTTTTGGGCTATTCCTATAAGTGTCACAAACAGCCCTAGAGTTCGTACTAGAACAACACCAATGATACATCTCAATCAACCCTAATGTCACCTAGATACTCCAATGTCACCTCAAGTATCTGTGGGTAATTTATGTGACATGCATCAAACAATTTCAGGTCTATCATATTCAATCCAACACAAAGAACTTCAAGGAGCACCCGAAGATTTCTATCGGAGAACGTGGTATGAAAACGTGCAATCAACCCCTATGCATAGATCCCCAAGGTCACCGGAATCCGCAAGTTGATGCCTCAACATATATTAAGTGAATCAATAGAAAACCCCAATGTTGCTACGGGTATCCCACGCAAGACATGCACCAAGTGTTCTCAAACCAAAATATTCAATCCAACATAACGAGATCTCATAGGTAAAGATTCAATTCATCACAACAAGGTAGCAAGGGAATAACATCATATCATCTGACTATATTAACAAAGCCCGTGATACATCAAGATCGTGACATCTCAAGAACACAAGAGAGAGAGATTGAACACATAGCTACTGGTACATACCCTCAGCCCCGAGGGTGAACTACTCCCTCCTCGTCATGGCCTCCGCCGAGATGATGAAGATGGACACCGGTGATGCTTTCCCCTCTCCGGCAGGGTACTGGAACGTCTCTAGATTGGTTTTTCGTTGATAGAGAGAGTTGCAGCGGCTTATTTCTAGGGTTTCTGAGATTTATAAGATTTTTGAGCGTTGGAATCACACGCAACGGAGCCACATGCGCCCCACCACATATCACGGCGCGACCTAGGGAGGTCGCGCCCTGATGGCTTGTGCCCCACGGGTGGCTCCCTTCTGGTGGTTCTTTGCTCCAATATTGCTTATTTCCTGCAGAAAAAATCACCAAAAGGTTTCGGGCGATTCCGAGAACTTTCATTTTCTGCACAAAAACAACACCACGGTAATTCTGCTGAAAACAATGTCAGTCCGGGTTAGTTCTAAATAAATCATGTAAAGTGCATCAAAACCATATAAAAGTATTGTAAACACAGGTGAATATGGCATGAATACTTCATAAATTATCGATACATTGGAGACGTATCAAGCATCAAGCTAACAGGCAGGTTTAACCAAGTATTATGGTGGCATATGACGGGTCAAGAGGGATGTTAATAGCTAAACTCGATGAGTTAGAAGCCCCCAATTGATCATATGATCACGGAAAAGCTCTGCATAGGATATACAGGAGACAATGTTACTACTGCAAAATATCTGGGTCCAGATAAGCCGGCTTTATTCCATTGATCATAATATGATGAGCCAATTAAGACAGGATACATATGTTTGAACTGCGCGTCATGGCAGCTAGTCATCTTTGGCAATCTTTAATTTTTCGCCAATAAGGCATGGCACCCATGTTTGAACTGCGCATGGTGGCAACTAGTCCTCTTTGACAACCTTTAATTTTTCGCCAATAAGGTAGCTGCCCCTGGGACCGGGTTATCTTCCCTGCAATGACCCGGGGTTCTTGAATTTTTGAACCCAGCCAAATCTGCCATGTCATGTCTGTGTAGCCCTCGAGTCTTAAGTCGACTCGAGGAGTTAGCTTGAGATTCTTCATACTTGGTTGTGGCATAAACTGGCGTATAGTTGACAGCTGAAAGCCGGAAGTTATTGAAGCCACAGGCGATGTGACGAGTCGATGATCTTCGCGATGCTCATCGAATGTCCTCGGCATATGTCGTTCAATAAAGCCGTTTTTGACCAAATTAAGTTCATATGCCTCTTGAAACATTCTTTGCTATTCTCACTTGGTCCGGCTCTCCTGGCTCCTCCGGGGCCATTTTTTTCTTTGCTGTTGGCTTTTGAATTGCCGGCTCAACGGTGGCCAGCTCAACGGTGGTCGGCTCAACGGTAGTCGGCTCACCTAGCTTCTACATTGCGGTTCCTATGTGGTCAATTTTCCTGTTTCCTTGATATGCTGAAGCAGACCGGACCACAGGGGCGACGGCTTCTGCCCGTCCGTTGGACAACCAGGCGCGGGTGGAAGCTAGCACGGGTTCCGGCGACGTCGCGCAATACATGAATCCAGAAAACAATATCACCTTCTTCTTTTTTGCTCCGGCATTGTTGGAGTAGACCGGGTCGCAAGGGCGGCAGCCTGTGCGCGTCCATCGGGCAGCTTGTACGGGCGGGCGCAACCTTGGCGTGTTGATATAGACGGGACCGCGGGGCAGCGGTTGTGTATGTGTTCACTGGGCAACCCGTGCAGGAGGATACTAGTACGGTCTCCTGGTTTCATTGTAGATTGGACCGCAGGGAAGGCGTGCTACACGTGTGTCCGTCGAGTAGTGCGGCATGGAGGACGCTGGCGCATGATGATGTTGGCGTGAGCTCCGTATTCACGATATAACGTCAACTTTGTAATGAATAATTGTCCTGCGTATAAAAATATTGTAAGGCAGAGTAGTTGTTCTCAGAGGAACAAATATGTACTAATAAAATTAGACTGGATGGATATCACCTGATGTATTTAGATGACAAATGATCCGTGTGTACGTCCGTCGAGATGTCCGATTGATGAGACTCGCCCTAGTATTTCATGCTGCAGACCAATCCACTCCTTTTTTTTACATCTTGTTGAAGTAGACCGGAACATAGGGATGATAGGCTACACGCATTCTCCTCGGACGACGCCTTGTGGCGAGGATGCTGATGCAGCCTCGATGTGTTGAAGTAGATCGAACCACGGAGGCGGCGGCTTGTGCGTGCATCCATCGGGCTGCGCCGTGCGGGGGGATGCCAACGCGGCCTCCGGTGTGTCATTGTAGACTTAACCGCATGGACGGAGGCCTACGCGCTTGTCCACCGGATAGCGTGGCACGAGCGCGGCGCGGGACAAGGCAGGCACGAGCTCCGTATCTGACAATGTACTTCCTCCGTTTCTTTTTAGTGTGCATATAAAGTTTGGTCAAAGTCAAGTTTTATAAAGTTTGACTAACTTTATATTAAAAACTATAAACATTCACAATATGAAATCAATATTATCAGATGCACCACGAAATGCATATTCATACTATATAGTTTTAGTATTATAGATGTTCATATTTTTTATATAAATTTGATCAAACTTTATGTAGTTTGACTTTAACCAAATTTTATATGCGGAGTAAAAATGAATGGAGGGAGTACGACGGGTATGGGCGGGGCACCCGAGTCTCCGACGGAAAATCGCCACACGACGAGTCGATCGAACCGTATATACAGAGTCGGTGGAATAAGGCACAGTGCAATGTGGTTGCACTGTAATCAATTAAACCTTGAAATCCGTGTAGCACTAGATATACTTCGTGACTTATTTAGTCTCCACATGAGGAGCTCTTGGGGCATTCCACCGTGCTCTGCAATTAGTAGAGCTTTGGGTGGAAACAAGCATGGGACGTGGGCCCATGGCTGCCTGCCAACCTCCTTTTTTCCTTGTCTTGTGCAGGCACATGGACTCCGGTCTTCTAGGGCTTGAGGTGCTCCGCGTACACCGCGACAACTAAGAGCATCTTCAACAGACGCGCGCAGGCGCGGCACGTTAAAAATGTTTTACAGCGCGCGTAACTACTTTTTTGCGTCCGAGTAGGCAGTTGCTTCACCAGGCGCTACAAATTTTGTCGCGCCATTTTTTCGCTTCAGCAGACGTGCTATAAATACATCGTGCCACTCATATTTCGACCAACATATCATATTTCATAGCATAAAAACCAACATAGTTCATAGCATAGATAGTAAAAAAAGATATAAAAAAACATAGTTCATAGCTAAAAACGTTAAAAACAAACATAGTTTTATTTTATAGGTACTCGTCGTCCTCCTCCTCCTCGGCGGTGTCGTCGGTGGTGTCCTCCTCCTCCGACGTCGTAAGGAAGGCGTCATTCCACCGATCGTCGTTGGGGTCCCAAGTCGACGCTTCTTTGAGTTCGATGTTGAAGAGCGCGGCCTCCTTCCGCATACGCCTGTCCTCGCGATAGGCGGCTCGCTCCGCCCTCCTCTCTGCCCTCCTTTGCGTGAAGAATTCGCATTCGTCGATGACGTCCTGCGGAAACTGTTGGCGCCACGCCGCTATGACCTGCTCGTCCGTCTCCACGATGCCGAGGTGGTGCTCCCGCCTCCGGTTCTCGCGACGGTCCTCGTCGGTGACGAGCCACGGGGGAGGCGCAAGCCGCTGCGCCCACTCCCGCGTCATCACCTCGGGGAAATTCATGTCCCTGTGAGGCCGCCGGAGGCGCCACGCCGTCGTGTCGGGTCACGATGCACATGATCACCTATGAGGCCACGGGCCCCTTTGTGGTTCGGCGGGGGTGAGGTCACGTTGCACAAAGAGCAGAGGTGGTGAGACAGCACGACGATGAGACACTGGTGTTTTACCCAGGTTCGGGCCGCTGGAAAGCGTAAAACCCTACTCCTGCTTTGGTGGATTGATCGGGGGAACACGAAGCACACGCAGAGCTCAAACCCGGCAAGGTTGCCTTCGGGAGAGCTGCTACGCGAGTACAAGTGTCCAAAAGTTCGTATCTTTAGCTAGGTTGCCTTGGGCCTCCTTTTATAGCTCAAGGGGTGACCATAGTGGCAAAACAGACATTATCTAGTGATAAGATAGCTAACAGTGCGATCATACTGTAACGCCCAAGATGCGATCCTATCCTTATTTTGGCTCGAGGGCCTCAACAGGGATAGAAGCGCATCTCGTCGTTTTGCAAGAATGGATATCATTGCAAGTACATGTAAAGAAGATATGAGTATATGGAATTGGCTTACACTCGCCACAGCTAAATCAAGATCACATCAATACAACAACATATACAATCATCATACAGAAGAGCAGGGCCCGACTACGGACGAAATCAAATGACAAAATGACATCCATCCTTGCTATCCCAGGCTGCCGGCCTGGAACCCATCTTAGATCGATAAAGAAGAAGAAGAACTCCAAATCAAACAAGCATCGCTCTCACGTCAACGCATCGCATTACCTATACCTGCAACAGTTGTTGTAGTAATCTGTGAGCCACAGGGACTCAACAATCTCATTTCCAAGGGTATCAAGACTATTAAAGCTTAATGGGTAAGGTATGGTTAAGTGGTGAGACTGCAGCAAGCACTAAGCATTTATTTGAGTGGCTAACTTACGAGCACAAGAATAAAGGGGGATGATCGTCACATAAACGGACGTGAACTAGTAATGATCTCTAAGAGATCCTAAACACCTACTTAAGAACAAACATAACCCCACCGTGTTCTCTCTCCGTTCAGAAATCACGAGAAGAGACAGTCACGGTTACGCACACGGTTGGTGTATTTTATTTGAGTTTACTTCAAGTTTGCTATGACCGGGTGTTAAACAAAGTTTCCAAGTTGCCACATAACCGCGGGCACGGCTTTCTGAAAGATTTAACCCTGCAGGGGTGCTCCAACTCATCCATCACAAACTAACCACACGCCATGGGAATAACCTCGACCACGAAACCCGTGGTCTCCTTGGCAATTCCGTGGGAAAACCTCAACCTCGAGTTAGCCCAAAGTATCCTCAGAATTCCACGCACAAGACGTTCGAGAAAGGTAAAACAAATCCAGCAAGGCCGCCCGGCGTGTCGACAAACCCGATAGGAGCCGCGTATCTCGTTCTCAGGACACGACCAGATGAGCTAGTGTACAGTGGCCTGATAGACATCACCTGAGTTGCCCCGGTGTGGCCCCGCACAGTGCTCTATTTTGGACCAACACTCATGAGGAGCACTGGCCCGGGTTGTTGATTAATTATCCGCAGGTGCCGGTGGGTCCCTATGCAATTTTAGTTGTTATTAGGCAAATGTAGTACCAATGTTGGGCCTTTCCACACGCATTTTATCCCAAAACGAAAATCAAGGGGGTCCCCATAACAACCCCGAGCATGTTAGGAGCGCTCAATATGGAACATAACACCGGTACACAAGTATCTAGGGCGGCAAAAGTGGAACAAAACACCGAGCAAAAGGCCAAGCCTTCCACCTTTTACCAAGTATATATGTGCATTAAATTAAATAGCAATAATATTGTGATATATCAAAAAGGATATCCATGTTGGCACATGGAAAAAAAATTGCACCTGCAACTAGCAACGCTATAAGAAGGGCTGAGCAAGCGATAACATAGCCAAACAATGGTTTGCTGGGATGTGGAGGGGTTAGAGGCTTTTCATGGCATTTGGGAGGCTTGACAAACAAGTGGTAGGTAGCGAGACAAGCGATAGAAATGAGACATCTAGCATGACAATGATAGTAATGGTATCCAGGGAAATGATCATCTTGCCTGAGATCCCGCTTGGAAGAAGAACAAGTCCATGAAGCAGACGAACCAACGTAGTCGAACGAATCCTCACACTCCGAACGCTTTCGGAACTCTATCGAGAAGAAGCAAACCAGAAACAACAATCAACACACGATCAACACCACAACATATGCATGACATGATGCGCAAACAAACATGATGCATGTCCGTTTAATTATGAAAGGCATGGCAATCACAACAATCAAATACTACACATTAAGTGAAGCTCAATATGCAACGAGTTGCATATTGACAAAACTCCATGTTCGAATCATTTAGTTCACTCTCGTTTATTTACACAACAAGTTTAAATGTTGTTTAACAAGGCAAGAGGTGAAGCATAAGTAAACTAGACATCTAGGCATGTTAAATGAGGTTGGAAACAACATATAGCATTTCCGAAATGACCCCACATATTAATTTCGAAATTGATCCAGATCTGAACTAATCATGTTTTATATTTATTAAACGGGGAATTAAAATGCACAATGATATTCTACTCGTCATTCTAGGCAATTTACATATATAAAACGTTTGAAACGGAGCTACGTACTAAAAGATACGAGAAACACAAGATGCATATGCCATGAATCCAAAATGCATGCAAACGACAACCACAAACATGTTAAATCATGGATGCAACAATATATTATGAAACTACATGAAATTCTAAGCAAGTTTCATGTGCAACATGTTCAAAACGGAGCTACGGTTCAACAATAGCAAGCAACACAAGTTTTAGCTCAAATCTGTCCAAAACAGCAACATGGCATATTGCACACATGAAAACAACAAGCTCCAAGATCCTAAGCATGGCGCAGGAGCATATAACACACACTTCATTTCATCTTAATATATCATACTCAAAAGAATCATGGATCACATGGTAGGAAGCTCACAACATGGCAATAAAATATAGCAGAGTAGGACTTAGTGAAAATAACAGTTTTAACAGAGCAGTTTTATCACGGAGGCATATTGGCAGCAGCAAAACTATATGCTACAGGTCATATATTGGCATGAAACTCTACAGCATGGTAGAGGGCATGATGCACTACAAATCATATCATGGTGGCAAGGTCTAATTATGCATAGAAATATGGCTAGCATCATCACAACATGGCATTTTGAAGAAAACAGATTCCCAGACTTGGTGAAAATTAGAGTAGACATGTGCAGCAGTTTTTAACAGATTGACATGTTGGACAATGAATATAACTATGATGCGAATCCTATACATGGCATCAAAAGACACAACCTGGTAGACAATAACATGATTAACAAAAGACTCCTTGGGAGCAACCACAAAAGACTCCTAGATCAATAGCAAATCACATGACAACATGGCAACAAAATAACAGTTTTCAGACTTAGAAATATTCCACACAGCAATATTTTTATGGCATGTTGGCAACAAGAAAATAACACCTAAACATGGATTTCTATAGCAACCAAAATTACCAGGGCCTAGCACACATGTCCAAGGGCATATCTCATGTTTGCAATTATCCCAAAATATGCATGGATTAATTCTCACAAAATAGACAAAAGAGCATCATAGCCAAAATGACATGCACACAAACTTCCTAAAATGACAAAACTAATTCCATAGATGGATTCAATGGATTTTTCTACCCCGAAATCATATATAACATGCATATGGTATTGTAGAAAAAAATGCCACAATTAATTATGCAAAATGGTAGGTATATTCTATATAACAGAGCGTCGGATAGCTAAACAGTGTGCGAGCGGCAAATAGATCCACGGGGCAAGCTGGGCTAGGGGCTCACCAGAGTGGGCTCGGCCCAGGTCGGTGGGAGGCTGTTGGGCCTGGCACGGCCCAGCTGGCCCACGCGCGGGACGCGGGACCCTCGTCCTCGTCCCCGACCTCCTGCCCGAACGCAGTGTGGTGGCGGCGGGGGCCTTGGGACGAGCGCGGCGGCGCGGCTATGGGACTCCGGCGAGGCAGGGATGGGGTGGAGGCGCAGATCCGGGCGCGGCTCACCGGATCTGCCCGTTCCCGACGACGAGGGGGCCTGGGACGACGCCGGAAGGGAGATCCGGGGCGGGCACGGTGAGGCTGCCGACGGCGGCTTCCATGGCGGGTTGGCGACGGCAGGGACGACCTGGGTCGGGGTCGCCGGCGAGGTCCCGGCCGGCAGCTCCGGCGAGGGACGACGCAGTCGGCGGCGGGGCTGACGCGGGGCTGCGGGCAGCAGGCCGAGTCGGGGCGAGCTCGGGGAGCCGGGCGGTAATGCGGTGCGGGCGCGCTCGGGCCCGGTTCGGCCCGGAGCGGGCCGGAGGCGGGCTCGGGCGGGCCGCGGTGAGGTAGGAGGTGGAGGAGGCGACGTGGCAGGCTGTGGTAGGCTGCAAGCGGCGGCGCGGCGGCTCAGGCGACGACAAGTGGCGTGGTGGAGGTGGCCGGCGCGGAAAACGATGCGGGGTGCGGCTGACTGCGTGGGAGGAGGCTAGGGTTGGCATGGATTTCGAGGCAGGGGAGGGAGGAATCTATTTCTGGAAGGGGGCATCCTTTATAGCAATGGGGGCTAGGGTTAGGGGGTTTTCACCCGTTTTCGAGCCGTTCGATCTCGATCGGACGGCTCGGAAGCGGAGGGGGTTGCTAGGTGGATTGTTGGGCTGTGTAGAGGGGGTGTTGGGCTAAGATGAGAGGGAAGTTGTGGCCCGGCATCGCGTTTTTGAAATACCGAAAACGCGTGATATTTAACCGATGACGGCGCTTCTACGTTCGTCCGTTCGGGTATCAAACGACCTCCGATTGCTATGAAATTTGGCAGGCAGCCTACCTACAATATAACAAGACCGCTCACCAACTTTCGATCCAATCCGAGAATATTTTATACGCACTTTTAAAAACAACATTTCATCGATGCCGCGGGCGCGTGCGTGTGTGGTTGGTCTCGAAACGGTCGACGACACGAACGAAGAGAACCAACGACTACGAACGGAAGCAAGTTTTCAAAAATGAGTGATGATGCTATGCAGATGATGCGAATGATGCGATGATGAATGCAACAAACAAATGAATCACACGACGACAATGGAATAAAGGGGAATCTTCTGGAGCATCGGTCTCGGGCTGTTACACATACCTAACTCTGGCATTCAGGACAAAATGCCATAAATGCTAGTCTAGGTGGCGTGCGGGGATGCATCCCCGGCAGGCTTCTCCCACTGCTTTGGCTAACTATTGCTTAGTATCTTGACACGCCTCTGGACGGGTGTCGAACGGGCGTAATCTGCCTCCCACCGAGTCGACACGTACTTAGTGAGAGCCACTTAGCCACCTGAGGGCTCGACACCACATCGACAAATGACTGGTGTTGCGATGAGGTGGAGCGGTGGCCGATCGGCTCGCGCGTGCCGGGGAATGGCTTGCCGGATCTTCCTAAAGATGGGTGCGCCTCGGTCCCCGACAGGCACCGGGGATGTGCCTGGCGCGACTCGGGCCCATTCTGGGCCGTTGCATCGACCTTGCCGGCGTTGCTTAGCCAGCGTAGGTTGCTTCTGCCGGAGTCTTGGTCTTGAATGTTGGTTTCGTCTTCTTGATGCGCTCCTTGATCTCACGTAGAGCGGCTGGACTGGTTTTGACGGGGCAGCAGCTTTCCCTGGCAGCCTTAGGCTATCGGGTCGGAGGCTTATCGCCCGTGCACAAGTCAATGGGAAATAAACACCCATGTTTGTGTACCCCGACAAAAGCCCCCGGGCCTGAGCCATACGTGTCACTTGGCATCGTTGGGTTAGGCCCCAAACAGTGCACAGACACGCGTCGAAGAAATGTTGCCTTCACGTCCTTGGTCACGACGACTTGTCAAACCCACGTCCACTCTGCGTAATTACCGCAGGTCGTGGGGTCGTGGAGCCGTTGGAGAGTAAAAAAACGCCAGTGAAAGAAATGAAATTTTTCCGAAAAGACAGCGAAGAGCCAGCCCCCGCACGGGTTCCCAATAAAAGGGTAACACACAGGGGTGTTGCTCGTTCGCGTCCGTTTCTCCTTCCTTCATCTTCCTCCTCAGCCAAGAAGCCGCTTCCGCCGCTGCCACTCGCCCACCAAGCGCTGCTAGATCCTCTACCGCCCTTGAGAGTCCAAGAGATGGGGCGAAAGACGAGCGCTGTGAAGGGGAAGCAGACGGCCGCGCCGGCGGACCCGGCGGCTGAAGAGAGGAAAAGGAAGGCAGGAGAGCTGGAGAGGCGGCGATAGAAAGATGTGGTTTTCTCCCCGTCGAACCTGGACGGCAACGCCTTGATCGCAAGGTATGCCTATATGTGGGGGAGGGAAACCAATGGGCATGGCGCGCCCGTAGTTCTGCCGAACAGCCCCAAAGAAAAGACACCATCAGATTCATACCGCTTCTTCTGCGCGTACTTTCTCTGTGGCCTCTCCTCCCCCTTCTCTGATTTCTTTTGCGTCATGATGACGGTGTATGGATTCCACCTCTTGGATTTCAAGCACAATGCAATGGCATGCATGGCGATCTTTCGCCCATCTATGCAAGAATTTTGTTGGAGTTGCCCCCAGTGTGGATTTGTTCAGACACTTCTTCGTCCCTCGGATAGAAGACAAATCCCACCGTTCGGGGAACATAAGCCGGATTCCTCGGTGCCGGAGGGAAGACTGGGATTACCTCCCTGGCCAGCAACGCGGGAAGTGGGAAGAGTGGAGGGGCGACTGGTGCTGGATCAAGGATGAAGAAGCCCCCGAGTTCTGCTCGACGTGGACTAGATGTGTCACGCGCGGCAGCGACTGGAGTAAGTTGGGCCTCACCGACGACAGGCTCCGCCCGGCGCTGAACAGGATTACCCATCTGAAAGCTGCCGGGATGACCATCGAACATGTGGGGGCCGACTTCCTCCAGCGCCACATTCCGCCGCTTTAGAGGAGGGACAGGTTTGCATGGGAGTACAACGGTGCTGCCGACAGGATGAGGCTGTACCCAGGCCCCGCCAACAACCTGACGGTTTACGACCATGGTTGGTTGTGCGAGAAGTTGTTCGGCCATCTCGGGCCGTTCTATTTGCCGGTAAGAGTTGTTCCCCTGCATCTCAATTCCGCCCGGAGTCAGATTTTGCAATGGATGCCCGACTGCAATGCCTCCGGAGTCAAGCCTGATTGGGAGCTGCCTACCCTGGATGACGAGATAGATTGGGTCTCTCGCTTGGAAGAAAGAGCTTCCAAGGTGGAGGACAATCTGATCAAGCCAACTACCAGGGCGGAGGAGGCATTCATTGCCGCTCGGATTGACGAGGACGAGAAGGTCAGAGCCGCCAAGAAAATGGGCTCCGGGGAAGAGGAAGAGGAGGAGCCCGAGGGTGATGATTCTTCTGAAGAGGGGAGCAAAAAGCGCACCATGGAGGAGGCTGTCGGGTTCGAATCTGTCGGGGCCGGGGCTTCCCAAGCCGCGGCAACAGGAACCCAAGAGGGGGTGAGACAGAGGAGGCGAAGGAGCCGGAGGTGGAGGAAGAAGGACTCGAAGTGGGCCCTCAAGATCCAGAGCCAGGGGGCCGCCTCCGCAAGCATGTCAACCAAGAGTCAGCGGCCCCTGCGTCTTCGCGGAGCACCCAGAAGGTGAAGAAGACGACCACCAGGGGAGGCAAACACGACACAGCATTCCGCCATTCCCTTCGCCTCTCTCGGGCTAAGTCTCCTCCCGCCAAGCGACGGACGGTCACGGGGGTGGACCCCAGTCCCCCGGCAAGCCCAACTTCTCCGCCAAGTTCGACCCTGCCGGAGGTCCCGGTCCCACCGCCAAGCCCCGCTCCTCCAACTTTGAAAAGGGGCAGATGAACTCTGCCACCTGCCTCATACGAGCTGGGCTCCATGCTCATCGCCCCAGAGTGAGTTACTCAATTATGATCGTTGTCAATGTTTTCTGTCCTTGATTTCTTGACTGGTCTTGTATAGCTAAATCTGACAGGGATAGGGAGACCCTTGCGCATTGAGCAAAACGGGTCAAATCCGCGGCAGGGCCGGTTTCCGCGGCAGACATGAGCCTGGCAGGAGGCGTTGAGAAAGATCTTGCGCCTAGCCCCCGATCCAGCCATCTTCGCGAAACCCTAGGGCAGACCTTGTTTGCTGGCGGGGATGAGGAAGGGCATCTTCCCACACCTGACAGGGAGATGGGAGAGAGCTATCAAGGAGGGACTCGCCAGGGGGAGCCCTCCTTCCAAGATCCCTCGTCGACCATCGCCTGTGGGGAGGAGTCGCCGGCAAGGGCCTCCACTGAGGGGTTTGCCCGTGATGAGGTCACCACCGAAGGGGTGGTGACAGACCGCACGCCAGCAACCAATGTTGCCGGGGAAGAGGATGCCCCTCCTCAGCAACCTCCATCGGGTAACCCACTTGCCTGCGTTTTCACTTCCCCCTTTTCTCTCTTCTTGTGTGATTCCTGACTTTTATTTTTCCGCTTACTGCTTTTGTTCGCAGCTTCGCTACTTGAAGAGCCTGAGTTGCTGGAAGAAGTGGCCGGCATTGGAAAAGATGTTGATGGGGAGGCGATGAAGATTACTGCCGCGGAGGGCCACGGGCAGGTTGCCGGGGATGTTCAAGAATCCTCAGAAAGAACGGAATCGACCCCCGGCGGCGCATCTGGCCCGGATATAGTCATTGAGGAGAAAACTCATCTCCAGTCCATGGGGCCCTTCACTTCGAGCTATCCTCTGGCCTCGGCTCTGCAATCTCCCCTGACCAAACTGGCTCTGGTCACTGCTCAACTTGGTCCCACAACTCCTGGTTCATCCTTCTCAGTGGGCACGGACTTTGATGAGGAAATCAGACGGATACTGGTGCCGCTGTCTCAGAGGGTTGAAGAAGTTGATGGTTCCACTGATGGCGCCAGAGATTTGGCTTTCTTGGAATCCATGGCGGTAGGGCTCAAGGATATGCAGAACAGGTACAGCCTCAAATGGCAGGCGGTCAAGGAGCAACGCGACTCGGCCGAGCTCGTGGACCAGCAGCTGAGGGATAAAGGGAACGAGCTACAACGGTGGTATAACCAGCAGGTCCTTTCTCTTAAGAGGCAGTATGAGACGCTAGCCATGGCCAAGGAGGACGTTGCAGCCCGGGAGACTCGACTGGTGGAGCGCGAAGCGCTTCTGAACACCAGAGAGACAACCATCTCCTCCCGGGAAGGGGCCCTCGAAGCTACTCTCCACGTCAAGGACGAGGAGTTGGAGGCCCGTGTTCAGCAACGCACCAAGGAGCTGGAGGACGGCCACAAGGCCACTCTCGATGCGCTCTCTCTGGAGTCCTCGGCCCAACTGAAGAAAGTGGCCGACGAGCTTGCTGCCGCATCTACCGCCAAGACCAATCTCGAGGCCCAACTGAGCAAGCTGTCGGAAGACCTTGTCGGGAGCAGCAAGGAGATCGAGGCCCTCAAGGAGGAAGCGCGGGAAGTGAAAGCCACTCTGGAAGGGGCGCAATCACAGCATTCCTCCAAGAGCCAAGATCTCGACGCCGCCAATGACACCATCTCCAACATGAAATCCAGGCTTGCCTCTTTGGAGAAAGACATTGAATCTGTCGGTGTCCGCGAGAAGCTGCTGCTGACAGACCTGACCAATGCGAAAACCCTCCAAAGAGATGCGGAAGACAAGCTGGAGAACCAGATTCAGCAGCGCGACCTCTGGATCAAGAGCATGATTGACATCGCCGAGCGCCTCACTACTCAGATTGCGAGTATGGACATGAAGCGTTGGGCCTTCTCCGTCGGCAAGCACGAAGTTCCAAGCGTCAAGCTGACACTCTTCTTCGAAGGCCTGATCGAGGGGTTGAAGATGTACCAGGATGATAGGGCCGCCTACTTTGCCAACGAATCCTGGAAGCTGGCTCGCAACGCTCTCTTCCTGGTCCTGAGCAACCTCGCCTTCTTCCACCCGGATCTCGACATCTCCGATGGTTTCAAGAAGCTGCCGCCGGGCACCGACACCTCTGCTGCCGTGAAGAAGGCCGGTCCCCTTGCTGACAGGGTCCTCTCAGTCCCAAGGACCCAGGGGAGTCGCCGGGGTTAGCCTTGAGTCACCCTTGCTGCCGTGTTGTCCTGTACTTAAGACACAATTTGTATCCGGTATTAGATTATGCACTATCTTTTCTTTAATGTTTGCTAAACTGATGTCTTTATGTAAACGCATGCTATCCCCCTCGCTTTCCTACTGGCATTCGTATAGTCGTTTTCTTTGCGCGCTCTGGTTCCCGCCAACAACGTGCTTTGAGGAACGGGTCCTTAGCATTCTGCTGGCAAGGACACACTGCCGGTGAGTTTTTCCTCGACGATGTTTGATGTTGCCGCATGCTTTGTTGAGCGGACTCGAAACAAACCAAGGGCGCAAACAAATACGGTAAGGTTTCATTGCGCACAAGACTCGACATACGAAACCTTGGTTGCTAGGGGGGAATATACAAATGCGAGCTTTAATGAAAGTTGATAATCATGTCTACTTAGCTTTCAGCATGGCCCCCCTTCCGTTATGGCGCGTATTTATCCACGCACACTGCCCCTTCCTCCATTCACGGCCGCTCCCTCCTCTTCGCGTTTCCTGGTGAATACATGCACGTGTACCCACCTTTGCCCTGAGATGAAGGGAAAACGAAGAGGGGCAAATGGAGAACTTGGGAGCCCGTTAGTTATGAGTACAATCCACGGCCTAGGCGCGTGGCGAGGCGCTGGTTTTATAGCGCGCGCGCGTCGTCACGCGCCAAAACTACCGCGCGCCCCCGCTTTTTCCCCGCGCATGCCGGTTTTTTTTTTGCACGCCACTTTTTCCCGCGCGCGCTAAAAGCGTTGTTTTTCGCGCGCGTGCGCTTTATTTGGCGCGTCCTTTGGAGATGCTCTAAGATGTGTGGATGATTTTTGTAGGGACTCCGAGCGCTCTCGCTAGATCTCATAGGTCCCATACAACGACTGTTAAATTTCTTTTCTCCTCGGTATCGGACCTACATCAATTGGATCGGCTTTGACTAATTCTTCCAAACGGACGTGGTGGCGATACTTCCGATTAGGAGACAAATCGGTAGACTTTTTGGATCACAAACGCTATCAACCTTAGCGAAACGGCGAAACATCGTAGAACTGTAGCTGCCGCTCATCGGTTGCAGATCCAAATTTTCCATGATTGATCACCCGGTATTTTTTATGCTGCCCATCTTGATCTCCCCTAGCTCGCTTTTGCTGACTTTTCTTGTTCCGATTGATGAATTTGAAGTCGATGTAAATCCTTTTGAATCGGTTTTTTTTCTTCATCCAGCCAATCGCAAACTTCTCGATCTTTGGAAGAGCTTCCCTTCAAGAACTCAACGCCACCGTGCACGACCCCACGGTGGGCGTCAACTATCATGGTTTTGTCACGGCTGATGTCCTCGTAGGAGAACTTAGGTGTGGGACCATCGCAACTAGGTGGTAGCTTGAACGGGGTTTGTCGTGGTTTTGTCACGGCAGATGTCCCCGTGAAAGGACTTAGGTTCGAGGCCATCGCTAAGGCGGTGAGCTCGAAGGGGTTGATCAGAATCGGGAGACAAGGGTTACCCAGGTTCGGCCCCTCGGAAAGAGGTAAGAGCCTACGTCCTGCTTTGTGTTGTATTGATTGGGTATCGATTACAAGGGAGCGAGTTCGCTTGACCTAGCTATCGATCAGTTCTTTCGTGGCCTAAGCCGCCCAGGTAACCCGCCTTTATATACACAGGTCAAGGCCCTGGGCTTACAAGAGTCCGGGTCGGGTTATACTTGATAACCGACCTCACCTCTAACTACTCATGCCTTGTCTAACAAACCGCCACCGGCGGCTTACGCCATCGGGTTACATCTTGTCTTCTGGCTCCGGGCCTCCAGGCCCATTGAGTAAGCCTGCACCAAACCTTGTTGTAAGCCGCCAACCGCATGACCCGGCCCCACCTCGGTGGGTCTTGCCACAGGGTTATATCCCCAACATTAGGCCCCAGATTGATTTGAACCTGTTCATGTCAATCTCCAAGTTTTCTGGTTGGCGAGCCTTGCCTTCTCTGATAATCTTCATGACCCGCTGAAAATGGGCGGTCGTTGCTTCTGACAAGCTTTCATGACCCGCCGTGACATCATCAGAAAAAACAAAAAAGATTCCCCTGACGTCAGAGCGGATCTTTTTTCATTAATATGACCAGCCCGAGAATCGAGGCGTCTTCTTAGTTTAATCATCACCGTGCTCCCTCGATTCCCGCACCTGACCGTTTGTGAGACCATTATAACCTTATAAATAAGCACGAGGGGCTGTCACTTTCATTTTTCCCCGCCGCCACCTTCTTCTTCTTCCTCCGAATACCCGCGCCGCCGAAGCCAGCCGCGCCGTTTGTTCCTCGCTGTCTTCATCGACACCGGCCGCTGCATCAACCTGAGACTGTCCAGAGCTTTCGCGCATTCGTCCGCACCCTTAAGGTTCTATCTCTGCCCCTTGTCAGATCTGCATTAGGTTTCTCCCGAATTCATCGAGTTCTTCAATGTTCATCACCGCTTATAAGAACGTTCTTCACCGATTAGATGGAAAGCACCTTCTCTAAAGCCTTATAACGCTGCCGAAATCACGCGGTCGTCCGCTCCATAATCATGCCACACTCATTGTAGATCTGCAGCTCGTTTTAATCTGTACAGAGGCCGTCTGTTCTTCCACTGGTCCTTTAGGGTTAGAATTATTTTTCTTTTTCCATCGCCCGTAGATCTTGAATCCATAGCCGTGGTTGCAGAATCTGTTTCTCAACACTTAGCAATTTTTCAGTCTGCGCTGATAAACTTGACCCGCCGTAAAGCTGCCAGCTCACGCTGTCATACCGCAAATAGCTTTGGCGGCTCATAATTTTATATTGACCCGCCAAACGCTGTCACCATTTCCAGTCATAGCGACCTTGGTCAGAATGTATTTTTAACCCGCCGAATATTCATGTCTTCCCGCAGCTTCATAAGCCGCCACCATGTCTAAAACTCCGTCCACCTGCAACTGGGTAAAGTCTGGAGTGACCAAAGAGTCACTCAAAGAATTTGTCACCATGAGAGTTCTGCCGGCTCAGGATATTATCCACTGGCGGGTTCCAGGCAATGAGACTACCCCTAAACCCAAAGATGGGGAAGTCATTGTCTTCACAGACCATCTTCTTCGTGGCTTCTCCCCGCCCGGGTCCAAGTTTTTCCGGGACGTCGTACACGCATTCAAACTGCACCCCCAAGACATTGGCCCGAATTCTGTCACCAATATGTGCCAATTTCAAACTTTTTGTGAGGCCTACCTTCAAGAGGAACCGTCCGTCGGTCTCTTCAAAGAGTACTTCTACATCAACCGCCAGACAGAAATGGCAGACGGGTTAAGCCTTGAGCTCGGGGGCGTCACTCTTCAGACACGGAGGGACGTACTCTTCCCAGCAGCAACTCTGCCGAGTCACCCCAAAGAGTGGAACAAGACGTGGTTCTACTGCCAAGACACTTCACCAGAGGGGGAGAACCCACTGCCGGGTTATCGTCCCTACCGTCTTAGCACGGATACAGAGTTTCCAGACCGGATGTCAGCCACCGGACGTGCTCAATATGCCTCCACTTTCTCAAAAGTCAGGGCCCTGTTGGCCAACGGGTTGACGGGTGTTGATCTGACCCGCTGCTGGGTTTCTTGGAGGATTCTGCCATTGAGCCGCCGCGGCGCCTTAATGTGCCAATATACTGGTAAAGTGGACGACCCTCAACGCTTCAACCAGACCCCCTTAAAAGACCAGGATCTCAATACTATCGTCAAGTCTTTGCTGGGGGAATCCTTAGCCGCCTGCAGCAAGACGAGTTTGAATCCCTTCTATGTACTTAACCCGGCTCCGGATGTAAGTCTTTCCATCCTAACCCTCATCCATTCTTTTAATGTTATACTTTACATACTATATTAAACCTTTTCTACCAACATGCTTTGCCATGCGTAGGCCGGCTCTTCCTTCTGGAAAAAACTGTTGCCCCCTACTCTGAAGAAGAAAAACAAGGTCCCCAAGACGACCAAATCTAAGGCGCCAACTCGTCGGAAGAGGCAATCATCCGAAGATTTGTTCGAGTTCAATGACTCAGAGGTAGAACTTGACCCCCTTGGCCTTCTCTTTATGCAACTCATTGATGACGATTACTCACAGGAAGAAGCAGAAACAAGTCATGCCGACGTTGCTGAGGTAACCATTGTCTCCTCTGACTCGGATCTTTCACCAGTAAAGAGAGTACGGCGGGCTGTACAGAAGGTAAAGAGTTCCCATCCTTTTGCTCACTTGAGTCCTAACTTTCTTTTGAAGAAACAGCAAGACGACAGCAGACGTCAGACCCGGAGCACCGGCTCTGGAGACCTTTTAGCCGGCTTACCCAATGTGCCGACCCCCCGAAAACAGTGCACTGAAGTACTTTCTTGTCTTTAACTTATTCTTCCTGTATGCTATCCTTGCAGCTTATCAGTGTTTAACAATGCTAACTTTTCTAGGACTCGCCTCCTTCTTCCGGCGACTCAACTGCTTCAAAGTTGCCACCCCTTATCATCAACCAAGGGTAAGTATTTTTATGTCCCACTCTTTGTACTAACAATCCATCCTTGCTCATTGATGTGTAACTTTAACTTTGCTTCACAGGGCTCAAGCCAAACGGAGAAAAACTGGCGGGTCAGCTGCCGCTCCTGATGTTCCAGAGCCGGCAATTCCAAAGCCAAGCATCCCTGAAGCTCATGTTGAGCCTTCTGAAACCGCCAAAGACACTCATGAAGAAGCCCCTCAGCACAATGAACCGGCGGATATGGATGTTGAGGCTCCTGAAGCCCATCCAGATTCTGCTCCTAAGCCGCCCAGCCCCTGGCCGTCAACTGAAGATATGACTTCTCATGAAGAAGTCACTGTCACCGGGGCGGCTTACAAATCTCCGGCTCCTTCACATGTGCTATCAAAGCATATCAATGAAGACGCGGCGGCTCCCTCTAAAGAAGAAAAGACTCCATCTGATCTTTCAAATTTGGAGAAACTTACTGCCGACGAATTGCATCCCGGCTATCTGAGTCGTCTGTTTGCCAGCCGAGACATGGAGGCCAACTTGGTCGCCAAGATGAAGGAAAAATACGAGGTACTTCACTTCCCTTGCCTCTTCCATGTATATACTTATGTAGCCCCCAAGAACCGGTTGATCTCTCCAAAAAGGTCAGCCGGGTCTTCAATCACTTGTTTATCTTTCGTAAAATCGCCGTGTAGCCCCCAAGGGCCGGGTCATTACCTAAGTAATGAGCCGGCACTCAATCCTAGATTAAGAGCCAAGTGTAGCCCCCAAGGGCCGGGTTATTACCAAGTAATGAGCCGGCACTCAATCATAGATTAAGAGCCAAGTGTAGCCCCCAAGGGCCGGGTTATTACCTAAGTAATGAGCCGGCACTCAATCATAGATTAAGAGCCAAGTGTAGCCCCCAAGGGCCGGGTTATTACCTAAGTAATGAGCCGGCACTCAATCATAGATTAAGAGCCAAGTGTAGCCCCCAAGGGTCGGGTCATTACCTAAGTAACGAGCCGGCACTCAATCATAGATTAAGAGCCAACTGTAGCCCCCAAGGGCCGGGTCATTACCTAAGTAATGAACCGGCTCTATAAGAAAGAGCTGGGATACATTAGCCCCCAAGTGTCAAGTATATTGCTTGCAATCTGCTTGGGACTTGTAATCATTGTACCAAACTTTTGACATAAACTGTGTGAGCCGGACCGGCGGCTAAAAACTGACAACCTTGCACTGTCATGACTTGTCCTGTGCAGGAATCTTTGAACGCCGCTGAGTCGACCGTGTCAGACCTGAAGAAGAATCTGGCACTACAACAGGAAGGCCGAGCAGAGACTGACGCCAAGTATCAACTTGCTTTGACGGAGCTGGATGTTATCAAGGCTGAACTTAAGTCACTCAAAAAATCCGCTGAAACGAGCCAAGCCGCCCTGACAAAGCGCGCTGAAGACGCAGCAGGCCATCTCAAAACGGTAACTGATGAGCTGAACAACTTGAAAGGCCAGATCTCTCGTATGATCGGAGCCGTCTTTGGTAAGCATTTTTAACCTTCAATATTCAAAAAGGTACTTTTCAATAATCTTCTCTGGCGGTTTATAAGTTTTGACATGTTTGTAGGTGAACGAAGCCGCCAGCTGTCAGATAACAGCCTGTTGAAACTCAAAGCTTTATACTCTCTTTCTGAACAGCTCTATGCCGGGTCACTTTTCACTATTAAAGCTGTGATGACTGAAAGGGGTGTGCCAAAGTTTATGAAGGGCGTGCTAGAAGTCCTCTCTACCATCCCGCAGCAGATAGAAGAGCTGAAGAGATCAGCCGCCCGTAAGGGCACAATAGCCGCTCTGAGCCGGTCGCTCGCTTATGCCCCGGAGCTTAACCCGGCTGAAATGATGGATGGCTTCCCTCAACTGAAGGATGACGGCTCGGAGTTTACACAAGAAGATTACTCTCACTATCATAAGGCGTCCCGGGTTCTGGCAAGCTGGCTGGCCGCAGAGGCTGACCTGGCAGTATATCAGGCGGCTTACACTGAAGAGAACAAACGTGTTTGAGGGCCCACCTTCGAAGCCAAGAGCCTAATTCCTCAACGCCGAAAGCACCTCTTTGCTTCTGATGTTGACCCATCTCCGATCATGCACGATGAAGCCAAGTTTGAAGCTTTAACCAACTGCAATTGGGATGTGGACAACCTCCAGATCCAGAAGACCGAAGACCCGGCGCAGGATGACCCGGCGGCGAGTTAGAGAAAAACTGTTGCATCATGTGAAGGTAACCCGGCCTTGTCTAACCCGCCGGGTTAGAAATTGCTGAAAAAACTTGAAGTCTGCAACTTTTGGGCATTTTGAACAGCCTTGTAATAGCAGTAGGAAAACATTTAACCGCCAGCTCTTGTGCTTTTGATGCACTGTTTTAAGCTTCTTCCGGCTACTTAGCAAATTCGTCTTTGATACATAATCGTTTGACTGCCTTGATGCGCCGGGCGGGTTATACTCCCTGAGCAATACCAAGCTGGAATTATCCAAAACTTAGAATCTTATCATGAGAATACCTACAAAAAACAAGTAATTTGTATGCCTCGTCCTATAAGCCGGCTTTAAAGGCACGGCAGGACAAGATAACTCTTGTTTTTATGAAAAAATTTGTGTTGTTTCCGAAGAAACTAGGCGGAAAGCCTAAAGAAAACTTGTAAGCCGGCTCTCACGTGACATAAATCCGTCGTTTAAACTTTAGCAAGTTCAGGGTCTTTAAAAGATTGACATTGCTAAAAGTACGAACGGGCCACATAGCGGAGGGGTTACGGCAGACAAGACGAGTTTATCCTAGCTCACTGTAAGCCGGCTCTCTCGTGACAAAAGCCGACGTTTAAACCTTGACAAGTTCAGGGTTTTTGTGCGAGAATAACTTATAAAAGTTCAGGGTCTCTTATCAAGAATAACTGTCAAGCGTTCGGCGGGTCACATGGCGGAGTAGCAAGTTGCAAACAGGCAGGTTTAACTCGAACATGGCATATAAAGCCGAGCCAAGAGGGTATGTAAGCTAAACCCATAGGGTTGGAAGCCCCCAAGTGACCTGATTAAGGATCAACTCCGTTGTATGACACTTTCAGTGCGGAGAAAATAGCAGAGGCCCCTAATCATGGGGATGCCAACTTTATTATATCATAAAAGATGGTATGTACAATGACAGGAATATGTACATTGATGAGAGCCGGACTGACGGCTTAAGTATAGTATGGCCGAAGGTGAGCAATATTCCATGGCCTCTTGGTCTCTTCACCAGAAGTGCGAGACTTGTCACTTTCCCGTACATCAATGAGATAATAGGAACCATTGTTGAGATTTCTGCTGATCACAAATGGTCCTTCCCAGGGAGGTGACAACTTATGCATATCTGACTGGTCTTGAATCAGCCGGAGTACTAAGTCGCCTTCTTGGAACGTCCGGGTCTTGACCCTGCGGCTATGATACCGACGCAGGTCTTGTTGATAAATCGCCGATCGAGCTGTTGCAAGATCCCGTTCTTCGTCCAAGGCATCCAAAGCATCCTGACGCTCTGCCTTGTTATCACTTTCCATGTAAGCCGCTACTCTGGGCGAGTCATGACGGATATCGCTGGGGAGAACAGCTTCTGCGCCATAAACCATGAAGAAAGACGTATAGCCTGTAGAACTATTAGGGGTGGTTCTTATGCTCCAAAGAACAGACGGCAACTCCTCCACCCAACAACCCGGTGTGCGCTCCAAAGGAACCACAAGCCGGGGTTTTATACCTCTCAAAATTTCCTGGTTAGCATGCTCAGCTTGACCATTAGACTGCGGGTGAGCTACTGAAGATACATCAAGATGGATATGCTCCTCATCACAGAACTCCTTCATAGCCCCCTTAGACAAGTTAGTGCCATTATCAGTGATGATACTGTGAGGATAACCAAACTAAAAAATCAGCTTTTTGACGAACTGAACTGCTGTTGTTGCATCGCACTTGCTGACCGGCTCAGCCTCGACCCACTTAGTAAACTTGTCAACCGCCACCAAGAGGTGGGTCTTTTTGTCCTTAGACCTCTTAAAAGGTCCTACCATATCAAGCCCCCAGACTGCAAACGGCCAGGTGATTGGAATCATCCGTAGCTCTTGAGCCGGCACATGGGCATGTCGCCCAAATTTTTGGCACCCGCCACACTTAGTGACCAAATCCTCTGCATCTTTATGAGCTGTTAACCAGTAAAACCCGTGTCGAAAGGCCTTGGCCACCAATGATTTTTACCCGGCGTGATGACCACAATCGCCAGCATGGATTTCTTGCAAGATCTCACGGCCCTCATCAGGAGAAACACAGCGCTGAAAGACACCAGTCACACTGCGCCGATGTAACTCGCCGTTGACAATAGTCATAGACTTAGACCGCCTTATGATCTGCCGTGCCAGAGTCTCATCTTGAGGTAACTCGCCGCGGGTCAGGTACGCCAGATAAGGCAACGTCCAATCATGGATCGCACGAAGAGCCGCCACCAATTGCCCTTCCGGGTCAGATATAGCCAAATCCTCCTCCGACGGTAACTTGACCGATGGGTGATGCAACACGTCCAAGAACACATTAGGCGGCACCGACTTACGCTGAGACCCCAGCCTTGATAACGCGTCAGCCACCTCATTTTTCCGCCGGTCAATATGATCCACCTGATAACCTTTAAAGTGGCCAGCAATAACATCAACCGCCTGACGATAAGCCGCCATACGAGGGTCCTTAGAATCCCACGTGACAGAGACTTGTTGAGCCACCAGGTCTGAGTCGCCAAGACATCTGACCCGGCTCAAATTCATCCCCTTGGCCACACGGAGCCCGTGAAGCAAAGCCTCATATTCTGCTGCATTGTTAGTACAAGGAAACATTAGCCTCAAAACATAACAGAATTTGTCACCTCGTGGGGAAGTTAAAACAACTCCAGCCCCCGAGCCTTCCAATTGCCTGGAACCATCAAAGTGAATCGTCCAATAGGTATTGTCCGGCTTTTCCTCAGGTATTTGACACTCTGTCCAGTCATTGATAAAATCCACCAGGGCTTGAGATTTGGTAGCCGTCCGGGGCACATATTTTAAATTGAGAGGCCCAAGTTCAATTGCCCACTTAGCAATCCTGCCAGTAGCTTCTCTGTTTTGAATGATATCCCCCAAAGGAGCAGAGCTGACCACTGTAATTGGATGCCCGAGGAAGTAATGCTTCAGCTTGCGATTGGCCATGAATACACCAAGTACCAGCTTCTGCCAATGTGGGTATCTCTGCTTGGATTCCATCAAGACCTCACTGACATAATAAACCGGCCGCTGGACTGGGTACTCCTTACCCGCCTCCTTGCGCTCGACCACAACTGCAGCACTGACGGCTTTGTTGTTAGCCGCCACATATAAGAGCAAAGGCTCCTTCTCCACGGGAGCAGCTAAAACAGGCGGCTCAGCCAGCTGTTTTTTAGGTGCCTCAAATGCCTCATTAGCCGCATCGCTCCAGACGAAATCGTCTGTCTTCTTCATCATCTGATACAGAGGAATGACCTTCTCACCCAGGCGGCTTATGAACCGGCTCAGTGCAGCAATACGACCCGCCAGGCGCTGAACATCATTAATACACGCCGGCTTAGACAAAGAAGTGATGGCCTTTATCTTGTCCGGGTTAGCCTCAATGCCACGCTCAGAGACCAAAAATCCCAAGAGCTTGCCTGCGGGTACACCAAACACACATTTTGCCGGGTTAAGCATCATCTTGTAAACCCGCAGATTATCGAAGGTTTCCTTCAAATCAGCCAGCAAAGTTTCCTTCTTCCTTGACTTGACCACAATATCATCCACATAAGAATGAACATTGCGCCCAATTTGACCATGAAGACAGTTCTGTACACAACGCTGGTAAGTCGCCTGGGCACTCTTGAGCCCGAAAGGCATAGACACATAGCAGAAAGCTCCAAAAGGCGTAATGAAAGACGTCTTCTCTTGGTCTTTGACTGCCATCTTGATCTGATGATAACCTAAATAAGCATCCAGGAAGCATAAACTCTCACAACCCGCCGTTGCATCAATGATCTGATTGATACGGGGGAGAGCAAACGGGTCAACCGGACACGCCTTGTTAAGATCCGTGTAATCCACGCACATGCGCCACGTGCCGTTCTTCTTGAGTACCAACACCGGGTTAGCTAACCATTCCGGGTGAAAAACTTCAACGATGAACCCTGCTGCCAAGAGCCGGGCCACCTCTTCCCCAATAGCCTTACGCCTCTCCTCATTGAAGCGAGGGAGGAACTGTTTGACCGGCTTAAACTTAGGATCCACATTAAGGTGGTGCTCAGCGAATTCTCTCGGTACACCCGGCATGTCAGAAGGCTTCCATGCAAAGATGTCCCAATTCTCATGGATGAATTCGATGAGCGCGCTTTCCTATTTGGGATCCATATTGGCCCCAATAGTGAACTGTTGTGATGAGTCGCCAGGCGTGAAATCCACTAGCTTGGTATCTTCTGCCACAAACTTGAAGGGCGGCTCAGATTCCGTGCTAGGCTTCTTGACCGGGGTCATATCTGCCGGGTCAACATTCTCCTTATAAAACTTGAGTTCCGCCTCAGCACAACTCGACTCTGCATATGCTGCATCACCTTCCTCACACTCAAGAGCAATCTTCCGATCACCATGCACAGTAATCGTCCCCTTTAACTCGGGCATCTTGAGCTATAAGTAAACATAGCAAGGCCTAGCCAAGAACTTGGCGTAAGCCGGTCACCCAAACAAAGCATGGTACGGGCTCTTGATTTTGACCACCTCAAACCATAAGGTTTCTACCCTATAGTTAGACTCATCACCAAAAGCTACCTCCAGAGAAATTTTCCCGACTGGATAAGCCGATTTTCCGGGCACCACTCCGTGAAAGACCGTTGAAGACGGCTTAAGGTCCTTATCAAGCAAGTTCATCCGGCGGAACGTGTCATAGTACAGGATGTTGATGCTACTGCCACCATCCATAAGCACCTTAGTGAACACATAGCCTCCGACTTGGGGGGCCACCACCAAAGCCAACTGTCCCGGGTTATCCACACGCGGCGGGTGATCCTCCCTGCTTCAAGTTATGTCATACTCTGACCACCTTAAGTACTGAGGGAGAGCCGTCATAACCACATTAACCGCCCGCTTGCGCACCTTCCGATCCCGCTTGTCAAGACTAGTCGTAAAAACATGATATTGGCCTCCATTAAGCTGCTTTGGATTACTCTGATAGCCGGACTGGTTATTTTGTTGCTGACCTCCATTGCCAGACTGTTGATTATTACCTCCATGGTTTCCTTGGCCTTGATAGCCAGAGCCTGAGCCGCCTGTACCGAAGCCAGACCCATAAGGACCAGATCCTGACCTGCCAGATGGTGCACCGCCGCCGCCTTGATGCTGGTTAACACTGTAATTTTGAAACTCCCGCATGATCCAGCAATCCTTCCAAGCATGAGCGGACGGCTGATCAGGAAGGCTATGTTTCGGGCAAGGAACATTCAGCATCGCCTCCATGTCAACAGGCTTGCGTTTACCGAAAGGCGGCTTGCCGTTCCCCTTGCCACGGTTATTTCCAGCACTAGTGTTGGCCACTAAATCTGACCCACCGTCCTAGTGTTTCCGCTTTCCGCCGTTGTCATTATTGTTTCCTCCCCCGTTCTGCTGTTGACTCTTGCCATTGCTATTCTTCTTACCCTTGGCCGATTTCTCATCATCGGAGCCAGGGTCTTTCATGCTATCAGAGTTTGCATACTTGGTGAGAGCCGCCATGAGCTCCCCCATGTCTTGACATGAACGTTTGAGCCGGCCAAGCTTCTGCTTCAGGGGCACAAAGTGGCAATTCTTCTCCAGAATCAAGACCGCTTGAGCCGCCGTAATGTTATCAGAAGAGTGGATGATGGTTGAGACCCGCCGGGCCCAATGATGAGCCGACTCGTCCTCACGCTGCACGCAATGATCCAAATCCACAATTGTCATGGGCTGCTTACACGTTCCCTGGAAATTCTTGATGAACTTCGCCTTCAACTCGGCCCAGGAATTAATGGTGTTGGGTGGTAAACCCTTCAACCACGTGCGAGCCGGCCCTTCCAGCATCATGATGAAATACTTGGCGCATACTGCATCACTGACGTCCAACATCTCCATGGCTAGTTCATAGCTTTCGATCCAAGCTTCTGGAGGCAGATCAGCGGTACAGTTGGGCACCTTGTGAGGACCCTTGAAGTCCTTCGGCAGGCGCTCGCTTCGTAAAGCCGGTACTAAGCACGGCACTCCCACAGCCCTGGAGGTTACTCCGGCTCCTACCGAGACGGAAGGTGCTACTGTGGGTTCTTGATAAGCCACCGCAGCTGCCAATGCTGCCGCCTCTCGCTGCGCTCTTGCCCGATCCACCAGCGCCTGAGCATCAAGAGCCGGTTGATTGTCTCGTGGCGGGTTGCGACGTCGCTCACTGCTAGAGACCGCCGGCGACTCTAAACGCCGGCTGTAGCTGCGGCTCGGGATGGGGGTTGAGTGCACGCGACTCCGGCTGTAAGTATATTTCTCCTGTTGTGCCACTACTGTTTGTAAATAGCAAATGGCGTTCCGCACTTCCTCCGCGAAAGGCGTCCCATCAGGGATGGGGATCGTGCCAAGTCTGGTTGCCGCTGCCACCATGTTCTCCGCCAGGTTAGAATAATGGTCGGGCAGCGTCGGAAAAGACTATGGCGGGGTCTGGTTCCTGCGGGGCGGGTCTGGCTGCCGATGCTGAACCGCCGCCCTGCTCCCAGGTACTT
This sequence comes from Elymus sibiricus, assembly GCA_039707655.1. Lineage (NCBI taxonomy): Eukaryota > Viridiplantae > Streptophyta > Magnoliopsida > Poales > Poaceae > Elymus > Elymus sibiricus. Next base: position 192,480,522 of record CM077667.1, on the reverse strand, counting down.
CCGCCGTCCGGGTTACGGTCAGAGGTGCATTCCGTCCCGTCCCTGGTGTGTTGAAAAGATTTCTGGCCTCATATTGATCCGGCAAACGGGACTGATGCCTCATCCGGTGAACCGCCACTGCGGTCTGCTGTTCTAATTCAAGGCGAAAAGCATCCGCCCTAAGGTGCTCCGACTCAGCATCCATCTGAGCCTTCAATGTATTGATGTCCTCTTGGACTCCGGCCATCTGGTCCTTCAACCTCCCGATCTCCGTGTTACGGGCTGCTTGGTTTTCGACCGTGACCTCGGTCCCCATCAGAGTGGTAAGCTGGTTCATCAGATCCAGCAAAACTTGAGTCGGCGGCCTGCCTGACCCGGACCTGGTCCCACCAGCGGCCATGCTACCAGGGGCCGGTGCCGATCCCGCCATGAAGACAGCGGCGCGGCTCGGCGGCTCATAGTATTCCGGCTCATGATACTCCGGCTCAGGGTAATCCTCGACGTAGCCCCCAAGCCCGCCGTTGTGAAGCTGGTAGATTGATTCCGCCTCTCCGCTCGAGGATCCATCCTCCGAGCAGATGAGGGTTTCCTCCCGTGATACGGAACCTTCAAGCTCCGCGCCTTGGGTAAAGCCGACGAAGACGTGCTTCCGACCCGGATTAACTTGGGCGGGTTGCACGCGCCGGGCCGGCTCGACGAGGTCGATGCAGATGTCCGGCCCATGCTTAGATCCGCCAATCTTGCCAATGAAGACGTGAATTCCGCCGAAGGGGACCCGGTGCCCGTACTCGATTGAGTCGGCCTCGGGGCCCCAGCCAGCGTCGTCGATGTAGAGCTTGCCGCGGTGACTCTTGGTCATCCTGCCAACGGCGTATCCCTCGATCCCTGGGAGAGAGCCCTTCGAGAACTCCACACCACCGAGCGCTAGCCCCAAGGTGGGCGCCAACTGTCGTGGTTTTGTCACGGCAGATGTCCCCATGAAAGGACTTAGGTTCGAGGCCATCGCTAAGGCGGTGAGCTCGAAGGGGTTGATCGGAATCGGGAGACAAGGGTTACCCAGGTTCGGCCCCTCGGAAAGAGGTAAAAGCCTACGTCCTGCTTTGTGTTGTATTGATTGGGTATCGATTACAAGGGAGCGAGTTCGCTTGACCTAGCTATCGATCAGTTCTTTCATGGCCTAAGCCGCCCAGGTAACCCGCCTTTATATACACAGGTCAAGGCCCTGGGCTTACAAGAGTCCGGGTCGGGTTATACTTGATAACCGACCTCACCTCTAACTACTCATGCCTTGTCTAACAAACCGCCACCGGCGGCTTACGCCATCGGGTTACATCTTGCCTTCTGGCTTCGGGCCTCCAGGCCCATTGAGTAAGCCTGCACCAAACCTTGTTGTAAGCCGCCAACCGCATGACCCGGCCCCACCTGGGCGGGTCTCGCCACGGGGTTATATCCCCAACAGGGTTGGTTGGAACCGAGAGACGCGAGTTTTTCCCAGGTCCGGCCCCTCGCGGTGGAGGTAAAAGCCTACATCCTGCTTGATTGATATTGATGATGATGATGATCTCAATTACAAGGGTGATATCTCGCTACCTCTAGTCTCGTGAGCTTCTACTTTGATCTTGTCTAAAAAACATGTCCTTTTGGTGACCTAGGGGCTGCCTTTATATAATAGGATGGCCCCCTGGTTTACAACAGATTTCGGGTTCTACCTATAATAAGAGTCCTACTCTAAGTCTTGTAGGTCTTTGGTGCCTTCCAACTTTAGGAGGTATCTGTCTTGTGCAGGCTTTGTTGAGCCGACAATAGCCAGTCGTGTCTTCTCTGTGAGCCGACATACGCAGCCGGGTCGTATCTCCCAGTCTCCAGCCCATTGTGAGCTGGCCCATTCAATTCCTTGCATGACCCAGTTATTGGCCTTTTGGTCCTGCCAGGTTACATCTTGGTCACCGGGTCTAGCCATGGGTAATACCCCCGACAATTTTGGTTGCGGGGAGTAGGGGAAATCGGACCCGGGGCTTGTGCATTTATATGGGCGTGTTCATGGGCAAGGGGTCAAGCTAGAGAAAGAGCCTGGGCAGATTTGAATGGCTAGTCGCTCGGCGTGTCCATGGCGTACTCTTCCCTGGTGTGACGAGGAAGAAGATGGCATGGGGCCCACGTGGCATCGTCTGCGGGAGAGCGAGAGGGGTTCGATCGCCCGGCTCGAAGTGTTTCCGACGCTGGGCAGGCCGTGGGCCAAAAGGCTAGGTGGGCCGAGCGGTTAGCGCTGGCCTGGCCGGCTGGTTTCTTCTTTTAAAAAAATATAAAAACTGAAATACAAACTGAATTGAAGACTAATCGAAATACTTTGGAAAGAATTGAAATTTGGCACAAAAATGCTAGGAATTGTATAGGTCATTGGAAACGTTTTATTTTTCAAAAATAATATATATATTTATTTATTTTAATTGCAGAGGCATTTTAATGCCTAAACAATTCAAAAAGGCATTTTAAAATAACAAAATATATCCAAAATACTTTTCCACTATTTTTTCTTTGGAGGGAGTCATTTTACCGTCTCTCATAAATATTCTTTTTTAGAAGAAAAATAATTTGAATAAAAATCCAATAAAGCCAATATTTCAAGAATAAGAAAATTTCCAATGCATGACAATGGTGATGATGATGTTTAACTATATAAAAATATTCCAAAATTGAAATTTGGGATGTTACATATATGTTATATGATAACACTTAGAATCAATATTATTCATGTCAATGACATAATCAACTAACGAGCAATAAAATATTTGGATTAATGATATATGAAATTACTAAAAATACATATTACATATAGTATTGGATTAGCGTGTAGTTGGAAAATACTTACTGAATATAGGTGGTATAATGTATACTATATTTTTACATACATGTTGGGTGGGCCTTTCGTAAGGTGACATGTGTGCATGGCTTATGTATGCATGTTAAAATAAATGGAATTAGTGTGGATCAACTCATAAAACATAATTCTCATCCACTTCATGACAGGTCTTTGATGATATGGCATGTGTGCATGTTAAAATAATAGAGATAGTGCATTTGGATTCATAATATATGAAATAACTAAAAATTCATATTATATATTGTATTGGATTCGTGTATAGTTGGGAAATGCTTATTGAATATAGCGAGTATATAATGTATAATGGATTTTTTTCCATGCCTGTGGGGTGGGCCTTTCATGAGATGACATGTGTGCATGACTTATGTGTGCATGTTAAAATAAATGGAATTAGTGGGGATCACCTAATATAAAAAATAATTCTCTTGCATGTTATGTAAGCATTTGATGACGTGGTATGTGTGCATGTTACGATAATATAGATAGTAGAGATGAACTATTTAGAATATTTTTGTGTAACTACTATTATTGTATATAGATTAGTTTTTTGACTCGCCACACGTAAGCTTTGTACATCACTAAGACAGGCACACTGAGCAAGCCCAGCCCGCTTTTCTATGGCTCATACATGATAGACCGGGCCGAGTTAGACCGGCTCAGCGTGAGTCTCACCTTTAAATACGAACCAAACGGCTGGGCGCGGCTATGTGTCCTGCTCGTTGCGTCGCCTCAGGGAGACTCTACTAGGCTAGCCCAGTAATCATGGTGATGTTACGACAACATAATGCGGTTTTCTTTTTCTTTTTTTTCTCCAGTTTTTTCTTCACGTTTTTTCACTTTTGTTATATCTCGAAATATTCCAAATATATATTAAAAAAACAATGTACATATTTATTTTAAAAATGTTAAACTTGCATTTGAAAATTGAAACATGTATATAAAATGTAAATACAAATTTGTTCATTATGTGTACAAAAATGTTCAAAAATATCACGTGTTTGAAAAAAAATGTAGGCCTCTTTATAACCTATGTATATACAATGTAAAAAATGTTCGTACAACTAAAACAATGTTCATACATTAAAAGAATATACATTTCATTTTCCAAAATATGTTCATCACATGATGGAAAATTGTTTGTACAAATGGAATAAAATGTTTGCATAAGACGAATAAAATGTTTTTTCTCATTCAAAAAAAAAATTCAACGTGTATTTACAATAAATTTTTATCATCTACTATAAAAAAATGTTCAATCAAAAAAATCTAAAATAATGTATTTTTTAATGTCAAAAATATTTTTTTATATCTATACAAAAATGTACAATATGTATAAAAAGTAGACATGAAAAATATATATTTTCCAAAAATGTTAATCATGTATTTTATAAAATATATCTAATGAGTACAAAAAGAATATTCCTCCTGTATATGAAAAATGTACAACGCTTATTAAAAATGTATACATGTGTTGAAAAGAGAAACTGATAAAAACGAAGAAAAAGAAAACACACAAAGAAACAAAAAGAAGCAAAAGCAAAACCAAATGGAAACAAATAAAACCAAAGTATAACGGAAAAAAAAACAATGAAAACCAAAGAAAGTGAAAGTATATAGAAGGAAAAAAGAAAAACCAACTGAAAACGGTGAAAAGGCAGAGGAAAAACATAAAAACAAAGCAAAAAAAGTGAAGCGCAACAATCGACTACACCGATGTAGGAACGCAAGCGAGCGACTGTCCTTAATGTGCGGGCTCGATTAGCTTGCATGTAGGCTATTCTAAGGCCAACTCTAACGCACTAGAGCAAACGGATGTTCGTTTTGTTCGGATTCTGTCCATTTGCATCGGTAAAACGGACATGAGCATACGAATACGGTCGTCCGGCCATTGGTGTGCCCAGTGGCGGATCCAGGATTGGCTGACGCCCCAGGCGAGAAACTAAGGGCTAAAAACTACCAAAAAAACTCTAGTTTGAAAGCATACAAAAGTCAATCTATGTTGCATAACTAATAAGAAACCAAACATAATATTCAAAGGCAGCATTTGTTCCATGATGGGTCAACTAATAAAGCAAGATAAATCAAAAGATAATATATAACATAGATAGATGATACTCCCTCCGGTTTTATATACAAGGCCATTATCAAAAGTACAATTTGCAGCTATACAAGGTCATTAACACCAATCGAGGTAAAATTGATGAGGTTTGCCTCGTACTAGAAACGGAAGACATTAATACCCCATGTATGCATGCGGGAGTGAGAAGATTAGTTTGAATGCACCACATTAATCAACCAACAAGGAGTGAGAGAGTTGCCTAGTTGTGCGTTGGAAAGAAAAATAGACAAAGGAGGATGATTAATATATAAAAACTTTAAGAACACAACATACAATACGAGCAAAGGTACTGACCTCAAAAACATAACCATTTGCTCCTTCATCGATGCATCTTTGGACTCATCAACAAGTAATGCAAATTTACCATCTCCAATCTCCTCAATAATGACATTGACAATACTAATGTACTCCCTTCTCGCAAGATCTCTAATGTCTACATCTAATCCTCAATGGGTATTCTCTTATCGAGGTCCGATTCAACATCACCGGGTTTGAGTTCAGGTCTAACATTAGGGGGATTATCAGTTGTCGCTGGGGAGCGGCATCGAAGCAGGGGAGCGGACGAGCGGTGTCTGGCTGTGGCTGGTCGCGAAGCGACTTACCAGCGGGGTGAGTTGGGCTGGGCGCCTGGGCCAGTTGGCCTGGGCTGCTTGGGCTTGGAACTGGGCTGCGCCCCAGGCCAATTTTATTTTTTACATATATAGTCCCAGGATTTTTTTCCCACGCCCCAGGCAATGGCCTGGGCTGCCTGGGGCCCAAATCCGCCTATGGGTGTGCCCAACGGGACGGCCGCATCTCAAAAACGGTCAGCATTCGGACTTTCAATTTAAACCAAAATAGGCATTGCAAAATAATTTAATACGATAGATAATAACTTAAACGTCCCAAAAGTCTCACGGCTGAAATTGAAAATAAGCATCAAATTCTGAAAACATAAAACAAAAAAAACCTAGATCGGGCCGTCTGTCGCCACTGCGCTGGCCGTCTTCAATGGCCACCGTCCTCCTCGTCGTCGTCCCTGGAGAGGTTGATGTAGGGGGATGGCTGCCATAGGTGGGCTGCTGCCCCTGTGACGACGCCTGCTGTGGTGGTGGCGGGGGTGGTGACCACGGCTCGACGTCCATCCACGAGGACGGCGACGGTTTGCATGGTACCGTGGATGTCCACGTCCATGCCTGCCTGGCCAACACCGAGTTCTAGACCATCACCACGGGGATGGCAACGTCGCAGACGGCCGACAGGGCCATCATCCCGTCCATGCCCTCCCACTGCGCCTCATCATGCTCCCACACGGAGTCCTCGAGCACCCTCCTCATCGGCTCCTCCTCCTCCTCGATGGACATGGTGGGAGGCGGTGGTAACGGGGATGACGTGGGAGAGCGGCGCGTGCACCCGTGCACGGCCGCTCCATGGCGGCTGGGAGCACGCACCCCGCCAGCAGCGCGTGGCCTTGGTGGGCTCGAAGCACGACCGACAAAAAATGTTTGTCGTCACATGTTGTGCTTGTCCCGAAACCAAGTGTCCCACAATGGGGACTCAACAACGTACCTAGAGTTGTTGAGGAGGTCCAGCGATAGGAGGGCGCGATGACAGTTGATCTTCAACAGGTGGGCACGACCGCTCACCGGGATAGGCGTCACCGACACCCGATCTAGGCTCAAGTGCGAGTTGTTTGGGAGGTGCACGTCGCTCCACGATAGCGACGTCCCCGTCTCCCAGTACCGCTGGCAGATGTCGGCCTTGATGTACGGCCGGACTCGCGGTTAGGCCGCCGCAGGGAAGATGGAGAAGGCAGGCGGGGAGGTTGCATGGACGGCGGCGCTCCCCGACGATGCAGACGAGGACCCCGTCTCGTGGTCGTGCTTTCACCTCTCTCCGATGGGGATCCACCTCCACATTCCCATGTCGAGAGACTGCCGGCGGTCGCGACGACGGGGGCGGAGCGGCCTGTGGGCTAGGGTTTGGGTGTCGGGGCTCGAGAAGGCACGCGTTGATGGAAATGAAAGTGTGTGGACTGCCCGGTCCACAGCTTTCACATTAAAAAGGACGGATGGTGGGGGTTGGGCGCCTGACAGGCGGGCCCGGTGCGCGTGCGGAAATAAAGGGCCGGTGAGAAACCGTTGGACGGCCGACATGCGGGCCCGGGACGGACGATGAGATGACGCGCACGTTCGTCAAATGTCCGTCCGAACGCAAATCGTCCCAAATTATGCCGCTTTTGGATCAAGCCAGACACGAGCCGGGAGCTGGACATATTTTGCGGTTGCAATTCACCCGTTGGGCCCTCGACCAAGTCCGTTTCATCCAAAACGAACGTGGTCGGGGGATCGTGTTGATCAGTAGGGCCAAGATATAGCCGCTGCCCCAAACCCTGATCCATGCCCACGCACCCGGCCGAAACAACACACCACAGTCCACAAGGCGTGCCCGCGTCTACACTCTACCCTAGCACTTTCTCTCAAAAAAAAGAAAACTCTACCCTAGCACTAAAAGCAGCAGATGCTACGCTAAGAGCATCACTAGTAGTACCCTCAAACCCTCAAACCCTCAAACCAGTTTAAGGGTTGAGAATTGGCATTTTTTGGCACTTTTAAGGGTTGAAAAACAGGGGCAAAGACTAGAACCCTCAAACCCAACCCTTATAACGGAATATTCGACCCTCTCCTCTGATCCATCAGCTTCGCGCGGTCTTCAAACTCTTGCACGTCGAGGAGGAGGCCCATCATCTCGACGTCGTCGTCTTGAAGCAACTCCTCAATGTCCGATTCGTCCGATGATGACCAACCGGAATCATCGGACAACGACTCCATGTCGTCGGTGTTCACCTCCATCTACACAATACAACAAACAATAAATTGTGAGTGCCAACAATGAATCAAGAAGGAAAAAATGAAAAAAAAGAAAGAAAAGGAGGCATACCTGCGGGTCGGGAGGCCGCTGTCGATGGTGGGCGGGGCGCGGCAGGCGGCCTGGTGCGGGAGGAGGTGGGCGGCCGGGGGGCGGGGCAGGCGGCTGGGGGGCGCGGCAGGGGGGCGGGGCGCGGCGGCCGGGGGGCGGGGCGCGGCGGCTGGGGGAGGTCGAGGAGGTGGAGGAGAGGTTGAGGAGGCCGGGGGGCGGCCGGACGGCGAGGAGAAAGCTCGGGGCGGCGGTGGCGGTCGCGCGGCTCCGGTGGCTGCTGCGCGGGGCGGGAGGCGGCTGGGAACGACGGATCCGGTGGCGAGGAGTGCGGCGCAGCTGCGGCGGGCTCGTGCGCGTCGAGGGGAGGCGGGGGGCGGCCGGAATGGCGGCGGGCGGCGGGCGGCGGCTCGGATGGGCGCGGGCGGGATGTTGGGGACGGGGAAAAGTCCCTCCCGCGCGACGACGGAACACGAGTGCGGGTTGGGGTAGTTTTTGCTCCTCAACCCTCACTTCTACAGGTTGGGAGGGGGTTTGAGGGTTAGACCCTTAAATATTTTTGAGGGTTTGAGGATTAAGGGGTTCTAGTCTACGCGTTTTTTCGCTCGCAAACTGTAAAAAATCGGTTATTTATAAGGGTTTGAGGGTACTACTAGTGATGCTCTAACGCCTACCTTGTGTCCTTCACTGCTGCATTTACTCCCGTAGAGGTGAACGGGCACCTTTCCTTTTTCTGCTTCATTCACTTCTCGAAAGCAGAGGTCGACCGAGCCGATCTCCAAATCCCATTTCCTGTTTCTGTTCATCAGAGAGATGGGAGATAATGGCCGCCGGCGAGAGAAACGAGACTGAGGCGGCGGCGGCGGCAGCGCCATTGCTGGCAACGGCGAGGGTGAGGAAGCTTTGCAAGGAGGGGTGCCCAGGGTGCAGGCTGGACGAGATGAACAAGACCAAGACCGGCATCCCCTACCTCAACTTCTTCTACGTGTGGGTCGTCTGTCTCTGCGCCGGTGAGTGCGCCCCTCCCTCTCTTCTTCTCCATCTTGCTTGAGTTTCTTGTTCCCGGCATGGGTTCAGCCTCCAGCCTTCTGGATGTAGCACGCGTACGCCGTTTCTTCCGTTCCACTGACACCTGTACTTTTTTCCTAGAATACATGAACACATGTACCTTTTCGCTAGAATACATTAATATATTTCCTCTAGCTGAACGACGATGGTCTTAGTTCGGTGCTAGCTAAACTTTTCTTCTTCGGGTGCATCATCGAAAAAGTCTTTCGTCCCGTTTTATATATAAAGCAAAGCACCAAGCCACGAGTATAAGCATAAGTTTAGAGCCGAACACACACCTTGACCGTAGTTAATTAGTTAAACACAGCGTGGAACTTTGGAAGCTCCAAAAGAATAGATTAACCATGGCACGAACTGAAAGAGTGTAACAGACACTCAGACATATCACCAGAACCGCCCATCCGTACGTGTGTACTATAACCATTAACCACGGTTTGATTGGATGGATGTAATAGGACAATGGACGACGACAACACACCCCCCCTCCGTACGTGTTGAGAAAAGACGATGTAGTAACTCATCTGTGCCGTTTCCATCGTCACGGGTGGTAACTGTTACAGGAGGCAGTAGACAACAACAGATGGCATGATGTGGGACCTCTCGGTGTAGAATTCCATCACACGTCTATACTGGAGTCGTACCTGGTATCAAAACTATACAAACCAAGTAGTCCTATGTGGCTAATGTTGTTGTAAGCAGCACAAGGTTTGAGTCCATTAACTCCTTGAACATGGGGGTAGCTTGGACCAATTGATCAGGGCTAGCCAAACTTTTGCCATTAGAGCACAATTTGTGGATTTGCCAAAAGTTTTGCGGAATTCCCGAAACTGCATTTTCACGACTGCTTTGAAAAAGTTTGTATTAACCGTAGTGACCGTTGAGTTGCTCTACATCTGCCATATCCAGAGGAGCGTTTCCTGGACAAAGGCGCGCTTACCATGTCTTTTTTCGTTGTCTCACCTTAAGAGCAACTCCAACCGGGCGACCCGTATTGTCCGTTTGGGTCATCCGGACAGAAAACTTGGCCCAACCGGGCGACCCAAACGGACGAAGCGTCCGCCTGATGTCCGCTTGTTGTCCGTCCCGACCCAAACTAGGCACAAAAATGGGCCACAAATGGGTCCGTGGCGGACAAAACTGGGCGCTCCCGTCGTCCACTCTCGTCCGCTCCTTCCCTCTCGTGTCCGCCCTGGTCCCACCTATCAGCGACCCGCACTTCCTCAACAACCGCCGCGTCACATTTCCTCCACAACCGCAGCGACGAAGCCACCGACGCAGGTCGCCGCGGAGCTCACCGGCGAGGCCATCGGCGCAGGCCGCCGCGGTGCTCACCGGCGAGGCCATTGTTGGGAAAACATCGCATGGGAAACAAAAATTTTCCTACGCACATGCAAGATCTATCCATGGTGATGAGCATCTACGAGAGGAAGAGTGAATCTACATACCCTTGTAGATCGCTAAGCGGAAGCGTTAAGAAACGCGGTTGATGTAGTCGAACGTCTCCGCGATCCAAATCGCAAGTCGTCCCTCGATCCGATCACGAACTAGTGCCGAACGGACGGCACCTCCGCGTTCAACACACGTACGGCTTGATGACGCCTTCACCTCCTCGATCCAGCGAGCGATGATGAAGTAGTAGATGAGTTCCGGCAGCACGACGGCGTGGTGATGGTGGTGAGGAACAATCTCTGCAGGGCATCGCCAAGCACTACGGAGATTATGACGGGAGAACTAGAGGGTTAGGGTTGCCGACAGACGGCTTGGGAAATCTTAATGTATCCCGTGTGCTAGCCCTGCCCCTCTATTTATATGTTGAGCCTTGGGGTCTAAACTTGGAGTAAAAGCCTCCTCCAGGTCGGTTTTGCCCGCACAAGGTCGGTTTGGCCCGCAGGGAAAGAGTCCAACTCGGATCCCTGCAGTACCGCGCACAAGCGGTAGTACCGCTCACGAGCGGTAGTACCGCTTGAGCGGTAGTACCGCTTCACACAAGCGGTAGTACCGCTTACGCGGTAGTACTGCCTTTACCAGCGGTAGTACCGCTTAAGGCAGTAGCAAAACTTCCTTTTGCACTTTCCAATACCTCATGGGCTTTACCCCTTTGGCTCATATAAAGTGTTGCTGCACCCGAACACTTCGGTAAACACCCGAAACCCCTTCCGGTGAATTCCGGAACCTTTCCGGAGATCAAAACACTATTATCACATATATTAATCTTTACCTCCGGACTTTTCCGGAGACCCTCGTCATGACCTGGATCTTATCCGGGACTCCGAACAACCTTCGGTCACCAACACAATAACTCAACTATACTAATCGTCACCAAACGTTAAGTGTGTAGACCCTGCGGGTTCGAGAACTATGTAGACATGACCGAGACACCTCTACGATCAATAACCAATAGCGGGACCTGGATGCCCATATTGGCTCCTACATATTCCACGAAGATCTTTATCGGTCGAACCTCTATGTCAAGGATTCAGTTAATCCCGTATGCTGTTCCCTTTGTTCTTCGGTATGTTACTTGCCCGAGATTCGATCGTCGGTATCTCTATACCTAGTTCAATCTCGTTACCGGCAAGTCTCTTTACTCGTTCCGTAATACAAGATCTCGTGGCTAACACTTTAGTCACATTGCTTGCAAGGCTCATTGTGATGTTGTATTACCGAGTGGGCCCTGAGATACCTCTCCGTCATACGGAGTAACAAATCCCAGTCTTGATCCATGCCAACCCAACAGACACCCTCGGAGATACCTGTAGAGCACCTTTATAGTCACCCAGTTACGTTGCGACATTTGATACACACAAGGTACTCCTCCGATGTCAGGGAGTTGCATGATCTCATGGTCATAGGAACAGATACTTGACATGCAGAAAACAATAGCAATAAACTGACACGATCATATGCTACGTTTATAGTTTGGGTCTTGTCCATCACATCATTCTCCTAATGATGTGATCCCGTTATCAAATGACATCTCATGTCAATGGCTAGGAAACCTTAACCATCTTTAATCAACGAGCTAGTCAACTAGAGGCTTACTAGGGACACAGTGTTGTCTATGTACCCACACATGTATTTGAGTTTCCAATCAATACAATTATAGCATGGATAATAAACGATTATCATGAACAAGGAAATATAATAATAACCAGTTTATTATTGCCTCTAGGGCATATTTCCAACAGCCATTGGCGCAGGCCGCCGCGGTGCTCGCCGTCGCGCTTGAAGGCCGGGCGCCAGATGTGGCGCGCGACGTCGTAGATGGCGCCCTCGTGAACTTGAGGAACCCGCGCAGGATGAGCAGCTCCTCCTCGTCCGTCCACAGCCGCTGGAACAGCCGCCTCGAGTCCTTCGCCGCGGCCGCGGCACTCGCCCCCTGCGGGCCTGTGGCGGAACTGGACCGGCTGGTTCGGGGTAGGCAGCGGCAGCGAGCGCTGGAGGAGGGGCCGGGCAGTCGGGAAGCGGGGCCTCCTGGTCAGCGGCTGGGTGGGAATCGTTGGAGGCGTCGCTGTCAGTGCCCTCCTCATCTTCGTCGGAGGAGCGGGAGGGCGTGGCGGAGGCGGGGTCGTCGGCCATGGTGGCGGGGCCGTGGTGGGAGGGGGAACACGGCGGCGCAGGAGGAAAGCGTTGTGCAGGCCACGACCGCGGAGGAGCGCGGCGGCGCGAGAGGAAAGCTGCGTCTTCCACACCGGCAGCCTCACTTGTCCGCTTTTTGCATCTTATGCGTTGGGTTCGTCCACCGGCCACGCGTGTCCGCCTCATGTCCGCTAGGCGGACGGGCGACCCAAACGAATAAAATCCGGATAAAATCCGTGTCCGTTTGGATCACTCCGTTGGAGTTGCTCTAGCTGACCTATACACACACAGTTGTTTCATTGATACTACTCCATGTGCTGCGCGTCAGTGGCTTGTCTAGTACACTCAGTAGTGTCAGCGTGTCAGTAACACATGCGTTGCATGTACTGTAGACGGGAAAGGTCACATGTGTACAAGAGATGGAGTACTATGTTGGACCCCATATATGCTATAGCCTAGTACTCCTACCATATAGGAATAGCTGATTTGTGGTCTTCACTCCAACCCCGGTTGCTCTCGGGACGGCACGAAAGTATCTGGTCCATCTATTCCCTGACAGCGAGCAAGCGACCGAGCGCAGCCTCATATAGCATGGAGGAAGTTTCCCGGAAGCTCAGCTGTCACCCGCACCCGCTCGGTTGTGATGACTCAAGCTTTTTCGTTGATGGATTTTATCAAGGGCAGCGCTAGGCATCAGAATCAGACCATTGATGTTTGCTTCCTATCAAACTATTCGTGAGCCCTACGATAGATCTGATCTGACGCGGCTGCTGGCCCCTGAAAACGAGCCTGGGCCGTTAATTTTCCATGTACAAAACCACCTTAAACAGCTTCCGCAAATCACGTACTAATGTGGGCCACTAATTACGTGAGATAATTTGGTGAGATGCATTCTTGTTCCTTGGATTTAGGATGCAATCTGCGGCATGCTTGCTTTTTATTTTTGAGTTGAAGCGGCATGCTTCCTTTGGAAGCGAAACCTGTAACCAACGTTATCTAAATTTACATCAGATGCAACTAATACCTGCTTCCAACTTTCTTTGTAATAATTATATAATTTATGTTTCCGTTCATGCTATCAAAAAATATACTATATGTTTCCTTTCATTGAAGAATTTGCTTCTGTGATAGATGAAATCTGCTTTGATTTATTGGAAATTTATGCCCTGTGTAACCTGATTTTTTTAAGGGAAATGTGACGTGATATTTTGTTTCACAAGCATCACGATATTGCATCGGTCGACTAGAGAATCGCTTCGAACCAGCTTTGTCAAGAAATAAAGTTATTTCACATGTTACAGTAGCATCACGATCTGGCTTCCTCGACTAGGCAACTAGAGAATTGCTTCTCACATGTTTCCGTCAAGAAAGAAAATATTCCACATGTTTCAGAAGCATCACGATCTTGTTTTCATCGACTAGAGACTTGCCAACAGGAAATATTATTTTGCTTCCATCGAAAAGAAAAACATTGTTTAGGAAGCAAATATTGTTTCCATTATTATTTATAAGCAAATGTTATTTTAAGCTCTTAGATAGAAGATGGTCCTCCTCCTTAGGAAGCAAATATTTTTTCCATTATTATTTATAAATTTTCTTCCTTAACAGTAAAGAGTTTCCAATGTTATCTAAATACATTGCTTCCACGGTGAATTAAACCGCTTCCGTCTATAGGTGAATTTCCCTCCACGGTGAATCAAATTTGCTACAACTTAAATTTCACTCAAAAATATCAAAAAAATTCTCTCCATCAGCTAGATAATTCCTCTAACCAAATAAGACCTTGCCATAGAGAAGAACAATTATAATGAGTGTGCATGCTTCAAACACATCAAGGATGAGTTTCCAATAAAAACAAATGTCATAAAGTTGCTTCCATGGACAAAAATAACATAACTCCATTGTTCCAGGGACAAACAATTATGGTTCTGTGGAGAAACAATTTAAATTGAATACGCTTCAAATAAATTGCCACTACTCCTACTGGCCTCCTACTTTGATTTTGTGTATGATCTCACAACGTGGCCATCAAGTGCTGCCTTAGGAGCAACACCTCAAGTTGTGCATTATCTTGGAGATGGTGACGTACTACGAGCAACACATCGGTTCGCTTCCACCGGCTCAAAGAAGTCGGTCGTCCCTGCAGTGGTGCTTCAAATGGCAGTAAAAGCTTCCAACGCTGTCCAAATCACTAATAAATTGCTTGAAGAAAACATCGTTCCAGTTGAAGCACTAAAATGTTCCATTGGAAGCATATAACCAAGATATGTTCGATGAACTAGTGTGGAGGAACAGTTGTATGGCAGAAGCATACAATTTGGCATTTTGAAGAATAAAGTAGTATGGAAACATATAATTACACACACTAGCGAATGGCTTGGTGATCATGTCTTCTACATTTTGTCAAGCATGGAAGCATACGGTTAGAATAACGTTGGAGAGAGCGCATGAGGAGAGTTATGGAATGAAGCACGTGTTGCTACGTAAGTTGGGCATCCTCAAGGAGGACGAGGCGGCCACGCCGGATGCGTTGGAGAAGTACGCTTGCCTTTTTGAGAAGCCTCTCGCCGCCGACGTCGTCGAAGCGTTTGCTGACTTCTACAGCTGGCGCGTCCCACCCCAGCTCCTAGACAGCCTCGCCCCACCCTCTGGCGTGCTCACCGTCGAGCCCAGGCTCGTCGAGATCTGACTCCATGTGCCTTGCACCATCTAGGACCCCCCCCCCCCCCCCATCTTATGGATAATACAAAAATTGTATTCTGGAATGTTCGCGGTCTCAATTGCCGTGCCAAACGCACTGCTGTCCGGAGCGTGATCGCCGCTTCCCCCCTTGTATCGTGTGTCTACAAGAAACTAATCTTGCTTTGGTCTCGTTGGAGCTTGTCATTGAGACTCTTGGACCTTCCTTCCAAGACTTCTTCTTCCTTCCCGCGGATGGCACCCGAGGAGGCATCCTCCTTGCCTGGCAAAGCGCGCTCATCTCCCTTTCCAACCCCCACGTTGGAGACCACCACCTCTCCGCCCTCGTCTCCCCGCTATCGGGTGACCACCATTGGTGGATCACGGGCGTGTATGCCCTGCAAGGAGACGATGAAAAAGTGTCCTTCCTTAATGACCTCCAAGACATGCGCGCTAGCACTATCAGCCCTTGGCTCCTTGGGGGTGACTTCAACATGATCGTGAACGCTGCCGACAAGAATAACGATAGGATCAACCGGCGTACCATGCACCGTTTCCGCCGCTTCATCGCCGACATGGAGCTGCATGACCTTTACCTCCATGGTCGTCGCTACACTTGGTCCAACGAGCAAGAGTCCCCGACGCTCGTGCGTATCGATCGCGTCCTCTGCACCCCTTCCTGGGAGACCGCCCACCCTAACTGCATGTTACGATGCCTCTCCTCCGCGGCATCCGATCACTGCCCACTCATCGTGGACTGCACCCCGCGATCGCTTGCTCCATCCCGCTTCCACTTTGAGAAGTTCTGGCCCAAGATGGACGGCTTCGAGCAGGTGGTGTCCGAGGCGTGGCACTCAATACCGCCGGACCCCGACCCCTTCCGACGGATTTACGAGTGTCTGAAGGTCACCGCTCGCCGCTTGCAAGGTTGGAGCTCTCGCCAACCGGGAAACATCTCCCTCCAGTTGCAGATCGCCCGGGAGCTTATAGTCAGACTGGACGCAGCCCAGGACCTACGTCCCCTCGCGCCGGTGGAGACCTGGCTGCGACGGAAGCTCAAAGGGTCCTACCTTGGCCTCGCCTCCCTCAATCGCTCCATCGCTCGGCAACGCTGCCACTTCTCCTTCCTGCAGCAGGGAGAGACCAACACTGCTTTCTACAAGATTCACGCATCCCACCGACATAAAAAAAACTTCATCACCGAACTGCATCATGGGGCATCCATTGCTCGAGACGAGATCAGCATGGCCCGCGCGGCGCACGAGCATTTCACTTCCATCCTCGGGACTGCCCAATGCCGTGCCTTCTCCATCAACCTGGACCTCATCGACACCCGCCAGTTCTGCCTTGAGGAGCTCGAGAGACCTTTTACCGAGGAGGAAATTTGGCACGCGGCCAAACAACTTCCCACCGGAAAGGCGCCCGGCCCCGACGATTCACCGCCGAGTTCCTTCATGCATGCTGGCCGACCATCAAGGCGGACTTCTGCGAGGCTTTTGACAAATTGTTCGCCATGAACGGTCGTGGATTCCAGAAGCTAAACGAGGCACTGCTCACCCTCTTGCCTAAGAAACCCGACGCCACTACCCTCTTCGACTACCGGCCCATTAGCCTCATACACCTTTTCGCCAAACTCTTTGCGAAGGTGCTGTCCCTACGGCTCACCCCACGCCTCGGCGAGCTCGTCTCCACGAACCAGAGCGCTTTTGTGGCTGGTCGGAGCGTCCACGACAACCTCTTCCTTGTGCAACAAACGGCGAGACAATTGCACCGCATGGGAGCCCCCTGAGCACTCCTCAAGCTGGACATAGCATGCGCCTTCGACTCGGTGTCCTGGCCCTTCCTTCTCCAAGTCCTCCAGCATCTTGGCTTCGGGCCCCGTTGGCGCGAGTGGATCTCGATCCTCATATCCTCTGCCAAGACCCGCGTCATGATCAACGGCCGCCCCGGGCCACCGATCAGCCATGCCAAAGGATTTCGCCAGGGCGACCCGATCTCCCCCATGCTCTTCATCCTGGTTATCGACGCGCTAAACTTTCTCCTACGGCACGGCATCAGCAGCGGCATCCTTCGCCCCCTCACCAACCGCCATAGCACACCCAGCATATCCCTATTTGCTGATGACGTCGTCATATTCTGCCACCCGGACCCCTCCGAACTCGAGGCCATCCAAGAAATTCTGAACACCTTCGGGACGGCTTCAGGATTACGCACCAACTTCAACAAGTGCTCGATCACGCCCATCCAATGCACCCCGGACATTGTGACTGCCATGGGTACAACCCTTTCCTGCCCGGTGACTAGCTTCCCCATCAAATACCCGGGACTGTCCCTCTCTATCCGCAAGCTCCACTCCTCGGCACTCTTGCCTCTGATCGAGAAGCTGGCCAAGAAATTGTCATCTTGGCATGCCTCCCTCCTGACCCGCGGCGAACGGCTCGCCCTAGTGCGCCACGTCCTCACCGCGATGCCGGTTCACCTTCTGCTCGCCATGGCAATCTGCCCACCATCCTCAAGCAAGCTACCCGCATCATTCGAGACTTCCTTTGGCATGGAAGGAAGGAGGCCAAAGCTGGGAACTGCCCAATGAACTGGCAGCGTGTTTGTCGCCCCCTGGAGCTTGGCGGGCTGGGCATCCGCGACCTACATCGAGCTGGCCTCGCCTTGCGCGTGCGTTGGCTGTGGCTTCAGACCACTGACCCGCAGCGTCCTTGGGGCCACATGCAAATGCCGTGCGAACCCGAGGTCAAGCAGATCTTCCGTGCTTCCACCTCTTGGACCCTCGGGGATGGGCGGCGATGCAAGTTTTGGACCGACCACTGGCTCGAAGCCTCCATCCCTGAGCTCGCTTCCGCCCTAGTCTCCCTCGTGCCTCGCAGGCGGCGCAACCGACGCCTTATCTGTGATGCCATCCCACAGCGCGCGTGGATCCAGGATATCCAAGGTGCTCTCAGACCTGCGGCCATGGTGGAGTATGTTGATATCCAGAGGCGCCTTCGCCATGTCCTGTTGGGCGCGGAGCCTGACTCCATTCGCTGGCGCTGGACCGATAATGAGCCTATTCCGCCAAGTCTTGCTATCTTGCTCTATTCCATGGATCCGTGCGAGCACCTTACTGGCGGCTGACATGGAAATGCTGGGCGTGCAAAGATCTTTCTATGGCTGTCCGGCCTCGACCGTTGCTGGACTGCTGCTCGCCTTGCCTGCCACGGTTTGCCGCACACCCCGGTGTGCACCCTTTGCGGTCGTCTCCCGCTCCGTCTGGCACGACGTCTTCCACCGGTGCCGCCTCACCACGCAACCACCTGACGGTACGACCGAGTTCTTCGAGTGGTGGTCCTCCTCTATCAGTGCATCACCGACAAGCCACCGCAGGGGCCTCAGCTCCCTCATCGCGCTCACCGCATGGACGACCTGGAAACACCGCAATGCCTGCATATTCGACGGAGCAACACCCTCTCGCGCCCACTTGCTGCGCAACATCCAGGATGAGGCTCGCACCTGGGCTAGAGCTGGCCACAGGACTTAGCACCATCATCCCTGTAACCTGACACTTGTAATCGGGGCTGAGCAACCCCTCCTCCTGCTGCTCAATGGCATCCTCGCGAGCGCCTTTCGGTGAACGCTCGATGAGGCTTGCAACCTTGTAATATCTCTCCCTTCTATCAATGGAATGATACGCACCATGCGTATTCGCGAAAAAATACCCAAATATGCAAGCACTAAATAATGTGGCATCAACAATGGAATACATATGCATTACTAGTAGAATGAAAAGGCTAGATTGCAGAACGGGACTATTGCAAGAAACAAAGATCACATAAGTGATGAGAAATATAACAAAACATGTTTTCTTTGGAAATAAAAATACCTCCTTACACTAGAAAGAAATGTACTAAATTAATAAGCATGATTGTAGTTATATCTACACATATATGAGAAACATGGAAGATGCACCTAGGAAGTATAGATGCTCTGAAGAAAATGATATGTACATCTTTATAACTAGGGAACGTGGCAAGAGGATGAAGTTCCATATCATGGAAGACGCACATGTACATAAGAATCAGGCTTAAGAAAGAATAATTATTCACATATAGGAACTATGCCAGGAGTTTGAAATTCCATCAATGCATATGAAGCATGGAAGAATCATATGTACACAGGAAACTCCTCGGAAGCATGTCAATACAATATAATCTGAAGCATGTCAGTACAATATCATGGAAAACATATAGAAGAAGCATCTATGATAAACAAAGGAATCGTAACTAGGAATACAAAAGAAGTATGGAAGCATGTCACAACTTGGCAGAAAACAGCTAATCCATATGCAATATTACAAGAATTTCAAAGCTAATTTGGCAACCTACATGTGTTGTTTGAAAAAGGAGAAAGGTGGTGACTTGCATCTTTTGCATATGAGAAATGTAGGAATCAACACAACCGGACTGTACCCATTGAAAGCAGAAAATCCCAGAAGGTGTGAACTTGCATCATAAGTAAGATATATGAGAAATGTAGGAAGCATGATGACAGCGTTTAGATACAAACAATGCTCTTGATAATGTAGCAACATGTTAAGAAATTAGAAAGATTTTTTTATTGCCGCAAACTATATGGACTGAAAAACACATGTAGGAAACATAGGAAGATATTACAAAGCATCGATTTCTTGATATCTCAATGTAACTCATACCTATTGGAAGCAAAATTATTTTGAAGCTGAAAATTACAAAATGGTGCCAACATGTGTGTGCATCGATCATTTGTGATGTAAAATATTAATTTTCATCAATTGAGGCAAACAAACTGGCCTGGAGAAGCACATACATGATGCTTACATAGCATGGTTCTACCGACGCAAATAAACTGGACAGAAAAGCACAATGTACCATGCTTACGAAGCATGTATATTTGAAGCACCAATTTTAAGCATCATAAAATTAGATAGTACAGTTCAGAAGTACTAGACCTCGACCCCCTAATGCGGCGTACCTGTGATGTTGCCCGGGGTCGCAGCTAATGTGTGGCGAAATCAGAGAGGACGGGGCGGCCGGTGTGGTTGACGACGAGTTAGATGGAGGTTCGCTCGAAGGAGAGGAGAAGGGGACATGTATCGTGAGGTGGCTGTGGTGATCGATGACGAGGTGAGAGGGACGGGGCCAGGAGTTGAGTGCGTGGCAAGGGCGAAGAGGACGGGGTGGTGCGATTGGCGGCGAGGTCGGGGTAGGCGGAGCGGTTGGCGGCGAGGTTGGCGAAGATTCCCTACTAGCGAGTAATTAGGGAGAGGATTCGCTCGGAGGGTGGGGTAATTAGCTCCTGGTCTACGGGATTTATTTATTTTTGCATATGAAGCAAAATCTGTGACCGTGTGATTTAAAGAGAATCGATGGAAGTCCACAGGTCTGATGATTTGCTCATATCAGACTATAGATATAAAGTTGTTCCCTGTGATTGAGGGATTCGTTTCTGGTGATAGTAAGAGTTGTTCACTGTGATCTATACCCATCTCCACGGATCAGCCATCGCCAGCACCTCTGCAACTAAGAAGGGCGAGCTCCGGGATTATTTCAGCCACGCAAGCCATGGCCAGGAAAACAACGGCATCCTTATGTGTGGGCTTTTGTTTTCGCGTCCATGGCTGCTGTCGAGGGTGAGCACGAGCCGCGCATGGTTCATGATTTGTCGTGCTTGCATCAGAGAGGAGGGCCACATGGTTACTTTCGGTTGGACATGCGGATATCCGGACACTAGCAAAACGTTCTCAAGTTTGCGGTCAGTATATCGGAATTCGAACATGTTGATTGATCCGCAGACAAGGGACCCCGTTGTAAGGCAAAAGCGGTGCGGACATATACGGCCGCTTTGAGGGTCCACTTTGGAGATGCCCTTAACAACGGCAAATTCTATTTGTCACTCCGTGCGAAAGGATCAACCATATCACTAAGCTTCTAGGATTCAAAGCCTCCCATTCAACTGGGGACATTGGTTTTGGATTGCGTTCCCAATTTTGACTTGGTCAACAATTTCTTAAGGAGCTCTCTCATTCAAGTGAGGTGTTCAATTTGAATTTGGTTCATGATTTTGACTCGTCAATGATTTCTTAAATCAATGGCAACAACTAACTTATAAAAATACCTCAATCTCACGTACCCTTTCATACCCGACAAAAAATAAAGACGAACATGCGACATTGTAGCATTAATATAATACATGCGATCACCACCGTAGAAAACTTCCCTGCATACATATAGATTAATTTGCAGATAACACATAACTGTACGTCTAGAAAGAGCCCATCAAAATACTGCATCATAAAAAAAACTCTTCATCATCTGAAAGGATCGATATGATCGACTAAGGAAGGTGAATAGGTGATTAACAATTTTTGGCTTCTTTTCCAATTTTAGGGATACAACAAGAATATAGGTTGTCTAGATATGCAATTAGGTGAACAACATATATGACAAGCTCAACAAGAACAACAACAAGCTAGTAAATATACACACGAATATAAGCTTGAACAAAGTAAGTGAAGGAACAAATGAACTGTAATTGGAGACGATGATGTAGTTCCCGAAGTTTGGGGGAGATACGTCTTCATTGGAGAGGTGTGGCGACATGATGCTCACCAAGCGTCACAATGGCTCACCTTATTCTACTCGCGCCCTGCACAATGCAAGGTGTCACGATTTCACTATGCAGTGCCCTTGGAGGTGGCAACCGAGCCTTCACAAGTAAAATTGGGGCAAACTCCACAACTTAATTGGAGGCTCTCAACAACACCATGAAGCTTCACCACCATGAATTGTGGCTTCGAGGTGACCTCTTCCGTCTAGTTTGCCCAACTATGCAAGAGTAACAATATCCGCAAGAGAAAGTATGGAGGATCAAATTTCCTTTGGTGAAAGTGTATATCTAGGTCATCTCCTTCAAATCCTAGAATATCAACAAGTTTGAGTGACTAGCGAGGGAGATCGGGCAATATTTCACTTTGGTTAACAATGGAAGAGAGAGGGGCAAGAGGTAAGAACAAAGGAGGAAGAACCCCTCCTTTTATAGCTCCCAATTTCTAACAGATATGTTCAGATTTGTATTGAGCGGTAATACTGCTCCAGAGAGCTGTACTACCGTTCATCCCTTCAGGAAGCACTGCGAAGGCTTGAGCGGTAATACCGCTCCAGACCGCAGTAATACCGATACTGCCTTAGCAATGCCGCCTTGGTGCTGGTGGCAAATCAGTGGGGAATTGGCCCCCTTGAGTAGTTGGACCGACACTAGGTTCGGTAGTGCCGCTCCAACAAGGGGAGCGGTACTTCCGTATTAGTTTGCGGTACTACCAGGCCACTGGCCGAGCTGTAGCAGGATGGACTGAGCGGTGCTACCGCTTTGGACACCGGTAGTACGACTATACAAAAATACCAGTACTACCGTGTTGCTACCACCCAAGTACTGCTTCCAAGAAGCGGGAGAGTCACTCCCCTACAGTAGTAGGTCCGGCAGTTTGAGCGGTAGTGCCCCTCCAACTAGTGAGCGGCACCACCGCTTTAGTGCACAGTATTACCGGTCTGGAGTGCCAGCAGAGTACTGCCCCTGCAAGGGGAGCGGTACTTCCGTTGGGCACTACAGTACTACCGGGTGTGCAAAGTCAGCAACATAGTAGAAATTGAGTCTCTCCTCGAAACAGTTGGGAAGGTAATGTGAGTGCAATATACGTTTTGTGTAGGTGTTTGATTTCATCCATACCTTCCAACATGGACAAACCATTTTTGTATGAAATCCCAACAACATCACTTAAGGAAATGACCTTTCATCATCTCTCCCACATGACAAACCATTTTTGTATGAAATCCCAACAACATCAACCACGCAACGAAGCGCGCCCAATCCTTCTAGTATCGACCAAACGTGTTGTGAGCCAAGCGAGCCATGGTGAGATTGGCCGGCCCATTTAATCTATTGTACGTTCTACAGACCCCGGTTTTATTTTCAAATGTTCTCTTTATTGATATTTTTACAGTTTTTATTTTTGTTTTTCAGAAATTTCCAAAAATGTACCAAATTTTAGAAAAATCATTTTTTTAAAATTTCAAAATTTGCATTTTCAAAAACTCAATTTTTTTTTTGCGTTTTTTAAAACATGTGCGAAAAGGTGGTGAGGCTGCAGATTTTCGTCTCACGCCATCTCCATGCCTGCACCCCCACGTATGCCGTTCCCCCTCACGCTCACCTCAGCCTGGTTCCATGGAAACAGTCGATTCAAGCGTTCCTAGCAAGACAGGATATGGGATGCTTCAAGTTTCATGCGCGTACGAGCCAGCGCCTCGCGTGAGCAATCGAACAAGCTTTTTTTGCGTCCACTGGGCTGTTTGGGGGGCTGCGAGCAACCAACCTCGCCCCATGTCTTGGGCTGGGCAGATGTAAATTATTTTTGCATCCTGTACACGGAGACAGATCTCAACGAGTTCTCGAGGCGACGGGGTTGTCCAAGCTGTGTGGGCTCAAACCATGCTCTCCAACTCCACAATCGGGTGAACTGAGCGTAGTAAGTTGGCTAGATTCCTTGTGGTAGAACCAGCCCATCATAGTTTTAAGTTCTAGACTTGAAACTGGCGCTCGCATTTTCCTGAATTTATTTTAGCCTTTTTCGACGATGTTTGTTCAATGGGAGGAGAGAGAAGTTCCCGTCGACTATGAGGCGCAATCTTAAGATGTACCGGCTCAGTCTCTCGGAGGTGCTCATAGGGTGTTCATGCATGCATTCATAGAGTTGAGTGTATGTGCGTGTATGCAAACGTCTGCGTACTATGAGCACCTCCACCATACAGCAAGTTTTTTATCTCTAAAAAAAGAATTTGGCATTATGACAAAGAGGAGCGGACGCACTTGTCCTAGTACATACACATGCAAAGGAGAAAGACTTGGCCAACCCTCTCATCCCGCCGTCTAAATTTAGCCAAACAAAACCAAAGGCAAGAATCCAGGAACAACTAGAGCCAGGCTTCATTCACCAGCTCTTGGCAAACGAGGATGCCGCGCGACTCTCAGAATCCAGGCATCATCTTGATGTGGATTGAGGACGTCCAACGGAGTAGGAGGAGTCACGTAGCATTTAGCCGCAGCCGCAGTCGAAGGCATCGAGATGACCGGATCAGGCCGAGAGGTGCCATTGCTCCGCGTCAGGAAGGTGTACCACGAACGATGCCCGGGATGCAGACAGGAGAGGAAGACGCAGGCCGATCACCGGATACCCTACACGGAGTTCCTCTACATTTGGATCGCATGCTTGTGTGCCGGTATGATGCCACACAATGCTCTTTTTTACAGGATTTCCTCTGATGATCAGGCAGCATCCTCTCATGGAACAGCTGTATGACTGCCAGAATCTGGAGGGTGTAGAGATGTTATAACATTTGGATTCACCACTCTAGTACAATAATGCAATCCAGTCGCTTTCAATTAACATAACCAAGAGATTCTGATTTCAGAATTCAGAACATTAGGGCATGCGCCCAAACATGTGCCTTTCTGCATTTATTTCATGGTTTCTCCAGAGGCTCTTTCTGCAGTTTGTCTACAAAAGTTACTTTTTTGTCACCTTCGTTAAAAGATTGGACATATTTCTATAGGTTGTTTCAATTTAGCTATATCAACTGTTGGCGTTTGCTAACTAACAACTTGGTTTGTTATCTTTCCAGCTCTACCGATCCAGTCACTATTTCCCTATCTGTACTTCATGGTATGTACAGAAGTCGCAAAACTTGAACATCTATCCTGATTGTATGCATAAATTATCGTTTGTTGAATTATTACATACCTTGTGATGATTAATTATATGTTCGCCGTTGTTATCATTTAACAGATTAGGGACTTGAAAGTGGCAAAGCAAGAGCAAGACATTGGGTTCTATGCTGGTTTTGTTGGTGAGCATTGTCACCTGTAAACGCTTGTCAATTTACTGGAAAAATAAGGGAATAAAAGACTACAAGTACACCGAGTAGACTTTAATAGCGTTATAATGCGAAAAGAGTTATTTTTCGACCAGTAGCTACTGACTGTATACTCTGTCTCAAGGGGCTACTTATTTCCTTGGAAGAACCATCAGTGCTGTGCCATGGGGCATTTTTGCTGACAAATATGGGAGGAAGCCCTGCATTGTTATCAGTATCCTCTCAGTGTATGGAAAATTCAGTTACATTATGAAAACGTATTTCGTACTCCGTTCAATTAAATAAATTCTGCGCTGCTACTTCTTTTTCAGGATCGTCTTTAACACCCTTTTCGGCCTTAGCACGACTTACTGGATGGCAATTGTAACTAGAGGGCTACTTGGGTTACTCTGTGGTATATTAGGACCAATCAAGGTAATTTCTGTACACTGAGAGTGACCGAGTTAACTAAGAAAATGGCACTAGTTGTTGAACACTCACGGTTGTGTCTGCATTCTTCAGGCCTATGCTTCAGAAGTCTGCAGAAAAGAGCACCAAGCACTAGGAATTTCTCTTGTGAGAACAGTTCATCTTATGTTCAGACTCTCGGTTTGTTCATTTGAAGAAAGGCTTATCTGTTACTAGCTGATAATTATGTCTGACATTATCTCAGGTTACATCTTCACGAGCAATAGCTCTTGTTATTGGACCAGCCATTGGAGGATTTCTTGCACAGGTGAGGATCAGTCAACTTTGATGTCGAGTTATAGAAATACAGAACTATCCTTGCAAAATTAACATCATATTTAACCACTTTATCAAACTAAGCGTAAGTTACTTGCATACAGTAGTTCAATAAAGTCATTACTGCAATAACTCACTAGGCCACTGTAAGTATATGTAACCGTGGTGTAGAGCTTGAGAATAATGGATCATCTACTAATTGGGGCAAAACCAAAATACTGGACCAATTGGCAAGAACTTTCCTGTCATGGCAGTTTTAGGAAAGTACATATATGCTTTATTAGGAGGGATTTATATTTAACAGTTAAAAGTGATAACTAGAACTTTTGTCGAAGGACGAACACAACCTCTCCCTTTGGAGGATAGTTAGTAATCTTATATTAATGGATCTGGCTAACATTGTGTATTCTCTATCCTGTATCAGCCTGCAAAGAAGTACCCGGGTCTTTTCTCTGAGGAATCCATATTTGGAAGGTAGATTATTACTCATACTCTTTCAATGATACAAATTTTGCATTGTTGGGAAGATAAGATAAACCTTTCAATATAGGTTTCCATACTTCCTCCCTTGCTTCGTCATATCGGTTCTAGCGGCAGGAGCATGTCTTGCATGCATTTGGCTCCCGGTAAGCCCCTAAATCTCCTTACGATTTTTTTCTCATTTCCTACTTGAATAAATGATTTTTTGTAGGAAACTCTGCACATGTATCATGATGACAAAGTGGAAGCTATTGAGGAAATGGAGGCACAAGTTGCTGATTCGACCTCTGAAGACAGAAAAGCTAAACAATCTGGATCAGGTAGAATGACATCCACAAAGAACCTGCTAAAGAACTGGCAGTTGATGTCAGCAATAACCCTCTACTGTGTGTTTTCTCTCCATGATACAGCTTATCTCGAGGTAAATCTATGTTTAGGCATATAACATATTGAACATATTCAACAACATTTTGGGTTGAAAAGATGTTAGTATTTATTATATCTACCCTTAAGAGAACAAGCATATTAGGGACTAAAGCAACCTTTTTTTGTTTGTAAGGAACTAAATCAACTTTGCATGTGTTCTGTAAATTCCATGGTCAGATATTTTCACTCTGGGCTGTGAGCAGCAGAAAATACCGGGGACTGAGTTTTACATCTCAGGAGGTTGGTACCGTGCTAGCTATCTCAGGTATGTGATGTTTCTTCAATTTGTATAGTATGGTCATTGCGCAAGAGAAACATTCAGGACAAAATGAATGAACTCGACACATATCTGGCATCTATCCTTTACCTATTACATGAAGTACTGGTTTTGAACTCCTTTACCTTTTGGCCATTTTTGTTCGATCTTGCAGGTTTTGGTGTTTTGGTATATCAACTTCTGATTTACCCGCTCCTCGCCAAGTATGCTGGGTTAGTCAAGCCATTCCGTTCTGCAGCGGTATGTGACAAGAACATTTTACGTCAAGATACTTCAGTAATATGTCTAATCTATTATGCATGTTTGTTTTTTCAGGTATTATCTATACTTCTCCTTGCAACATATCCATTCATGGCTAACCTATATGGTGTGGAGCTCAAAGTACTCATCAATATAGCCTCGCTTCTTAAGAATATGTTTGCGGTATGTCCATTTTCTAATCGGAACAAATTGTTAGCATGTTATTATTTGTATTGCTTCGTTTAAATTGAAAAATAATACAATAGGGGTGTTCATAGGGCGTCCCCCCCTCCCCCCCCCCCCCCCCCCCCAGCCCAATGCAAATCACTGAAGATTTATTTTTTAGAGGACTTAGATGGAAGAAAATGTTATCATTTGGCCCCTCCAAACATTCATACTTTGCCTGCTTCCCCCCCTGTTATGTCAGTCCAGCTCCGCCACTGACCTGGCTGCTTACATTAGTAACATCCTATACAAACATGTTCATCATCTTGGTGAAGAGGCCGGAAGATCAATAAAACCTTCCTTTAAAAGAATAAAAACATGTTGATGACGGTTTGGGCGGGTCTAAAGAGACTATAATTGAGCACCACTCGTACAGATGAAATAAAATAATATGTTTAGTACCCTTGGACAAACAAGCTCCGTGGGACAATTTAATCATGAACATATTTTGATTTATCATCTAAAATGGAACAGGCTACGATTACTATTGCCTGCAACATTCTGCAGAACACAGCGGTGGTATGTATCTTCTGTCTCATTGCGTTTTCTTTGATTCATTTCTGCTATATTCTAACTTCTCCAATGAAAACGTGTACAGGCACAAGAACAAAGGGGTGTCGCAAATGGTATATCTGTGACTCTGATGTCAATCTTCAAAGCGGTAGCTCCAGCAGCAGCAGGAATTCTGTAAGCACAGTGTTTCTTTTATTTTGTGCGTAGGAAGTCCTGTGAGTTTTTGGTTGGCTGCAAGTGTGATTCCCAACCAATTAGCTAACTTTTTTGACTATCTAGGTTTTCATGGGCTCAGAAGAACATAACTGGATTGTTCTTACCAGGTAAACACATTGCTCATCCAACCCATGCTAACTGCACTTGTACTGATAGCTTTGCTTTCGACTTGAATGGAAACAAGTACATATATTATCACGGCATATACTTCTTTGATTTATCATCTGATATGCAGGTGATCAGATCCTGTTCTGGATGCTGAACATGGTGTCGGTAATCGGGCTCTCGCTGACGTTCAAGCCATTTTTCTCTATGCCGAGTGCGCTGAAATGATGAGCACACAATTATGTTCATCTAGCTAGTTAAGTAAAGTTAGGGACACTACCACAGATTGCAGCCCTGGATAAAAAAAAACTGTGTCGTGTATTGTGTCACACATAGTTTTCATATTTTTTTGGTTGTGTGATCAGATGTGGCAAGATCTTTTTTCTTCTTCTCAAAACTCCTACGCGCAAGGTGCTTTGGTTTATGGCTCGTTCTGGTAAGAAGATCAATATTGTTTTCGTGGATTGTTGATCTAAAGAGTTTCATATGTACCTTGTGTTAGTTCCCTAAGATCAATCTAGGGTAGATGTAAACGGTAGCTCCATTGTTCTATGCCTCTGTGCGTGTCTGTGTTGGCGTTGGGAAACGACAGAGAGAGGGAGGGAAGGGAGACGACGGAGGCGTACCTTCTCCTTGGCTCTGTGAGCTCGACGGGGTGGACATGGTGGAGCAGGGTGGCGGCGGTGAGCGAGCACTGGTGGTGGCGGCGCTTCCCGTCGGCCTAGCGCTAACCTTAGATCGGATTGGGGTGTCGATGGGGTGTGTGGCGCACGGTCAACCTCGTGATCTGTGCGTCCGCCCTGCCCCCCCCCCCCCCCCCCACCTCTCTTTATAGCGCTGGCGACAGGGGCCCACCAACCAAAAGAGGGTTGGGCGCCCCCGATCAGGGCGCAGGCCAAGGGGCTCGTTGAGCCGTTGGGCTCAAACGGGTGGAGATCAACCTAACATTCCCCCCCTTGATCTCAACTTTACTTTTAACTTTATACTTTTTACTTTACTCGTTTCATCACAGATCAATACATAGAACATGTTTCATCGTCACAACTCAATTGCCGATAGAATCAGACAGCTACAACATACCTCTCTGTTCTGAAACAAATTTTGTTCCTTTTAGGCCTCTCATGATCCAGGAATCATAGGCTTTCCCTTAAACCCATGCCGGCTAAGTGTTCCTTGAACACATTGGGTGGTAAGCCTTTCGTAAGCGGATCCGCAAGCATATCCTTTGTCCTTATATGCTCGAGACTTATAGTGTGATCCTGGATTTTATCTTTCACAACATAATACTTTATCTCTATTGTTTTGGCAGCATTACTCGACTTGTTGTTGTGAGCATAGAATACTGCGGGCTGGTTGTCACGGTACATCTTTAGTGGTTTGTTAATACAATCTACCACTTTCAAGTCTGGTATAAATTTCTTTAACCATATCGCCTGCCCCGTGGCCTCAAAACATGCTATAAATTCTGCATACATCGTGGACGATGCAACTATTGACTGTTTGGAGCTTCTCCACGAAATAGCCCCTCCAGCAAGAGTGAACACATATCCTGACGTGGATTTTCTATCATCTATGTCTCCCGCAAAATCTGCGTCTGAATACCCTCTTATCTCTAGGGAATCAGATCTCCTGTATGTTAGCATGTGGTCCTTCGTGCCTTGCGCATAACGCAATGCTTTCTTTACCATCTTCCAGTGCTCTATGCCTGGATTCTCTTGATATCTACCGAGTATCCCCGGTGATAAAAGCTAAGTCAGGGTGAGTGCACACTTGTGCATACTGTAAACTTCCAACAGCCGAAGCATATGGTACTGCTTTCATTTGATCGATCTCGTACTGGTTCTTGGGACATTGGAATTTTCCAAAACTGTCGCCCTTGACTATAGGAGCAGGTGTGGCTTTACTCGCATGCATATTATACTTTTTAAGAACCTTTTCTAAATATGCCTTCTGCGATAGTCCTAAAACTCCATTTTTCCTGTCTCGGTGAATTTCTATGCCCAAAACATAAGATGCTTCACCAAGATCTGTTATATCATAATTTGAGGACAAGAACTTCTTTGTTTCTTGTAGCAGACTAACATCACTGCTAGCAAGCAAGATATCATCCACATACAAGATTAGGAAAATATATTTCCCATTTTTAAACCTTGCATAAATGCAGTTATCCTCAATATTTTCTTTAAATCCAAAACTTTTAATTGTCTGATTAAACTTTAGATACCACTGTCTAGAGGCTTGCCTTAATCCATAAATAGATTTCTTTAGGCGGAATCCCATATCTTCCTTGCCTTCCATGATAAAACCCTTGGGTTGTTTCATGTAAACCTTTTCTTTTAAATCCCCATTCAGAAATGCCGTCTTTACATCCATTTGATGTAACTCTAAATCAAAATGTGCAACTAATGCCATTATGATTCTGAAGGAGTCCTTACATGAGACTGGGGAAAAAGTCTCATTGTAATCTATCCCTTCTCTTTGTGTAAATCCTTTTGCCACAAGTCGTGCTTTGTACTTTTCTACGTTCCCATTAGGGTCATAGTTAGTTTTGTAGACCCATTTACAGCCTACTGTTTTGGCTCCTTTAGGAATTTCCTCTAAGTCCCAAACATCTTTGGAACTCATCGATTTCATCTCGTCTTCCATTGCCTCTAGCCATTTTGATGAGTGAGGGCTTCTCATGGCTTCTTCATATGAAGTGGGGTCACTTTGCATATGAACCATTTCTGTGTTATAAACTTTATAATCAGTAGAAATAGCTGATCTTCTTGTTATATTAGACCTTCTAAGGGCCTCAGTTTCTGGCACATTCTGTGCCTCAACTTCCGGCACATCTTCTAAAATTGGCTGTTGCACCTCCCTTTCATGCTCAACAACAGGTTCAGTTGGCTCCTGACGGACAGGTTCCGGGTCTTCTCCCATAGTTGTCATGGGTGGAGTTACAACAAGTAGTGAGAAAAATGGCTCCTGAATCATCGGATTAGGTGCATGCACCCTCTTCTCCTCAAGATCAATTTTCTGAGCTACCATGCTCCCCCTCATCATTTCGTCCTCTAAGAAGACTGCATGTCTTGTTTCTACAAACTTTGTGTATCTGTCTGGACAGTAGAAACGAAAACCCTTTGATCTATCAGGATAGCCAATGAAGTGGCAACTTACTGTTTTGGGATCTAACTTTTGCAATATTTGGATTAAACATTTTGGCCTCAGCTGGGCTCCCCCACACCCTTAAGTGTTGTAGGGAGGGCACTCTTCCTGTCCACAGCTCGTACAGTGTTTTGGGTACCTACTTGCTTGGCACTCTATTGAGAATGTGAATGGCGGTTTTAAGCGCCTCCATCCATAATCCCAATGGCAAGGTGGAGTAACTCATCATGCTGCGCACCATATCCATCAGAGTACGGTTACGCCTTTCAGCTACTCCATTTTGCTGAGGCTTGCCCGGCATTGAATACTAGGCCACTATGCCAGTCTCCTGTAAGAACTTTGGAAAAGGTCCAGGGACTTGGCCATATGGAGTGTGCCGACCGTAGTACTCCCCCCCACGGTCAGATCTGACTATCTTTATTCCTTTATCATGCTGATTTTCAACTTCAGCTTTGAATATTTTAAATTTATCCAACGCTTCATATCTTTCTTTGATTGGATAAATATAACCATAGCGGGAGTAATCATCTGTGAATGTTATGAATGAGTCATAGCCATCCACACTTTTCACAGGAAATGGTCCACAAATGTCAGTGTGAATGATTGTGCTATGGATCGCACCCTTTTTGATTTGTTTTACGTACTTTCCTTTAATGCAATCTATGCATTGTTCTAAGTCTGAGAACTCTAACGGAGGAAGAATATCACTTTTAACTAGTCTTTCTATTCTCCCCTTGGAAATATGGCCCAAGCGACAGTGCCATAATTTCGATGAGTCATGAGTTCTCTTTCTTTTCTTTTGTTCTTTATTCGACGCGGAAACATGCTCATTCACATTACACACATAATACACTTTTTCACGTAGTGATAATAAATAAAGCTCATTGTGCAGGAAAGCAACACCCACATGAGTATTATTAAACCATATGGCACACTTGCCATGTCCAAAATGACATTCATAATGATCTTTATCCAAACATGAAACACTAATCAAGTTTCTGTGTAATGAAGGAACATATAAAACATCTGTAAGTAGAAGCTTGAATCCATCAGCTAACTCCAAGGAGATGTCACCGACAGCTTCAACTTCTGCTTGAACTCCATTTGCAACTTCAATGCATCTTTCGCTTCTTTGCGTAATCCGTGTCGAATGGAATCCCTGTAATGAATTTGCAACATGAACAGTTGCACCTGAGTCAATCCACCAAGTAGATTTCGAAAACTGTGTATACAAGGATTCATTTACAAAGGAAACAATGTTGTTACCTCTCTTTGCCATTATTGACTTTAGCCAAACAGGGCAATCTTTCTTGTAGTGCCCGGTCTGCTTACAATGGAGACATGTATCTTTGTCCACTGGAAGATACTTCTGCTGATGCTGATAGGGAGCTTTTCCATGTGTCTTTGAAGGGGAACCTTTTCCATTTTGATTGTAATTCCTTTTCTTATTATCCTTCACATAGTTCAGAGAACCACCATGTCATGTTCTAAGTCTTTCCTCTTCTTGCACACACATGGCTATAGTCTTTTCAATGTCCCATTTTTCAGGCGACATGTTGTAGTTGACAACAAAAGTGTCAAACTCTTTTGGCAGTGAAGCCATAACCAGGTGGACAAGGAGTGCAGGTTTGAGCTCCAAATCTGAATCCATGGGTTTAAGCTTAGCTGCCATGTTGCTCATCCTGAGGATGTGCTCTCTTATGCCATGTCCACCGCCTGTGTACTTTTCTGTCACCAGCTGCTTTAGCAACTGGGTAGCATATATCTTTGAAGAACCAGTGAACTGGCTCTTTATCTTTTCAAGAAACTCCCCTACGGAAGTACACTCTGCAATTGAGCCCACAATGGCATTCTCAATTGTGTTCTTTATGAAGGCCATGCACTTTT
Organism: Elymus sibiricus; assembly: GCA_039707655.1. NCBI lineage: Eukaryota > Viridiplantae > Streptophyta > Magnoliopsida > Poales > Poaceae > Elymus > Elymus sibiricus. The sequence goes on along the minus strand of CM077667.1, from coordinate 192,447,130 downwards.
TATTGGCGGTGAGCCACTTTTGGTTGTCGAGGGTATATGACATCTCCACTGGAGCATAATCCCTCCTCTTTTTGTCCCAAGTAACATCATCATCACTTGCATCTCTGACTGGCTCTGTTGGTCTGACTGGTTGTGGTACGTCCACAACCCAGTCCACCTCAGCACAAACAAAAGCCAAGTCAACCTTCTTTCTCCATTCAGTGTAGTTGTCACCTCTGAGGGTTGGAACATCCTTGATGCAGCTCATCAAGTAGTACCCTCCTGAAAACCAAAATGAAGTGAGATCATAACAACAATTGCATGCATTAATCCAACATTGGTCAAAATTAAAAACATACAATTGTTTGTGCAATTTAAACTATATCACCGTTGGGCAAAAAATAGAAATAAATGCACATATAATATCAATAAATCATGATTATGTTATTAACAACGTTGGTCATAAAATAACATAATCATAATTATTTCAACAATTACTTTAACATGCTCTTAAAATTTAATTCTCATTAAACTCTTATTTACTTTTAAAAGAGCACTTTTATTTATTTGCAGCGGAAAAACATGAATAAAAAATTCATGTACTTTATACTTTTCAGAAGCATTTCTTTTACTTTTGTATTTTCTAAGCGAAATTTTCGTTGGATAATTTTGAATAGAAAAACTGAGCAAAATTCTGTAAAAAGAAACTGTACAGAATTCCTAAACTTGCTTCTGGAAAAAATTAACTGAGAAAAAACTAGCAGCCCAGCTTCCTCCACTTTTTGGCCCGACCCACGGCCTGTGACGCACGCGCGAGCTGCCGGCCTAGTCCCTTTCGTCCCGATGGCCCAGTCTGCCGAGCTAGGGTTTCATCCGACCGTCCATCAGATCGGATGGTCGAGCATCATTCTCGGTGGAAGAAAACGGGCACAGCGACCCCGATCGAAAACCCTAGCGCCATTTTTCCTTTTCTTCTCGCCCCCGTGCTCCCTACGCTCTCTGTGCCGCAAACGGCGGAAGCGGCTACGCCGGCCGCCGGCAACGGCGTCGAACAACCGCGCCGCGCGAGCCCCCTTCCCCTTCCCCTTCTGCCTCCTTCCTTTCCCACATCCAACACCTCCTCGCGGCTGCGCCCTCTCTGCCTAGCAGCTCTGCACCCGTCGATGAAGGAGTGGCGGCGCCCTCCCCGGCCCTCTTGTCGGCGTGCGCGAGCACCGGTTGGTGAACGCGCCGCTGCCAAGCGACTCGGTGGCGGTGCCTTTTCCCGGCGAGCCCTAGGCCCATCCCCGATGAGATTTCTTTGCCCCCTTTTTGACATTAGGGTTCTACGGGAGGGGATGATTCTCTGTGATTTCTCCACTGTGATTTCTTTACTACCGAAATTCTAAGCCTAGTGGCTCTGAAACCATTGTTAGTTCTCTAAGATCAATCTAGGGTAGATGTAAACGGTAGCTCTATTGTTCTATGCCTCTGTGCGTGTCTGTGTTGGCGTTGGGAAACGACAGAGAGAGGGAGAGAAGGGAGACGACGGAGGTGTACCTTCTCCTTGGCTCTGTGAGCTCGACGGGATGGACATGGTGGAGCAGGGTGGCGGTGGTGAGCGAGCATTGGTGGTGGCAGCGCTTCCCGTCGCCCTAGCGCTAACCCTAGATCGGATTGGGGTGTCGGTGGGGTGTGTGGCGCATGGTCAACCTCGTGATCTGTGCGTCCGGCCCCCACCTCTCTTTATTGTTGGAAATATGCCCTAGAGGCAATAATAAATTGGTTATTATTATATTTCCTTGTTCATGATAATCGTTTATTATCCATGCTATAATTGTATTGATTAGAAACTCAAATACATGTGTGGGTACATAGACAACACTGTGTCCCTAGTAAGCCTCTAGTTGACTAGCTCGTTGATCAAAGATGGTTAAGGTTTCCTAGCCATTGACATAAGATGTCATTTGAATAACGGGATCACATCATTAGGAGAATGATGTGATGGACAAGACCCAAACTGTAAACGTAGCATATGATCGTGTCAGTTTATTGCTATTGTTTTCTGCATGTCAAGTATCTGTTCCTATGACCATGAGATCATGCAACTCCCTGACATCGGAGGAGTACCTTGTGTGTATCAAACGTCGCAACGTAACTGGGTGACTATAAAGGTGCTCTACAGGTATCTCCGAGGGTGTCTGTTGGGTTGGCATGGATCAAGACTGGGATTTGTTACTCCGTATGACGGAGAGGTATCTCAGGGCCCACTCGGTAATACAACATCACAATGAGCCTTGCAAGCAATGTGACTAAAGTGTTAGCCACGAGATCTTGTATTACGGAACGAGTAAAGAGACTTGCCGGTAACGAGATTGAACTAGGTATAGAGATACCGACGATCGAATCTCGGGCAAGTAACATACCGAAGAACAAAGGGAACAGTATACGGGATTAACTGAATCGTTGACATAGAGGTTCGACCGATAAAGATCTTCGTAGAATATGTAGGAGCCAATATGGGCATCCAGGTCCCGCTATTGGTTATTGATCGTAGAAGTGTCTCGGTCATGTCTACATAGTTCTCGAACCCGCAGGGTCTACACACTTAACGTTTGGTGACGATTAGTATAGTTGAGTTATTTTGTTGGTGACCGAAGGTTGTTCGGAGTCCCGGATAAGATCCCGGACATGACGAGGATCTCCGGAAGAGTCCGGAGGTAAAGATTGATATATGGGATAATAGTGTTTTGATCTCCGGAAGGGTTCCGGAATTCACCGGAAGGAGTTCCGGATATTTACCGAAGTGTTCGGGTGCAGCAACACTTTATTTGGGCCAAGGGGTAAAGCCCACGAGACTTAGGCAAGGTGCAAAAGGAAGTTTTGCTGGCGTCTGGGGTGGTACTACCGCTTATCGTAAGCGGTACTACCGCTACAGGCGGTACTACCGCTTATCGTAAGCGGTACTACCGCTACAGGCGGTAATACCGCTTATCGTAAGCGGTACTACCGCTACAGGCGGTACTACCGCTTATCGTAAGCGGTACTACCGCTTGTACGCGATACTGCTGGAATCCGAGTTGGACTCTTTCCGTGCGGGCCAAACCGACCTTGTGCGGGCAAAACCGACCTTGTGGAGGTTTTCTCTCCAAGTTTAGACCCCAGGGCTCAACATATAAATAAAGGGGCAGGGCTAGCACACGGGACACATCAAGATTTCCCAAGCCGTGTGTCGGCAACCCTAACCCTCTAGTTCTCCCGTCATAATCTCCGTAGTGCTTGGCGAAGCCCTGCAGAGATTGTTCCTCACCACCATCACCACGCCGTCGTGCTGCCGGAACTCATCTACTACTTCATCATCGCTCGCTGGATCGAGGAGGTGAAGGCGTCATCAAGCCGTACGTGTGTTGAACGCGGAGGTGCCGTCCGTTCGGCACTAGTTCGTGATCGGATCGAGGGACGACTTGCGATTTGGATCGCGGAGACGTTCGACTACATCAACCGCGTTTCTTAACGCTTCCGCTTAGCGATCTACAAGGGTATGTAGATTCACTCTCCCTCTCGTAGATGCTCATCACCATGGATAGATCTTGTGTGTGCGTAGGAAATTTTTTGTTTCCCATGCAACATTCCCCAACAGTGGCATCTGAGCTAGGTCTATGCGTAGATGAGATCTCGAGTAGAACACAAACGAGTTGTGGGCGTGGGTGTATACATATTGCTTGCCGTTACTAGTTGATACTTGATTCGGCGGTATTGTGAGATGAAGCGGCCCGGACCGACATTACGCGTACGCTTACGCGAGACAGGTTCCTTCAACTGACATGTAACTTCGTTGCATAAAGATGGCTAGCGGGTGTCTGTCTCTCTCACTTTAGTTGAATCGATTTCAATGAAGAGGGTTCTTTTAGAAGATCAAAAAGCAATCACTACACCACGTTGTGGTTTTGCGTAGGTAAGAACGGTTCTTGCAAACCCGTAGCAGCCACGTAAAACTTGCAACAACAATTAGAGGACGTCTAACTTGTTTTTGCAGGGTATGTTGTGATATGATATGGCCAATTACATGATGAGATATATGTGATGTATGATATGATCATGTGTTGTATAGAATATCACGACTTGCATGTCGATGAGTACGGCAACTGGCAGGAGCCATATAGTTGTCTTTAATTATTTTCGCCGTTTTGCTTTACTTTATCGCTATGAGTTAGCAATAGTCGTGGAAGCAACAGTCGGCGCGACAACCTCATGGCGACATGTTGATGGAGATCAAGATGATGGAGATCATGGTGTCATGCCGGTGACGATGGAGATCATGCCGGTGCTTTGGAGATGGAGATCAAAAGCACACAAGTTCATGGCCATATCATGTCACTTATGATTTGCATGTGATGTTAATCCTTTTATGCATCTTATTTTGCTTAGGACGACGGTAGCATTATAAGGTGATCCCTCACTTAAATTTCAAGATAAATTGTGTTCTCCCCGAGTGTGCACCGTTGCGAAAGTTCGTCGTTTCGAGACACCACGTGATGATCGGGTGTGATAGACTCTACGTTCACATACAACGGGTGCAAGCCAGTGTTGCACATGCGGAACACTCGGGTTAAACTTGACGAGCCTAGCATGTACAGACATGGCCTCGGAACACAAGAGACCGAAAGGTCGAACATGAGTCATATAGTAGATATGATCAACATGAAGATGTTCACCATTGAAACCACCTCAACTCACGTGATGATCGGACTTGAGTTGGTGGATTTGGATCATGTTACACTCGAATGACCGGAGGGATGTCAATTTGAGTGGGAGTTTTTAAGTAATATGATTAACTAAACTCATTATCTTGAACAATAGTCTAAGTTGTCTTTGCTATATTTATGTTGTAGATCATGGCTCGCGCAGTAGCACCCCTGAATTTTAATGCGTTCCTAGAGAAAGCTAAATTGAAAGATGATGGAAGTAACTTTGTGGACTGGGCCCGTAATCTAAGGATTATCCTTACGGCTTCCCAGAAGGCTTATGTCCTTGATGCACCGCTTGGTGATCCACCCGCTCCAGTTGAGTCTCTAGACGTTGTGAACGCCTGGCAGGCTCGTTCTGAAGATTACTCAATAGTTCAATGTGCAATATTGTATGGCTTAGAACCGGGACTTCAAAGACATTTTGAACGTCATGGAGCATATGAGATGTTCCAGGAGTTGAAGTTTATCTTTCAGAAGAATGCCCGGATCGAGAGATATGAGATCTCCGATAAGTTCTATGCTTGCAAGATGGAGGAGAACGGGTCTATCAGTGATCACGTACTCAGAATGTCTGGGTACTCCACCCGTCTGGCTGAATTGGGGATGCCCCTTCCGCCAGAGGCTATCACTGACAGAGTTCTTCAATCATTGCCACCTAGCTACAAGATCTTCGTGTTGAACTATAACATGCACGGGATGAACAAGTCAGTCGCCGAGCTGTTTGCGATGCTGAAAGCCGCTGAGTCTGAAATTCAGAAGGATCATCAAGTGTTGATGGTCAATAAAACCACTAGTTTCAAGAAAAATGGCAAGGGTAAGAAGGGTAACTCCAAGAAGAGTGGCAAAGCAGTTGCTCCTCTCGTGAAGAAACCCAAGGCTGGACCCAAACCAGAAACTGTGTGCTTTCATTGCAAGGGAATTGGAAGCGGAACTGCCCCAAGTATTTGGCTGACAAGAAGGCGGCCAACAACAAACAAGGTATATATGATATACATGTTATTGATGTGTACCTTACCAACTCTCGTTGTAGTGCCTGGGTATTTGATACCGGTGCAGTTGCTCATATTTGCAACTCAAAATAGGAACTGCGGAATAGACGGAGGCTGGCAAAGGATGAAGTGACGATGCGCGTGGGAAATGGTTCCAAGGTTGATGTGATCGCCGTCGGCACGCTCGCTCTTCGATTACCATCGGGATTAGTGATGAACCTGAATAATTGTTATTTAGTGCCTGCGTTAAGCATGAACATTATATCTGGATCTTGTTTATTGTGAGACGGTTACTCATTTAAATCAGAGAATAATGGTTGTTCTATTTATATGAGTAATATCTTTTATGGTCATGCACCCGATGTGAGGGGTTTATTCTTATTGAATCTCGATAGTAATGATACACATGTTCATAACATTGATGCCAAAAGATGTAGAATTGATAATGATAACACCACTTTCTTGTGGCACTGCCATTTAGGTCATATTGGCGTAAAACGCATGAGGAAGCTCCATGCTGATGGACTTTTGGAGTCACTTGATTTTGAATCACTTGACACATGTGAGCCATGCCTCATGGGCAAGATGACTAAAACGCCGTTCTCTGGAACAATGGAACGGGCAAGTGACTTATTGGAAGTCATACATACTGATGTGTGCGGTCCGATGAGCATTGAGGCGCGCGGTGGTTATCGTTACTTTCTCACCTTCACTGGTGACTTAAGTAGATATGGGTATATTTACTTAATGAAACACAAGTCTGAAACATTTGAAAAGTTCAAACAATTTCAGAGTGAAGTTGAGAATCATCGTAACAAGAAGATTAAATTCCTACGATCTGATCGAGGAGGAGAATATCTGAGTTATGAGTTTGGCAGTCACTTAAGACAATGTGGAATTGTTTCACAACTAACACCGCCTGGAACACCACAGCGTAATGGTGTGTCCGAACGTCGTAATCGAACCTTATTAGATATGGTGCGATCTATGATGTCTCTTGCCGATTTGCCACTATCGTTTTGGGGTTATGCATTAGAGACAGCTGCATTCACTTTAAATAGGGCACCATCGAAATCCGTTGAGACGACGCCATATGAACTTTGGTTTGGCAAGAAGCCAAAGCTGTCGTTTCTTAAAGTTTGGGGATGTGATGCTTATGTCAAAAAGCTTCAGCCTGAAAAGCTGGAACCCAAAGCGGAGAAATGCGTCTTCATAGGATACCCAAAAGAGACAGTTGGGTATACCTTCTACCTCAGATCCGAAGGCAAAGTGTTTGTCGCTAAAAACGGAACATTTCTTGAGAAAGAGTTTCTCTCGAAAGAATTGAGTAGGAGGAAGATAGAACTTGATGAGGTTGTTGAACCTTTACTTCAACCTGAGAGTAGCGCAGCGCAGAAAGTTGTTTCTGTGGAGCCTACATCAGCTGAAGAGGAAGTTAATGATAATGATCATGAAGCTTTGGATCAAGTTACTATCGAACCTCGTAGGTCGACAAGGACGCGTACTGCTCCTGAGTGGTACGGCAACCCTGTCTTAGAAGTCATGTTGTTGGACAACGATGAACCTACGAGCTATGGAGAAGCGATGATGGACCCGGATTCTGAGAAGTGGTTAGAGGCCATGAAATCCGAGATGGGATCCATGTATGAAAACAAAGTGTGGACTTTGGAAGTATTACCTGAAGGGCGTAAGGCCATTCAGAACAAATGGATCTTTAAGAGGAAGACGGACGCGGACGGTAATGTCACCGTCTATAAAGCTCGACTTGTGGCAAAGGGTTTTTCACAAGTTCAAGGAGTTGACTACGATGAGACCTTCTCACCCGTAGCGATGCTTAAGTCCGTCAGAATCATGTTAGCAATAGCTACCTTTTTCGATTATGAAATTTGGCAGATGGATGTCAAAACAGCGTTCCTTAACGGTTTCCTTAAGGAAGAGTTGTATATGATGCAACTAGAAGGTTTTGTCGATCCAGAGAATGCTGACAAAGTTTGCAAACTCCAGCGATCCATTTATGGACTGGTGCAAGCATCTCGGAGTTGGAATCTTCGCTTTGATGAGGTGATCAAAGCGTTCGAGTTTATACAAGTTTACGGAGAAGCTTGTATTTACAAGAAAGTGAGTGGGAGCTCTATAGCGTTTCTAATATTATATGTGGATGACATATTGCTGATTGGAAACAATATAGAAATGTTGGAAGGCGTGAAGGAATATTTGAACAAGAGTTTTTCAATGAAGGACCTAGGAGAAGCTGCTTTCATATTAGGCATCAAGATCTATAGAGATAGATCGAGACGCTTAATAGAACTTTCACAAAGCACATACCTTGACAAAGTTTTGAAGAAGTTCAAAATGGATCAGTCCAAGAAGGGGTTCTTGCCTGTATTGCAAGGTGTGAAGTTGAGTAAGACTCAATGCCCAGTGACTGCAGAAGATAGAGAAAAGATGAGTGTCATCCCCTATGCTTCAGCCATAGGCTCTATCATGTATGCAATGCTGTGCACAAGACCCGATGTCAGCCTTGCCATAAGTATGGTCGGAAGGTTTCAAAGTGATCCAGGAGTGGAACACTGGACGGCGGTCAAGAATATCCTGAAGTACCTGAAAAGGACTAAGGACATGTTTCTCGTTTATGGAGGTGATCAAGAGCTCGTCGTAAAGGGTTACGTCGATGCAAGCTTTGACACTGATCCGGATGACTCTAAGTCACAAACCGGATACGTATTTATTCTTAATGGGGGTGCGGTTAGCTGGTGCAGTTCCAAGCAAAGTGTGGTAGCTGATTCTACATGCGAAGCGGAGTACATCGCTACCTCGGAGGCGGCGAAGGAAGGTGTCTGGATGAAGGAGTTCATGACAGATCTTGGAGTAGTGCCTAGTGCGCTTAACCCAATGACTCTGTTTTGTGATAATACTGGTGCCATTGCTCTAGCCAAGGAACCAAGATTTCACAAGAGGACCAGACACATAAAGCGACGTTTCAATTCCATCCGCGATTACATCAAGGAGGACGACATAAATATTTGCAAAGTACACACGGATCTAAATGTTGCAGATCCGATGACTAAACCTCTTCCAAGGGCTAAACATGAACAACACCAGAACTGCATGGGTGTTCGATTCATTACAATGTAAATCACATAGTGATGTGAACTAGATTATTGACTCTAGTGCAAGTGGGAGACTGTTGGAAATATGCCCTAGACGCAATAATAAATTGGTTATTATTATATTTCCTTGTTCATGATAATCGTTTATTATCCATGCTATAATTGTATTGATTGGAAACTCAAATACATGTGTGGGTACATAGACAACACTATGTCCCTAGTAAGCCTCTAGTTGACTAGCTCATTGATCAAAGATGGTTAAGGTTTCCTAGCCATTGACATAAGATGTCATTTGAATAACGGGATCACATCATTAGGAGAATGATGTGATGGACAAGACCCAAACTGTAAACGTAGCATATGATCGTGTCAGTTTATTGCTATTGTTTTCTGCATGTCAAGTATCTATTCCTATGACCATGAGATCATGCAACTCCCTGACATCGGAGGAGTACCTTGTGTGTATCAAACGTCGCAACGTAACTGGGTGACTATAAAGGTGCTCTACAGGTATCTCCGAGGGTGTCTGTTGGGTTGGCATGGATCAAGACTGGGATTTGTTACTCCGTATGACGGAGAGGTATCTCAGGGCCCACTCGGTAATACAACATCACAATGAGCCTTGCAAGCAATGTGACTAAAGTGTTAGCCACGACATCTTGTATTACGGAACGAGTAAAGAGACTTGCCGGTAACGAGATTGAACTAGGTATAGAGATACCGACGATCGAATCTCGGGCAAGTAACATACCGAAGAACAAAGGGAACAGTATACGGGATTAACTGAATCGTTGACATAGAGGTTCGACCGATAAAGATCTTCGTAGAATATGTAGGAGCCAATATGGGCATCCAGGTCCCGCTATTGGTTATTGATCGTAGAAGTGTCTCGGTCATGTCTACATAGTTCTCGAACCCGCAGGGTCTACACACTTAACGTTTGGTGACGATTAGTATAGTTGAGTTATTTTGTTGGTGACCGAAGGTTGTTCGGAGTCCCGGATAAGATCCCGGACATGACGAGGATCTCCGGAAGAGTCCGGAGGTAAAGATTGATATATGGGATAATAGTGTTTTGATCTCCGGAAGGGTTCCGGAATTCACCGGAAGGAGTTCCGGATATTTACCGAAGTGTTCGGGTGCAGCAACACTTTATTTGGGCCAAGGGGTAAAGCCCACGAGACTTAGGCAAGGTGCAAAAGGAAGTTTTGCTGGCGTCTGGGGTGGTACTACCGCTTATCGTAAGCGGTACTACCGCTACAGGCGGTACTACCGCTTATCGTAAGCGGTACTACCGCTACAGGCGGTAATACCGCTTATCGTAAGCGGTACTACCGCTACAGGCGGTACTACCGCTTATCGTAAGCGGTACTACCGCTTGTACGCGATACTGCTGGAATCCGAGTTGGACTCTTTCCGTGCGGGCCAAACCGACCTTGTGCGGGCAAAACCGACCTTGTGGAGGTTTTCTCTCCAAGTTTAGACCCCAGGGCTCAACATATAAATAGAGGGGCAGGGCTAGCACACGGGACACATCAAGATTTCCCAAGCCGTGTGTCGGCAACCCTAACCCTCTAGTTCTCCCGTCATAATCTCCGTAGTGCTTGGCGAAGCCCTGCAGAGATTGTTCCTCACCACCATCACCACGCCGTCGTGCTGCCGGAACTCATCTACTACTTCATCATCGCTCGCTGGATCGAGGAGGTGAAGGCGTCATCAAGCCGTACGTGTGTTGAACGCGGAGGTGCCATCCGTTCGGCACTAGTTCGTGATCGGATCGAGGGACGACTTGCGATTTGGATCGCGGAGACGTTCGACTACATCAACCGCGTTTCTTAACGCTTCCGCTTAGCGATCTACAAGGGTATGTAGATTCACTCTCCCTCTCGTAGATGCTCATCACCATGGATAGATCTTGTGTGTGCGTAGGAAATTTTTTGTTTCCCATGCAACGTTCCCCAACATTTATAGCGCTGGCGACAGGGGCCCACCAACCAAAAGAGGGTTGGGCGCCCTCGATCAGGGCGCATGCCAAGGGGCCCATTGAGCCGTTGGGCTCAAACGGGTGGAGATCAACCTAACACCTTGAACTCCGCAACAATGGGTCCATTTTTTGCAGATTGGAAAACTATCATTTCGATCTGAACCTTGCTATGCACATGTAAAAGACAAAACCTTGATATCCGTCATAGCAGCTTACATTGCCTGCAGTACGGAACTAGCGAACTGAAACACTAAGGTAGCTTTTTTTTTGGAAAAGGAGGAACAAAGCCCCCGGCCTCTGCGTCAATTGATGCATCCAGCCATATTATTAATCAATGTTCAAGAACAAAGTCTTAAATCCACAAAGTACTCACGAGTTGAGCATAAAAATAAATGCGCAAGTAAATAAAACTGCCACAACCGGCGAAACCAAATGTAGACTACGATGCCTATACACCTAGTCTATTATTAGCTCGCCATCCAAATCGGCTGAAGATAGCCCGTGCGACCGTCTCCCACCGTTTGTACCCAATAACCATAAGCTCCCTGTAGTCCACAGGAGTGAGTAACGACCACGTACGGATCCAAGTCGTGGCTCTGTAGATAACCTACAAAAAATTGTTGAAGTTCTTGCCATTAAAAATCATACCATTTCTAGTGTTCCATATAGCCCAAAATAATGCACTTATTCCGATCCGGATATGATTTGCTATAGTTACGTCTACTCCATTGAGCCACGTTCCAAATAGCGTATTTATGCTCATTGGTGGATTAATATTGAAGGCTATATGAACAGTGCGCCATAATAATTTTGCTAGTGGGCAATCGAGAAAGAGGTGTTTTATTATTTTAGTTTGATCACAATAGCAACATGTAGAACTGCCTACCCATATCCTTCTTATCAAATTATCTTTGGTTAGTACTACTCCCTTGTGTACAAACCACATGAATTTTTTAATTCTAAGCGGCATTTTACTCTTCCAAATGTGCAATGATCGTGAGATAGGCCCAGAGTTAATTAGTTCTATGTACATCGACTTCACCGAAAAAGTACCATTCGTAGTTAATTTCCAGTGAATATTATCTGACTGGTCGGAGAGGTGAACTTCCATCAGTCATCTGACCAAGTGCAGCCACGCGTTCCATCGCTCTCCCACTAGAGATCGTCTGAATTGGATATTAAGAGGTACCGACTGTAATACTATGGAAACATAATCTTCCTTACGTTGTAAAATATTATATAGGGTAGGATATTATAAAGCTAGAGGCGTATCCCCAAGCCATGTGTCCTCCCAAAATCTGGTCGTGGTACCATTGCCCACCAAAAACTTCACCCGCTGGAAGAAGTTTACTTTCATCTTCATCAACCCCTTCCAAAAAGGTGAGTCATTCGGTCTAGCAGTAATCTGAGCCAATGTCTTAGACAGTAGGTATTTATTCCTCAAAATCTGTATCCACATGCCTTCGGTCTCAGTAAACAACCTGTATAGCCATTTGCTAAGCAAGCATCTATTCTTCACTTCTAAATTTTCAATGCCTAGACCCCCTTGGTCTTTGGGTCTGCAAATAATATCCCATCTTGCCAATCTGTATTTCTTCTTAGCCTCATCACATTGCCAGAAGAAACGAGATCGATAAATGTCTAGTCTTTTCCGTACACCTACTGGTACTTCAAACAAAGATAAAAGGAACATCGGCAAGCTTGTCAAAACCGAGTTTATCAACACAAGCCAACCTCCATAAGACATAAGCTTGCCCTTCCAACAACTTAGTCTTTTTTTGAATCTATCTTCAATGCATTTCCATTCCCTGTTCGTCAATCGTCTATGAAGAATGGGAATCCCTAGGTAACTAAACGACAATGATCCCATTTCACAACCGAATAGCTGCATGTAAGCATCTTGTTCTTCCTTTGCTTTCCCAAAGCAGAACAATTCACTTTTGTTAAAATTTATTTTTAGTCCAGACAATTGCTCAAATAGGCAAAGTACAAGCTTCATATTCCTCGCTTTTGCAATATCGTGTTCCATAAAAATAATTGTGTCATCAGCGTATTGTAGTATGTACACTCCCCCCTCTACAAGGTGTGGGACAAGTCCTCCTACTTGGTCATTCTCTTTCGCTCGACCAATAAGGACTGCTAACATATCTGCTACTATGTTGAACAACACGAGAGACATAGAGTCTCCCTGTCTCAAGCCCTTATGTGTTTGAAAATAATGACCTATGTCATCATTAACTTTGATTCCAACACTACCTTTTTGAATGAAGGCATCCACCTGATCCTTCCAGGATTCGTTGAACCCCTTCATATGCAAGGCCTATTGAAGGAATGGCCATTTGACCTTATCATATGCCTTCTCGAAATCCACCTTAAAGATAACCCCATCAAGTTTCTTTGTATGAATTTCGTGCAACGTTTCATGCAAGACGACGACCCCTTCTAGGATGTGTCTTCCAGACATGAAAGCTGTCTGAGTTGGTTGTACTACCGAATGGGCTATCTGCGTCAACCTATTCGTGCCAACTTTTGTAAAAAAATTGAAGCTGACATTGAGCAGGCATATTGGTCTGAACTGCTCAATGCGAATAGCCTCCACCTTCTTTGGCAACAATGTTATTGTTCCAAAGTTAAGGTGGAACAGCTGCAACTGACCATTAAACACCAAGGTAGCTGTTTTTAGTCAAGGGACAAAACTCTTTTGTTGGGGGTGAAAAGGGCCTCTTTTTTTGAGGTGGAAACGGGAGCTTTATTAAGGCGTGTACTAGCGCCGGTGGGCTGGCCGAAATTTCGGTCGGTTGCCGCGCCAGCCTTCTGATTGGGCGCCCGGCATCATTGGATCTTGGCAACTCGCCCCCTACCTCGTGCACCCTCCACGCCGCTCCCCCCTGCACCGGGCTCATTGCGTCTCCGTGCCCCCGAGCCAGCTCGCAGCATCTCTACGCCTCCCCGCCGAGATCTGGATGTATCGATGCAACCTCCATGTCCCCCACTCCCCATCCACATCAACGACCGTTGGAAGGGTTCGTGTCGTACCCGCGCCGCCGTAGCACCGCTGTGTGTGTCGCGCTTCCCCCTTGTCGCAGCACGTTGCACCGCTGTGTGCGTCATAGCCTCCCCCCCTCGTCGCCGATTTGTAGCTGTGACCGCCGCCGTTTGCAGCAATATGTTGGCCGGTTCCAGCAAAACGCACGACCAGTAATAGCTTTTTCATCGTTGCCGGCTGTAGCCATGGTAGCACCGTTCTTCACCGGTTGTAGCATTTTCCCAACGGTTCCAGCACATCACATAGTCTGTTCCGGCATGCCATGGCCAGGTCCCATTATGGCCGCCGGGGTGGTCATAACTTTGTCGGATGGTTCTAGCACTCGGTCGCCACGTCTCCAGCAATAGGTATCATCGTCACCAGCCCCGGTGGTTGCCCGTTGTAGCACTTGTGGTCGACGTAGCGTCGACAACATTGCAGCACACCACGTCCGGTTCCATCAGTTGAGGACGCCGGTTCAAGCATTTTTCGTCGCCGGTTGTAGCTCGCCATGCGTGCCATCGTAGCGAAATGTCGTAGCCCGTCGTAGCATTTTTGTCAGCGACCGGTGTTGGGCTGGACAGTGGGCCATCACCTTGGGCCTGGCCTGCCCTGACGGTAGCAAGGAGAAGCCCTACAAATAGCAGGAAGAGGGAAACAGAACGGGGTTTGGACCGGAACGGACTGGCGGCTTCGGCCGAGGCTCCCTCGCTAGGATAGCTCCTGTTCATCGTCTCCTTCCTCTGATCCCCTTCTTCTAGATATTCCTTTGTAATTCATGGCTGTAATAGATGAATCAGTGATGAATCGAGAGGGATAGTAGTTTGATCCTCACAATTGGTATCAGAGCCGTTCAATTCTGCACCAAAAATTCACCCAAATTTTTTCCCAATCCATTCCATGGACTCACGACGGCGCGCGGAGCTCCTGGCGACCCTCTCGCTGGAGGGTTTGGTGACGTATGAGGTTCTGAAGGCCCAGCTAGCTCGCAATCTGGACCGAAGCTTTGCTGCCTCCAAGGCGAGGCTAGAGAAGTCCATGGAGACGGCGTTCGACGACCTCCACACCAAGCTAGACGAGACTATAGGCCGCCTCCGCCAGAAGGTGCGTACCGGCAACGGCACCAGGTGCGCCCCTGCAGCAGCGGCGTTGGTTTCAACAGCGAAGAGTTCGGCCATGTTTCCGCCTGTCCCGCACGGCACCGTGTCCACCGCCAGTTTGGCTGCAGGCTCCGTGCAAGCGGCGAACATCTCCACGCCGGCCACGACCTCCGTTCCATCCGCGCACACAGCAAGATCTACGTGCGTTCCCATGGTGGCGGCACTGGACTCTCCATTGCCCCGAGTCCAGGCTGTGACGGCGACCGCCCCGATGGCATCTGCTGCGAGCGTTGACCTCAACCTCAAGCGCGACATCGACCACCTCATCAGTGGCTCCATGACGCCAACATCGAATCCTTCGGATGTCATCACCATGCTCCCGGCCTCTACGGTGCTCGTCATCGACCTGGGTGTAGTCGACACCGATGCCATCCGCGTCCCTGTGGTCATGCCCCTGCCTCCGGAAGGTGCACCTACATCCATCGTCTGGCCTCCAGAGGACTCACCAAGGCCGCCCCTCGAGCTATCGGATGTCATCAAGCTTGTCACGGCCAACCCTCTGCTGCAGTCCACCACCTGTTCGACCGAGTGCCCAAGAGGAGACACTAGTGCAGCGAGGGTAGTACTTTCCCCTACGGCAGCGCCCGAGAGGTGTTCGATAGAAGGTGTAGACGAAGACACCTACGTGAAGTCGCCAAAATCTTCACTAGGCATGTGTCTGCCAACCATAGTACCTCGAGCCTCTTTCCACTCTAGTCTTATGCCACTAGCTGATGCAAATTTGAGGTGTACTCATGTCGAGAAGGCCAACATGTTCCAGTTGCTCAACAACAATGACAACATTCATGTCAGCAAGGAGCAGGACAAGTCACCATTAGTACCATGTTTAGTTCATGCCATTGCTACACGGGCAGCATCTCCGTTTCAACTTCAGTATTGCTGTGAGAACTTAGGTATGTGTCAGCATCCTTATTTTCAGTGTTACATGTGTGCACCCTCACCATGGGATCCAGGAAGGCAGATAAACAAGTTAGGAAGCCTGGTTATGAACAGAAACTATGTGTCCATTGTCTTGTGGCCGTCGCATCCACCTGATCGAACAGTGGCATGATCCCAAGTTTGTTGTTGCCTATGGATGTGTCTCAAACGCAGAGCAATTTTCAGCACAACAATTTGTTTATGCAAGATCAGGGGACTTGGTGCGAGAAGCAGTACAGTAGCTGCAAAAGGATGATATGTGCAGAGGAAACACAATATGGTTTGGAATCTTTTCCTAGGTACATTGCATGGTTACATTTTGGGCTAGAGTTGGAGCTGTTTGGCGATGCGAATTATTTCCTTGCAACCTTGTTTCCAACTGTGCCACATGTAGGTAACTACTGTTTTGCTATCAGTTTTGCCTTACATACAACAAGTTCTGCCGAAAATTATTCCCAGGTTGTTGCTGAAAAGTGGATTTTGTATTGTGAGTTGTTTGCAATCAGCATGTTTTGGCCATATAAGCAAATAAGTCGTGCCCTTGGACTGCTATCATCTGAAGCAGACTTTTGTACTGTCAACATTTTGTTTCTGCCAAGGTGAACAACTAACTTGAAACCTTGGCCACCTCCTTATTCGTCAAATGTGGCTCTACAGTTTCCAAGCTCACGACCAACTAGAGTGATCACGGTTGTTACAGGAATATTATGCCATATATCTGCGGTTATCGGAATTGATGGATCTGAACATTTTCTATGTGCTGTTGCTTGGTTACTGTGTGACCACATTTTCTGTTTAAGCATGGATGTTATCCAGTTTTGCAAGGATGCTAAGGTCCAAGAAAAGGGTTGTTATGATGAATGCAACAGTACAGTGCTTCATATGATAACTATAGATCTGATGTAATGGAGGGATTCTTTGATGTTCATTAATTTTATCTTCTTGCTGGCTGGGATGCCTTTTGCACTGAAGATGGTGAGCGGTAAAGATAAATTCAGTTTTGCATTGGTGCCATGGGAAATTGCCTAGACATTTGGTCTTGCATCAGTGAAGTTTTGCTTCCCATCTTCTGTTGTCACATTTACTGCACCTTGTCGACACGCTGTTGAGTTCATTTACATGGGTGCCTGCTATGTTGTGAATACCTGCATTGCAGTTCCTAAATTTTTGCTCGTGGTACTGATCAGCACTGGCACCGGTTTTGCACTGGATTATGGTGAAATTCAAGCAGTCTTGCTGGCAAATTGTGTTGCTGTCAGATCATTCGGTGTTGCCATAGTCAACGAGTTCATACATGTTCCCGCAGATAAACTGTATGAGTGCAGCGTCCAAATGTTACAACTGCAATGGGACCCATGTGATTGCTTTGTTTCAGTTTGGTGACATGAAAAACTTGCAAGCATACATGATGTCTGCCAGGGGCCTGATATTTCTACCCTTCAGGCGACATGGGATCCGGGAGGTTTGACACAATATCAGTTTGTGGACAAGGCTGAAGATTGGGTTCAGGAAGTTTTGCGAACTTCATGGGATCCCGGTGGCACTTTGCAACATCGACTTGGGGGCAAGTCGAATCTTATGGGGAAGGGATTGTCAGCGACCGGTGTTGGGCTGGACAGTGGGCCATCACCTTGGGCCTGGCCTGCCCTGACGGTAGCAAGGAGAAGCCCTACAAATAGCAGGAAGAGGGAAACAGAACGGGGTTTGGACCGGAACGGACTGGCGGCTTCGGCCGAGGCTCCCTCGCTAGGATAGGTCCTGTTCATCGTCTCCTTCCTATGATCCCCTTCTTCCAGATATTCCTCTGTAATTCGTGGCTGTAATAAATGAATCAGTGATGAATCGAGAGGGATAGTAGTTTGATCCTCACAATTTTCGTCACCATTTCCAGCATTTTTTTCTCACTTGTTCCAGCACGCTGTGGTGCCCCGTCGCAGCATGCCCGTGAGACCCCGTCATAGCACGTCGAGCCATTGGTCCTAGCATCTGCCGCTCGCCGTTGTAGCGCCCCTGTAGCCATAGCATCTGATGCGTCCCTGTGGGAGAGGGTATGTGCGCGCTGGAGTAGGTCACCAGCCAGAGTGACGGCGCCGTGAGGAAGCGATGTATCACACATCCCAGCGCGACCTGATCGGCAGCCGATGGTGGTAGCAGACTACGCAAGAGGGTTGAGTAGATATGGAAGCACATGTAGATGGTACAGCGAGGGAAGATTGGAAGGCAGCGCATGTAGATGGGACAGCGAGGGAAGATTCGAAGGCAGCGATCACCCCCGGCGTTGCTCCGCGGAAGAAGAAAAGGGAAAAGGGAAAGAAGCAACGTTTACAATCATTTCCCCTTTATTAATCAAGGAACAAGATCATGCCAGCCAAGGAAACACCACACTGGACGAGCCAGTGCCACGACGTCGACAAAAAAAAACCAAGCAGCAGCATCCTCAAGGATTTCCTAACCGCCCATCGATAACACGCCAAAAATGGCCGACAGGCTGGACCGGCTCGAACAATCACCGCATGCTTGCTATAAACATCGTCTTCTAAGAGCATCTCCAACAGGCGCGCAATATTAGCGCCGCGCTGAAAAAATAGCATTTTTTTAGCGCGCGCAGCCATCCCGGGCGCTCCAGCGGAGGCGCAAAAAACGCGCGTGCAGCATAAGTTGTTCAGTGCGCGGAGCGAAATGACATCGTGTGGCGCTTATTTCGTGCGCCCGCTCTCGCGCGCTGCACACTCGAGTGCCCGCGCCGCGACTTCCACCTACCGCCATATCCAGGTGCTAGCGCCGCCGCCCGCACCACCCTATTTGCTCCGGCGACCCGACGACGCTTCCCCGGCCTATTCCCGCGTCGCCGCTGCTTCCTCCGCCTCCCTCTAGTCGCCGCCGCCCCTCGCGCGCGCCATTCCTCCGACGAACAGTGCCCGGCCGCCCACTGCCGCTCGGCGCCCACAAGGTTTTCGACAAAACGCTTGCAAGGTATGTATTGCTTTAACTTCACATTTTTTACATGAATTTGGTGCATGTTGTTTCTAGTTTTTATAGACTAGTTTAAATTCAATATTGTAGATGAGTTCGTCATATTATTCTTCGGAAGAAGAATTTGATATTGAAGAGGAGGAGGACCTTGCAATGATCCTAGCTATGCACATCAATAAAAAGCCGAAGCACGGTGGTTCGTTTATGTGTCGGCAGAAAATTTGGAGGGATAAGATCAATGCCGACAATAGATTGATGAGGCACTATTTTGTGGAGAATCCCACATACCCCGAGTCATACTTCCGGCACCGTTTTAGGATGAGCACCGAGTTGTTCAGGCGCATTGTAGAGAAACTGGCGAGCCATGATCGATTTTTTCAACAAAGGAGGAATGCCGCCAGAGAACTCGGGCATAGCACCTTTCAAAAGGTGACAACCGTTTTGCGTATGTTGGCATACGGTATTCTGGCTGATCTAGTTGATGACTACTTGGCCATGGGTGAGAGTAAAGCCATCATGTGTGTCAAGCGCTTCGCAGTCGGAATTGTGCAAGTGTTTGGCCCGGAGTATTTGAGATCTCCCAATGCTGAAGATGCCTCAAGGCTTTTGGAGATGAACAAAGCTCGCGGGTTCCCAGGTATGCTTAGCTCAATAGATTGCATGCATTGGAGTTGGAAGAACTATCCTAAGGCATGGCATGGACAATTCCACGGCCAGAAAAAGGGTTCCACTATAATCCTTGAAGCGGCGGCCGATCAAGAGAATTGGATTTGGCATGCTTTTTTTGGAATGCCTGGATCTTTGAATGACATCAACGTTGTTAATCGGTCACCACTCATGAATAAGATTGCAAATGATGAACTGCCACTGGTGCAGTTCGTAGCAAATGGCCATACATACAACTATGGCACTCATGAATAAGATCCTTTGGTACATCATGCACTCTTGTGTGATCATGCATAACATGGTCATCGAGAATGAGTGTGGCCAAGATTTAGACTACTCTCAGTATGAGCTCTTGGGACATCCCGTGCGAGTGCGGCGGAGGGCTGCGAGGGTGGCCCGATTTGTTGCCTCCTATCATGCTATTCGACGTGCCAAAACGCATGATGATCTTTAGAAGGATCTCATCGAGGAGTGGTGGGCATGGAATGGCCGACAAAACGCATGATGATTTGTATGTTTGATGTTGTATTGTTGAACTATTTGTTGTATTGGAAGATAAACTATTTGTTTGAGTTGTAATAAAATTGAACTATTTATTGTTGATTTATTTTTTATGTGTTTGATCTTCTTGGTTTTGTTTGGAGTGCATATGTTGTTTGTGCTGGGCGCGCGCGCCGTTTTTTTGCAGCGCCTGCTGGAGCGGCTCACGCGCACTATATTTTGCAGCGGCCGCTGGAGCCAGCGCTCAGCTGCGCGCAAAAACTGGCTATTTCGGCTCGCAAAAGACATTTTTTGCGCGCCGCGCGTTGTGCGCCTATTGGAGATGCTCTAACCGGCGCGTGATCCGGGTATGACCTGTGCGAACGAGCGCCCGATGTATGCCCATTCGAGCTTTTTCAACGCGGCGTGCTCGGATGCCCCACCCGACAACTGTGTCGCATGGGGTTAGAGGATTGCTGGGAGTCGGATGCTCTGATGAGCAAATCAAAGGGACCCCCATGATAAAGTCAAGGATGTCCACCCGAATGTTGTACGCTGCCGGGCCTAGTTGGTTGGTGAGAGCATCTACAACCAAGCCCCTCATACTCGTTTCAAACGTCCGGACAAGCCGTCCGGTCACTGACCGGTAACGAAATTTTGATCCAGCCGGGCCTCTCAAATCAGGCTCAAATGCCCGGGCTGACCCACGCCCTTCATATCTAGCCCAAATATGAGGCGGACAAGGGGACGCCCGGGCGTGCCCGAGCACGCCTGCCTGACCCGCAATGGTCTGCACCGACCCCACATATATTCGTCCCCATCCGCTCGCCGGACCAAACCCTAGCCACTTCACTCCACAACCCTCCACTCCCATACGGTGATCTCCGGCCTTCTCCGACAAGGCGGGCAGCGGATCCGTGTCCTTCACCTCCAGATCCGTTGACCACGAGCTCATCTCACGCGGCCCCGAGGAAGAGATGGTCGTCCGGCTTGCGCTCCGCCGCTCCCGGGTGTAGGATCGAAAGTATGTCTAGAGAGGGGGGGTGATTAGACTACTTGACCGAATAAAAATCTAACCTTTTCCAAATTTTAGTTGTGGGCAGATTTTAGCAATCGTAGTAAGTCAAGTTCACCCTACACATGCAAGTCTAAGAGTATAGCAGTGGAAAGTAAAGACATGCAAATGTAAGAGGTTAGGGATTGGAAGATTAAACGCAATTTGGCGACGCAGAGATTTCCCCCCGTGGTTCCGATAGGTGGTGGTATCGTACGTATACATTTATGGAGACTTCAACCCATGGAGGGTAACGGCCGTGAGAGTCCACAGAGGGCTCCACCCACGAAGGGTCCACGAAGTAGCAACCTCGTCTATTCCATGATGACCTACGTCCACGGAGAACTAGCCTTACTCGGGGTAGATCTTCACGAAGTAGGCAATCTCCTTGCCCTTACAAACTCTTGGTTCAACTCCACAATCACGAAGAAGGAGGCTCCCAAGCGACACCTAACCAATCTAGGAGGCACCACCCTCCAAAAGGTAATAGATGTGGTAGTATGATGAACTCCTTGCTCTTGTGCTTCAAAAGATAGTCTCCTCAACACTCAATCACTCTCTCACAGATTTGGAATGGGTAGAAGAGATTTATTGGGTGGAAAGCAACTTGGGGAGGCTAGAAATCAAGATCCATATGGTTGGAGTGGATGATCTTGACCTCAACACAAGGGTAGGTGGTTCTCTCTCAGAAAATTGGATATGGCAAGTGGGTGTGTGTTCTGAGTGCTTCTCCTGCGACTGAATGGTGGTGGAGGGGTATATATAGGCTTCTCCAAAAATCCAACCGTTACAACATTATTGCCCAACTCGGTGAAACCGAAGTGAAACTCGGTGGCACTGACTAGTTCAAAATGTGGCAACTTTGGCATTTTCGGTGGAACCGATATATAAATCTTGGTGGTACCGATATGGGCGACCTAGGCAGTTACCAAATCTCGGTGAGACCGATTCCTCAAACTCGGTGGGACTGATTTAGAGAAATGGGCTAACAACAAGTTTATCCAACTTCTCGGTGGTACCGATTCTCAGAACTCGGTGGGACCGAATCTAAAAAATGGCTAACCAGGAAGTTGGTCACTGTTTTCGGTTGCACCGAATGAAAAGCTGGTAGTACCGAGATGCTAGGGTTTGGTTTGGCTTCTGTCTTGGATAAACTCGGTGGATCCGAAATGGAATATTGGTGGCACCGAATTTTGACTTTAGGCTTTGGACAGATGAAATGTGTGGCAAAGTGGGTGAGTATTTTTGGTGGCTACCTCTAAGCACTTGAGCAACCAGATCATCATATTTACCTCATCCCCTTTTAATAGTATTGGCTTTCCTATGGACTCAAAGTGATTTCTCACAAAATATAAAATGTAGAGTCCTTTATCTTGAATCATGGCCAATCCTATTCCTTCCTTTCCTTGGTGAGGTTCTCCACACAATCTTTTAGCCAATCCATCATTGAACTTTTTCCTGAGATACACTTAGTGGAATCATTAGTCCAATGAAATATATGTTGTTATTAATTACCAAAACCACCTAGGGAGAAGTTGTGCTTTAAATCTCCCCCTTTTTGGTAATTGATGACAACATATAGATCAAAGCTTCGATGAGAGATATAATCAATGAATAGCATCGTCGCTTTGAGAAGTATGTGATAAGCAAGAGCTCCCCCTAAATTTGTGCATTATTTTAAATTTGCGTTTGAATGCAAATGCACAATCGATTAGGATCATGGGTCACTCTTCCATGTCACATACAACTTGGTGGTGCGCAAAAATTAATATGAATGAATTGCATAAGCACATCACACCAAACAAGTGAATGATCATCACATAGATATCTCAAGGATAGGAAATAGTAGCATCACACAAGAGTATATGATCAATCACCAACAAAGTTTTCAACCAAACGATAAACCAAATGTTTTTAAAAGTGCAGAGAGGAATCAAAATGCAACACTCTCTCTCGAAGCCCTATGATCTATAACCTCTTCCCCTTTGGCAACAAGTTACCAAAAATTTCAAAGCTATAAAGCTACTCGTCGCTCTGGGCATGATCTCCTCCATGAGACGATGAAGCTGCTCCGGTGGCTGTCGAAGGAGTCAAGAGAAGAGCATGCACAAACGCTTCAGCTGAAGTCCTTTGAGGAGGTGGTGTAGACACTGGAGGTGCTGGAGGAGCTGATGGAGCTGCGGCACGTGCTGATGAGGTAGGGCTCCTCTCTGGAACTGGCACGGTAGGAGTCCTGGCTTGGGTCTTGAACTGGGTGCTGGTCCTGAGAGGTGGACAATCATCATCATCGGAGGAATGCGGGCTAGGTACTACATCCACTTCCATCTTAAGCTCATCCACAGTCTTTGTTAGCCCATCTACCTTGTTGTTCATTGTGGTGAACTTGTCTTCCACGATCATCTCAAGGCTTTGTTGATTCAACAAAATGTTCTTGATATCGTTCTGCATGCTCTGAATGGTGCTAAAGAGTAGATCCATTTTCTCACTCCTGGACCTCAGAACTTGAGCACTAGTGGCTCTAGCTGCCTCTGCCTCTGCCTGTGCAGTAGATGAAGTGGGATGACTGGGATCCATCACCACAACATTGTCCTCGAACTCTGGCTGTAGTGGCATATGAGGACGATCAAGTGCATATACATTCTTCTCCAACTTGGAGTTGATGAGCATCTAAATGTACGGTGCATATCCACAAGATCGTTTTTGGTCTGCAGCTGTCCTCTTGATTGTTTCTACAATCAGGTCCATCACCCTTATTCTGGTGTGGGTGTCTACATGGTGTAGCATATTGATTGAGTACCCTCTAATCATCTTGTCATCTCCAGACTTGGGCATCAAGGTGTACCCCAAGATAGTGTTAGTAGTGGGTAGTCCTGCTTGCAGATGGTAGACAGAGCCAAACTTATGTGAATGCACATGAGCATCTGGGATCTCCTTGTACATATTTGCCATAGAGCTATGACTCATCTTTGCTTCAACATACAGATCCAGATCTCCTTCTTCTACCTGTGGGGCTCCTAAGATGGTAGCCCACTCATCAACTGTGGATTGGTACCTGACTCCTTCAGTCATCCATATAATCCTGCCTTCTGGGTAGAAGTGAGCAGTAGAGTAGAACTGCATAATCATCTCATCGTTCCAAGCAGTGAACTCTCTTCCAACAAAATTTGCAATATCAATGCACTTGAAGTTGTCTTGCACACTTGGAAAGTAATCTTCATTCTCCTTGATATATGCCCAGTCAACATATCTCATGTTACTGACTGCTGGGCTCTTGTCCAATAGGACAGTCTCATAGAAATCATGCTGTTCTTTGGTGTAGAATCTGTCATCTATAGCAGTCTTTCTCCTGGAGGCATAAGGATCATTTTCCCTCCACAATCTCAGTCCTTCATCCTTCCTCTTCTTCATGTCTTCAGCTATTGGGTGTTCATCATTATGCAATGGCAAATGTGGTCTTAGCTTCCTTAGCACTGACAGATCATCTTCTTCTTCCATGGTAGAAGATCTCTTGTTCTTGGCAGCAAGATGGATGTCCCTAGTAGCCTTCTTGGATTTTGGAGGAACTGGCTTCTTGGACTCAGACTTCTTGCTCTTTGAAGGAGCTTGCTTGGGCATGGCATCAGCAAGTAGCTTCTTCTTCTTGGATGGAGGAGCTTTGGCAGCTGGCTCTTCCTCCTCACCCTCTTCCTCAGCTTCTGCTGGGTCTTCATACATGAAAGTAGGTCTGCCAATGACATGGACAATCCTCTTCCTGGCTCTCTTCTTCTCTCCTGGCTTCTTAGGCACATATTTCCTTGGAGGCTCAGCTGATAAAGATTTGTTTGCTCTAGCACTCTCATGTGCTCTCATAGTTTCAGAGGTGCCATACTCCTTCCTTGTCAGAATCGGGGCTCCGCAGACCCAAGAAGGTTCGAACACTAGGGTGCGCTCGCTCTCCGGCCCTCCTCTACCTCGCAACCTCGCGTTGACTCTCCGGTGGTTTGAGCTAGGAAGACGAACAAGGACACACAGAGTTTACCGAGGTTCGGGCCACCTCGCGGTGTAAAACCCTACTCCTGCTTGGTGGATTGCTTGAGGAGGAAGAGGAATACAAGGCTTGTTCTTGCCCCCACGAAAAGTGTCCCCCTTCTGTGGGGATGGTTCCCCCCTTATATTGGCCCTGGTCCTCTTCCCCTGAAAATATCAGGCGCGAAGGGTCGCCACAGTGGCCGTTTTGAAAGGGGACAAGGCCGCAGCTTATCCTGACAAAAGGTGGTCGTCGCCTGCTAAAGTTCCCCGCCGTGACATGCTCGTGGGCTCGGGGGTGACGTCCGTCCTGCCGAGCCCTCGGTCCTGGTAATCTTGCACGGAAGAGGAAACCTTTGGGGGATGTGTTGGGAACCCGCGAGCTGGCACCTCTCCTCTATCACCAAAGAGGGGATCCTCGCCGTCCGCGCTTGTTGGCGCTGCTGCTAGCACCATTCAGCGCAGCACGCATCACCCATGTGTGGGTATGGAGTTGCGGGGCCCGGCCCGGCTAGCTCTAGGCGAACCTGCTTCCCGAGGGCGCCGTTGGGAGCCTCGCGGGGGGACCCCGTGAGGTGCTTGGTGGAGACGTCGCTTCACGCCTCACGAGGCGCTGGCTCACGCGAGGCCCGCCTCCTTGAGCCCTGTGGGTCGGGCCACCTAGTGTTCGAGGTAATCTTCGCGTCTTGGGCTGCAGGCAGACGGGCCTAGGCACCCTCAGTCCCAGGAGCCCGACAGTAGCCACGGGGCCGCGGCATGAAGGGCCTTGCCTGTTGGGGAGGTCGAAGCGACGCGGGCCCCATCGCCTGCGGGCCAGGTGCGGCGCGTGGCGTTCGGTGGGTCCTGCGTCGCGTCATAAAAACCCTCCGGGAACTGCACCTTCACTGGGCAACCGTCAGGTGCGGCAGTCATAAAAAGCCTCGCCGCTCGGCTTCTCCGGTACGCCTCCTCCTCTTGTCGTTTGTTTCTGTTCGCTCTCACGCCCAATCTTCGGCCCGCTTTCTTCTTCGTGGTCATGGCAGCGAAGCAAGGTGCTGCGAACTCCAGAACGCGGGCGGGTCCTTCAGCACCACCCTCGTCCTCCAGAGGCAACAGGGGTCGGTGCTCGGGGCCAGTTCCGATGCGGCGGCGCTAGACCGCCAACGACGAGTAAGTGTGCCGCCATCTTGGTCCTCTCTTAGCACTTCAATCTTGGTCGTCGTGCCTAACTGCCGTGATTCCTAGAGCACCCAGGCCCAAGAGACGGAGGGAGGCCTCGCCTGGTGCCTCCTCCCGCGCGTAGCCTGCCGGCGGGGTCTCTGCCCCCGCGCCTGGCTCGACGAGGACCGGGGGGGCGCGCCTCGCGTCGCCGCCCATACTGCGCCAAGTGCCGAATGCAAGGCGGAGCTGGCCCACAGGGAGGTTGCCGTCGCCGAGCGGGAGGCCGATCGGACCACCTTCGATCAGGAGGCGGAGCGCGAGCGCCTCGAGACCCTGGAAGGTCAGGTCCTTGCCGACGAGGCCACCCCCGCGGCAGTGCGCGTGGAGGCTCGCATTAACGCTGATGCGAGGGTGGCTCGGGAGTTGGAGGCCACCTTGGAGGAGTACCAGGGCGAACTGGCCTGGCAGGAGGCCCGCCTCCAGCTCCTCTGCGACAGCCTCCAGGAGGAGGTGAGTGCGCTCCGAGCTCGGCTGCGGGACGTCGAGGCTGATCTCCAGGGCGCCCTCGCAAGCAAAGAGGATGCCAAGGCAGAGCTGGCGGCGCTGCAGGCCTGAGTCGGCAAAGTTGCCGATGCCGTGCAGTTGGCCCAGGACGACGCAGCACGGGCGCGCATGATGGAGGCGCAGCGCACCCAGCAGTTCCTGGGCGTCGCGGGCCGTGCGGGCGGCGCTCTGCGTCCCTTTGTCAGGGACGTCCCGGAGCTGCCCCGAGCGCACGGCGATGGTGGCTACCTCGACTTCTTCTCGAAGGTGGTGGAGGTGCTGTAGTCGGGTGGCTCCAGGGTGGAGGAGGACATCGAGTCAAGCGCGCGCGTTCTCTTGGACTGCGCGCTGACACGCATCTTCTCCAACCTGCGAAGTCATGATCCCGCCTTAGACCTTTCCAGTGTGATGGACCTGGTGCCTGGGGTGCTCCAACGCCCCCTCAGGGAGGAGGTGCGCGAGCACATGGAGGCGCTGGTTGGGCGGTTCGCCCAGGACGCGCCTTCTGGGGAGAGCGGAAGTCTTGACGCCGCGGCCTCCGGCGACCACGATGAAGACGATGCCTCTTCCGCTTAAGTTTTATGCTTCTCCCTGTAATGTTATGGACCACCAGGCCCCGTGCGTGTGGAAGACATTTTCAAGTTACTTTTGCTTAAATTGGTAACCACTTATCGTATTTTAGTTGCCCTCGCCCCCTCACGGGGTCCTTTCCTTTTACGCAGCCCCCATGCCCCAATTGGCTGGGGGGCCGTCCCATGGCGATCCTTGCATTGTTGATGGGGTTCACGAGCCCCCATGCCAAAGGGCTTCTGGCTCGCGACGCGACCTCAGGCAACAGCACCCGAGGCCCGCAAAACCCAGCTCATGCCTCGCCTGGCTGTTGTCCTTCGCCTGTTCTTCCTCAGGGGGTTCTCCTGCAAGGTGCCCCGCCCGGGAGCCCATGCGCCCACCAGCCTGCGCTCGGGCCCCGTGTAGGGAAGTGCATTTCCCGAGGTCCTCGTGAGGTGACAAGACGTTCCCGACGCACGCGAGGATGGTCTCCGGGCGCGGGCCCGTTTTTTAGAGCCAACCCCGCTTGGTCTAGTGCGGTCTGCCGGGTGTGGGCCTCGTGCCCCCTTCTTTTGATGAGTCTGCCTAGGGAAGGTCCTCGAGACAGCTCCAGGGCGCAGCCTCACGTGAGGTGTCACAGAGGCTCCTGACGATGGCCGTCGGCGCGGGCCGCGGGGGCGGGACCCTTTCGGGGATCCGGCCTGCAGGGCTCGTTGGTGGGCCACGTTCGGCGGGCGGCGCATGCCGTGCCTTGGGCCGCAGACGGCTGGGCCCATGTGCCTTCGGTCTCCCGGGCTTGGCGATGCGGTCCATGGGCTTACGTCGGTTGTGGCCCCTCCGGTGGGGGGAGGTCGGAGCGGCACGGCCCGAACCGCCTAGGAGTTCGCAGCACATGGCGCACGACGGGATATGGGCCCCTCCACTCCCCACGACGCCTCGGTAACTGCCCACGGCTGGCGTGAAGCCCGGGCTGCATATAAGGGGGAGGGGAGGAGTCCCTTAGCCCATCCCCCTTGTCCTCAGTCTCCCCCGCCACTTGTCACCGTAGCAGCGATGGCACCCGTGAGGAAGTTCTCCTCCGTCGAGAAGGAGAAGGTGGTGATGGATGAGGCCGGCGCGTCGAGGCCGGTGAGGGGCGGTGGCCATTGCCGCGCTCGAGGTGCCGCGTCGGGGGTGCGGGCGACCTTCGCTAGCGGCCCATGTCGGCTCGAGCAGCCGCGGGAGAAGCCCCGCCCGCGGGCGAGGCGATCGCGGACGAGGCCGTCGGGGTGGTGTAGCTGCCCGGCCGCCCCGGGCTCGGAACCACTCTGCCGACGCGGTCCACGAGTTCATCGTGAGGGTGGAAGGCAGGCCTCGCATCCGGCTCTGGCTCCCAGACCCCTTTGCGAGGGAGATGTAGGGACGTGCGCCCCCAGGCATGTGGCTGCAACCGGACGGCTGCTGCAACGGGTCCTCCTGGGTGGCGATGGAGTTCAACCCACTCGGCTTCATGTTTTTGAGGCGTTGGTAGAAATCATTCGCCCTCACCCGCGGCCTGCAGGAAGGGAACGTCCTCCACTTCAAGTTCGACGGGGCCTCTACGCTCTTCATGAAGATCTTCGGGGAGGCCGGCGGTCGCATGGACTGCTGCATGGAGAGCGGTAGCAACAGCAGCAGTAGCGGCGGCGGCTGCAGTTCCTCCTCAGGGGGGAGCGGGAGCAATGATGACTCCGACGGCTCTCCAAGCACCCGCATCAAGGAGGAGGACTCTGACTAGGTGCGGCAGCGTCATGGTCAGGATCTCCGGAGGCGCCGCGGGAGTCCAGCTCCTCTTTTGCGTTGTTTTCTTTTCCTGCAATGAACCATGCTGACCCCACGGGGGGCGCAAAAATGGGTTATGTCCCTCGTGCCTCAATTTGAACACCTTTGGGTTAAAAATTAGTTTCTTCTCCTTGCCCTTTGCTGAGCTTGTATCCCTTTCCTGAGTTGTCCTGGCGCTATGCGTCGCCGGGGCTCAGCCCCCAGGCACATCTCAGTCGTTGCTGGTATGGGGGATCCCGACACTCGATGGTTCTTGGGGGAACTGCCCTGGGGGGGAATCCTAGGTGACAGCATTTGCTTCTAGGTCGGAACGCGCTTACCGGTTCATAATTGGGCGTCACGTGAGGAAGACAGGCACCACGTGCCTTGGTGAGGTGACGTGCGTGCAGGCATGTCCGCGAGCCAAAACCCAGCCCTCTGGGTCCCGGCATCGCTAGGACTTGCCCAGGCGCAGGCACCGTGCCCAGCCCCCGCACGCGTGAGGCCCAAGGGGGTCGGTGGGCGCGTGCCGCAGGAGTTTGCCCCGAGGCTGTTACGGCCCCCACCACGGGGTTTGTTTCTGTCTCACCCAGCGCGGAGCATGGGGCTTCCACTAGGCATGGCAGGAGTCCTCCCGGGGCCGAGGGGCGGCCCTTCGGGAGGCTCCGGGGCGTGTACAGCCCCAACCTCATTATTACGTGAGAGGGTCATGGGCGGCGATTTTAAAATAGGGGTAGGATACCCGAGGCACACGGCTCAGGAGTTCCTTCCTCAGTTCTTCTTCCACCAGCGCGGAGCATGGGGCTTCCACTAGGCGTGGGCGGGAGTCCTCACGGGTCCGAGGGGCGGTCCTTCGGGAGGCTCCGGGGCGTATACAGCCCCACTCATTCTTACGTGAGAGTGTCACGGATGGCGATTTCAAAGGAGAATAGGATACTCCAGGCACAAGGCCCAGGAGTTCCTTCCCCAATCCCTCGGGAGGCGGGTTCGCCTAGCTTCCAGCGCGGGTGCGCGTCTCGCGACCCATAGTATGGGCGCAGGACGCACCGCGCGATCATCATGGTGCTGCGCCGGGGCGGCGGGGCACCCGTCCAGCGACGACTTTACCCCCGACGCCCCGAGCTCTGCCCCAATTACCCGCCCGTGATAGTTCTCTAGGAGGGCGGGACACCAAAGACATTGGTGAGATGGCTAGCACGGGGGGCCAGCCCGTGAGCCAGAGCTTGGTCATTTGGATTTCTCGGCGCTGCGAGGACGAGTCCTGGCGCAGACGCCGTGTCCAACACTCCCCCATGGAACCGCCGAGGGGGCAGCGCAGGGGGCAAAGATCATGGCGGGTACGATATGCTACAGTTGAAGCTTGAAACAAATGACACAATCTTGGCAGAGGTTAATCTGGTTCATTACATAACAAGGAAGTCCCAGCTCCGGAGTAACGAAAAGTACAAAAAAGGGGGTACGGGGGATCGCCTGGTTCGAACAGGCCACAAAAATAACCTGGCGGCCACGCCGTTGTGGGAGCATCGGGATGCTCGTCGATGCGTGTCATGGGGGTTCACCCCTCAGGGGTGGACTGGCTCCTGAGGCTTCGGAGGTCCTGGGGGCTCGAGGGGCCTCGATGCCACGCGAGGCGCCATCGCGAATTGCGCCAGCCTTTGGAAGACGGCGCCGGCATCCACCAAAGGGCATGTGAGCGTGGCGGCCCTGAGATACGGCTCGGTTAAGGCCCGTGATGTCGACGCGCATGCGCATCTCGCCGCGCCCCCGCTCCCTGACGTCTTCTTGGTCGATGAATTCCAGCGACGCCGGCGCCTGGCGCCGCGTTCTTTCCTCCCGGGGGCGCGCCATGAGGCACGCCTCTAAGTGGTGCCCGAGCACCCCCTTGTCATGCTGGCCAAGTCAGGCGCTTCCCACGTGGGAGCCCCCGAGCTCAACCTGAGGGGGGCACCGGGCACGCCTTCCTACGCGGGGAGGCGGTTAGTGCCGGCAATGGGCGCGGGACCCGTGTCGGCAGGGGCTACGTTCGTGGTCTTAGCGAGGCTCGGGATGGACAATAGCTGCCTCTTCCTTGGGGGCGCGGCCACGCCAAGCCCAGCTCCCCCCTCGTCGTTGGGGCGCTTGGCCGCGGCCGCCTTGTAAGCCCGCTCGAGGGAACGGACCGCGTCTGTTTCATCGCAGGTGATGGTGATGACGCCATCGGGACCCGGTCCTCTTGAGGATGTTGTAACCATGGTGAGCCACCGCCATGAACTTGGCTAGGGCCGGGTACCCCAGGATAGCGTTGTACGGGAGGCCGATGCGCGCTACGTCGAAGTCGATGAGCTCGGTGCGGTAATTGTCACGCGTGCCGAAGGTGACGGGGAGGCGGACCTTCCCTATGGGACGACGGAACCACCGACAGCGCCGTGGAACGGCATGGTGGGCGCCAGCTCACGGTAGAGCACCCGGAGGGTCTTGAAGGTCTCCACGGAGAGCACGTTGAGGCCGGCGCCTCCGTCGACGAGGGTCTTGGTGACGGAAACGTTGCAGATGATGTGGGTGCATAGCAAGGGGAGCGTGCCCGCGGCGGCCATGGACTTGGGGCCATCCCTGTGATCGAAGGAGATGGGACACTGGGACCACCGGAGGGGCCGTGTGGCTCCCGATCCCTGGAGGGAGCTGCTCGTCGCGCGGTGAAGCTGTCTGAGCAAGTGGTTTGACGAGAGGGCTTGGGCTCCGCCAAGGATGCAGGCCACCAGGCGAGGCTCCTGGCTTCCCCCAAACCCTCCGCCAGACGAGCCGCTGCTCCTCTCCCCGGGTGACGGCGGCCACGGCGGCAGGGCCGTGACGTCTTGGAGGCGAACCACGTGGGGCCGTCCTTGCCGGGCGTCCTCTCGAGGCCGCCCGCGCCCGTCGTCACCGCGAGGCTGCTCACGTTGGTCTTGATTAAGGTTGTTGTTGTTGCGGTTGTTCCTCCTGCTGTCACCACTGCCATCCCCGCGACCGGCACCACGGATGCTGCGGCCCTGACGCCGGCCGGTGCGCTCCCTGTGCGATGGCCCGAACGCCCGACAGTCCCCCGTGTTGTGGGTGTATACGTTGTGGTGAGCGTAGAACATTCCGCCGCCTCCTTCGGGGGCATCGCCGCCAGGGCCGGCCTGCAAGCCACAGCCGGTCACCGGGACTCAGAGGAGAAGGAGGACGGCGCGAGGCGGGCCTTGCTCGGGCCCGCCGGACTAAGGCCCGACCAAGTTGCCGCCCGGTGACAGGGGAAGCCCGCCGCCCGTGCTTCCTCCTTCCAGCGCCGGGGCCCGTAGTGGGCGGTAGGGCGCTAGAGCCCTCCTGGCGATGGTGACGAGCTCGGCGACGTGGTCCGCCCAGGCGTCGAGGCTCCCATCCGTCGGGCGGTGTCAGAGCAACTCGCTCGCCATGAGTAGCCCGTCCTGCGCGTTCAGGTCTCCCACATGAACGCTGGTCGGGGGGGACGCGACAGGTTTGTTGCCTCGCCGCGCAGGGGGCCGTGAAGGGTCTCGCCGCTCGCGAGCGTCGCGGCCGTCGGCGGCTTCGTCCGCGACTTGGTGAGGGCCGTGGCGCTCGCTCGGTGTTGAGCGCCCTGCGCGCGCGGTGGGTGTCAACCATCGGGCTGGCATGAGTGGAGACGAGGCGGAGCTGGAGAGCTGCAGCGCACCCCTACCTGGCGTGCCAAATGTCGGAATCGGGGCTCCGCGGACCCAAGAAAGGTTCGAACACTGGGGTGCGCTCGCTCTCCGGCCCTCCTCTACCTCGCAACCTCACGTCGACTCTCCGGTGGTTTGAGCTAGGAAGACGAACAAGGACACACAGAGTTTACCCAGGTTCGGGCCACCTCGCGGTGTAAAACCCTACTCCTGCTTGGTGGATTGCTTGAGGAGGAAGAGGAATACAAGGCTTGTTCTCGCCCCATGAAAAGTGTCCCCCTTCTGTGGGGGCTGGTTCCCCCCTTATAATGGCCCTGGTCCTCTTCCCCCAAAAATATCAGGCGGGAAGGGTTGCCACAGCGGCCGTTTTGAAAGGGGACAAGGCCGCAACTTATCCTGACAAAAGGTGGTCGTCGCCTGCTAAAGTTCCCCGCCGTGATGTGCTCGTGGACTCGGGGGTGACATTCGTCCTGCCGAGCCCTCGGCCCTGGTCTTCATGCATGGAAGAGGAAACCTTTGGGGGATGCGTTGGGAACCCGTGAGCTGGCACCTCTCCTCTATCACCAAAGAGGGGATCCTCGCCGTCCGCGCCTGCTGGCGCTGCTGCTGGCACCATTTGGCGCGGCACGCGTCTCCCATGTGTGGGTACGGAGTTGCGGGGCCCGGCCCGGCTAGCTCCACGCGAACCCGCTTACCGAAGGCGCCGCGGGGAGCCTCGCAGGGGGACCCCGTGAGGTGCTTGGTGGAGACGTCGCTTCACGCCTCACGAGGCACTGGCTCACGCGAGGCCTGCCTCCTTGAGCCCTGTGGGTGAGGCCACCTAGTGTTCGAGGTAATCTTCGCGTCTTGGGCCGCAGGCAGACGGGCCTGGGCACCCCCAGTCCCAGGAGCCGGACATTCCTGACAGCCCTCTTTGCTAATGTGGCCTCAAAAGCAGCCTTCTTTGCAGCTTTGTCCTTCTTTTCTTGCACTTTCTTTGCAAGATCCTCCTCTGGCACAAAATCAGAATCCTCCTCATCAGAATTAAGTTTCTTCCTTGCCCTGGTGGCAGCTTTGGGCAGCCCATGTGAACTTGGGGTGCCTGGATCCTCTAAGGAAGATGAACTGGCATTGGGGCTTGTGCCTGGACTCAAGTCCACTTCCATCTCTCTGAAATCATTCTGGCTGTCTGTCGGCGTTCTGGGATCGGGGGCACCTAGAACTGCCTGCCTGCGGCCCAGTGCGTGGCCCACCTCTACGGCCCGGTACGGCCTGGCAGCAAACTCCCCAAGACAAGACCCTCGTGAGGGCCCAGACCTCGCGAGGGGAACAATGCCAAGACCTCCAGGGGAGCGGCCTCCTCAGGCTGCCTCCCGAGGAGCAGAGATTCCTATGCAGGCACCCAGCCTCGTGAGGCTGGGATGACGTGAGCCATGATGACCAAGGCCAGGCGGGCGCCAGCGGGCGTAGAGGGGACAGTTTCCTCTTTGATGCTAGGGAGGCAAGGACGGACGTGGGTTCCCAAGGAATCCCCCAAAGGTTTCAATTCTTGTGCAACAATACCAAGACCACTGGCTCGGCAGGGTGGATGTCATCGCCGAGCCCACCTCTGCGTCACGCCCAGAAGCTTTGCAGCAAAGACTACCTTTAGTCAGGATAAGATGTACCTCTTGTCCCCTTTCAAAATTGGCCGTTGTGGGATCCCTTCCTGCCTGTGTGATGAGGGAAGAGGACCAAGGCCACTATAAATAGGCACTAGCATCCACCGTAGAGGGGGACGGATCGATCCCCACCTTAGAGCCCTCGCGAGGTCGCTCATCCACTGTACTAGTTCATCCCTAAACCTCCTCGTGAGGCCAATCCACCAAAAAGCAAGAGTAGGGTTTTACACCGCAAGGTGGCCCGAACCTGGGTAAATCTCTATGTCCATCTTCTTATTCGCTCGCACTTATCTGACGAGGCTTGGCTGTGGGGTGGCAAGCTTGATGCTAGGGCTGGTTAGGATATTCGCACACGCACCAGAGTTCGAACCTAATTGGGTCTGTGGAGCCCCGATTTCCGACACTGTCATCAGAACCTGACATGTTGACCCTGTGAACATAGTATAGAAGAGAAGACGGGTTGAGCATCACAAAACACAGAAGTTTTTCTCAAAAAGAACTCAAATTCTTAGTTTTGGATTTTTGCAAAATGGGTTTCGGTACCACTGAGTCAGAAAATTCGGAGCCACCGAGACTGACACTCTCATATTACAGAAACTTGGCAACTCTTTTTGGTGAGACCGAAAAGAGAAACTTGGTTGCACCGAGAGAGTTCTCGGTTGCCCTAAATCACATATCAGTAAGACCGATATTTCCAACTCGGTGTCACCGAGACACACTTGGCGGACGTCCAACCCTAAAAAAAATTGATCTTCTATTCTAATGGAAGTTCTTTGTGGATAGATCAATTTCAAATAGTGGCTTATAGATGGAGCGACCCTAATGTGCAAGAAATTTGGAGGGGAGCGCAAGAGGGGATCGGAATCTCACCCTAACTCGGTGAGGAGTCCGCTACGGCAACGGCGGCAGTGAAGATTCCGTCGACGGAGAGGATCCCAGAGGCAAGGGTGCACGGGGAGACGAAGACGAAGTCCGAAGACGTGAGCGGCAGCTAGGGTTTGCGGGGACCACGGCTTTGAAGAAGTGAATTTCAAAAACCGGTTCCGCGGAGTATAAGTGTAACAGCCCAAGTGCAATCCATGCCTTCTTTGTAATATTCCATGTATGAAGCTTCCATGTTTTGCCCTCATGTGTTGGGATTAATAAAAGTTTGCTTCATGACTTCATTTTGCATCATGGCATCATATCATCATCTCATAATTGCATCATGCCTTGCTATGATATGTTGTGAGTGTGTGATGTGGAGTTTGTGTGCTTGCAAGCAAGGGGTTTGTCTTGTGGGGAACCTCTCTTCAATTCCTTTAAAACTATGTCTCAAACTCTTCTTATTCCAATGCTAGATATGTGGTGTTTTTACTTGCCCTTTTCATCTCAAATAAATGTTGCACATCTACCTAATCATCTGTTAGGTATTTTAAAATAGCTCTTTGCCATGTGTTGTCACTTTTCCTTGTGTGTCTTTTGCAAAACATCATTATGGTAAATAATAGGTGGTTTAAGTATTTTCTCTAAAAATGCCCAAACCATTTTTATTAAATAGTGCATATTTTTGAGAGTTCAAAACATATTTTATTCTCACTGAATTCTTTTCCATTCTCCCTGGCTGCTTATTTGGTTGTGCTATTTATTATAAAAGAAAACCCTTTTCTTTCGGGTGAGAGAGAGCGCAGCCCACCTGGGCCTCCTCACGGACCATCTGAAGGCATCGCCAGCCGAGCCCACAGCCGTGCACGCGTGCTTTCCAGCGTGGCAACCGCTTGGCCCCACCTGCCAGCGACTGCGGGCGCGTCATCGTCCTCCCGGTCCCCTCCTCGCTCTCTCACAGAAAAGGTGTCGCGCCGGCCGTGCCGTGGCGATGGCGGCAGCCAGCCGGGCGATCCCGGGGCCTATTTAAACCCCATCGGCATCCGAGCCTCCCCTAGGGTTCCTCTTCTCCGCCTCCGCTGCCGCCAGGTGAGCGAAGCCACCTAGATCCGTCGCCCCGTTCCTTCCCGAGTGAGCAGAGAGAGTGGAGCTCGTTGCCGGCGTGCTCTCTGGGGATCCCTGATACGTCTCCAACGTATCTATAATTTTTGCTTGTTCCATGATGTTATATTATCATTCTTGGATGTTTTACAATCATTTTATAGCAACTTTACATCATTTTTTGGGACTAACCTATTGACATAGTGCCAAAGTGGCAGTTGCTGTTTTTGCTTGTTTTTTTTACTTCGCAGAATATCAGTACCAAACGGAGTCCAATCACGACTAAACTTTTTGGAGAATTTTTTGGACTAGAAGAAGGCCAGTGGTCCAAAGAAGTAATCAGGAGGGAGCCCAGGCCGCCCACAACCCACTAGGGCGCGCCAGGGGCCCCGGGTTGTGGCCGCCTCGGGAACCCCCTCCACCGCCTCGCCGGTTAAATTCGCCACCGCCGTTCGTCCTCGAGCCCGATCGTCGACGCCAAGCCCCCGAACATGAGCATCCTCGCCTCCCCGCTATGTTTTCACGCTCGATTGCTTGCTCTGTCGTTGCTCTCTTCGAGCCCATGCTCGTCGCCATCGGACCTCGTCGCTTGCGAGTGCTCCGATGCTTTCAGCCATGCTAGAGTAGGCGCTCGATCTCGCCCTCATCCGTGGGGTCCGTTCTCATAGAAAGGCACGCGTATGCCTCGCCGTAGCTAGTCGCTCGAGCTCATCGTCGCCGCTTCTGTCCCTCGTCGCCGGCAGCGTTCTCGTGCACCTCGGGTAGTGTGCATGGTGTGGGTGTGTGCGGGATCTTCGTGCGAGTCGAGTAGTGACCTCCGCCGCACCTATAGGTCACCGGAGCTCCTCCGATGCGACTTCGTTGTCATCTGCCTCGTCGCCGGTGTGTGTGTGCATGTAGTTGAGCGTGTGTATGACGCGTGGGCCCCGCCAGCGCCTGAGGCTGGCTCAAAAGAGCCCAAGCCCCTGTAGGAGCAGTAGTCGCGCCCTAGCCGAGTGGTTCGACCGAACCCACTCGACAGGGAGGTCTTGGGTTCGATTCCCCCCTCCCCCCTCTGAGCCCCCCATTTTGCATTTGTGGTGGAATTAATCCTGGCCACTAACAGTGGGTCCAGGGCCCACATGTCACCCCCTCTGAGGCCCTGGTGTGTATGCCAGTGGGCCCTGTTTTTTTATTATTATTTGTGATGTGTTTTTCTATGTTTCTGAGTTGTTTTCCATTTAGGGTAAATTCCAGATTGGGGTATTTCCATTCATGTCTATGCCAAATATGGATATGCCTAATTTGGCATATACTATGTTATAAGTAGCTCTTGTTTATTTCGAATGGCATTTGTGTGAGTTTTTGCTACAGGAACATAGGCTTATGATATATGAATTTGGGGTAGAAAAATCCAGTGAATCCATCTATGGCATTAGTTTTATCATTTGGGCAAGTTTGTGAAAATGTTATTGTGTGATAATATGTCATTTTGTCATTTTCACATGATTTAATTCTTGCACTATTTGCTAAACTTGCCAACATGTAAATTGCTATTTGATATGTGCACTAGCCCCTGATATTTTTGCATGCCATGTTAATTCATGTTTAGATGTGGAGATCTTGCTGTCAACGTGCCACCAAAAATGCTGTTTTCACATGCTCAAATAATTCTAAGTGTTGAATCTGTTATTTTGTTGCCATGTTGTCTTGATGATTCCCATGCATCTGTAGCTCCTTTGGGGTTGGCACAATGTAATGTATTGTTGAGCATGTTGTCCTCTGTTAGCTTGTGCCAATTGCTTGCAAGTAGAGGTATTGCAGCTTGGTTAAATTTGTTGTCAAACATGTCATTCTGTTAACAATGCCCTGCTTGCCACTTGTTGATTTTTTCTAAGTCTGTGAAACTACTATTCTCAATATGCCATGTTGGGAGGATGATAGCCAGTGATCTGTGCATATTTTGATGTTGATGTAATGAAGTGAATTGAAGTGCATGTTGTCCTCTATAACCCTGTTAAATTTCATGCCATGAAAGTTCCTGTAACATGTGTATTTGTTGCTGTCAAAATGCATCCTGTTAACTCAGATTATGTAAAACTGGAATTTTCACTAAGTCCCTAAATGTTGTTTCAACATGCCATCTTGTGAGCTCAATTGCTATTGATCCTTGCTGACATTCATGTTGCTGTAGTTAGATGAATTGTTAAGCATCTTGTATACTTCAGGTCCATGCCCTTGTTGTGCTTTGTAGCTTGCTGTAGCTCTTGTTGTGTGTGTTGCAAAGTGGCATGTTGCTGTTTGTGGACAGATTGTTTGTGTTGTTTGTTTTGTGACTTGTGAGAGCTCTACCCAATGGTTTTGCATGATCTTTGGGTCTATCTCCACTAGATTTTCATTTCCAATCCAGAGGCATCCTTGGAATACCAAGGGATTGCCCATGGCCTCCTCATCTTTGTTTTTGTCTCCGTTACCGCTAGAACCTTGTCGTGAGTGTTCCGAGAGTTCCGTTACTCCATTTGCTACGTTCTTCATATGCATTTGCATCGTTTTCTCATGAAGCATTCATTTTTTCCATGTTCATGCATATCCAAACAACTAATCTTGCTATTCTGTCCAGAATACTAAATCCACTAAAAGTTGCATATGTTTACTTCATTTTAATGTGACTAGAGTAGGTTGCCATGTTAAATGCATCAAATTGGACATGCATCATCCTTGATTGAGCATCAGTCCTTGCTTGTGTGTTTATTGCTACTATTTCTTTTGGGTAGCATCGGGTGTCGAGAACGAGTACGAGGAACTAGTCGAGGATGTGTCTGAAGAGCAAGAGTTCTATCCCCCTGAAGACCCTACAGGCAAGATGATCGTTACCCGGATCCCGATACTATTTTTGCTATGCTAGATGTCTCGCTTCTACCATTATGTTACGTTGCCTACCACTTAAATTGTCAGCCTCCCAAATTGCCATGAAAGCCTCTAACCCCTCCACTTCCTAGCAAAACATTGATTGGCTATGTTACCACTGCTCAGCCCTTTTCTTATAGCGTTGCTAGTTGCAGGTGCAGGTTGTTTCCATGTGATAACATGGATATCTGGAGATATCACAATATTATTGCTATTTAATTTAATGCACTTATATACTTGGCAACGGTGGAAGGCTTGGCCTTTTGCCCGGTGATTTGTTCCACTTTTGCCGCCCTGGTTCCGAGTACCGGTGCTATGTTCCATATCGAGCGCTCCTAACATGCTTGGGGTTGTTATGTGGACCCCCTTGACTATTCGTTTTGGGATAAAACTTGTCTGGCAAGACCCAATATTGGTACTACATTTGCTAAACAACCTAATTAAAAAGCATAGGGCTTAGCTACCCCGTGGATAATTAATCAACCCCCAGGCCAGTGCTCCTCATGATTGTTGGTCCAAACTAGAGCACTGTGCGGGGCCACCCCAGGGAAACTTGGGTGATTTCTATCAGATCACCGTACGCGTCGCTTATCCGTCGCGTCCTCAGACCGAGATACGCGGCTCCTATCGGGTTTGTAGACATGTCGGGCGGTCTTGCTGGACTTGTTTTACCTTTCTCGAATGTCTTGTGCAAGGGATTCCAAGGATACTTCGGGCAAACTCGAGCTTGAGGTATTCCAACGGATTCCCGAGGATACTACGGGCTATCTCATGGTTGAGGTTATCCATGCAGCGTGTGGTTAGTTTGTGATGGATGAGTTGGAGCAACCCTACAGGGTTAAATCTTTTCGAGAAGTCGTGCCCGCGATTATGTGGCAACTTGGAAATTTGTTTAACACCCGGTTATAGTAAACTTGAAGTAAACTCAGATAAAATACACCAACGGTGTGCGTAACCGTGATTGTCTCTGCTGGTGACTTTGAACCGAGAGAGAACACGGTGGGGTTATGTTTGACGTAAGTAGGTGTTCAAGATCACTTAGTGATCATTCTAGTTCACGTCTATTATGCATAGACCACCATACTTATTATTGCTCTCGTAAGTTAGCCACCCAAATATATGCTTAGTGCCTGCTGCAACCTCACCACTTAACCACTCCTCACCCATTGGCTTACATAGTCTCGGTACCCGGGTTAATGAGATTGCTGAGTCCCCGTGGCTCACAGATTACTACAACAATACAGGTACAGGTACTGACGAGTTCGTGCCAGATGACGTTTCCCAGCTCCAGTGGGAGTTTGACGAGGAGCATGGGCGGATGTACGTGACGTACCCGGACGAGTAGGGAGCTATTTGGTCGTATTCCTGGGCGTAGCGAGACATATTTCATTGCTTTTGTCGTTTATCTTCGTACGTAGTCGGACCCTGTCTTATGGATGAATGTATGAATGATTGTGTGGAATTGTAACTTAGCTTGTGGCGAGTGTAAGCCAACTCATATACTCATCTCCTCTTTACATGTATTGCAATGATTTCTGTACTTGCGAAATGACTAGATGCGCTTCTATCCCCGTTGAGGCCCTCACACCTTAATAGGGATAGGACCGCATCTTGGATGTTACAATAAGTACCCGTAGCTGTCGGTGACACCGGTTCTAAAATATCGGTGCCACCGAGTTCCTCTACTGTCTGTTGACAGGGAAACTCGGTGAAGCCGAGATTGTGGAATCGGTGCTACTGAGATTCTAAAACAGATCAACCCTAGGCATCGGTGAAACCGAGATTTTGGAGTTGGTTACACCGAGATTGCACTATGGAGGTTTTGGTAGTCCACTCTTAACGAAACGAAACTCCGAGTGCTCCTCACACAGAGGGTTCGAGAGGTGCTTGCTCAAATTTTGTGATGAAGCATGAATAGAATTTGAGATGAGAGAGCATAGATAGCTAGAGGAAGGTACTTAGGCATTCTTGTATATCCAATTGGCCAAAGAAAAATGAAAGCCAAATAACAACAATTGGATATCCTCGAATGAGAAAAGATATGCATACCAACATGCTCACACAATAAATTGTGAAATGAAATATGGCAAACATACAAAACCACTCTAGTATCTACCAAGCACTTTGGCGATGACGGAGTCATCTATATATGAGTATATTGACTTAGGAGCCAAGTAATTAAGAATACTTGATCATAGGTCATACTCATCGTTTAAGAACAAGTGGGGTTACCACTTTTACATAAAGCATTTAATGTGTTCACATCTTTAAGAGATGCTTTAACTCAGGTCTTAGAGTAAAGCTCCCCCTTGATGTGACATCCCCCCCTAAGAGGGATAAACTAACATTGGGTTTGTCGTAGAAGACTTCATGTGGGTGAGGTAGTGGTGGATGCTCATTGTTGATGAAGATCATCTTGAGTTGGGAGCAATCCTCGTTGTTTGTTTACTCTTCTCACCTACATGGGTTAGTCCCACACAAGAGACAAATACAAGGATATCTATGGACATGGAGTGCGATGCATACATTATGATGTCCATGGATTCTTTCATTACCTTGTCCCTTGCTTACCTTTGAGGGAATGTGTGACTCCTTGAACTATTGCATAAGGTTGGAGTTGATTGCAAATAGTCCTTGCCAATAATTAATGTGAGTGAATTTCATTGGCGGAGTCACCCCTCAAGAACTTCTCTAGTTCTTCTTATTGGGGATCCACATCAAGTTGATGGGAAACCTTGGAGTTGAAGTAGCACTAGTTGAAGTAGAGCTTGGAGTAGCCTTGGGAACCCACTTGACCAAAGCTTGGGACTCATCTTCAAATGTGTCAATCTCCTCTTGAAGCTTGTCCTTGCCCTTGAGCTTTTGTTCCCTTGGGAAGAGTATGTTCATACTTCTCCTTTTGGGGAACAAACTTCAGCTTGGGGTATTGACCTTCTTCCCATTCAACTCCATTGGCGTTGAAGTAGCCCATGCCTTAGTTCTTCCGGTATCCTCCTGAGGGATCACTAGAAGAGTGTCTAGAGGGGGGGGTGAATAGACTACTAGCAGGAATTTAAAACCTAACCTTTTCCCAAGTTAATTGGTTGGCAGATTTTAACAGTTTTAGCAAATCTAGCAAGTCTATATACCCTACACATGCATGTCAACAAATATGGCAGCGGAAAGTAAAGACATTGCACATGCAGTAA
This sequence comes from Elymus sibiricus, assembly GCA_039707655.1. Lineage (NCBI taxonomy): Eukaryota > Viridiplantae > Streptophyta > Magnoliopsida > Poales > Poaceae > Elymus > Elymus sibiricus. The sequence goes on along the minus strand of CM077667.1, from coordinate 192,404,714 downwards.
AGAGTTGAGATAGGTAGATCAAACGCAATTGGAGACGCAAAGATTTTTCCCGTGGTTCCGATAGGTGGTGCTATCGTACGTCCACGTTTATGGAGTCTTCAACCCACGGAGGGTAACGGTCGCGAGAGTCCATGGAGGGCTCCACCCATAAGGGTCCACGAAGTAGCAACCTTGACTATTCCATAACGGCTTCCGTCCACGAAGGACTAGCCTCACTATGGGTAGATCTTCACGAAGTAGGCGATCTCCTTGCCCTTACAAACTTCTTGGTTCAACTCCACAACACGAAGTAGGAGGCTCCCAAGCGACACCTAACCAATCTAGGTGGCACCACCCTCCAAAAGGTAATAGGCTCGGCAATGATGATGAACTCCTTGCTCTTGTGCTTCAAGATGATAGACTCCTCAACACACAATCACTCTCTCACAGATTTGGCTTGGTGGAAGAGATGGGATTGGTGGAAAGCAACTTGGGGAGGCTAGAAATCAAGATCCATATGGTTGGAGTGGAAGATCTTGACCTCAACACAAGGGTAGGTGGCTCTCTCTCAGAAAACTGGATGGGGCAAGTATGGAATAGTTCTGAGTGCTTCTCTTTCGAGTGGGTGGTGGTGAAGGGGTATATATAGGCATCCCCAAAAATCCAACCGTTACACACAAAATGACCAACTCGGTGACACCGATGTGTTAATCTCGGTGGTACCGAAGTGACCAAAAGTTGGCAACTTTTGAATCTCGGTGAGACCGATATAGGAAACTCGGTTGCACCGATAAGGTGACCAACTGTCAGATTGCCCATTCTCGGTGACGCCGATCCAACAATCTCGGTGGTACCGATATTGTGAATTTGCGTAACAGAAAGTTGGCAACCCAAACTCGGTGGCACCGAAGCAGAATCGGTTGCACCGAAAGGCTAGGGTTTGGCTTAGGTCTGTCTGAGTTTGGGAATCGGTGGCACCGAGTGGAAAGTGTTGGTTGCACCGATTTTGGATATTTGACTTTGGACAGACTTTTGTGGAAGAGCTTGTGGGTGTTTTTGGTGACTATCACTTGTGCACGTATGAGCATTTTGTTCACCAACAATACCTTACCCCCTTTTAATAGTATTGGCTTTCCTATGGACTCAAAGTGATTTCTCACAAAGTAAAATGTAGAGTCCTCTTGCTTGAAGCTTTGCCAATCCATTTCCTTGCATCTTGGGGTATCTCCACAATCTCCACAATCCTTTTGCCAACCCTCGCTGTGGACTTTATCTGAAATACACTAGGTAAAAGTATCAGTCCAAGAGACAATGTATGTTGTCATGAATTATCAAAACCACCAAGGGAGCATGTTGTGCTTTCAATCTCCCCCTTTTTGGTAATTGATGACAACATACAATCAAAGCTTCAAATAAAGATATGCATGGATATAATGAAGACTTTGAGAGACACATGACTTAGAGTTGCTCCCCCTAAATGTGTGATTCCTTTAAGGATAGTTGCTTTGGAATGCATGGACACACATATAGTGGAAGGGATATAAGAAGTCATGTGTATTTGGCTATATGCATCAAATATATGTGAATGAGATGTATCTTTGTTCAAGACTTCACTCTTGCAAACAATATGTGCAAGAAGCAAGAGATCATCTTGACCAAAGATATGATGCATATACTTACCTTGAGTTCTTGAGCATTCTTGTAGTAGAAACACACTTGAGAAAACAATGTTAGGAAACACAAGAGTATTCTACCAATCAACAAGGCAATAGAACTCAAAAGTACCAAGATATGGAGAACATATTGAAGATAGTATTTCTTAAGATTGATATGTCTCCAAGATCATTTAGGACTTTCTCCTTAGATATGAAAATAGTAGATTATCCTCTCCCCCTGAATCTTAGCATGTAGATATTGGGATTGGATAGGGTGAGAAAAAGTCTAAGATGATCACCATAAGAAAGAATGTTTATTTTTCACCCAATATGTTTTTATCCCCCTACTTTGGTATTCTCCCCTTGTTTATATAAATATAAACTTTGATATTCGCTCGCCCCCTTGATCATATCTCCCCCTTTGCATGAGCATGTATCTCCCTTTAGCATGAAGCTTTGTTATTCTCCCCCTTTGGCATTAATTTCCAAAAAGGTCGTACACAGGGATATACACAGGGATCATTGACTAAAAAGGGATCCTTGAGAACAAGGGTCATTGAATGTAGGGTTCATAGAAATGAAAACTGAAGGATACAGAGATATTGTAGAACTTCTCCTCCTTTGAGTTAGGGATCCTTGAATAAAGTGTTTCTCCCCCTAAGTTTTTTTTTGAATAATAATAAGGGATCATTGAAGCAACAGAATCAACACTTGAAAGATCACAGAAGAAACATGGATTTGCAACTGCTAACACAAATAAGAAAAGAAAACAAATCGGTGACTCCGAGACAGATAAATCGGTGGTACCGAGATTTTGTGGTGCAGCTTATCTGCAAATTCGGTAGAACCGAGATATATGTATCGGCAGCTCCGAGGCTAAAACAGAAACTTGGCAATGGGATTGAAATCGAAATTTCTCAAATTTTGCAAATAACACAGAGTCAAAAGAAATTTTCAAGAGAAATGCAAAAGTTTTTACAAGAGACTATCAACTAGAGAAGATTTGAGTGGTTCCACGAAATCTTGCAAAATAGAGAATGAACCATCCAAAATACTTAACTAGATGATGGGCGGTGACTAGGTCACCTATATTAGAGTATATTGACTTAGGAGCCAAGCAAGAATACTTGATCATGGGTCATACTCTACGTTAAGCTCAAAATGGGGTTACCAATTTTTGATTAAGCATTTTAATGTCTTCATATCACTTGAGTTGCTTTAGCTCATGACTTGGAGTAAAGCCTTTTCAAGGATATGAGTACAAACCTTTGAGTGATGTTGATGACGTGGCTTGTAGGTGAACTTGTTGAGGATGCACGAGGTTGATGAAGATCATCTTGAGTTGGGAGCAATCCTTCTCGTTTTAGTACACTTGTCACCTACATAGGTTAGTCATGCAAGGAAGAACAATAGATATATCCATTTGACATGATACCAATAGAGATTTAGCAAGTATGATCACATCAAGTATATGTCAAGGATATGGTTGAGTTGTCTTCTTCCTTTCATCACCAAGAGGGGTTGTGGATACTTGGTCATGACAAGATTGCTTATGATTTGAGTTGATGGCAATCTTGTGGAATGAAATTCTTCCAAGTACCTACAAAACATTAGATGCAATACAAGGGAGCATAGAATTCCATGGCATAAGATAACATGTTAGGAGTGCATGGAAATATCAAGAAAGCTCATGCCCTTGCATGCAACCGAGTGAGTCTAGCTCAAGTTTGAAGCATCAATGATGTTCAACTCACTCCTCAAGTAACAAAATGCTTTCTCATCAAGTGGCTTGGTAAAGATATCGGCCAATTGCTTGTTAGTGCGAACATGCTTAAGATTGATATCTCCTTTGGCAACATGATCGCGACTGAAATGATGTCTAACTTGAATATGTTTAGTTCGAGAATGTTGCACATGATTATGACCAATTTTAATAGCACTTTCATTGTAAAAAAGTAATGGAACATTTCTAACATGGATTCCATAATCCTTAAGCGTTTGTGTCATCCATAGTAATTGTGCACAACAAGATCCTGCAGCAATATACTCAGCTTCGGCAGTAGATAGAGATACCGAGTTTTGTTTCTTGGAGGACCAAGACACAAGAGATTTGCCCAAAAATTGACAAGTACCCGAGGTAGATTTTCTATCAACCTTGTCACCGGCATAGTCCGAATCGGAATAGCCAACAAGGTTAAAGGAAGATCCCTTGGGATACCAAATGCCAAAGTTTGGTGTTTGTATCAAATATCTCACAATACGTTTCACGGCCAAAAGATGACACTCTTTAGGTGCAGCTTGATATCTAGCACACATGCAAACACTAAGCATAATATCGGGACGAGAGGCACATAGATATAGCAATGAACCTATCATAGATCGATAAACCTTTTGATCAACCGGTTCATAATCCTTGGTAAGATCAACATGTCCACTAGTAGGCATAGGAGTTTTCATACCTTTGCACTCTTGCATGTTGAACTTCTTGATCAAGTCCTTGGTATACTTAGTTTGAGAGATGAAAGTTCCTTCTCTAGTTTGCTTGATTTGCAAACCAAGAAAGAATTTCAGCTCACACATCATGGACATCTCATACTTCTCGGACATCAACCTTCCAAATCTTTCACTAAATTGTGGGTTAGTAGATCCAAAGATAATATCATCCACATAGATTTGTCACACAAATAATTCACCATTAACTCTCTTAGTGAATAAGGTTGCATCAATTTTACCAATTTCAAAACCTTTTTCAATGAGAAACTTCGTTAAGCATTTGTACCAAGCACGAGGGGCTTGCTTAAGACCATAAAGGGCTTTACGAAGCTTGTAAACATGATTAGGTTTCTTAGGATTCACAAAACCAGGTGGTTGCTTAACATAGACTTCTTCTTCAATCTCACCATTTAAAAAGGCACTTTTAATGTCCATTTGATAAAGCGTGATATCATGGTGATTAGCATAAGCAAGAAGAATGCGAATAGCTTCAAGTCTAGCGACGGGGGCGTAGGTCTCACCGTAGTCCATACCTTCGACTTGCGTATATCCTTGGGCTACGAGACGTGCTTTGTTGCGTACGACTTGACCGTCTTCGTCTTGCTTGTTCCGAAACACCCATTTTGTTCCGATGACGTTTTGCTCATCCTTGGGCTTCTCAACGAGTGTCCACACTTCGTTCCTCTCAAAGTTGTGAAGCTCTTCATGCATGGCGTTCACCCAATCCGCATCTTCAAGAGCTTGTTCTACCTTCAAGGGCTCAATGCTGGAGATGAAAGAATAATGCTCACAAAAGTTAGCTAGACGAGTTTTAGAGCGAGTGATTCTCCCTGTTTGTATATCACCAAAGATTTGGTTTAGGGGATGGTTCTTGGTCACTTGTGCTCGAACTCCGGTCAGCTTCCGATTGTTGGATGGTGGAGCTTCTTCTTCATCATCATCTCCTTCATCTTCGTTGTTGTTGAAGGTGTCGTTCCCTTGAGGTGGTGGTGAAGAAGGTTGTGGTGGATCTTCATGATGCACTTCCTCCTCTTCATCATCTTGTCGTGTACTGCTTGTGGATGCCTCCATGTCATGTTGTGGTTCACCTTGACGTGAAGTAGGGGCTTCCACTTGAGTTGATGAAGTACTTTCCTTCACCTCCATGGGACGAATCTTGCCGATGGACAAGTCTTGGATAGCTTCCGAAGGGTCCTTGTCACCTACATCATTTGGCAGTTGTTCAACTTGCGAACCATTAGATTCATCAAACTTCACATCTACCGTCTCTTCAACTTTTCAAGTGAAGTTGTCGTAGACACGGTAAGTGTGAGAGTTCGATCCGTAACCAAGTAGGAATCCTTCATGAGATTTAGGAGCAAATTTAGTACGATGATGCTTATCAAGAATGTAGCACTTTGAGCCGAATACCTGAAAGTATCCAACTTGGGGTTTGTTACCGGTGAGTAGCTCGTATGCCATTTTATCGAGAAGCTTGTGCAAGTAAAGTCGGTTTGTGGCATGACATGCTGTTTCCACGGCTTCTGCCCAAAAGTGTCTTGGCGTCTTGTATTCATCAAGCATAGTTCTTGCCATCTCAATAAGCGTCCGGTTCTTCCTCTCAACAACTCCGTTTTGTTGAGGTGTGTACATAGCCGAGAACTCATGTGAGACACCTTCTTCGTCAAGAAAGGTATCCACATGGGTGTTCTTGAACTCCGATCCGTTATCGCTCCGAACCTTCTTGATCTTCACTTCAAACTGATTTTGCGCTTTGCGAGCAAAGTTCTTGAAGATCTTTTGAACCTGCGACTTATCATCAAGAAAGAATACCCATGTAAATCTGGAAAAATCATCAACTATAACTAGACCATAGGAATTTCCACCGAGACTCTTGTAAGCATTGGGACCAAAAAGATCCATGTGAAGTAACTCGAGTGGTCTCCTAGTAGTCATGATATTCTTAACGGGATGACTTCCACCTACTTGCTTTCCAGCTTGACAAGCACTACAAAGTCTATCTTTGTCAAAGATAACATCTTTAACACCAAGTATATGATCACCTTTGATAAGCTTGTCTAAGTTGCGCATGCCAACATGTCCTAGTCTTCTATGCCAAAGCCAACCTTTAGAAGATTTTGCAATAAGACAAGTACGAGGTTTGGATCTCTTAGTGAAATCGACAATGTATAGATCACCTCTACGGAAACCGGTAAAGACAATGTTATGATTATCTAGACGAAACACTTGGCAATCTACTTTCGTGAATAGCACATTAAAACCAAAGTCGGCAAGTCTAGATACGGAAAGAAGATTGTAGCCAAGAGATTCAACAAGCATAACATTTTGAATAGAGCTATCATGGGATATGGCCACCTTACCAAGACCAAGTACCTTACCCTTGGAGTTGTCTCCAAACGTTACTTACCTTCGCGGTCCATGGTTTGGTGTGATCTCTTCAAACATTTCTCTATCTCCGGTCATATGATCGGTACATCCGCTATCGAGAATCCACTCTTTTCCTCCGGACATGTAATCCTTGAAGTTTGCCATGAGACTTAGATTCTTCATGATCTTCTCATACTCGATGTCGAACAGCTCATCTTCATCATAGTAGCCATGTTCCACATTGTCATCATCAAGTGGGAAATCCTCGTCATAAAGAACAAGAGATTCGTTAGGATTGTGATCATGACAATGTTCAAACTTATGAATGTGAATGGCTTCTACAACGATGTTGTTGATAGTTGTGACATCTCCTTTAGCACGCATGAGGTCTCTAAGCACAAATAGACAATCATCAAACTTGGGATCACTAGGCGTCATATTGTGGAAGGCAATAGTTTTATGAAGAATTTCATCAAGATTACTCAATGAATAACTTGGATATCGTTTCTCCAAGTCATTCCACAAAGTGTAGGCACATACAAAATTCTTCATTTGATTAAGCACATTTCTAGGTAAGGCTCTAACAATGAGATTAACAGTTCTAAGATTGCATAGCATATCAACTTCCTCTTCGTGTGTGGGATGCAAAGGATCAATGGGAGGTACATAGGGGCACTTGACATATTTGCTCAATTGAAATTCATTAAACAGCTCAAGCATCAAGGTTTTCCATTGACGATAGTACTCTCCATCAAGAATAGGCACTCTACAACTCAAACTCCCTATACTAGACACATCCATCTTCCTCCTCGGTGGTTAAACCGAAGCAATGGAGACCAAAGCTCTGATACCAATTGAGGGATCACTAGAAGAGTGTCTAGAGGGGGGTGTGAATAGACTACTAGCAGGAATTTAAAACCTAACCTTTTCCCAAGTTAATTGGTTGGCAGATTTCAACAGTTTTAGCAAATCTAGCAAGTCTATATACCCTACACATGCATGTCAACAAATATGGCAGCGGAAAGTAAAGACATTGCACATGAAGTAAAGAGTTGAGATAGGTAGATCAAACGCAATTGGAGACGCAAAGATTTTTCCCGTGGTTCCGATAGGTGGTGCTATCATACGTCCACGTTTATGGAGTCTTCAACCCACGGAGGGTAATGGTCGCGAGAGTCCACGGAGGGCTCCACCCATAAGGGTCCACGAAGTAGCAACCTTGACTATTCCATAACGGCTTCCGTCCACGAAGGACTAGCCTCACTATGGGTAGATCTTCACGAAGTAGGCGATCTCCTTGCCCTTACAAACTTCTTGGTTCAACTCCACAACACGAAGTAGGAGGCTCCCAAGCGACACCTAACCAATCTAGGAGGCACCACCCTCCAAAAGGTAATAGGCTCGGCAATGATGATGAACTCCTTGCTCTTGTGCTTCAAGATGATAGACTCCTCAACACACAATCACTCTCTCACAGATTTGGCTTGGTGGAAGAGATGGGATTGGTGGAAAGCAACTTGGGGAGGCTAGAAATCAAGATCCATATGGTTGGAGTGGAAGATCTTGACCTCAACACAAGGGTAGGTGGCTCTCTCTCAGAAAACTGGATGGGGCAAGTATGGAATAGTTATGAGTGCTTCTCTTTCGAGTGGGTGGTGGTGAAGGGGTATATATAGGCATCCCCAAAAATCCAACCGTTACACACAAAATGACCAACTCGGTGACACCGATGTGTTAATCTTGGTGGTACCGAAGTGACCAAAAGGTGGCAACTTTTGAATCTCGGTGAGACCGATATAGGAAACTCGGTTGCACCGATAAGGTGACCAACTGTCAGATTGCCCATTCCCGGTGACGCCGATCCAACAATCTCGGTGGTACCGATATTGTGAATTTGCGTAACAGAAAGTTGGCAACCCAAACTCGGTGGCACCGAAGCAGAATCGGTTGCACCGAAAGGCTAGGGTTTGGCTTAGGTTTGTCTGAGTTTGGGAATCGGTGGCACCGAGTGGAAAGTGTTGGTTGCACCGATTTTGGATATTTGACTTTGGACAGACTTTTGTGGAAGAGCTTGTGGGTGTTTTTGGTGACTATCACTTGTGCACGTATGAGCATTTTGTTCACCAACAATACCTTACCCCCTTTTAATAGTATTGGCTTTCCTATGGACTCAAAGTGATTTCTCACAAAGTAAAATGTAGAGTCCTCTTGCTTGAAGCTTTGCCAATCCATTTCCTTGCATCTTGGGGTATCTCCACAATCTCCACAATCCTTTTGCCAACCCTCTCTGTGGACTTTATCTGAAATACACTAGGTAAAAGTATTAGTCCAAGAGACAATGTATGTTGTCATGAATTATCAAAACCACCAAGGGAGCATGTTGTGCTTTCACCTCCATGCTTGCGTACAATGCTTACATCCGTCAAGACTTTTGTAGATACCCTTTTCTATAATCCCTTTCAATAGATCATTTTCTTGTACAAGTGTAACTTGGCTAAGAGAATCATTACTGGAATTAATAGAACTACTAGAAGCAATATCATTAGATTTATCATTTTTATTGCTACTAGTTGAAGAACCTTTCTTGTCTTTGTTACTAGATTGTTTAGTCTTAACTTGTGGAATAAATGTATACAAGAGTGGTCATTTGGCTAGATAAGAAGAAGTCTTCTTTCGGAGATCGTCATTGATTGCTTTAAGAAACTCATGTTCTTGCTCCAAATTGAGCTTCTCGAAGTGTAGCTTCTCATGAGTTCTTACAAGCTCTCTATGATCTTCTAGAGTAGATTCATGGGCTAACTTAAGAGTGTTTAATTCTTTAGTTAGTCATTCTATTTCCTTCTTATCATCATCACATGACTTATCTTAACTAGCATGATCATTATCTAGCTCATTTTGACTAATATCACTAGTTTTGTCAAATAGCAAGTCGTCATCTCCAAGTAAGTCATCCTCATCACTATTGAAGTCAATGTATTCGGGGTGTGATACCTTGGGGACTTTAGCCATGAAGCAACTTCCACTCCCTTCAGTTGGTGAATCAAATATGTCGTAGGAGTTGGAGGAAACGAGTGCAAGTCCGGCAACACCTTCATCTTAACTGTAGTCGGAGTCGGAGTGATAGCTTCTCTCGGAGTGATTGTCGGATTCGGAGCCGGAGACCCATTCACCAACATGAGCTTGATGTCTTCTTCTTGTGTAGCTCTTCGTATACTTGTCCTTCTTATCGGAGTCCCTACTTCTCCTTGAGGGTCTTCGTTCATAACGATCATCTCTACTCCTTGTCTCTCTTCGAGGTGACTCATCTCTTGAGCTCTTTCTTCTAGGTGAGTCATCTCTTGAGCTCTTTCTTCTAGGTGACAATTGTAACAATTCCGGTCACGACTAGATGAACGCTTCTCTTCATATCTTGGATTGGAGCTTCTTTCTTTGCCTCTACTCTTGTAGAACTTGTTGAATTTCTTAACCATGAGGCTTATCTCTTCATTTGTTACAAGGTTGTCACTTGATGTAGCGGGAGTGTCACTTGTAGCTTTGTAAGCACCGCTTGACTTGGTGTGAAGTTCTTCCTTGTCCTTGAGTGACATCTCATGATCAACAATCCTTCCAATGACTTCCATAGGCTTGAGATCTTTGTAGTTTGGCATCATTTGGATCAATGTGCACACGGTGTCATACTTTCCATCCAAGGCTCTAAGGATCTTCTTGATGATGAATTTGTTGGTCATTTCTTCGCTTCCTAAGCCGGCAATCTCATTTGTGATGAGAGCAAGCCTAGAGTACATTTCCGCAACTCCTTCACCATCCTTCATCTTGAACTTGTCAAGTTGACTTTGTAGCACATCTAACTTAGATTCCCTGACGGATTCGGTACCTTCGTGCATATCAACCAAAGTATCCCAAATTTCCTTTGCATTCTCAAGACGGCTAATTTTTTTTGAATTCTTCGGGGCATATGCAGTTGAATAGAATGTCACATGCTTGAGCGTTGTATTGCAACATCTTCAATTATTCCGCGGTTGCTTCACGATCCGGTTCCTTTCCATCACCAAAGAATTCACCTTGCAAGCCAACACGAACAATAGCCCATACGGCGAGGTTATGACCAATAATATGCATTTTCATCTTATGCTTCCAACTAGCAAAGTTTGTACCATCAAAATATGGACCTCTACGGTGATAACTTCCCTCACTAGACGCCATACTCTCCTAGGTTGTGAGACCAATGAATTGGAGACCAATGCTCTGATACCACTTGTAGGATCGAAAGTATGTCTAGAGGGGGGGTGGTTAGACTACTTGACCAAATAAAAATCTAACGTTTTCCAAATTTTAGTTGCGGGTAGATTAAGCAATTGTAGCAAGTCAAGTTCACCCTACAAATGCAAGTCTAAGAGTATAGTAGCAGAAAGTAAATACATGCAAATGTAAGAGGTTAGGGATTGGAAGATCAAACGCAATTTGGAGACGCGGAGATTTTTTTCCCGTGGTTCCGATAGGTGGTGCTATCATACGTCCATGTTTATGGAGACTTCAACCCATGGAGGGTAACGGTCGCGAGAGTCCACGGAGGGCTCCATCCACGAAGGGTCCACGAAGTAGCAACCTCGTCTATTCCATGATGGCCTACGTCCACGGAGGACTAGCCTTACTCGGGGTAGATCTTCACGAAGTAGGCGATCTCCTTGCCCTTACAAACTCTTGGTTCAACTTCACAATCACGAAGAAGGAGGCTCCCAAGCGACACCTAACCAATCTAGGAGGCACCACCCTCCAAAAGGTAATAGATGTGGTAGTATGATGAACTCCTTGCTCTTGTGCTTCAAAAGATAGTCTCCTCAACACTCAATCACTCTCTCACAGATTTGGCATGGGTAGAAGAGATTGACTGGGTGGAAAGCAACTTGGGGAGGCTAGAAATCAAGATCCATATGGTTGGAGTGGATGATGTTGACCTCAACACAAGGGTAGGTGGTTCTCTCTCAGAAAATTGGATATGGCAAGTGGGTGTGTGTTCTGAGTGCTTCTCCTGCGAGTGAATGGTGGTGGAGGGGTATATATAGGCTTCTCCAAAAATCCAACCGTTACAACATTATTTCCCAACTCGGTGAAACCGAAGTGAAACTCGGTGACACCGACAAGTTCAAAATGTGGCAACTTAGTCGTTTTCGTGGAACCGATATATAAATCTCGGTGGTACCGATATGGGTGACCTAGACAGTTACCAAATCTTGATGAGACCGATTCCTCAAACTCGGTGGGACCGATTTAGAGAAATGGGCTAACAGAAAGTTGGTCCAACTTCTCGGTGGTACCGATTCTCAGAACTCGGTGGGACCGAATCTCGAAAATGGCTAACCAGGAAGTTGGTCACTGTTTTCGGTGGCACCGAATGAAAAGCTAGTAGTATCAAGATGCTAGGGTTTGGTTTGGCTTCTGTCTTGGATAAACTCGGTGGATCCGAAATGGAATATTGGTGGCACCAAATTTTGACTTTAGGCTTTGGACAGATGAATGTGTGGGAAAATGGGTGAGTATTTTTGGTGGCTACCTCTAAGCACTTGAGCAACCAGATCATCATATTTACCTCATCCTCTTTTAATAGTATTGGCTTTCCTATGAACTCAGAGTGATTTCTCACAAAATATAAAATGTAGAGTCCTTGATCTTGAAGCATGGCCAATCCTATTCCTTCCTTTCCTTGGTGAGGTTCTCCACACAATCTTTTAGCCAATCCATCATTGAACTTTTTCCTGAGATAGTCTTAGTGGAAACACTAGTCCAATGAAATATATGTTGTTATTAATTACCAAAACCACCTAGGGAGAAGTTGTGCTTTCACCGGGAGACCGCCGCCATTCGGCAGCGCTCGGACTCGTAACATCGAGAATCCATTGCGTTGGCACAATCGGTGCTTGGATTCGGAGGTGGTGCGGTCCGTGTGGCGTCCGAACGCCGTGGCGGACGCGCAACCCCTCCGTTGACGCACCGAGGACGCGCCATGGGTGGCCGCAGACGCTAGCATGGCATGGCGTGCCCGCCATGTGAGGCGACGGGTGCGGGAGGCGGCAGAGGCCCTCGCCGCGGTGGACGTTGGAGAGGCGGAGTCACACTCTCCGGCGCCCCGTAGGGTGCACCAGTGCGGGCGCCGCAACCGTGTCGTAGTGGACGTCGGCTCCTCCCAGGAAGGATCCGTCATCGACCTCACATCCACCGGCACCGTCCGGGTTACGGGCTCCGACGAGGAAGAGTAGGGCATGGGAGACGACAGGAGATCGAGTCCCGTGAGCCAGCTAGTGGCCCATGTCCTACTCTACCTCGCTAGCGACCGGACCGATGCCACGAGGGGCGCAGCCAGCCGCCGAACATGGGCACAGCAAAGCCAGACGACCTCCGCTTAGTATTAGGTTTACGTTGCATGTAGTAATATGGATTTGAGGTTTCTAATTTGAGGTATCCGGATGTAGAATGCATTATTTGAGGCGTGACCGATCAGTGTCTGCGGACGTGGCCGGGCGCGTCCGCGGGCGTTTGAGAGACCGAATTTACAAGTTCTGGCTGTAGATGCTCTGAGTGTACCTATGTGTTGTTTTGTTATACGGTTGTATGCTTGTGTGTTGAGTTGTTGGTTCTGATGGTTGAGGTCATTTGTCGAGCGGGGTGTGGCCGGGATGTTTATTATCCCAGTTGGTGCCCTAGCAGTTCCTCTTTACGGTTGTCTGTTGTTTGGCGGTCCCCTACCAAGTGATCTACTCACCGACCACCGACAACATACCCAAAATTGTAATGATATTGTTAGATTTTTTGCGTCAAGGGTGTAAAGGATCAGCATCATACATAAGAGTCTAGTCTTAACTAACAATCCCAATTAAACTCACGGTTATTTTCACAGTTCGGAAATGAAGAAAGTCAGAGCATGAAAAAATAATCGTAGAATCCATTCAACTTCTCATGCAAACGGCTTGTGTATCATCAAAGAAAGTCATAGGAAACGTCCATCATTATCTATCATTGGTAAATACAAGACAAATACAAACACAATACAAAATTAATCATTTTCAGACAATAAAACTTTCAAATTGTTCTCCCGACTTCTCGGTTGCATTTGTTATTTGTCCTTTGTGGATTATTCACAGAACATGTTGTTCATATGTTGCTTGGCTTCTTGGTTGCAATTGGTCTTTGCGCCAAGGACGCAATGGGTCATCTAGTTGTTCTTTAAGACAGAAAAGAAACACTTCATCTTCATGCATTGTTGGTTGAAGTTGAATGCCCACTCCAAGTGGCTTAATGTCGTTGCCAATTTCGTCAAGACCGCCGCCATGGCCAATGTAGATGAGGATGGTGATCCAACAAAAGGAGGCCTTGCTCCGGCCGAAAGAATGACTAGGAACCCGGGGAGGAAATGAGAGGAGAAGGATAAGCGAGAAGGGGCGGTAACCAAGATGACGAAGAGGTACGAGGACATCATCGTGAGAGAGGAAGTATGCGTCAAACACAACGATGTGAAGGAGGAGAAGAAGGCCAAGAGGTCTGATAGGTTCATGGTGGCCCAAGAGAGAAGATCAAGTTCCAAGAGAAGAAGGTTGAGCTCTTGACCGTTTCGGAGGACACCAAGATGTTGAACACGAAAATGTTGGAGTTGGATCCTGATGCATCGAAGACCGTGCAAGCCTGATGTGTCTGGATGTTGAAGTGATTGGCGGCCAATTTGGAGGAGCCGGCTACATAGTGAAGAATTTGGCATGGACAGCAGGCAAAAAATAAAGGTTTTAGCATAAACAGTTGGACTAACAACTTTTAGGATTGACTACATATAAAATAGAATTATGAATATCCGACGCTTTGCGGTTGTGATTGCATATATTTGCATTTATATTTACATATGCTAAATTTTTATTGATCTACATATGCTTGTCAAGTGGAGGAGGACGGGACCTAGGCGGACATTTCATGCGCCGGGTTGGATAACCGGCTCCCCTCCTGCTATCCATGGACAAGTCCGGACATGTCCGCGGTTTTTTAGGCAACCATATACGTTTGTTGTGTCCGATAGGCGTTGGTTTGGTGTGTCCGATTGGCGTTGTAGTTACCCTAACGAGGCTACAACTAAGGAGAGAAACATAGCCCTACAGTCTTTCGTATATTATTATTTACTAGCACATATGCTCGTGCATTGCAACGGGAGACTGCAAGGGATGCGAATCAGGCTCAAAGACATAGGATCATATTCTTCTTCAGATAGCATGTCAAACCACCTTTAGGATCCTATGCACATCAGATAGCATTGTCGGTCTTCATTTACCATTCAATCACACCTTTTCTTCTTCATCATCCACCCATTCTATCTATCTCTCTAGCAAATGTATGTCCTTTACTACAGAGCAAATGCATGTTGCTATGAATCAGGAGTGGCAAGTTTGATCAAATGGGTCGCGGGATACATGTTGCTGATGACAATAACAATGGACCGATTGATGTAGGGTTATTCAAGACGGTAGTTCCGAACATGAAACATGATCCCGAGTCAATTGATCTGGGTGAATAACATAAACTTTATATTATCAGTGCATATTGAATATAAAAGTATAATAGGAAGAAATAACATTATTCATTGTCACTAATGATGCCACGGCCTGACTAGATTTTTATGCCATGAAACTTGACATCATTGGTCAAACATAATACGTGTTAGACACATCATCAGTCAAATTTTTGTTTTTATATTAGTGTACACTCTCAGAAATTCACACACTTACTAATAGGCATGACAAGAGTAATGCAAACTTTTTTGTGAAGAAAAGCAGCAACACAAACTTTTCATATTTCAAAGAAAACTAAATTTTACCAACTTGAAAGTGGGCGGCATTTGGATCGAAGCCGAACTAGAAAGCTTCCGTCGATATTGCTCTACTCCAAGTCCTTTATTCTACTCCGAGTTGTAGGCGGATTTTTCACATAGAAAATTTTAAAACGAGAGGTGTTTTTGAAAGAACTAAAAACTTTCATGCCCCCCCCCCCCCCCGCCGCAGGGAGGCCAAGCCGCACAGCTGCACCGCCACTGCCGCATGTTGAGCCTCTGTATATTTCCTTCTTCAAGACCGAAATCCTTATTTCCTTCTTTGCATTTGCTTCCTTATTTACCTATACATTCTTTCCTTTTGGTTTCAGCAGAAGGATTCAATCTGTTTTTTTTTCTTAAAGACCGAAATCCCTCTTTCCTTCTTTGGATTCCATTTTGCTTCCTTATTTACCTATCCATTCTTTCCTTTTTTTTTATCTGTCACAGACTTAAAATCCCTCTTTCCGTCCTTATTTCCCCCTCTTTTCCTTCTTTATTGGAACAATTTATTCCCTTCCTTATTAATTCCCGAAACTGCTCCTTGATACCATGACTACTCGAAGATCTTTTTAAATTACAAAGTTTGGGTTAAAGGTAGCGATGTGGGACTATTTAATTTTGTACGTATATAATTTGAATCAGCCTGATAGAAGAAAAGGTAAACAAAAAAGGAAAAGAAAAGCAAAATATATTGAAAAGTGGATTCAAACCCTGGTCTCCCAGGTAGAAGGGTGGCGCTCGAGCCAGCAGGCTACAACAACCTTGTTGTCCCATAGCAGTTCGCCGGTTGATAAAACGAAAATCTAGCGCATCGACTTGTGATGAAAAACCCGAATCGTTTTTTCTGACTTATAGATGGCATAGTGCCTAATTTGTAGCAACTTTGAGGGTAATTATTGGACGGACGGGCAGAAGCGATAGCCCTTTTATTAGTAGGTAAAGATTTGGTGACACTTGCCTCGTCGTTCATTTGTTCAAACAATCTTTTCATGACTATGGCATGTCATGATGCTGTTAGAACTTCTCAAAGCAAAGATCATGAAGCTGCACTTGCGGAGATGCTATGGAAATCATGAAATATACTCCCTCCGTTTTAAAATAAGTGTCGTTGGTCTAGTACAAAATTTATAATAATTTAGTATAAAATCTGCGACACTTATTTTGGGACGGAGGGAGTAATTCTCCATACCAGAGAGAATAGTGTGGGTTGCACTGCATGAGATAAGAAAAAAAATGATGTTTTGGCGTCTCAAAATCAAATGATGTTTTGGCAGGCACCAAATAGGGAATTGACAGGATAAATTTAATTCGTATAATATTGACAAAGCAAGAAATCAATCTTAGCCATTCAAGTTCAAGGACGATAGATACTTCCATTACCAGCAATATTATATCTCATTTATAGTTACCAAAAGAAGATGCAAGCTATGTCCCGTATCAGACACACATACAGTATAACACTTCAATAACTGAGGGGTAAATTGTGAGCTAGCAATGAAATCATGGAACAGTGAAATATAGTTATTCATTAACACATTGTGGCTACACTCTTGAAAAGTTGAAACGAACCAAACATAAATAACGGAACAGACAAAATCAGAATGACCAGAACAGGATCTATAAAATCTTCAAGGCAAACAATCATTGCCTACAACATATGACAGGGCAGTGTTATATTGTTTTCGGTTCAATACAATAGCCATCCCACAAAATGGCACCTTGATAGATAATATTTTGGTCTGATTACTGAAGCTTCCCTCAGATGGTAATGCAACTCACTTGGCCATCATGACTTTAACAAATTCGTCATAGTTGATCTGGCCGTCACCATCAACATCAGCCTCACGGACCATCTCGTCAACCTCTTCATCAGTCAACTTCTCACCAAGGTTGGTCATGACATGGCGCAGTTCAGCAGCAGAGATAAAACCATTTTGATCCTTGTCAAACACACGGAATGCCTCCTTGAGCTCTTCCTCAGAATCAGTGTCCTTCATCTTGCGGGCCATAAGGTTGAGGAATTCGGGGAAATCAATTGTTCCATTGCCATCGGCATCCACCTCGTTGATCATGTCTTGAAGCTCTGCCTCAGTGGGATTCTGCCCCAGGGAACGCATGACAGTTCCTAGCTCCTTGGTGGTAATGCAACCTGGAAAGGAGACAATCTATGTTATTCAAATCCAGGTGTTCAGCTCTCAGGTATCACTATGTAGGCCTCCTTTGGTTCATAGGATAGGATTATTATAGGAATAGGAAACTTGTAGGAAATGAGATGACATGCATCTCAAATCCTATGAGTAGGATTAGAAAATGAGATGTCATTTGGTTCACATCATAGGAATTTTTCCATTGAGTCTAGCCTCTTTTTTATTTTCCTTTGAAATGTGAAGGATAGGAACCAATCCTATGTAGGAATAGGAATGCATTCCTATGAACCAAAGGGCTCTAAAGGAAAAAATCCTACAAGAATCCTATCCTATAGAATTCCTGTGAAATTCCTCCAAACCAAAGGAGGCCGTAATGTTTAAGATCATCAATTATTGTGCATCCGCAAAAACAGACAAACAAAAGGAACAACTGTACAATAAAAAAAATGAACATTGCTTACACTCACTAGACATAAACTAGTATCTGGTAAGTCAAATATATAAGCCGTGATGGCTATGAAATTAGTAAGTGCAGGCTCTATCTATTTCTTTTACGGAAAAAATTATGGAGCTAACGTTCAGGATCTAATAACTCTCTGACACAAAGGCCACTACACCACTCCATTCGGCCATCCATCACAATGGATGATTATGATGAGTGAGCATCTGCTGACGTCACCTCAAAGTGGGCTACGCCGCAGAAATCACGCAGTAGTGGCGTCCTTTCTTTTATAAAGCTCTTGCCTGTGTCAAGGCTCAGACTGTATGTTGTTACTTGAATCTTTCCAACAATGCATAGTTTTGCCACACAAAAGTGATACCATTGGATTCCTAGCTAAAAATATTTTCATTGTGGAAAAAACTGATGATTAAATCCAATTTTGGAGACCATTACTCGTATTTCCATCTAGCTAACAACGTGCAAACCCTCAACGACTCAAGATATTCCAACGATTGTCAGGGAAATCACCGTTTTGTCTTCTTTTGACCTAAAATCAAGAGCAACTAGCATTCCATGCCCTCGGGTTGATTCAGGTAGCTATCCTCCACAGAACTACCACTTGATATATGTTAGTTAGTTATCTGTGTGATGCCAAACTATCGTGCCCATGCATTTATTTTCAGCCTCAACTTGACTTGTCAACAAACACATACTTGTGGAATTATTAAGTCAATAATGCACAGCATAACATACTATGCTTGATCTTTGGACCATGTTGGTACCAATGACTTACTATCTGCATAATATGTTCGCTAACAAAGAAACTGCACCTTTCAAATAAAACACTTTCAACAACTATCAGGACAAACCCCACTAACAAATAATAAAAGAAAAAACAACTTTCAAAAGTTAGATAAAGGACATACATTAGGTATAAAGTTATTTAATACTCCATCCATTCACAAATATAAGATGTTCTTACCTTCTATGAATCCGATGTATATAGACGTGTTTTAGTGTGTTTGTTCACACATTTCAGTTTGTATGTAGTCAATATTAAAATATCCAAAACATCATATATTTGTGAGCGGAGGGAGTAGTAATGATTAACTTCAAATCCTACCTAGGTTAAATTCATTGAGTTCTCCACTTATTAAATTCGCTATTAGAGACTATTTGCAGAACGACAAGGAAAACACCGTCTGCAGATCATGATAGGTAAGCCACAAAAGTGAGGCCTTCATTCCATTTATCAATTGATGTTAGTCCTCCTGATGGTAATGTTCAGTGATGACGAAGCTATGCACGTCACAGAGGTATGTGGCAGCAGCAACCAGTTTTGCAGCGCATAGATTCAGAACATCCTCAACTGCTTTACAGTTTACCTTCTCTGTGACAGAATCTGTCCAAGTTTCGCTAGTAATTTCCTGATTTACCCACTTATCCCGGGCATCTAGTTGATAGCTCTCCAGCAACTTATGAATCAGTCCCAGTTATACATCTAAGGCTCTAACTCTGAAACAACCAGATTATAATTAATGGGTGCATGTTGCGTGACCTCAAAGCATAGAGAAACACTCTTTGGATAAGACTATCATCCAATGTAGACTACAACGTACGTACATTTTTGCGAGAGTGAAATCATAGCAAACTAACGCCAATGAATCTAGACTCCACAGAGTGCATTTTTAATTCTTTAGCCATTTAAGCTCTAGAGAGATTATTCCCTTGCGCTGCAACAAACTGGAGCCATTAATATACAATTGAAGAAACGTGATTGTGAGATGAACGCAATGATTCCACCTACAAATCGAACGAAATCACGACCTATGAGTGACGAATCAAAACTAGGAAGACCTTTATCGTTGGCACAAACTGATGATGGATCAAGCGTATCGTTTTCCCCCAATCAAGCTACGCCACTCTCTAAGATCCAAAAGCGACAAGCAGTCAAGCATTAGCGGCAGGCCCGTAGACTCCAAACGGATCTCAAGAAATCACCACAGATGGGGATTCAAAAGGAAGGCGTGCAGACCAGGAATCGAGATCCGCGATCCCTCAAAACCGAGAACGATCCAACGGATAGTTCCTGGTCGATCGTTGACCAATACTGACGAAGCAAACAGATCAAGAGGGCGCATAATCTCTTCGCCTAACAACGTGAGAGAGAGAGGAGGGAGTACCGTCCCCATCCTTATCGAAGAGGCTGAAAGCCTCCTTGAACTCGGCGATCTGGTCGTCGGTGAGCTGGTCCGCCATTGGCCGCAAGTCGGGTCAGAGATGGCGAGGGAGGGAGGGAGGGAGGAAGGTGGCGATGCGAATGAGCGTTCTTGTGGGTAGGAGAAGACTTCCCCTGGTTCGGTCGTCAACTTGGGCACGTTCAATCGCCCAAGTGGCTCGTTGTTTTGCTTACTCTTTTTTTCCCTTCTAAGCAGGTAATTACTCATGCATTACAATGATGGCATACATATTCTAGAAGTTTTTTTTGTTTCGGGTGGATATGGCACTTTATTACTCAATCAAAGAACATTCCGTCGCCTTACAGAGTTCATGGACAGCTCCTGGACCTGACCGAATCCACACAGTACGATTCTCACGTCTATCATAATTTGCTAGAAAATGGCTAATTGTATTTTGTTCACGCCTCACATGAGTGACCTTAATTTCTCTTCCTTCCTTAAGGATATTCTGAATCGTGTCAACCATCATAGCGTACCTAGACCTCCTAGCCTGCCTTTGAATGATCAGGTTCTTGGCCTTAAGGCAGCCCGTCTCCAAGATGATTGGCAGGGACGTCCACTGCATTGCAAAAGATAGCCCCTCATTGCAGGCAGCCAGCTCCGCCTCAAGCGGATGCACCGAAGAGTTTAGTGACCTACATGATGAGTGCAAGATACCACCATTTTCGTCACAACATGCCACTTACAGCCATACCATTAGTAGCATGGAACGACCCATCAACAAATAATCGTCCATCCTGTAGGCGGAGGAGACCATGCATGCTTTGCTTGTTGCACCATGTGAGCAAATGTCGAAGTAGCTTGTTTCCCATGAGGAAGAAGCACTAGTTTCCCTTTCACATGATCCGCATCAGGTTGTTGCTGCAGGCCACTCAGTGTGTCGACGTAACTAAGCAAGTGGCGTCGAGAAGACTCGATGTCCGGCAGCTCCTTGTTGTGGACGGTCTCATTCCGCACGTGTCAACACCTCCATAGAGTCATGAGGAGGCACATGCGATCATAGTCGGAGAGGTCGGCGAAAACCGAAAGTAGCCATTCCGAGCCCTCGTCCTTCACCGAGCGTATATCTGGCAGGTTCCAGTGCTTCGCCATCGCCTTCCAAAGCTCAACCACTCTTGGACACCTACAGAAGGCGTGGTATGTATTCTCACGCCCAGTCATACAAAGGGGACAAACATCAGTTTGTTCAAGAGTTCGGTGATGCTTATTTTCCCAAGCTGGCAAAGAGTTTGTCACAACACGCCACGCAAAAACACGCACCTTTGGAGGAGTAGGGCACCTCCATAAATAAGCCCAGACGGCTCGTCGCCCGTTCAGTGCCCTGCTCGCTGCGACAGAAGACGGCCGAAGACGCTTGTTGAGCCCCAAACGATAAGCGCTCCGGACAGAGAAGGCGCCCGAGCGTTCAGGCGCCCAAGCCAGTATATCCCCGCCTAGCCTTGGAGACGTACGAATCTTTAGAATTTCCTAAATATCCGCAGGAATGAACCACCTCCAGAGCAGGTCCATCCGCCAATTACCACGATCATCAAGTAACTGGTCCACACGACGTAAACGACAGCGACGATGAGGAGAAATTGGCCTGCTGAGTTCCCACCTCTGTATCCAATCCCGCCAAATACGAATGGATGTGTCATTACCCACACGCCAGATAATCCCCTTCTTCAATAATTCGAGACCATGAACAATTGCTTGCCCAAGTGACCGAAGCACTACCAGAGAACACAGTATCGAGCATGTCACCATTTGGAAAATAGCGTGCTTTTAGGACACACGCACATAAACTATCCGGGACTATGAGGATACACCAAGCCTACCGGGCGAGTAAAGCTTAGTTGAAAATCTGCACATCTTTTAATCCCATTTCACCATGTGACTTTGTTTGAACTAAATCCTTCCATGCACGCTAGTGCATTTTTCTTCCGCCTTTTTGTGCCCCCACTAGTAGTTTCAAAGAAAACTGGTAATATCATCACATGTAGCAGCCGGTAGCCTAAAACACTCATTAAGTATGTTGGCAACGTCTGGCCTATAGATTTGATTAGTACCTCTCGTCCACTCTGTGCTAGCTGAGCATCTCCCCACAACACAAGGTTATTTACGAGTCTCTCTTGAAGGTTTTGAAATCAGCCCTTTGACATACGCCCTTGTGGAGTTGGGAGGCCGAGATATTTTTCCTCAAACTGAACATTCTGCACTTGTAAGACTTGAACCACCTCCTCACGGTCTGAACTCCTACAATGTTCTCCAAACAAAATAGAGCATTTGTTAGGGTTGATAAATTGTCCCGTAGCCCGAGCATATGCAATAAGGACCCCTCGGATCCTCAAAGCCTCTCCTTCTGTGACGCCAAAGAATAATAGTGTGTCATCTACAAACAGTAAATTGGATATACCCGGTGCCCACAGACAGACACGAAACGGAGTAATATGCATATTCTCAACATTCCGTCTCAATAAAGCAACAAGGCCGTCAGCAATGAAGAGAAACAAAAATGATGAAAGAGGATCTCCCTACTGAAGGCCGCGCTTCGGTGCAAATGAATCTGAGAGGGCTCCATTAACATTAACCTTGTATCTCACCGTGGTGACACATGACATTATCCATTGCACCCACCGATGAGCAAAGCCCGGCTGTTGCATCACTCGCTCCAAGAAAATCCAATCCACGCGATCATAAGCTTTAGATAAATCAAGCTTATATGCACAGAAACTCCTATTCGGGTCTTTTTCTTGCTCAATGAAATGAGTACACTCAAAGGCCATTAACGCATTATCAGTAACCAACCTACCAGGCGCGAATGCACTCTATTCTGGGGAAGTAATGTCATCAAGCAACGGTCGGAGGCGATTAACCAGACACTTTGCAATTATCTTGTACACCACATTGCATAAGCTCATAGGCCGAAACTCGGTCATCTTTGTCGGATTGTCCACCTTAGGGATCAGCATGATGGTGCAGCAACAATATCCTTCTTAAGAGCAGCCCAATGACACTGAAAAGATCTTGCCGGGAAGCCTTTGAAAGCACAACTTCTCCCTAGGTGGTTTTGGTAATTAATAACAACATATATTTCATTGGACTAATGTTTCCACCAAGTGTATCTCAGGAAAAAGTTCCATGATGGGATGGCTAAAGGATTGTGTGGAGAACCTCACCAAGGAAAGGAAGGAATAGAATTGGCCATGCTTCAAGAATGAGGACTCTACATTTTACATTTTGTGAGAAATCACTTTTGAGTCCATACGAAAGCCAATACTATTAAAAGGGGATGAGGTAAATATGGTGATCTGGTTGCTCAAGTGCTTAGAGATTAGCCACCAAAAATACTCACCCACTTTCCCACACAAACCTTCTGTCCAAAGCCATAAGTCAAAATTCGGTGACACCAACATTTCCCATTCGGATCCACCGAGTTTTACCCTAGACAGAAGCCAAACCAAATTCTAGCATCTCAGTACTACCAACATTCCTTTCGGTGCAACCGAAACCAGTGACCAACTTTCTGTTAACAAATTTCTTAAAATCGGTCCCACCGAGTTTGAGGAATCGGTCTCACCGAGTTTTGGTAACTGCCTAGGTCACCCATATCGGTACCACCGAGATTCATATATCGGTCTCACCAAAAACGCCAAAGTTGCCACATTTTGCACTAGTCGGTGCAATCGAGTCTTCACTTCGGTTTCACCGAGTTGGGCAATAATGTTGTAACGGTTGGATTTTTGGAGAAGCCTATATATACCCCTCCACCACCTCTCACTCGCAAGAAAAGCACTCAGAACATACACCCACTTGCCATATCCAATTTTCTGAGAGAGAACCACCTACCCTTGTGTTGAGGTCGAGATCATCCACTCCAACCATATGGATCTGGATTTCTAGCCTCCCCAAGTTGCTTTCCATCCAATCAATCTATTCTACCCATGCCAAACCTGTGAGAGAGTGATTGAGTGTTGAGGCGACTATCTTTTGAAGCACAAGAGCAAGGAGTTCATCATACTACCACATCTATTACCTTTTGGAGGGTGGTGCCTCCTAGATTGGTTAGGTGTCTCTTGGGAGCCTCCTTCTTCGTGATTGTGGAGTTGAACCAAGGAGTTTGTAAGGGCAAGAAGATCGCCTACTTCGTGAAGATCTACCCCGAGTAAGGCTAGTCCTCCGTGGACGTAGGCCATCATGGAATAGACAAGATTGCTACTTCGTGGACCCTTCATGGGTGGACTTTCGTTACCGTTACCCTCTATGGGTTGAAGTCTCCATAAACATGGACGTACGATAGCACCACCTATCGGAACCACGGGAAAATTTTGCGTGTCTCCAAATTACGTGTAATCTTCTTATCCCTACCCTCTTACATATGCGTGTCTTTACTTTCCGCTGCAATACTCATAGACATGCATGTGTAGGGTGAACTTGACTTGTTCCAATTGCTAAAATCTGCCAACTACTAAAATTGGGAAAGGATAGAATTTTATTTGGTCTAGTAGTCTAATCACCCCACCTCTAGACATACTTTCGATCCTACAAGTGGTATCAGAGTTTTGGTCTCCATTGCATTGGTCTCACAACCTAGGGAAATTATCATCGCAGAGGTCCATATTTTGATGGTACAAACTTTGATAGTTGGAAACATAAGATGAAAATGCATATTCTTGGTCATAACCCCGTCGTATGGGCTGTTGTTCGTGTTGTCTTGCAAGGTGAATTCTTTGGTGATGGAAAGGAACTGGATCGTGAAGCGACCGCGGAAGAATTGAAGATGTTGCAATACAATGCTCAAGCATGTGACATTCTATTCAACGGCCTATGCCCCGAAGAATTCAACAAGATTAGCCGTCTTGAGAAAGCAAAGGAAATTTGGGATACTTTGGTTGATATGCACGAAGGTACCGAATCCGTCAGGGAATCTAAGTTGGATGTGCTACAAAGTCAACTTGATAAGTTCAAGATGAAGGATGGTGAAGGAGTCGCCGAAATGTACTCTAGGCTTGCTCTCATCACCAATGAGATTGCCGGCTTAGGAAGCGAAGAGATGACCGACAAATTCATCATCAAGAAGATACATTGAGCCTTGGATGGGAAGTAAGATACTGTGTGCACATTGATCCAAATGATGCCAAACTACAAAGATCTCAAGCACACGGAAGTCATTGGAAGGATTGTTGCGCAAGAGATGTCACTCAAAGACAAGGAAGAACTTCACAACAAGTCAAGCGGTGCTTACAAAGCTTCAAGTGACACTCCCGCTACATCAAGTGACAACCTTGTAACCAATGAAGAGATAAGCCTCATGGTCAAGAAATTCAACATGTTCTACAAGAGTAGAGGCAAAGAAAGAAGCTCCAATTCAAAATACGAAGAGAAGCATTCATCTAGTCGTGACCGGAATTGTTACAATTGTGGAAGGCCCGAACACTACTCCAATGAGTGCACGACCCCTCACAAAAGAAGGGAAGAGTCACCTAGAAGAAAGAGCTCAAGAGATGAGTCACCTCGAAGAGAGAGAAGGAGTAGAGATGATCGTTATGAACAAAGATCCTCAAGGACAAGTAGGGACTCGGAGAAGAAGGACAAGTACACCAAGAGCTACACAAGAAGAAGACATCAAGATCATGTTGGTGAATGGGATTCCGGCTCCGCATCCAATAACCACTCCGAGAGAAGCTACCACTCCGACTCCGACTATAGTCAACATGAAGGTGTTGCCGGACTTGCACTTGTTTCCTCAAACTCCTACGACATATTTGATTCACCAAATGAAGAGAGTGGAAGTTGCTTCATGGCTAAAGGCCCCAAGGTATCACACCCTGAGTACATTGACTTTAATAGTGATGAGGATGACTTATTTGGAGATGATGACTTGCTATTTGACAAAACTAGTGATATTAGTCAAAAGGAACTAGATAATAATCATGCTAGTCAAGATAAGTCATGTGATGATGATAAGAAGGAAATAGAGCGACTAACTAAAGAATTAAACACTCTTAAGTTAGCCCATGAATCTACTCTAGAAGATCATAGAAAGCTTGTAAGAACTCTTGAGAAGCTACGCTTCGAGAAGCTCAATTTGGAGCAAGAACATGAGTTTCTTAAAGCTATCAATGACGATCTCCGAAAGAAGACTTCTTATTATCTAGCCAAACGACTATTCTTGTCTACATTCATTCCACAAGTTAAGACTAAGCAAACTAGTAACAAAGGAAAGAAAGGTTCTTTAACTAGTAGCAATAAAAATGATAAATCCAACGATATTGCTTCTAGTAGTTCTTTTGATTCCACTAATGATTCTCTTAGCCAAGTTACACTTGAGCAAGAAAATTATCTATTGAAAGGGATTATAGAAAAGGGTATCTACAAGAGTCTTGCCAGATGTAAGAAATTCGAGGAGATTGTACACAAGCATGGAGGATACCGAAAGAACCAAGGCATTGGCTACTTCAACGCCAAAGGAGTTGAATGGGAAGAAGGTCAATACCCCAAGCCGAAGTTTGTTCCCCAAAAGCAGAAGTATGAACATACTCTTCCCAAGGGAACAAAAGCTCAAGATGACCTTCCACCACAAGACCACAAGCTCAAGGGCAAGGACAAGCTTCAAGAGGAGATTGACTCATATGAAGAAGAGTACCAAGCCATGGTCAAATGGGTTCCCAAGGCTACTCCAAGTTCTACTTCAACTAGTGCTACTTCAACCCCAAGGATTCCCATCAACTTTATGTGGGTCCCCAAGAAGAAGAACTAGAGAAGTTCTTGAGGGGTGACTCCGCCAATGAAATTCACTCACATTAATTATTGGCAAGGACTATTTGCAATCAACTCCAACTTTATGCATTAGTTCAAGGAGTCACACATTCCCTCAAAGGTAAGCAAGGGACAAGGTAATTAATGAATCCATGGACATCATCATGTATACATTGCACTCCATGTCCATAGATATCCTTGCATTTGTCTCTTGTGTGGGACTAACCCATGTAGGTGAGAAGTGTAAGAAAACAACGAGGATTGCTCCCAACTCAATCTTCATCAACAATGAGCATCCACTACTACCTCACCCACATGAAGTCTTCTACGACAAAACCCAATGTTAGTTTATCCCTCTTAGGGGGGATTTCACATCAAGGGGGAGCTTTACTCTAAGAATTGAGTTAAAGCATCTCTTAAAGATGTGAACACATTAAATGCTTTATGTAAAAGTGGCAACCCCACTTGTGCTTAAACGATGAGTATGACCTATGATCAAGTATTCTTGCTTGTCTCCTAAGTCAATATACTCATATATAGATGACTCCGTCATCGCCAAAGTGCTCGGTACATACTACAGTGCTTTTGCATGTTTGCCATATTTCATTTGAGAATTTATTGTGTGAGCATGTTGGTATGCATATCTTTTCTCATTCGAGGATATCCAATTGTTGTTATTTGACTTTCATTTTTCTTTGGCCAATTGGATATACAAGAATGCCTAAGTACCCTCCTTCTAGCTATCTATGCTTTCTCGTCTCAAATTCTATTCATGCTTCATCACAAAATTTGGGCAAGCACTTCTCGAACCCTCTGTGTGAGTAGCACTCGGAGTTCTGTTTCGTTAAGAGCTGACTTCCAAAACCTCCCCAGTGTAATCTCGGTGTAACCAACCTCAAAATCTCGGTTCCATCGAAGCCTAGGGTTGATCTGGTTTTATGAATCTTGGTAGCACCGATTCCATAATCTCGACTTCATCGAGTTTCCCAGTCAACTGACAGTAGAGGAACTCGGTGGCACTGATATTTTAGAACCGGTGTCACCGATAGCTATGGGATATATATACTCAGCGAAACCGGTTTTTGAAATTACTTCTTCAAAACCCGTGGTCCCCGCAAAACCCTAGCTGCCGCTCAACGTCTTCGGACTTCTCCCTCGCTCCTGTGCGTCTGCACCACAGGAGGTTCTCGCCTTCGACAACAATCACCCCGTCGTCGCCGCCGTAGGAGGTCGTCGCCAAGTTAGGGTAACGCCTCAAATCTTTGCACCCCCCGTCCGATTCATGTGCAAAAGATTAATTTCCATCTTCTTCCCACTGTGTGAACAAGTTCCATCCTCGAGAAATTACATTAGATTAGCGAACGATGAATTTTTAGGTTTAATCGTTCGCAAATCGAATCTCGGCGTCACCGAGTCAGAAAAATCGGTTCTACCGATTTTGGTTTAAGGGCTACAGAGAACAATCTCGGTGAAACCGAGTGGCCATTTTCGGTGAAACCGAAGAGGCTGCCAAGTTTCTGTTAAGGAGGTTGTACGTCTCAGTGGCTCCGAAATTTTTGACTCGGTGGAACCGAAATCCTTTTTGCAGAAAATTAAACTTAAGATTCCGAGTTCAAATTTGCTAAAAAAATTGTGTTTTGTGATTCTCAACCCCTCTGCTCTTCTATACTCTATTCACAGGGTCAGCATGTCAGGGTCTAATGATAGCCAGAATGACTTCAGGGAGAGGGAAGTTGACATGAGTTCAGGCACAAGCCCAGATGCCAGTTCTTCATCTTCAGAAGATCCAGGCACCCCAAGTTCTCATGGGCTGCCCAAGGCTGCCACCAGGGCAAGGAGAAAGTTGAATTCTGATGAGGAGGACTCAGACTTTGTGCCAGAGGAAGTGCTAGCCAAGGAGCAACAAGGCAAGAAAGAGAGGGTTGCCAAGAAATCTGCTACAGAGGCCACTTCTGCTAAGAGGCCGGTCAAGAAAGAGTATGCTAGCTCTGAGACTATGAGAGCACGTGAGAGTGCCAGAGCAAACACATCACTATCTGTTGAGCCTTCAAAGAGCTCTATGCCTAAGAAGGCAGGTGAGAAGAAGAGAGCTAGGAAGAGAATTGTACGTGTCATTGGCAGGCCCACTTCCATGTTTGAAGACCCAACTGAGGCTGAGGAAGAGGAGGTGGAGGAATAGACAACTGCCCAAGCTCCTCCTTCCAAGAAGAGGAAACTGCTTGCAGATGCTATGCCCAAGCAAGCTCCATCAAAGAGCAAGCAGTCTGCACCCAAGAAGGTTGCTGCCTCTAAGTCTAAGAAGACTACCAGGGACATTCCTCTTGCAGCAAAGAACAAGAAATCTTCCACCATGGAAGAAGAGGATGACATTTCAGTTTTGAGGAAGGCTAGACCACATTTCCCAGAACACAATGATGCTCATCCAGTGGCTGAAGATATGAAGAAGAGAAGAGATTCAGGACTGAGGAAATGGAGAGCAGATGACCCCTATGCCTCCAGGAGAAGGACTGCTGTAGATGACAGATTCTACACCAAGGAACAACAGGATTTCTATGAGACTGTCCTTTTGGACAAGCGCCCAGCAGCCAGTGATATGAGGTATGTTGACTGGGCCTATATCAAGGAGAATGAGGACTACTTTCCTAGTGTGCAAGACAACTTCAAGTGCATTGATATTGAGAACTTTGTTGGGAGAGAGTTCACTGCCTGGTATGATGAGATGATCATGTAGTTCTACTCCACTGCTCATTTCTATCCAGATGGCTGCATCATATGGATGACTGAGGGAGTCAGGTACCAATCCACTGTTGATGAGTGGGCTACCATTTTAGGAGCCCCACAGGTAGAAGAAGGAGACTTGGATGTCTATGCTGAGGACAAGATGAATCACAACTCAATGGCCAATATGTATAAGGAAATCCCAACCACTCATGTACATTCACATAAGCTTGGCTCAGTCTATCATTTGCAAGCAGGACTACCCACCACCAACACTATCTTGAGGTATTAACATGCTGCACCACATATACACCCACACCAGGATTAGAGTGATGGATTTGATAGTTGAGACAGTCAAGAGGACAACTGCTGATCAGAAACGATCTTGTGGATATGCTCCTTACATTTAGATGCTCATCAACTCCAAGCTGGAGAATTATGTATATGCACTTGATCGTCCTCACATGCCACTTCAGCCAGACTTTGAGGATAATGTTGTGGTGATGGATCCCAGTCATCCCACTTCATCTACTGCACAAGCATAGGCATCTAGAGCCACTAGTGCTCAGGTTCCAAGGACTAAGAGTGAGCAAATGGATCTTCTCATTAGCACCATCCAGGGTATGCAGAAGAACATCAAGAACATCTTGCTCAATAAAGAAAGCCTTGAGAGGATAGTGGAAGATAAGTTCACTACGTTGAACAACAAGGTGGATGAGCTGACGACGACTGTGGATGAGATCAAGAAGGAAGTATATGCAGTGCCTACACCTCATTCCGCTGATGATGATGACAGTCCACCTCTCAGGACCAACACTCAGTTCAAGACCCAGTCCACGACTCCTACTGTGCCAGCTCCAGAGACGAGGCCTACCTCATCAGCACCTGCCACAGCTCCATTAGTTCCTCCTGCACCTCCAGTGTCTACTCCACCACCTCAGAGGACTTCAGCCGAAGCGTTTGCAGATGCTCTTCTCTCGACTCCTTCAACAGCCATAGGAGCAGCTTCATCGTCTCATGGAGGAGACCATGCCCAGAGCGACGGTTAGCTCTATCGCTTTGAACTTTTTGATAACTTGTTGCCAAAGGGGGAGAGGTTATAGATCATAGGGCTTCGAGAGAGAGTGTGTTGCATTTTGGTTCCTCTCTGCCATTTAAAACTTTTGGTTTATGTTTATCGTTTGTTTGAAAACCTTGTCGGTGTTTGATCATATACTTTTGTGTGATGCTACTACTTTGCTATCTTTGAGATGTCTATATGATGATCGTTCACTTAATGATTGGTGTGATGTGCTTAGGAAATTCACTCATGTTAATTTTTGCGCTCCACCAAGTTGTATGTGACATGGAAGAGTGACCCATGATCCTAATCGATTGTGCATTTGCATTCAAACGCAAATTTAAAATAATGTACAAATTTAGCGGGAGCTCTTGCTTGTCACATACTTCTCAAAGCGACGATGCTATTCATTGATTATATCTTTCATCGAAGCT
The DNA here is from genome assembly GCA_039707655.1 of Elymus sibiricus. Taxonomy (NCBI): domain Eukaryota; kingdom Viridiplantae; phylum Streptophyta; class Magnoliopsida; order Poales; family Poaceae; genus Elymus; species Elymus sibiricus. Next base: position 192,373,599 of record CM077667.1, on the reverse strand, counting down.
TTGATATATATGTTGTCATCAATTACCAAAAAGGGGGAGATTGAAAGCACAACTTCTCCCTAGGTGGTTTTGGTAATTAATAACAACATATATTTCATTGGACTAATGTTTCCACCAAGTGTATCTCAGGAAAAAGTTCAGTGATGGGATGGCTAAAGGATTGTGTGGAGAACCTCACCAAGGAAAGGAAGGAATAGAATTGGCCATGCTTCAAGAATGAGGACTCTACATGTTACATTTTGTGATAAATCACTTTTGAGTCCATAAGAAAGCCAATACTATTAAAAGGGGATGAGGTAAATACGATGATCTAGTTGCTCAAGTGCTTAGAGATTAGCCGCCAAAAAATACTCACCCACTTTCCCACACAAACCTTCTGTCCAAAGCCATAAGTCAAAATTCGGTGACACCAACATTTCACATTCGAATCCATCGAGTTTTACCCTAGATAGAAGCCAAACCAAACCCTAGCATCTCGGTACTACCAACATTCCATTCGGTGCAACCGAAACCACTGACCAACTTTCTGTTAACCAATTTCTTAAAATCGGTCCCACCGAGTTTGAGGAATCGGTCTCACCGAGTTTTGGTAACTGCCTAGGTCACCCATATCGGTACCAAACTTGCCAGATTTTGCACTAGTCGGTGCAACCGAGCTTTCACTTCGGTTTCACCGAGTTGGGCAATAATGTTGTAAGGGCTGGATTTTTGGAGAAGCCTATAACATACACCCACTTGCCATATCCAATTTTCTGAGAGAGAACCACCTACCCTTGTGTTGAGGTCAAGATCATCCACTCCAACCATATGGATCTTGATTTCTATCCTCCCCAAGTTTCTTTCCATCCAATCAATCTCTTCTACCCATGCCAAACCTGTGAGAGAGTGATTGAGTGTTGAGGAGACTATTATTTGAAGCACAAGAGCAAGGAGTTCATCATACTACCACATCTATTACCTTTTGGAGGGTGGTGCCTGTCGGTGTCAAAACAGGCGGATCTCGGGTAGGGGGTCCCGAGCTGTGAGTCTAGGATCGATGGTAACAAAGGGACGAAGGAGATGATGTTTACCCAGGTTCGGGCCCTCCATTGGAGGTAAAACCCTACGTCCTGCTCGATTATATTGATGGTATGAAGGTTACAGAGTTGATCTACCTCGAGATCGACTAGCTAAACCCTAGACGAGTTTCTCCATCCTACAATCTAAAACCCTCCCAGTTTATATAGACACCGGGGGTCATTAGGGTTACACATAGTCGGTTGCCCACCGGAGGGAAAAACATGCCTAATCTACTACCTCAAACTTGAAAGACACGCCACGACTCCTGAGGTTTCCTCCATAGCGACGAGACCTTCGATCAATCCCATCCTCAGCGATCGGCCCATGAGTCCGGCCTATGAGAAATAGGTCTGCAGTCCGAGGACCCCTTAATCCCGGACTCCCTCAGTAGCCCCCGGACTAGCCTCCAATGCCGAGGTATATCCGGACAATCTTGCGTGTTGAAGTCTTCGGCTTGCGAGGCGAGTCCCTCTATCCCTTCTTGCTTGGCAACCATCCCGTCATCGGAGAATTCTCAAACGTTGAGAATTTGCGGGACCCACTGTAGTAGCTTCCAGCGCTTCTCAATCCTTGTGCGCCGAGGGGAGACGAGCGGCCCGATAGCTTTTTACAAGACTGCCCTTCCCGCAAGGGAGGCACCACTTATTTAAACAAGTCAAATCGTGGTCTGGGTCACATCTTCCTCTTCTCCTCCGTTAGAAAAAACTTCAAGCGAAAGATCACCACAAAAACATGGCGAGCGCCCCCAACTCTTCCTCGCGTCCTTACGGCTCTTGTCCTGGGGATTGGGCAAGTTGCTCTGTATCCCTCCTTCGGCTGCGTGACCTTGAGACCCAAGGGTATCTTCCTTCCTCGGATCTGGCGGCTACCTGCACCGGTTTGACTTCTTTCGACAATGAAGCCTTTGCGGAGAACTTCCCCAATCCTAACAAGGGCGAGCGGGTATGCTTCGTGCCTTTCCTCTTGCGGGGCCTAGGGTTCCCCATCCATCCTTTCCTGAGGGGACTACTGGAGTTCTATGGGATCCAGCTCCATCATCTTACCCCCGGATCTATTCTGCATATTTCGGGCTTTGTTGCCCTTTGTGAAATGTTCCTGGGCTACGAGGCGCACTTTGAATTATGGAGGAAGTACTTCTGCCTCGTCCCCCGAACTCGGGGTGAGACAATTCGGGAAGTCGGAGGAGCCGAAGTATGCCGTATAGCCGGGACTGGGTATCCAGTGGGGACACCGAAGAAGGAGTCCGAAGAATGGTCTTCGGAATGGTTCTATATTGAGGACGTTCCCCTATTCGATCCAGTTCGGAGGGGTTTGCCCGAATACTCCGACGCCCCTTTGAAGAAAAGGTTCAATTGGCGACCGAGGAGTTCATCCCAAGAGGACGGAGCTGAAGTTCAATGCTTGGCCGCCCACATAAGGATATTGGCTCATCACAAGCTGACCATGATTGACGTGATGGCTGCCGCCATCACCCGATGCGTCCAGCCTCTTCAGCAAAGGATACATCCTTTGTGGCGTTACAACGGAACCGGTGACACCACTCGCTCCCGATGGCTGGGCCCTGACAACCAAGCGGCATTGGAAGCCGCACTTGCCAACCTGTACAAAGGAGAAAAAGAAGACTTCGTTGGGCTACCGGTTAAGGAGGGCTACTCAAGTTACAACCCCATCGAATGGGTAAGCCTTTCGACTTTGCGACCTGAGCTCGGGTTTTTTATTCGCCCTTTTTGACCAAAGCTTTCAATCTGCGCAAACAGGAATGGAGGAGCTTTGTCGAGACAGTCAATTGTCCGCCCCCAACCAGAGAACTATTCTCGTGATGATGATCCAGGATTCCATGACGATCCGGAGCTGTCAATTGAGTATGAAGACGTTATCTTTTACCAAGAGGGCCTTGATCGATCCAAGGTAGCTATCATAGCCGATCACCCCAGATCACTCCCTTCCTCCACTACAGGCAAGAAGAAAAAATATTCCCGTAAAAGGCAACCTTCCTCCGTCGACCCCAATATGCCGGCTTCCACTCCCAAGCGTCGTTGGTCCTCACGACGAACGTCGGCTACAACAGCAATGCCCGGCCCGGGCACCAACAGGAGTCCTTCATGTGAGCCGGTTGTGGAGACGGCGCCGAACAATCGTTCAACCAAAAGGTACTTTGTTTGGTCGCTCAGTCTATTGTTATTATGATCGATAGGATCTTGCATAAGATCTTATGTTGAAATACTCAGGAAGCGAGTACAACCATCTTCTGCCGAGGACATTGCCGGGATGCCCGGCAACACTCATGAATCAAGATCTTCTGCTCATGCTGAACCTGCCACGGAGGCCCCTGTGGTCAATCCGGCCCCTGAAGACTCCGGGGACGCGCTATCAGTCACTAAATCTGAAGTAGAGAGCGCGATGAACCACCGACGGCGACGAGAAAACCTGCGCGACCCGGCGTTTTCTGAACAAGAGTTCAATGCTTTATGTTCGGTAGACGCACACATCGGAGCTGCCCGAGCTAGGCTCGGGGAAGCCATGAAACTAATATCATCCAGCCTGAAGGTGAGTGATTGATTTTAAGAATCCGGACATATATGTAAACCCAGTAGCCCCCGAGCCTTGAATTGGTCGGGACGACCGAGTTAAGGATCCTCATATTGTTTTATGGATGATGCAGGCCTCAAGGCAGCAGAACGAGCAATTGGCCAATGAATTGGAAGCGAGCCGAACACAGGTGGAAGCTGTGAAGGCCGAACTTGAACAAGTGAAGAAGTTTACCCGGGAGGCGCATGGTGAGTATATCTATTCTGCCTATCTTAGTATATAATCCCATGCTGACGCGAGGGTACTTTTTAGCAGCTGAATCTATAGGGCAATTGCAAAAAGATTTAGATGCTGCCCGAGAATCTCAGAGGTACGCCGAGTCCCAGTCTGAGGCCGGCTGCCTTTCGTTGCAACGAAACTTGGAGGAGAAGAAACGCCTCCAGGTGGAAAACAAGCAGCAGGCCGAAGACATTGAGAGTTTAAAGACTCAATTGGCCAAGTCCCAAGAGGAGAACCAGAAATTACAGAGGGGCATGTTTGGTAAGTGTGATTATAACGTCGAAGGGTATCTCTCCTACATGAAGTGTAATGGACATGCCTTGTCTCATGTATAGGTCTCCTAACCGAGCGGCCTGAAGAAGAGATCGGTTCCTACCGGGGGAGCCTTCTGAAGGAACTGTCCGCCGTGCATGAGCGGGCTCGGAAGGCTATGAGGAGCATGATAAAAGCGCTATGGCCTACCGAGAAGCCTCCGGAAGGGATGACCGAACTAGCCAATCGGTTCAAGGAAGCCCGGAGTCGGTTCGAGCTATGGAAGATATCGGCCTGCTGGGAGGGATCATGAGAGGCGTGGGCGATGATCAAGACCCGTTATACCGGTCTTAACCCCAAGCATATGGCTCGGGTTGGGCCAGCAGGGCCTGATGGGCAAGAAGTGCCGCTTCACTTGGTGTACGACCAAGTGATGCCCGCTGCTCGTCTCTCGCAGAAAGATTGCGCCCTAGATGCCTTAATAGACAAACTTGACCAGCAGCCGGATGTGTGATTCTATGTGATTATGTACTTTAGATCAACAAATTGCTCCGTCTGTGTTGTAAACTATGTCTTAACCGGCCATCGGCTTCGACCTCCCGCGCTAAGAGCTTGGGAGTGTTCCGTATAAAATATCCCTTGATAAGAGGGAATTCTTTCGAGGAACCAGGCAATCCGGCCATTTGGTACGAACAGACAGAAGGTGCACAGGGAGATATGTTATATTACTTCTTAGCGTAAGAAACATCTTCCAAAGAAAATAGTACCTCTATTGGTGCCTTCCTTTAGGTTGCTACGTAAATCGTAGATAGTAAAGCCGCATACTGCTAGTATGCGACTAATGGCCTTTTTTGAGAAAAGAAGCCCGTGTAATGGTAATAACAACCATAATTTTATTTGTTGCTTCCGTCGTAACCGACCAATTTTCTACTAAAGATAGCTAGCTTTTGGCTTCACCCGTTTGAGGTACGTATCCGGATAAACCGGTCATAGCAATCGCAAAGGTGCTCCCTTTACCCTCTAGCTGAACAATCGGGAACATAGAGGGTAAACACAGGAGCGAGGCAACCCAGCTTGGCAAAAATCTTAGTTCGAATTGATGCTTATACTGGCTTAAAAATCGACAAGGGAAACATGCATACACAAGAAGTGTGAATAGATGCTTAAAATATATAATCATCGGCTTCGGGAAGAAGCCCCCATGTGTTTTATTCGGGTCTAACATTTGAGGATGCATGCCGAAAGACTTGACACGAGCTCGGTTTAGCCGAACATAGACTTAGGGAGAGGAAAATCCGAACCTGCCAAACATCAAGGTGGAAGGGAAGAAAAATGAAAAAGAAAGAAAAGAAAAAGGAGGGTAAAAAGTATGACGACACCGGTCTAGCCGTAAAAATGCCGAAGATGAGCTGCGTTCCATGGGTGTGGTTCAAGGCGGTTATCTGGCGGGCTTCGAAGACGATAAGCCCCTCCTGCGAGTACTTCGTCGATTATGAAGGGGCCCTCCCATTTGGGATTGAGCTTATGCTTTTGCTTCTCGGGGAGCCGTAAGACGAGTTCACCCACATTGTACGCTTTTGCCCTGACCTCCCTGCTTTGGTAACACCGGGCCTGCTGTTGATAAAAAGTAGAGCGAGCCCAAGCTATGTCGCGCTCTCCTTCTAAGGCGTCCAAGTCGTCCTGCCGATCTAACTCGGCCTCCTTTTCTTCGTACATGCGCACCCTTGGTGCATCGTGAATAATATCACAAGGAAGGACTGCTTCTGCCCCGTAGACCATGAAAAACGGTGTCTATCTCGTTGAACGATTCGGGGTGGTACGTAGGCCCCACAGAACGGAGTCAAGCTCCTCTACCCAATGGTAGTCGGACTCATGAAGAGATCGGACCAGACGTGGTTTAATACCACTCATGATGAGGCCGTTGGCCCGTTCGACTTGTCCATTGGTTTGCGGGTGATACACCGATGCGTAATCGAGCTAAATGCCCATTTTTGCGCACCAGTCCTTTACCTCCCGGGCAGTGAAATTGGATCCATTATCCGTTATTATATTGTGCGGGACTCCGTAACGGTGTACCACGCCGGATATGAAGTCGATTACTGGTCCGGAATTGGCTGATTTGACAGGTTTTGCTTCGATCCATTTGGTGAACTTGTCCACCATGACCAGTAGATATTTATTCTTCTTGGTCCCCCCTTTAAGTGGTCCGACCATATCCAGCCCCTAGACCGCAAAAGACCAGGTAATTGGAATAGTCCGAAGAGCTGTTGGGGGCATGTGACTTTGGTTTGCAAAGAGTTGACATCCCACGCAATGCTGGACAAGTGACTGGGCGTCCGCTCGAGCGGTGGGCCAAAAGAAACCAGCCCGAAAGGCTTTGCTTACTAGGGCCCTTGCCGCGGCGTGATGGCCGCCCATTCCTGCGTGGATTTCGGCCAAGAGCTACCTTCCTTCTTCCTCAGATATGCACCGCTGGAGTACTCCAGTGGTGCTTTTCTTGTATAACTCGTCCTCGTGGACTTTATAAGCCTTGGATCACCGAATTATGCGTCTTGCTTCTGTCTGATCGTCGGGGAGTTCTTGGTGAAGAAGGTAAGCGAGGAAGGGCTCGGTCCATGGTGCAATTACTGCCATGACCTCATGAGCCGAAGGCGTTTTGTCCATTACGGAGCCGCCGATGATTTGGTCGTCTGGTTCATTTATAGGGGGAACAACCTCTTCCGCGCTGATGGATCCGGTGCCCTTGTTGTCGTCCTGCCAAACCACCGATGGCTTGAAAAGCCGTTCAAGGAAAGTGTTTTTTGGGACAGGGTCGTGTTTGGCCCCCATGCGGGCCAGTAAGTCAGCGGCCTGGTTGTTGTCTCTAGCGACATGATGGAATTCCAGCCCCTCGAACCGTGCGGATATTTTAAGGACGACGTTTCTATATGCCGCCATCTTCGGGTTTTTGGCGTCGAATTCGCCGTTGATTTGAGAGATGGCCAAGTTGGAGTCTCCCCGTACCTCCAGCCATTGTATACCCATGGAAGCTGCCATCTAAAGACCGTGCAATAGTGCTTCGTACTCGGCTGCGTTGTTGGAATCGGCATACATGATTTGCAACACGTATCGGATGTTGTCGCCTGTGGGAGATGTGATAACTCCAGCCCCCAGTCCGGCCAGTGTTTTGGATCCGTCGAAGTACATCGTCCAATGGGAGTATGTACTATATTCCCTGGGGAGCTCGGCCTCCGTCCATTCAGCGAGGAAATCTGCCAACACCTGAGATTTAATAGCTCGTCGTGGCTTATAGGCGATTTCGAAAGGAAGGAGTTCAATGGCCCATTTGGCTATGCGGCCGGTGGCGTCCCTGTTATTGATTATGTCGTTCAGGGGTACTTCAGATGCCACCGTGACCGAACACTCTTGAAAGTAGTGTCTTAGTTTCTGTGATGCCATAAATACTGTATAGGCTATCTTCTGGTAATGCGGGTATCTGGACTTGCATTGCGTTAGCACTTCTGACACATAGTAGACCGGCTTCTGTATCCGGAATTTGTGACCCTCCTCCTCTCGTTCGACGACGAGCACTGCGCTGACCACTTGGTTGGTGGCCAATATGTACAATAACATTGGTTCACCGGCGCCTGGTGTTGTGAGTATGGGGTTGCTTGCCAGTAGTGTTTGAATTTCCTCTAACGCAGCAGCTGCTTCATCGGTCCATTCGAAATTGTTGGTCCGTTTCAGCAACCTGTAGAGCGGTAGAGCCTTTTCACCAAGACGGGAAATAAAGCGGCTTAACGCCGCCACACCACCTGCCAACTTTTGGACATGCTTTAGCTCTGTGGGAATTGCAAGTTCTGATAGGGCGCGGATCTTAGCCGGATTCGCTTCTATTCCTCTATGGGAAACAATGAATCTGAGCAGTTTACCAGCGGGAACTCCGAAGACACATTTCTCCGGATTGAGTCGTATATCATACTCGCGAAAGCTGGCAAAGGTTTGCCTTAGGTCGTCGATCAGCTGGCTGACGTGTTTGGTTTTAATGACCACGTCGTCCACGTATGCCTCGATTGTTTTACCGACCTATTTTTCAAGACAAGTCTGGATCATGCGCTGGTATGTAGCCCCAGCGTTCTTTAGCCTGAAAGGCATTGTGTTGAAGCAGAATGGCCTGTAGGGGGTGATGAATGCGGTTGCAGCTTGATCGGATTCCTTCATTTTGATCTGATGGTATCCGGAGTAAGCGTCGAGGAAGCACAGTGAGTCGTGCCCGGCTGTGGCGTCAATAATCTGGTCTATGCGTGGTAGGGGGAAAGGGTCCTTAGGGCAGGCCTTGTTAAGTTCTTTGAAGTCGACACACAGCCGCCAGGATTTGTCTTTCTTCGGCACCATCACCAGGTTTGCCAACCATTCGGGGTGTTTGATCTCCCGTATGAATCCGACTTCTAGCAATTTGGCTAGTTCTTCACCCATGGCTTGTCGTTTAGGCTCGAAAAAGCGGCGTAGAGTCTGTTTGACGGGTTTGGAGCCTGGGATTATATTCAGGCTATGTTCTGCCAGCCGCCATGGGATTCCTGGCATATCGGAAGGGTGCCAGGCGAAGATGTCCCAGTTTTCTCGTAAGAATGCTCGCAGCGCCTCGTCCACCATGGGGTCCACCTGAGCTCCAATGGACGCTGTCTTATTAGGGTCCGTTGGGTGTACCTGAAATTTAACAATCTCTTTTGCAGGTTTAAAGGACGTGGGTTTGGGCCTTTTGCTAAGGATCACATCATCCTTGTCCACTGTTGACCGGAGTGCGGTCAATTCCTCTGCAGCAAAGGTCTCAGCTAGTGCCTCGAGGGCGAGCGCTGCTGTTTTGTTCTCAGCTCGAAGGGCTATATTCGGATCACTGGCGACTGTGATTACCCCATTTGGGCCTGGCATCTTAAGCTTCATATACCCGTAATGGGGTATAGCCTGGAATTTTGTGAAGGCGTCACGCCCCAACAGGGCGTGGTAGCCACTGGGGAAGGGCACGATATGGAAGAGAAGTTCTTCGGATCGGTAGTTTTCGGGCGTGCCGAACACTACGTCCTGGGTGATACGTCCTGAACCACGCGCCTCTTTCCCAGGGATGATCCCCCGGAAGGTTGTGTTGCTGTGTTCGATGCGAGATCGGTCGAACTGCATTTTTTCCAGGGTGTCTTCGTAGATGAGGTTTAAACCACTGCCGCCATCCATTAGCACTTTCTGTAGCCTGAAACCATCGATGATGGGGTTTAGGACCAGTGCGGCCGGTGTTTGACCAGGACGGATGGTTGGTCGGTCAGTGTCTCCAAAGGTGATTGGTATGTCTGCCCATGAACTTGTTGCCGCCACATGGTAGACCTGTTCGAGTTCTCTAAGAGCTCTTTTCCTCCTATTCCTGGAGGGGAATGTTTCGTAGATCGTCAAGACTTTAGCATTGTATTCTGGCGGCCTTGTGGAGCGCCTGTTCGGCGGTAGTGCCTCGAGGATGGCCTCTCCGCTTTTTGCGACCTGCCTGACGACCCAGCAAGCTCTAAGGCTGTGAGTCGGGCTTGTGTTCAGCAATACAGAATGTATAGGGCAGGGCTTGTCCAATATTCTGTCAAGGACAGTTCTGGCCCCCGTAGGGGGTCTATTTCTCTTTTCGACACCCTCGCGTCCGGCTAGCCGCTTCGGAGGTATCCGCTTTTTCCGATCTCCTCTAGGGTGTTCGGTAAAGTCTCGTTCCGAAAGTAACAGTTCGGCTTGCCAGGTGCTCTCCATGGCGCAGTATTTTTGTACCAGGTCCGATATCTCGGTGAAGCCACGGATGTGTCGACGGGATAGGGCATTGAGGATCCCTTCGTCGTGACAATTGCGACTGAAGGTTGCCATTATCTCCTGGTCACTAGTGCCTCGTACTCTATCTCTAATGAGGAGGAGTCTAGCCCAGAAATGATGAACCGACTCTCCTAGTAGTTGTTTGACATCCCGTAAGTCTGAAGACTTTGACTCTCCTCCAGTGCTTGAATGCTCGACTTGGGTGGTGGGTGGGAAAAATTTCAGTTCCGTGCCACGATGTGAGTCCGGAATCACGGGGTTCAAGTTGAGTGCTAAATCGGGGATAGATCCCGAATTGTTTCCGGAACGAATTCCAGTATTCGGGTTACAGACGGGGTCCTGATGATCGGAAATAGGGATATAGACCATCCTTAATTCCGGTAGTTGGGGGGACGAACCTCCAGCCGGACACTCAACGGTGGCGACCAGGTGAGTGATCGAGGGGGTGCGAATCTCCCTATCGTCGGGTTTAAGCCCGATCCGGTCGTAGACCGCCGTCTGATTGTCGGTCATGCCCATGGTTTGAATCCGATCGAGTAGTTTGTTTAAGGACGAGGCATCGGTGGGGCGCGTGTTGCCAAAGCACGCGGGGTCAATCCGCAGCGTCGTGGTTCCAGAGTTGCTTGATAGCGAGTCCAGGTTACGTTCGGCCATGGCGGGTCCGGGCACAATGACTGGGTTGGGCGTTCTAGACAGCCCGGGGGTACAGTTCGCCCAGAGGTGGGGCCTGGCGTTCCCGGCGCCGAGGCGTCAGGATCTACGGGCTCCTCCATGAGAGCTGAGGGCTCCAGCCAAACAAGCTCTCCCCGTGAATCGGCGACGAACTTTAAGGTTCCGAACCTGATTTCTTGATCGGGGAAGAAGCTTCCGATCTGGCCGAGATGGTCAGTCGGGTCGGCGTGTGACAAGACGTCGCCGCCAGCGAAGATCTGACCAGAGATGGGGACATCCTGGCTACAGATCTCGTTGCTTGTGACAAGGTGAGCCATCGATTCCTTTGGTGATCACAGCGGACCTCTCAATGAAAGCACCAATGTCGGTGTCAAAACCGGCGGATCTCGGGTAGGGGGTCCCGAGCTGTGAGTCTAGGATCGATGGTAACAAAGGGACGAAGGAGATGATGTTTACCCAGGTTTGGGCCCTCCTATGGAGGTAAAACCCTATGTCCTGCTCGATTATATTGATGGTATGAAGGTTACAGAGTTGATCTACCTCGAGATCGACTAGCTAAACCCTAGACGAGTTTCTCCAGCCTACAATCTAAAACCCTCCCAGTTTATATAGACACCGGGGGTCATTAGGGTTACACATAGTTGGTTGCCCACCGGAGGGAAAAAACATGCCTAATCTACTACCTCAAACTTGAAAGACACGCCACGACTCCTGAGGTTTCCTCCATAGCGACGAGACCTTCGATCAATCCCATCCTCAGCGAATGGTCCATGAGTCCGGCCTATGAGAAACAGGTTGGCAGTCCGAGGACCCCTTAATCCCGGACTCCCTCAGTGCCTCCTAGATTGGTTAACTGTCACTTGGGAGCCTCCTTCTTCGATTATGGAGTTGAACCAAGGAGTTTGTAAGGGCAAGGAGATCGCCTACTTCGTGAAGATCTACCCCGAGTAAGGCTAGTCCTCCGTGGACGTAGGCCATCATGGAATAGACAAGGGGTCTACTTCGTGAACCCTTCGTTGGCGGAGCCCTCCGTGGACTCTCGCGACCGTTACCCTCCGTGGGTTGATGTCTCCATAAACGTGGACGTACGATAGCACCACCTATCGGAACCACAGGAAAAATCTTCATGCTCCAAATTGCATTTGATCTTCTTATCCCTACCCTCTTACATATGCGTGTCTTTACTTTCCGCTGCAATACTCGTAGACATGCATGTGTAGGGTGAAATTGACTTGTTACAATTACTAAAATCTGCCAACTACTATAATTGGGAAAAGGATAGATTTTTATTTGGTCAAGTAGTCTAATCACCCCCCTCTAGACATACTTTCGATCCTACAGCCTTCCGACCCCGGTGCCTTAAGCGGTCCCATTTGAAAGAGCACATTGGATATTTCCTTTTCTAGAAAAGCTTGGCAAAGTTTCTCATTCATATCATTAGTAATTAGCTTCGCAAACAAGTGTACTACAACATCTTGATTCAAATCAGTTTCTGCATCAAATAGTTGCTGAAAATACTTCATGGCTAGCTGGCCCATACCTGCTTGGTTGTCATGTTTTACCCCCTCATCATCAACCAGATGCTTTATCTTATTTTTCCTGGCTCGCCACACCGCTTTCTGCTGATTTTTTTTTTGTTTCGGTCACCATCTTTAAGCCAGTCAATTCGTGATCTCTGTCTCCGAAGCATCTCCTCTCTGTAAAGGAGTTCATTCATATGATCCGCTTCCTTCCTAATTTCTACGCGGTTTGCATTCATGTTCACCAGTTCCTCCAATTGCGACCTTGATTTTTCTAGCTCCCTTGTAAAATTTCCAAACTTCTTTCGGCTCCAGCCTTGAAGCTTTTTAACTGAGTTTAGTGCCTTGTTAACATCAGCCAACCCATGGATCGTGCCTTGCTCCTTCCATGCTTTATCCACTACCTCGGTTAAGCCCGAATCCCTTTCCCACATGACTTCATACCTACAACATCTCCTCAGCCTGTCATCACTCTCATGTACACAATGCACAAGGATGGGGCATTGATCTGAACATGGTGATACCAAGTGTTGCACCGCTGCATCAGAAAAAATGTTACGCCATCCAGGATCATCCACCGCTCTGTCAAGTCTTAGTTGCACATTTGCATTGCCACTTCTACCATTATCATACGACAGAATCCCAGATCAGCTAATCCACAAGTATCAAGCATATCTCGAAAAGCCAACATATGAGATGGTGCATGAGGTGTTGCCGAAAGGTGTTCAGAGTCCCACTGAACCTCTTTAAAATCCCCCACTATTAGCCATCATTTATTGAGCGTAGCCGCCTCAAGCCATCCCACATAAGATGTCTATTTTGGACCCTCGGTTCACCATAAACAAAAGTAACTCTCCAAAGAGGGCTGTCCGGAGAACCATGAACATAAAGATCAATCCACCTTTTATTCATATCTTGAACATCAACGCGTAGGGACTCATTCCAAAAAAGTGCTCGACCACCACTATTTCCAGAACTACTCACTCCCTCAAAACCACGAAGACCCAAGCGATTACGAAGATGATACATCTTTTCTTTCGACTGCCTAGTTTCACACAGAAACACTAAACTCGTGGAATGGGCTCGAATTAGAGCCGATAAATCGCGAACTATACGAGAGTTCCCTGCCCCTCGACAGTTTCGGCTCAAGCAATTCATTGCTCCTAACGGGGTGCCACATATAGCCCCATCAGGTTGCCGGCATCCCCTGGGCCGGTCGCTTCCAAATCATCCTGCTGACCATCCCGCTCCCCCCATCTTGCCCTTCTTCTGTACTCTTCCAGCTGCACTTTCATCATACAACACAATTGTCTTCTCATGCATAGTCTGGTTCGCCACTTGTTTCCTTTTTGTAGTATTCCTTTTACCCAAAATTGGCTCAGTAATAAACATCGCGTTATTCCCCTCACTATAGGACATGATCACCAGGTTGCTTAATTCAAGTAGCGGAGCTATCAACTCCTCAGAGCACATAGGATCAGATGGAGCTGCTGCCAAGCCTGTTCTTACGTTCTCATGCGCACACTACCTGGGCCATGGAATTTCCTGACTAACTCCATCCTTCTAAACAAACTTATTTGCAAACTCCCTGGCCTTGCTGCACTTTGTTGGAAATATGCCCTAGAGGCAATAATAAATTGGTTATTATATTTCCCTGTTCATGATAAACGTTTATTATCCATGCTAGGATTGTATTGATCGGCAACTCAGATACATGTGTGGATACATAGACAACACCGTGTCCCTAGTGAGCCTCTACAAGACTAGCTCGTTGAGCAGAGATGGTTAAGGTTTCCTAACCATAGACATGAGTTGTCATTTGATAACGGGGTCACATCATTAGGAGAATGATGTGATGGACATGACCCAACCATAAGCATAGCATCTGATCGTATCACTTAGTTTATTGCTACTGCTTTCTTCATGTCAATTATCTGTTCCTAAGACCATGAGATCATGCAACTCCCTGACACCGGAGGAATACCTTGTGTGTATCAAATGTCACTTTGTAACTGGGTGATCATAAAGATGCTCTACAGGTATCTCCGAGGGTGTCTGTTGGGTTGACATGGATCGAGACTAGGATTTGTCACTCCGTTTGACGGAGAGGTATCTCTGGGCCCTGTCGATAATACAACATCACAAGAAGCTTGCAAGCAATGTGACTAAGGAGTTAGTCACGGGATCTTGTATTACGGAATGAGTAAATAGACTTGTCGGTAACGAGATTGAACTAGGTATCGAGATACCGACGATCGAATCTCGGGCAAGTAACATACCGATGGACAAAGGGAACTGCATACAGGATTAACTGAATCCTTAACATCGTGGTTCGACCAATGAAGATCTTTTTGGAATATGTAGGAGACACTAAGGGCATCTAGGTCCCGCTATTGGTTATTGGCCGGAGAGGTGTCTCGGTCATGTCTAGATGATTCTCGACCCCGCAGGGTTCGCACGCTTAACGTTCGGTGACGCTAGAGTAGTATTGGGATATGTACGTTGGTGACCGAATGCTGTTCGGAGTCCCAGATGAGATCCCGGACGTCAAGAGGGGCTCCGGAATAGTCCGGAGGTAAAGATTTATATATGGGATGTCATATTTTGGCTACCAGAAAAGTTTTGGGTTTTGCCAGTATTGTACCAGGAAGGTTCTAGAAGGTTCCGGGGGTTCCACTGTGAGGCCCAACGACCCGGGAAGGTCCCACATGGACTGAGGGGTGGGGCTACAGCCCACATGGGCTTGCTGCACCATTCCCCAAGGCACATGTCGTTTAAATCTAGAGATAAGATCTTATCTCTAAATTTAAAGGGTTGAATCTAGAGATAAGATGGTATCTTCATGTTTAAAGGGTTTTCTCCCTTGTGGCCAGCCCTAAGAGGGTTTTGGACGCCCTCCCCTACCCTCTAGCCTATATATAGATGGGGAGGTGCATGGGGGTAGCCACCCCTTCACCCTTGCCCATTGGCTCTCCCAACTCCTCCCACGTTTCTCCGATACACGCTTGGCGAAGCCATGCCGGAGTTCCGGTGCCACCACTGATGTCTAATACACAACTTGTTCTTGTAGACTCGTGTTGGGTCTCCAAGCATAGAGTTTTGTAGGACAGTAGCAAATTTCCCTCAAGTGGATGACCTAAGGTTTGTAGGGTACGAAACCACCTTAAAGTTATCCTTTCCGATCGATCTATCCAAGAGTTCGTACTAAAATAACACCAAGTTATCCTTTCCGATCGATCTATCTAAGAGTTCGTACTAAAATAACACCATATGATATGCATCAACCAACTCTAATGTCACCTAGATACACCAATGTCACCACAAGTATCCATGAGTTAATTATACGGTACGCATCAAACAATTTCAGATTCATAATACTGAATCCAACACAAAGAACCTCAAAGAGTGCCCCAAGATTTCTACCGGAGAAAGTAGGACGAAAACGTGCATCGACCCCTATGCATATATTACCCCAATGTCACCTCGGGAATCCGCGAGTTGAGTGCCAAGACATAGATCAAGTGCTCTCAAATCCATAAAAGTATTCAATCCGGTAATAACGAAATCTCAAAGGGAAAACTCAATTCATCACAACAAGATAGAGAGGGGAAAACACCATATGATATAACTATATTAACAAAGCCCGCGATACATCAAGATCGTGCCAAATCAAGAACACGAGAGAGAGAGAGAGAGATTAAACACATAGCTACTGGTACAAACCCTTAGCCCCGAGGGTGGACTACTCCCTCCTCATCATGGAGACCATAGGGATGATGAAGATGGCCTCCGGTGATGATTTCCCCCTTCGGCAGGGTGCCGAAACGGGGTCTAGATTGGTTTTTCGTGGCTACAGAGGTTTGCGGCGGTGAAACTTATGATCTAGGGTTATTTCTGGGGGTTTCTGAATATATAGGATTTTTGGGCGTCGGTTTCACGTGAAGATGGGCCACGAGGGGCCCACAAGACAACAGGGCGCGCCAGAGGGGGCTGGCGTGCCTTGGTGGGTTGTGGCCACCTTGTGGCTCTTCTAGCCCTCCCACGAAGCTTCTAGTTCCTCTTTTGTTCCAAAAAAAATTGTCAAATAGTTTCATTGCATTTGGAGAACTTTTATTTCAGCACATAAAAACAACACCACGGTAGTTCTGCTGAAAACAACGTCAGTCCGGGTTAGTTCCATGCAAATGATACCAAAACCATATAAAATTGTTGTAAATATGGCATGCATACTTCATAAATTATAGATACATTGGAGACGTATCAGCTTCCCCAAGCTTAATTCCTAGTCGTCCTCGAGTAGGTAAATGATAAAAGAAATAGTTTATGAAGTGTGAATGCTAGCATAGTGCATAAGTTTGATCAATGATAATTTCAACCACTTTTCCTAGCATCATAACAACAACTCTTTCTCATAAAACTCATCATGATAAAGTAGCAACCAATTCACATGTTATTGTTCAAACAATGAATTCTCTTGAAACTTAACAACCTATGTTCTTAGTCACCAAACAATTGCAATTCAACTTATTCTCAACAAAGTCTAAGTAAGAGCTCCACATACTCAATCATCATATAGTCTTCTATGATTGCTAGTACTCAAAGCATATTTTTAGAACAAATGGCATCCATCGAACACAGAGAAAGATAGGGGCTTAATGTTTTGCCTCCCAACTCATTTATCATAGAGATAATTGTCAACAATAATAAGTCATGATCAAATATATTTGTCTGACCATATGTGCCTAGATCTTTCCCCACCACATGATGCTTGCCAACTAGAGAATAATTGAGGTTGAAATGAGAATGCATACTATTGGCTCTTGCATAAAAGTAAATACTGAAAGGTAAAAGATAGGCCCTTCGCAGAGGGAAGCAGAGGTTCTCATGCACTTTTTGGTTTTGTATGCACAATCCCTTAATGCAAAAGAACATCACATTAAATTTCCCCTTATGATAGCAACCTTTATTATGCAGTCCGTCGCTTTTATTACTTTTCCATCACAAGTCCGTACAACGCTCAATTTTCTCTTACACTAAATTATCAAACACATTTAGAAGCAATTTTTATTGCCTTTTTTGCACCGATGACAACTTACTTGAAGGATCTTATTCAATCCATAGGTAGGTATGGTGGATAGTCATGGCAAGAAACTGGGTTTAAGGGTTTTTGGATGCACAAGTAGTATCTCTACTTAGTACGAATTTTTGGCTAGCAAAAGATCCTAAGCAAACACCACATGTTGGAGGATCCATAATAATATAACTTCTATGCAAATATACACAACCATAACTCATTACGTTTTCTTCCTTGTCCAACTTCAACTAATTTGCTCAAGTTTGAAAATAATTAATGGGTATTCACAATCATAGAAGATGTCCAAGATAATATATTTGTATGTGAAAGTTCTCTTCCTTATACTAATCATTCACTAATTGCTTGTATGACCAATATTGTGATTGTCAAGCTTCAAAAGATTTCACTTTCTAAACCCAATGTGAAGCTACTACTAGGCATGATATGAACATATAATTTCAACTTCATGGTATTCAATTCATTCAACAATTTACTCATAGGATATAAGTGAAGCACAAGAGTAAATGACAAGCTACTCCAAAAAGATATAAGTGAAGATCAGGCGAGTAGTTAAGTAAATGGGTAGGCATTTGAGAACTCTCTCTCATCTAAAAACTTTCAGATCTAAGTATTTTATTAAAACAGAAAGAAAAACAAAATAAAAGGACATTCCAAGAATAGCACACATCATGTGAAGAAGCAAAAAACTTAGGCTCAACCGCTACTAACCGATAATTGTTGATGAAGAAAGGTGGGATGCCTACCGGGGCATCCCTAAGCTTAGATGCTTGAGACTTCTTGAAATATTATCTTGGGATGCCTTGGGCATCCCCAAGCTTGAGCTTTTGTGTCTCCTTAATTCCTTTTATATCACGGCTACCCTAAATCTTAAAAACTTCATCCACAAAAACTCGAAAAGAACTCGTGAGATAGGTTAGTACACATAAGAATAAGTCCACGCTTCTTGTACTGCCAAGACAAGTTGCACAATAATTTCCAAACATCATCTACTGTTTACTATCGTTTCCACAATTTATATCTACCAATATAGGCTATGGAAACTATAGGATAAGTAGATAACAAAACTATGACAACAATCTGTCCAAACAGAACAGTCTGTAGCAATCTATTAAACCAGTATACTTATATAACTCAAATAATTATGAAAATTTAGGACAGGCTAAATAATTTATATGAAAATACTTTGTAAAAATTTCAGAAGCTTTCCACGTTCCAGTAAAATATGAAAATTCAAACACTACAGCAAAAGTTTCTGTTTTTACACAGCACACATCAAACATGCAATTCAAGCATCCTAAAGCAATTCTTGGAACTTTTTATTGAAAAACAAGGTTATAAATAACATATAACAGAGAACAACAAAATAAAATGATGCTCCAAGCAAAACACATATTATGTGACGAATAAAAATATAGGTATAAGTAAGATATACCGAAGTGTTGAAGACGAAAGAGGGGATGCCTTCCGGGGCATCCCCAAGCTTAGGCGCTTGATTCTTCCTTGGATATTACCTTGGGGGTGCCTTGGGAATCCACAAATTAGGTTCTTATCAGTCCTTATTCTCCTCATATCGGTGTCTCACCAAAAACTTGAAAACTTCAATCACACAAAACTTAACGAAACTTCGTGAGATGGGTTAGTATAATAAATAAAGATCATTCACTTAGGTACTGTCAAGACAAGATTCATAATTGTTCTCACATAATACCTACTGTATTCTACCATTCACATAATTTATATCACTGAATATAAGCTATGGGAACACTCAAACAAGCAAACTATGCATGCAAAACAGAATCTGTCAAAAACAGAACAGTCTGTGAAGATCTATAGTATAGCCATACTTCCCTGTCTCTAAATATTCTGAAAAATTAGGAAAACTTATAGAATTTGCATATAAATACTGTGTAAAAATCAATTTTTTTTGATGCTCCAGTAAAATCAGAGAAATTCTTTACTGGAGGCAAAAGTATCTGTTTTTGCACAGAATCAAATCAACAAGTATCCATACTATCCCAAAGGCTTTACTTGGCACATTATGGAAATAAAAGACACAAAACATGATTGCTACAGTAGCTTAATCATGTGAACATATAAAAACAGAAAGTATAAGTGTTGGGTTGTGTCCCAACAAGCGCTTTTCTTTAATGCCTTTTTAGCTAGGCATGATGATTGCAATGATGCTCACATAGGAATAGTAATTGAAACATGCAAGAGAGCATAATGAATCTCATGACAAGCACATTTAAGTCTAACCCACTTCCTATGCATAGAGATTTTGTGAGCAAACAATTTATGGGAGCAAGAATCAACTAGCATAGGAAGGCAAAACAAGCATAACTTCAAAACTTTGAACACATAGGGAGGAAACTTGATATTATTGCAATTCCTACAAGCATATGTTCCCCCCTCATAATAATTTTCAATAGCATCATGAAGGTTCACAATATAACTATCACTTAAAGCATCCTTTTCATGATCTACAAGCATAGAAAATTTATTACTCTCCACATAAGCAATTTTCTTCTCATTCATTATAGTGGGAGCAAACTCAACAAAATAACTATCACAAGACACTTGATTGACATAACTACATTCAATATTAAAATCATGATGACAAGTTTCATGGTTACTATCGCTCTTTATAGCATACATTTCATCATCATAATCATCATAGATAGGAGGCATGCCATCATCATAATAAATTTTCTCATCAAAACTTGGGGGACTAAAAATATCATCTTCATCAAACATATCATCCCCAAGCTTGTGGCTTTGCATATCATTAGCATCATGGATATTCAGAGAATTCATACTATCAACATTACAATCATGCTCATAATTCAAGGAATTATCATTAAGTATTTTCATAATTTCTTCCTCTACCAATTGAGCACAATTTTCTGAATCCTTATTTTCACGAAAGACATTATAAAGACGATACAAATGATGCAAACTAAACTCCATTTTTTTGTAGTTTTCTTTTATAAAAACCAAACTCGTGTTGGGCTACCGGAAAAGTTTTGGGTTTTGCCGGTATTGTACCGGGAAGGTTCTAGAAGGTTCCAGGGGTTCCACCGTGAGGCCCAACGACCCGGGAAGGTCCCACATGGACTGAGGGGTGGGGCTACAGCCCACATGGGCTTGCTACGCCATTCCCCAAGGCACGTGTTGTTTAAATCTAGAGATAAGATCTTATCTCAAATTTAAAGGGTTGAATCTAGAGATAAGATGTTATCTTCATGTTTAAAGGGTTTTCTCCCTTGTGGCTAGCCCTAAGAGGGTTTTGGACGCCCTCCCCTACCCTCTAGCCTATATATAGATGGGGAGGTGCATGGGGGCAGCCACCCCTTCACCCTTTCCCATTGGCTCTCCCAACTCCTCCCACGTTTCTCCGGTACGCGCTTGGCGAAGCCCTGCCGGAGTTCCGGTGCCACCACTGATGTCTAATACACAACTTGTTCTTGTAGACTCGTGTTGGGCCTCCAAGCGCAGAGTTTTGTAGGATAGTAGCAAATTTCCCTCAAGTGGATGACCTAAGGTTTATCAATCCATGAGAGGCGTAGGATGAAGATGGTCTCTCTCAAACAACCCTGCAACCAAATAATAAAAAGTCTCTTGTGTCCCCAACACACCAAATACAATGGTAAATTGTATAGGTGCACTAGTTCGGCGAAGAGATGGTGAGACAAGTGTAGTAATGATAGTAGGTATTGATTTTTGTAATAGTAACAATAAAAAACAGCAAGGTAGCATGTAACAAAAGTGAGCACAAACGGTATTGCAATGCTTGAAAACAAGGCCTAGGGTCCGTACTTTCGCTAGTGCAATCTCTCAACAATGCTAATATAATTGGATCACATAACCATCCCTCAACGTGCAACGAAGAATCACTCCAAAGTTCTTATCTAGCGGAGAACATAAGAAGAAATTGTTTGTAGGGTACGAAACCACCTTAAATTCATCCTTTCCGATCGATCTATCCAAGAGTTCATACTAAAATAACACCAAGTTATCCTTTCTGATCGATCTATCTAAGAGTTCTTACTAAAATAACACCATATGATACATATCAACCAACTCTAATATCACCTAGATACTCCAATGTCACCACAAGTATCCATGAGTTAATTATACGATACACATCAAACAATTTTAGATTCATAATACTCAATCCAACACAAAGATCCTCAAAGAGTGCCCCAAGATTTCTACCGGAGAAAGTAGGACGAAAACGTGCATCAACCCCTATGCATATATTACCCCAATGTCACCTCGGGAATCCGCGAGTTGAGTGCCAAGACATAGATCAAGTGCTCTCAAATCCATAAAAGTATTCAATCCGGTAATAACGAAATCTCAAAGGGAAAACTCAATTCATCACAACAAGATAGAGAGGGGAAAACACCATATGATCCAACTATATTAACAAAGCCCGCGATACATCAAGATCGTGCCAAATCAAGAACACGAGAGAGAGAGAGAGAGAGGGACTGGTACAAACCCTCAGCCCTGAGGGGCCCACAAGAACACCGTACGAAACCACCTTAAACACATAGCTACTGGTACAAACCCTCAGCCCTGAGGGCGGACTACTCCCTCCTCATCATGGAGACCATAGGGATGATGAAGATGGCCTCCGGTGATGATTTCCCCCTCCGGCAGGGTGCCTGAACGGGGTCTAGATTGGTTTTTCGTGGCTACAGAGGCTTGCGGCGGCGGAACTTCTGATCTAGGGTTATTTCTGGGGGTTTCTGAATATATAGGATTTTTGGGCGTCGGTTTCACGCGAAGATGGGCCACGAGGGGCCCACAAGACACCAGGGCACGCCAGAGGGGGCATGTGCGCCCTGGTGGGTTGTGGCCACCTCGTGGCTCTTCTGGCCCTCCCACGAAGCTTCTAGTGCCTCTTTTGTTCCAAAAAAAGTCATCAAAAAGTGTCGTTGCATTTGGAGAACTTTTATTTCTGCACAAAAAAACAACACCACGGTAGTTCTGGTGAAAACAGCATCAGTCCGGGTTAGGTCCATGCAAATCATACCAAAACCATATAAAATTGTTGTAAATATGGCATGAATACTTCATATATTATAGATACGTTGGAGACGTATCAACCACCACCACCATGCCGTCGTGCTGGTTGAGATCCCATCTACTTCTCCTCTCTCGCTTGCTGGATCAAGAAGGAGGAGACGTCATCGAGCCGTACGTGTGTTGAACGCGGAGGTGCCGTCCGTTCGGCGCTGGTTCGGATCGGATCGCGATTGGATCGTGAAGAGTACGATTACATCAACCGCGTTATATACGCTTCTGCTTAGCGATCTACAATGGTATGTAGACACACTCCCCCTCTCGTAGCTATGCATCTCCAAGGATAGATCTTGCGTGTGTGTGTAGGAATTTGTTTGTTTCCCATGCAACGTTCCCCAATAGTGGCTGATGACCCACAAGTATAGGGGGTCAATTGTAGTCCTTTTGATAAGTAAGAGTGTCGAACCCAACGAGGAGCAGAAGGAAATGACAAGCGGTTTCCAGCATGGTAATTTCTGGAAGCACTGAAATTGTAGGTAACAGGTAGTTTGATAGCAAGATATTTGGTAACGAGCAAGTAACGGTAACGGTAAATAAAGTGCAGCAAGGTAGCCCAATCCTGTTGTGGCAAAGAATAGGCCAAAATGGTCTCTTATAATAAGCAAGCGTTCTTGAGGGTACACGGGAATTTCATCTAGTCACTTTCATCATGTTGGTTTGATTTGCGTTCACTACTTTGATAATTTGATATATGGGTGGACCGGTGTTTGGGTGTTGTTCTTACTTGAACAAACATCCCACTTATGATTAACCCCCTCACAAGCATCCATAACTACGAGAAAAATATTATGATAAAATCTGACCATAGCATTAAACATTTGGATCCAAATCAGCCCCATACAAAATAGCGCATAAACTAGGGTTTAAGCTTCTGTCACTCTAGCAACCCATCATCTAATAACTACTCCACAATGCATTCCCTTAGGCCCAAAGATGGTGAAGTGCCATGTAATCGATGTTCACATGACACCACTAAGGGAATCACAACATTCATATCATCAAAATATCGAACACATATCAACTTCACATGATTACTTGCAACACGACTTCTCCCGTGACCTCAAGAACACAGGTAACTACTCACAAATGATATTCATGCTCAAGATCAGAGGGGTATTAAATAGCATAATGGATCTGAACATATAATCTTCCACCAAATAAACCATATAGTAATCAACTACAAGATGTAATCAACACTACTAGTCACCCACAGGTACCAATCTGAGGTTCCGGTACAAAGATTGAACACAAGAGATGAACTAGGATTTGAGAGGAGATGGTGCTGTTGAAGATGTTGATGAAGATTGGCCTCCCAAATATGAGAGGGTTGTTGGTGATGACGATGTCTTCGATTTCCCCCTCCGGGAGGGAAGTTCCCCCGGCGGAATCGCTCCGCCGGAGGGCAAAAGTGCTCCTGCCCAAGTCCCCCCTCAAGACGGCGGCGTTCCATCCCGAAAGTCCTGTCCTTATTTATTCTAGGTCAAAAGACCTTAAGTACCAGAAGATGGGCACCGGAGGTGGGCCGGGCTCGCCACAACCCACCAGGGCGCGCCTAGGGGGCCTGGCACGCCCTGGTGTCTTGTGGTCACTAGGTGGCCCCCCTCCGGTAGTTATTTGCTCCAACATTTTTTATATATTCCAAAATAATTCTCCGTAAAGTTTTAGCTTATTTGGAGATGTGCAGATTAGGTGACTCTGATATGCTTTTTCAGGTCCAGAATTCCAGCTGCCGCATTCTCCCTCTTTGTGTAAACCTTGCATATTATGAGGGAAACGGCATTAGAATTACTCCATAAAGCATTATTATGCATAAAAACATTATAAATAACAGTAGGAAATCATGATGCAAAATGGACGTATCAACTCCCCCAAGCTTAGACCTCGCTTGTCATCAAGCGAAAGCCGATATCGAAAAACATGTCCACATGGTTTGTGAGAGAGGTGTCGATAAAAACAAAATACAGACCTAGTAGCATCATGCTGATTATCATAGCAGCAACAAACTTTATGATAGAACTTATTCATATAACTTTTATTATATAACTTCATCATATAACTTCTCATGAACAAGTAACAATTCATCACAACACAGAAGTATAAAGCATAAACCATATTGAAAACCAACAAACTATGTTCTCAGTCAACTTTGCAACTACAATTCATCATATTTTCAGGAAGGGTCTCGTGTCGGAGCCTTTTGGCAAGTCCGCATACTCAACCATCATTTAATCTTCTATGATTGCTAACACTCATAGCATACCCATGGGCAAAAAGTTTCAACCGGACACATAGAAATATAGGGGCTTATAGTTTTGCCTCCCAACGTATTCACCTCAAGGGTGATGTCAATCATTAATATCTCATGCCCACTCATATCCAACTGGATATATGTGCCTAGATCTTTCCTCACCACATGATGCTTGCAAAAAGAAAAAGTAAAAAGGAATAGGGGAGAATACTTTGACTCTTGCATAAAAGTAAATACATAAAAGTAAAAGATAGGCCTGATGTCTACTACGCAACCTTCTTCTTGTAGACTCGTGTTGGGCCTCCAAGCGCAGAGTTTTATAGGACATCAGCAAATTTCCCTCAAGTGGATGACCTAACGTTTATCAATCCTTGGGAGGCGTAGGATGAAGATGGTCTCTCTCAAACAACCCTGCAACCAAATAACAAAAAGTCCCTTGTGTCCCCAACACACCCAATACAATGGTAAATTGTATAGGTGCACTAGTTCGGCGAAGAGATGGTGATACAAGTGTAATATGGATGGTAGATATAGGTTTTTGTAATCTGGAAATATAAAAACAACAAGGTAGCAAGTAACAAAAGTAAGCAAAAACGGTATTGCAATGCTTGAAAACAAGCCCTAGGGTTCATACTTTCACTAGTGCAAGTTCTCTCAACAATACTGACATAGTTGAATCATATGTAAATCCCTCACGTGTGACAAAGAGTTCATTCCAAAGTCACAAATAGCGGAGAACAAACGAAGAAATTATTGTAGGGTACGAAACCACCTCAAAGTTATCTTTTCTGATCAATCTTATGAGCTATCCCTATAAGTGTCACGAACAGCCCTAGAGTTCGTACTAAAATAACACCTTAAGACACACATCAACCAAAACCCTAATGTCACCTAGACACTCCAATGTCACCACAAGTACCCATGGGCTTGATTATACGATATGCATCACACAATTTCAGACTCATCATGTTCAATCCAACACAAAGAACTTTAAAGAGTGCCCCAAAGTTTCTACCGGAGAGTCAAGACTAAAACATGTGCCAACCCCTATGCATAGATTCCCAAGGTCACGGAACCCGCAAGTTGATCACCAAAACATACATCAAGTGAATCAATAGAACATCCCATTGTCACCACGGATATCCCATCGCAAGACATACATCAAGTGTTCTCAAATCCTTAAAGACTCAATCCGATAAGAAAACTTCAAAGGGAAAACTCAATTCATCACAAGAAGATAGAGAGGGGAAAACTCCATATGATTCATCTATATTAATAAAGCTCGCGGTACATCAAGATCGTGTCATCTCAAGAACACGAGAGAGAGAGATCAAACACATAGCTACTCGTACATACCGTCAGCCCCGAGGGTGAACTACTCCCTCCTCGTCATGGAGACAGCCGGGATGATGAAGATGGCCTGGTTTCCCCCTCCGGCAGGGTGGCGGAACGGGCTCCCGATTGGTTTTTCGTGGCTCTGGAGGCTTGCGGCGGCGGAACTCCCGATCTAGGTTTTTTTTTCGCAGGTTTCTGTATTTATAGGAGTTTTTGGCGTCGGTTTCACGTCAAGGCGGTGCCCGAGGAGCCCACAAGCTAGGGGGGCGCGCCCTAGGGGGGGGCCCAGGCTTGTGGCCTCCTCGGTCACTTCCTGGCCCATCTTTTTGCTCCAGTATTTTTTATATTTTCCAAAAATATTCTCCGTGAATTTTCAGCTCATTCCGAGAAATTTCATTTCTGCACAAAAAACAACACCACGGTAGCTGTGCTGAAAACAGCGTCAGTCCGGGTTAGTTCTAATAAAATCATACCAAAATCATATAGAATTATTGTAAACATGGCATGAATCCTTCATAAATTATAGATACGTTGGAGACATATCAGCATCCCCAAGCTTAATTCCTGCTCGTCCTCGAGTAGGTAAATGATAAAAGGAATAATTTATGAAGTGTGAATGCTAGCAAACATTTTCATCATATTCTATTCTTCTTTGTATAGCATGGACATTTGGACTTGTAAATGATTCAAAGCAATAGTCTAGTTTTAACATAATGACTTCAATACTCAAGCATGTCAACAAGTAACCATATCTTTCAAAATATCAACACTAAAGAAAGTTATCCCTAGCCCATCATGCTCAATCATTGACCCATTCATGAAACACACTCAAATATTAGCCATGCCCAATGCTCAAGTACGATCATAGTGCCCCCTAGTTGGTGCTTATAAGAGAAGATGGAGACTCAAAGCAAAAATAAAAATTGCATAAAGTAAATAGATAGGCCCTTCACAGAGGGAAGTAGGGATTTGTAGAGGTGCCAGAGCTCAAGGTTTAAATTGAGAGAGAAAAATATTTTGAGTGGCATGCTTTTCCTGTTAACAAAAACGACAAAGTAGCTCACAATACTTTCCATGCTAGATACATTATAGGCGGTTCCCAAACAGAATGGTAAGGTTTTTACTCCCCCTCCACCAATCAATCACACTCCACGGCGAGCCGAATCCACGGGTACCGTCCATACAAACAACAATCCTGGGGGAGTTTTGTTTCATTATATTTTGATTTGATTTTTGAGCATGGAACTGGGCATCCCGAATACCAACCACTTTCTCGTGAATGATAGTGAATCAACACATATCGTAAGAATAACCCACCTAGCATGGAAAAATATTGGATACTCCCCGCCGTTTCATGAGCGGTACGGGCACACAAAAGAGAAAATTTATTTTGAAAATTTAGAGATGGCACATACAAATTTTCTTGGAACGGCATGGAAATACCGCATATAGGTAGGTATGGTGGACTCTTAAGGGAAAACTTGGTTTAAGGATTTTGGATGCACAAGTAGTATTTCTACTTAGTACAAATGGAGGCTAGCAATTAGATTGGGAAGCAACCGAACCAAGAAACGAAAATTCACATAAGTGAGCATTGAACATAACTAACACCGAATAATGCACCACAAGTAGGATGTAACTTCATTGCATAACTATTGACTTTCGTACTTGCATAGGGAATCACAAACTTTAACACCAATATTCCTACTAAGCATAATTACTCACTAACATGACTCACATATTACTATCATCATGTTTCAAAACTATTACAAAGAATCAAGTTTGATTTGTCCCATGATCTTCATGAAAGTTTTTACAATATCCTCCTTGGATATCTATCACTTTGGGACTAGTTTCATATATTGCCATTGCTTTTTCGACAAGCTCAAACAAATTTAAAGGAAGCACATGAGCATAAAGATTGCATCCCTCAAAAAGGTATAAGTGAAGCACGAGAGGAAATGACAAGCTACTCTCAAAAGATATAAGTGAAGATCAAATGAGTAGCCAATAATTAAATAGCTATGTGAAGACTCTCTCATCCAAGAATTTCAGCTCTTAAGAATTTTATTAAACAGCAAGAAAAATAAAAATAGCACTCCAAGAATAGCACGCATCATGTGAATGAATAAAAATTTAGGCTCAAAATAGGCTAACCGATAATTGTTGATGAAGAGAGGTGGGCTGCGTAGCATCCCCAAGCTTAGATGCTTGAGACTTCTTTAAATATTTACTTGGGGTGCCTTGGGCATCCCCAAGCTTGAGATTTTGTATCTCGTTCAATCCTCTCATATCATGGTTTCACCTATTCTCAAAAACTTCATCCACACAAAACTCGAAAAGAACTCGTGAGATAGGTTAGTACACATAATAATAAATCAACTCTTTATGTACTGCCAAGACAAGTTGCATAATAATTTTCAAACATTAGGTACTGTATAATATCATTTCCACAATTTATATCTACCAATATAGGCTATGGAAACTATAGGATAAGTAGATAATCAAAACTATGACAGCAATCTGTCCAAACAGAACAGTCTGTAGCAATTTATGAAAACAGTGTACTTCTGTAACTGAAAAAATTATGAAAATTTAGGACATGCTATAAAATTTATATGACAATACTTTGTAAAAATTTCAGAAACTTTCCACGTTCTAGTAAAATATGAAAATTGAAACACTACAGCCAAAGTTTCTGTTTTTACACAGCACACATCAAAACATGCAATGCAAGCATCCTAAGGCAATTCTTGGAACTTTTTTTATTGAAAAACAAGATTATAAATGACTCCTAACAGAGAACAACAAAATAAAATGACGCTCCAAGCAAAACTCATATTATGTGATGAATAAAAATATAGCTCCAAGTAAGATATACCGATAGTGTTGAAGACGAAAGAGGGGATGCCTTCCGGGGCATCCCCAAGCTTAGGCGCTTGAGTCTTCCGTGGATATTAACTTGGGGGTGCCTTGGGCATCCCCAAGCTTAGGTTCTTGTCACTCCTTATTCTCCTCATATCAGTGTCTCACCCAAAACTTGAAAACTTCAATCACACAAAACTTAACGGAACTTCGCGAGAAGGGTTAGTGTAAATAAGATAAATCATTCACTTAGGTACTGTCAAGACAAGATTAATAATTGTTCTCACATAATACCTACTGTATTCTATCATTCCCATAATTTATATCACTGAATATAAGCTATAGGAACACTAAAACAAGCAAACTATGCATGCAAAACAGAATCTGTCAAAAACAGAACAGTCTGTGAAGATCTGTAGTGTAACCATACTTCCATGTCTCTAAAAATTCTGAAAAATTATGAAAACCTGGGAAATTTGTATATAAATCATGTGTAAAAAATTCAGATCAAAATCACGTTCCAGTGAATTTAAAAAATTCCTGGACTGAGAGCAAAAGTTTCTGTTTTTGCACAGAATCAAGTCAACTATCATCCACTCTATCGCAAAGGCTTTACTTGGCACTTTATTGAAACAAAAGCTATAAAACATGATTAATACAGTAACTTAATCATGTGGACACACAAAAACAGAAAGGAAAAGTGTTGGGTTGTCTCCCAACAAGCGCTTTTCTTTAATGCCTTTTAGCTAGGCATGATGATTTCAATGATGCTCGTATAGGAATAGTAATTGAAACATGCAAAAGAGCATCATGAATCTCATGACAAGCATATTTAAGTCTAACCCACTTCCTATGCATAGGGATTTTGTGAGCAAACAATTTATGGGAGCAAGAATCATCTAGCATAGGAAGGCAAAACAAGCATAACTTCAAAACTTTGAACACATAGAGAGGAAACTTGATATTATTGCAATTCCTACAAGCATATGTTCCTCCATCATAATAATTTTCAGTAGCATCATGAAGTAATTCCACAATATAACCAGCACATAAAGCATTCTTTTCATTATCTACAAGCATAGAAATTTTACTACTCTCCACACAAGAAAATTTCTTCTCATGACTAATAGTGGGAGTATCATAAAAGAATTGAATACTACAAATTGGTTCCACATTAAAAGAGTAATATTCAGTAAAAGGATATTCATAATTATGACAAGTATCATAATAGTAATCATCACTCTTTTTCATCGCATAAGTATCATCACAATAGTCATCATAAGTAGGAGGCATGCAATCATTATAACAAATTTGATCATTCAAAGTAGGGGGAATAAAAATATCATCTTCATTAAGCATAGCATCCCCAAGCTTGGGACAAACATTAATTGCAGCAAATAAATTCTCAAACATGTCATTTTCATCAAACATAGCATCCCCAAGCTTGTGGCTTTTTATATCTTAAACATAATCACTCTCATCATTAATAGTATGAATAGCACCAATAGTATAGCAATTATTATCATCATCCTCCAAGTTGGTGCCATAAATATTTTCAAGAATATAAGAAGTATCATTATCTTCCCAATTATAATTATCACAACAAGCAATAGGCATAACAAAACCATCCTCAAGTGTATCATCTTCCACAACTATTTTTGATTCATTCTCATGAGGCCTATCAATAATGGGAGCAACATTATTTGGGAGAGATACGTCTTTACCTTTACTTTTCCTTCTTTTCTTCTTCTTCACCACATTTTGTGTGGGTTTATTTAATTCCTCCAAGCTTATTTTTGAAGAGGTTGGTTGAATAAAAAGCTCCTCCTCGTTACCTGATTCATCATAAGAAAAAATAGGAGGATATTGGGAAACCTCTTCCCCTTCATTAGTATTCTCTTCATCTTCTATTTGTTTTCTTGTCTTTAAGTAATTGGCAATATAAGGATTCTCAAGGCAATTTACCATGCAATACATATAGATTTCATTTAGATCAAAATCAATCATTTTTATGAGAACCCAAGCTGGAACATCCTTAGTTTTATGTTTCATTTCTTCATACCCCAAAAATAGACTAAGTTCATTATGATGCTCAAGGGTAATGAGGTTATCACAATTTTTGGACACAATTAGATCATGAAATAATTCACATTGGAAATTTAAATGACCACTTTCATTGAAAAGTTCACAAGGACGGCGAGAAATATTAAGTCTTTCAGCACAAACATATAGCCTCTCTTGCAACCATTTAGTTTCTAAATACTTATGCCTCTTACAAAATCTATCTTCCCTTTTTGGCATGTCTTCACAAACTCTATGCACTCCACAAAAATTGACATGCTTATAAGAAATCTTTTTATCATGACTAGTGCAATCATCATTAGTACTATGGATATTCAAAGAATTCATACTAACAACATTGCAATCATGCTCATCACTCAAAGATTTAGTGCCAAATATTTTAATAACTTCTTCTTCTAACACTTGAGCACAATTTTCCTTTCCATCATTTTCACAAAAGACATTAAAAAGATGAAGCATATGAGGCAACCTCAATTCCATTTTTTTGTAGTTTTCTTTTATAAAACCAAACTAGTGATAAAACAAGAAACTAAAAGATTCAATTGCAAGATCTAAAGATATACCTTCAAGCACTCACCTCCCCGGCAACGACGCCAGAAAAGAGCTTGATGTCTACTATACAACCTTCTTCTTGTAGACTCGTGTTGGGCCTCCAAGCGCAGAGTTTTGTAGGACAGTAGCAAATTTCCCTCAAGTGGATGACCTAAGGTTTATCAATCCGTGGGAGGCGTAGGATGAAGATGGTCTCTCTCAAACAACCCTGCAACCAAATAACAAAAAGTCCCTTGTGTCCCCAACACACCCAATACAATGGTAAATTGTATAGGTGCACTAGTTCGGCGAAGAGATGGTGATACAAGTGTAATATGGATGGTAGATATAGGTCTTTGTAATCTGAAAATATAAAAACAGCAAGGTAGCAAGTAACAAAAGTGAGCAAAAACGGTATTGCAATGCTTGAAAACAAGCCCTAGGGTTCATACTTTCACTAGTGCAAGTTCTCTCAACAATACTGACATAGTTGAATCATATGTAAATCCCTCACGTGCGACAAAGAGTTCACTCCAAAGTCACAAATAGCGGAGAACAAACGAAGAAATTATTGTAGGGTACGAAACCACCTCAAAGTTATCTTTTCTGATCAATCTTATGAGCTATCCCTATAAGTGTCACGAACAGCCCTAGAGTTCGTACTAAAATAACACCTTAAGATACACATCAACCAAAACCCTAATGTCACCTAGATACTCCAATGTCACCACAAGTACCCATGGGCTTGATTATACGATATGCATCACACAATTTCAGATTCATCATGTTCAATCCAACACAAAGAACTTTAAAGAGTGCCCCAAAGTTTCTACCGGAGAGTCAAGACTAAAACATGTGCCAACCCCTATGCATAGATTCCCAAGGTCACGGAACCCGCAAGTTGATCACCAAAACATACATCAAGTGAATCAATAGAACATCCCATTGTCACCACGGATATCCCATCGCAAGACATACATCAAGTGTTCTCAAATCCTTAAAGACTCAATCCGATAAGAAAACTTCAAAGGGAAAAACCAATTCATCACAAGAAGATAGAGAGGGGAAAACTCCATATGATTCATCTATATTAATAAAGCTTGCGGTACATCAAGATCGTGTCATCTCAAGAACACGAGAGAGAGAGATCAAACACATAGCTACTGGTACATACCCTCAGCCCTAAGGGTGAACTACTCCCTCCTCGTCAGGGAGACCGCCGGGATGATGAAGATGGCCTCCGGTGATGGTTTCCCCCTCCGGCAGGGTGCTGGAACGGGCTCCCGATTGGTTTTTCGTGGCTCTGGAGGCTTGCGGTGGCGGAACTCCCGATCTAGGTTTCTTTTCGGAGGTTTCTGTATTTATAGGAGTTTTTGGCGTCGGTTTCACGTCAAGGCGGTGCCCGAGGAGCCCACAAGCTAGGGGGGCGCGCCCTAGGGGGGGTGCCCCCCAGGCTTGTGGCCTCCTCGGTCACTTCCTGGCCCAGCTTTTTGCTCCAGTATTTTTTATATTTTCCAAAAATATTCTCCGTAAATTTTCAGCCCATTCCGAGAACTTTTATTTCTGCACAAAAAACAACAACACGGTAGCTCTGCTGAAAACATCGTCAGTCCGGGTTAGTTCTAATAAAATCATACCAAAATCATATAGAATTATTGTAAACATGGCATGAATCCTTCATAAATTATAGATACGTTGGAGACGTATCAAGGCCCTTCGCAGAGGGAAGCGGAGGTTGTCATGTGCTTTTTGGTTTGTATGCCAAATCCCTTAATGCAAAAGAACGTCACGTTATATTGCCCCTTATGATAGCAACCTTTATTATGCAGTCCGTCACTTTTATTACTTTGCCATCACAAGTTCGTACAACGCTCAATTTTCTCTTACACTAATTGACCAAGCACATTTAGAAGCAATTTTTATTGACTTAGTGCACCGATGACAACTTACTTGGAGGATCTTACTCAATCCATAGGTAGGTATGGTGGAATCTCAAAACATGAGTTTGGGTTTAGGGTTTTTGGATGCACAAGTAGTATCTCTACTTAGTGCGGAATTTTTGGCTAGCAAAGATATTGAGCAAGCACCACATGTTGAAGGATCTATGACAATATAACTTCTATGTGAATATGAACTAATATAAATCATTACGTTGTCTTCCTTGTCCAACGTCAACAATTTTGGCATATAATATTTAATGGGGGCTCACAATCATAAAAGATGTCCAAGATAGTGTATTTGCATGTGAATCTTCTCTTCCCTTATTAATTCTTTCATGAATTGCATCATTGACCAATGCTATGTTTGTCAATCTCCAATAAATTTTACCACTTATACTTTTCCTTATGTGATGTCATTACTTATCATAAGATTAGCATATGATCCTTTTCATTTATTTCCTTTTTATTTTGATTGCAACAAGAAAGTAAAGAAGCAAAAGCTCAAACTAAACTTTATTATATAACTCTCACTCGATTACATAGATAGATAGATCACGAAACTAGCACTCGAAAATAGATTATACTAAAGTTTTTATTCAACTAGATCACGAAAGAGCTAAGGATCGAACTAAAATAGGTAAAGGTAAATAAAAGTGATGGTGATATGATACCGGGGCATCTCCCCCAATCTTGGCTCAAGCCAAGGGGAATGCCCATACCCGTGTACTCAAATCTCCTTTAGTGGTGAAGATGATGAAGGTGGTGATGATGAAGTGTCACACTTTAGCCTCAATAGGTACTCAAATTTACGGATGACGCTCCGAAGGGTGATGATGTGCTCCTCTAGCAAAATATTTTCACGAGTGAGAAATTTATTCTGAACACGAACCACTTCGAAAGCCAAGAAGCTTCAATTTCAGTGGGGGTGAGATGATTGTAATAAGGTCGAAGGATATCTTCTTCTTCCTCCTCTTCTGTTGGCATGGATTCCCCTCCTTCTTGAGCTTGATCCCTCATAGCTTCCTTGCCCTTGTCTTCATTATTGGCTTCTTTTGGCTCCTCTCTCTTCAGCTCCATCTTCATCAACCAAGCATCTTCTTCTATGTTATTGGAGGAGGGAGAAGACATGATGCCTGGCTTGATAGATCTGATAGGAAAACAACATGAAACAAGAACAAGGGATTTTTCTGCGATGCGGTGGTCAAAAGAATCGGGGGTATATATAAAGATTTTTTTATCTTGGGAAGCAAGAATATGGAAGGAAAACGGAGTCGGGAAGGTTCCCGAGGGGGGCACAACCCACCAGGGCGCGCCAGGCAGGGCAGGCGCACCCTGGTGTATCGTGCTCACCTCGGTTGCTTTCCTGTTTATTTCTTATTTTCCTAATTTTTGTAATATTCCAAAACTATCAGAAAATATTTTGCGGATTTTTTGGAGTCCGTTTACTTACCTTATCACATACCTCCTCTTTTTGAGGATTCTGGAGTGTTCCGGAATGTTTCTTTTATGTGTTCCTCCGGTGTCATGGTTTGGATAATATTGCTTTCAACATTAATAGGCGTACCTGAGATATAGTGTTTAATTCTTTGTCCATTGACCACCTTCGGGTTAGTACCTTCGGCATTATTAATCTTGGTAGCTCCAGAACGATAAACCTCTTCGATAATATATGGTCCTTCCCATTTGGAAAGAAGCTTTCCTGCAAAAAATCTAAAACGAGAGTTGTACAAAAGAACATATTCTCCAACTTTGAATTCCCGCTTTTGGATTCTTTTTTCATGCCATCTTTTAACCTTTTCTTTGAACAGTTTGGCATTTTCATAAGCTTGGGTTCTCCATTCATCTAGTGAGCTAATATCAAATAACCTCTTTTCGCCGGCAAATTTGAAATCATAATTGAGTTCTTTAATTGCCCAAAATGCTTTATGTTCTAACTCTAGAGGCAAATGACAAGCTTTTCCATATACCATTTTGTATGGAGAAATACCCATAGGATTTTTATAAGCTGTTCCATAGGCCCAAAGTGCATCATCTAGTTTCTTAGACCAATTCTTTCGGGACCTATTGACAGTTTTTTGTAATATTAATTTTATTTCTCTATTGCTAAGTTCAATTTGACCACTAGATTGAGGATGATAGGGTGATGCAATTCTATGGTTAACATCATATTTAGCAAGCATTTTACGGAAAGCACCATGAATAAAGTGTGAACCACCATCAGTCATTAAATATCTAGGGACTCCAAACCTCGGGAAAATAACTTCTTTAAGCATTTTAATGGAGGTGTTATGATCAGCACTACTAGTTGGAATAGCTTCTACCCACTTAGTAACATAATCAACAGCAACCAAAATATGAGTATACCCATTAGAGGAAGGAAAATGTCCCATATAGTCAAAACCCCAAACATCAAATGGTTCAACAACAAGTGAATAATGCATAGGCATTTCCTGACGCTTACTGATATTACCAATTCTTTGACATTCATCACAAGACAAGACAAACTTACAGGTATCCTTGAAGAGAGTAGGCCAATAAAAACCAGATTGCAATACCTTGTGAGCAGTTCTATCTCCTGCATGATGTCCTCCATAGGCTTCCGAATGACATTTCCATAGGATTTGTTCCTGTTCATGCTCAGGTACACAATGTCTAATAATACCATCTACCCCTTCTTTATAAAGATGTGGGTCATCCCAAAAGTAATGTTTTAAATCATAGAAGAATTTTTTCTTTTGTTGGTATGTGAAACTAGGTGGTATATATATAGCAACAATGTACTTAGCATAATCAGCATACCAAGGAGTGTTTTGAGAAACATTTATTGCAGCTCACTGTTCATCAAGAAAACTATCATCAATAGGTAGTGGGTCATCAAGAATATTTTCTAACCTAGACAAGTTATCAGCTACGGGGTTCTCAGCTCCTTTCCTATCAGTGATATGTAAATCAAATTCTTGAAGCAAGAGAACCCACCTAATTAGTGTAGGTTTAGCATCTTTCTTTTCCATAAGATATTTTATAGCAGCATGATTAGTGTGAAAAATAACTTTGGAATCAACAATGTAAGATCTAAATTTATCACAAGCAAACACAACTGCTAAAAATTCTTTTTCAGTAGTAGCATAATTTCGTTGGGCATTGTCTAGAGTTTTGCTAGCATTATGGATAACATTTAACTTCTTATCAACTCTTTGTCCTAGAACTGCACCAACAGCATAATCACTAGCACCACACATAATTTCAAAAGGCAAGTTCCAATAAGGTGGTTGAACGATAGGTGCAGAAGTTAAGGCTTTCTTGAGTGTTTCAAAGGCTTCTACACAATCATCATCAAAAACAAAATGAATATCCTTTTGGAAAAGATTAGTAAGAGGCCTAGAAATTTTGGAGAAGTCTTTAATAAACCTCCTATAGAAACCAGCATGACCAAGGAAACTCCGAATACCTTTAATATCTTTAGGACATGTCATTTTCTCAACTGCATCAACCTTAGCTTTATCCACCTCAATACCCCGTTCAGATATTTTATGCCCCAAGACAATACCTTCATTAACCATAAAGTGGCACTTCTCCCAATTCAAGATAAGATTAGTTTGTTCACATCTCTGCAAAACTCGATCAAGGTTGCTTAAGCAATCATCAAAGAAGTTCCATAAACGGAAAAATCATCCATAAAAACCTCCACAATCTTTTCACAAAAATCAGAGAATATAGCAGTTATACATATTTTAAAGGTAGCAGGTGCATTGCATAAACCAAAAGGCATACGTCTATAAGCATAGGTTCCAAAAGGACAAGTAAAGGTGGTTTTTTCTTGATCAGATTGTGATACAGGTATTTGAGAAAAACCAGAATATCCATCCAGAAAACAAAAGTGTGTGTGCTTAGATAATCTTTCTAGCATTTGATCAATGAAGGGTAGAGGGTAATGATCTTTTCTAGTAGCTTTATTTAATTTTTAAAAATCAATTACCATTCTATAGCCAGTGACAATTCTGTGTGGAATGAGTTCATTTTTATCATTAGGAACAAGGGTAATACCTTCCTTCTTAGGGACACAATGAACGGGACTTGGCCATCTACTATCTGCTATGGGATAGATTATACGTGCTTCAAGGAGCTTTAATATTTCAGTTCTTACCACTTCCTTCATCTTAGGATTCAATCGCCGTTGATGATCAACAACGGGTTTAGCATCAGGTTCCATATTAATGTTGTGTTGACATAGAGTGGGATTAATGCCCTTAAGATCATCAAGAGTATATCCAATAGCAGCCCGGTGCTTCCTCAGAATTTTTAATAATCTTTCTTCTTCATGTTCTGAAAGGTTAGCACTAATAATAATAGGATATATCTTTTTCTCATCAAGATAAGCATACTTCAAAGTGTCAGGCAATTGCTTTAATTCAAACACAGGATCACCTTTAGGTGGAGGAGGACCTCCTAGAGTTTCAATAGGAAAATTGTGTTTTAGGAGAGGTTGTTGTTCAAAGAAAATTTTATCTATTTCATTTCTTTCATGCAAGTGCATATCATTTTCATGGTGTAGCAAATATTGTTCTAGTGGATCAGTAGGAGGAACGGCAATAGAAGCAAGACCAATTATTTCATCCTTACTAGATAATTCTTTATTACGGGGTTGTCTACTAAACTTGGAAAAGTTAAACTCATGAGACACATCACCAAAACTAACACCAACAGTTTGTTTTTCACAATCTATCTTAGCATTAACAGTGTTCAAGAAAGGTCTACCAAAGATAATGGGACAAAAGTCATCTTGTGGGGAACCAAGAACTAGAAAATCAGTAGGATATTTTATTTTCCCACACAAGACTTCAACATCTCTAATAATCCCAAGTGGTGTGATGGTGTCTCTATTAGCAAGTTTAATAGTAACATCAATGTCTTCTATCTCGGTGGGTGCTATATCATACATAATTTCTTGGTATAAGGTAAAAGGAATAGCACTCACACTAGCACCCATATCACATATACCATGATAGCAATGATCTCCTATTTTAACTGAGACAACAGGCATGCCAACTACGGGTCTATGTTTATCTTTTTCATCGTGTTTGGCAATTCTAGCAGCTTCATCACAGAAGTAAATAACATGCCCATCAATAATTTCTACCAAGAGATCTTTAACCATAGCAACACTAGGTTCTTCTTTAATTTGTTCAGAGGGCTTAGGTGCTTTAATATTACTTTTGCGAACCACAGTTGATACCTTAGAATGTTCCTTTATCCTAACAGGGAAAGGTGGTTTTTCAATATAAGCAGTGGACACAACTGGATCAACATTGTAAATGATGGTTTCATTTTTAGCTTTTACCGGTTCTTTAATTTCTTCTTTAATAGGGGGATGATATTTAAACCACTTCTCCTTAGGGAGATCAATATGAGTAGCAAATGATTCACAAAAAGAGGCTACTATCTCAGAGTCAAGTCCATATTTAGTGCTAAACTTGTGAAAAGCATCGGTATTCATAAAAGATTTAACACAATCAAACTTAAGCTTAATACCTGACTCATTACCTTCGGTCGAGTTCCCAATCTTCAGAGTTGCATTTAATTCTTTCTAAGGGATCCCACTTGAATTCAATAGTCTTCTTGATAAAAGAACCAGTACAAGAAGTATCGAGCATGGATCGATCATTATGAGAAAGCCGAGCATAAAAATTCCGAATAATAATTTCTCTCGAGAGATCATGATTGGGGAATGAATATAACATTGACTTAAGCCTCCCCCAATCTAGAGTGATGCTTTATCCTTCACGAGGCCAAAAATTATATATATAATTTCGATCACGATGAACTAGATGCATAGGATAAAACTTTTGGTGGAATTCTAATTTCAATAGATTCCAGTTCCATGATCCAGTATTATCACGTAGCCTATACCATGTCAATGCTTTTCCCTTCAAAGATAAAGGGAAAACCTTCTTCTTAACTTCATCTCCGGGTAAACCTGCAAGCTTAAATAATCCACAAATTTCATCCACATGTATTAGATGCATATCAGGATGTTCAGTTCCGTCTCCTACATAAGGATTAGCTAGCAGTTGTTCTACCATACCCGAAGGAATTTCATAACCAATATTTTCAGTAGGTGCATTAGATTGAGGGGCAACTAATTGTGGTTACGGTCGAGGTGAAGATACCCCGAACAAACCCCTCAAAGGATTGTTTTCCATAGTAGCAAGTGACAATAAATTTCAGCACGTAGTACAAATTTTTCCTTACCGATTTCCACTTACCAAGAGCGCTTCACTCCCCGACAACGGCGCCAGAAAAGATCCTTGATGACCCACAAGTATAGGGGGTCAATCGTAGTCCTTTCGATAAGTAAGAGTGTCGAACCCAACGAGGAGCAGAAGGAAATGACAAGCGGTTTTTAACAAGGTAATTTCTGCAAGCACTGAAATTGTAGGTAATAGGTAGTTTGATAGCAAGATAATTGGTAACGAGCAAGTAATGGTAATGGTAAATAAAGTGCAACAAGGTAGCCCAATACTTTTGTGGCAAAGGACAGGCCAAAACGGTCTCTTATAATAAGCAAGCGTTCTTGAGGGTACACGAGAATTTCATCTAGTCACTTTCATCATGTTGGTTTGATTTGCGTTCGCTACTTTGATAATTTGATATGTGGGTGGACCGGTGCTTGGGTGCCGTTCTTACTTGAACAAACCTCCCACTTATGATTAACCCCCTCGCAAGCATCCGCAACTACAAGAAAAGTATTAAGATAAAATCTAACCATAGCATTAAACATTTGGATCCAAATCAGCCCCTTACGAAATAGCGCATAAACTAGGGTTTAAGCTTCTTTCACTCTAGCAACCCATCATCTAATAACTACTCCATAATGCATTCCCTTAGGCCCAAAGATGGTGAAGTGCCATGTAGTCCACGTTCACATGACACCACTAAGGGAATCACAACATTCATATCATCATAATATCAAACACATATCAACTTCACATGATTACTTGCAACATGACTTCTCCCATGACCTCAAGGACAAAGGTAACTACTCAGAAATGATATTCATGCTCAAGATCAGAGGGGTATTAAATAGCATAATGGATGTGAACATATAATCTTCCACCAAATAAACCATATAGTAATCAACTACAAGATGTAATCAACATTACTAGTCACCCACAGGTACCAATTTGAGGTTCCGGTATAAAGATTGAAAACAAGAGATGAACTAGGGTTTGAGAGGAGATGGTTCTGTTGAAGATGTTGATGAATATTGGCCTCCCAAAGATGAGAGGGTTGTTGGTGATGACGATGACTTCGATTTCCCCCTCCGGGAGGGGAGTTCCCCCGACGGAATCGCTCCGCCGGAGGGCAAAAGTGCTCCTGCCCAAGTTCCGCCTCGAGACGGCAGCATTCCGTCCTAAAATTCCTCTCCTTATTTTTTCTAGGTCAAAAGACCTTAAGTACGAGAAGATGGGCACCGGAGGTGGGCCGGGCTGGTCACAACCTACCAGGGCGCGCCTGGGGGGCCCGGCACTCCCTGGTGTCTTGTGGTCACCAGGTAGCCCCCCTCCGGTAGTTATTTGCTCTAGTATTTTTTTATATATTCCAAAACAATTCTCCGTGAAGTTTGAGCTTATTTGGAGATGTGAAGATTAGGTGACTCTGATATGCTTTTTCAGGTCCAGAATTCCAGCTACCGGCATTCTAACTCTTTGTGTAAACCTTGGATATTATGAGAGAAAATGCTTTAGAATTACTCCATAAAGCATTATTATGCATAAAAAACATTATAAATAACAGTAGGAAATCATGATGCAAAATGGACGTATCAGTGGCATCATGAGCTTGGTCTATGTGTAGATGATATGCACGAGTAGAACACAAAGTGTTTGTGGGCGTTGATGTTCAGATTGCTTACCTCCTTAGTCTTATTTTGATTCGGTGGTATTGTGGGATGAAGCGGCTCTGACCAACCTTACTTGTCCTCGCACAAGAGACCGGTTCCACCGACTGAGATGCAACTTGTTTGCATAAAGGTGGCTGGCGGGTGTCTGTCTCTCCCCCTTTAGTTGAATCGGATTTGACACAGGCGGTCCTTGTAGATGGTTAAAAGGAAACTTGAATATCACCATTGTGGCTTCGCGTAGGTAAGAACGGTTCTTGCTAGTTTCCCATAGCAGCCACGTAAAACTCGCAACAACAAAGTAAATGACGTCTAACTTGTTTTTGCAGGGCATGTTGTGATGTGATATGGCCAAGACGTGATATGATATATGTGATGTATGAGATGATCATGTTTTGTAATAGTTATCATGACTTGCATGTCGATGAGTACGGCAACCGGTAGGAGCCATAGGGTTGTCTTTAATTTTGCGCCTTTTGCTTTAGTTTATCGCTATGAGTTAGCAATAGTTGTAGAAGCAATAGTTGCCGCGACAACCACATGACGACATGATGATGGAGATCATGGTGTCATGCCGGTGACGACGGAGATCATGCCGGTGCTTTGGAGATGGAGTTCAAAAGCACAAGATGATGATGGCCATATCATGTCACTTGTATGCTTTGCGTGTGATGTTTATCCTTTTATGCATCTTATTTTTCTTAGTACGATGGTAGCATTATAAGACGATCCCTCACTAAATTTCAATATAAAATTGTGTTCTCCCCAAAGTATGCACCATTGCGAAAGTTCATCGTTTCAAAGCACCTCGTGATGATCGGGTGTGATAGACTCTTTGTTCGCATACAACGGGTGTAAGCCAGTTTTACACATGCGGAATACTTGGGTTAAACTTGACGAGCCTAGCATGTACAAACATGGCCTTGGAACACAGGAGACCTAAAGGTTGAACATGAGTCATATAGTAGATATGATCAACATGGAGATGTTCACCATTGAAACCACCTCATCTCACGTGATGATCGGACTTGGGGTTGGTGGATTTGGATCATGTCACACTTAGACAACATGAGGGGTGTTGATTTGAGTGGGAGTTCATTAGTAATTTGATTAATTGAACTAATTATCATGAACATAGACTAAAGTTGTCTTTGCAAATTATGTTGTAGATCAATAGCTCGCGCTGTAGCTCCTCTTATTTTGATACGTTCCTAGAGAAAGGCTAAGTTGAAAGATAGTGTAGGCAATTGTGCGGACTGGGTCCGCAATCTGAGGATTGTCCTCACTGCTGCACAACGGCTTATGTCCTTAATGCACCGCTCGGTGTGCC
This sequence comes from Elymus sibiricus, assembly GCA_039707655.1. NCBI lineage: Eukaryota > Viridiplantae > Streptophyta > Magnoliopsida > Poales > Poaceae > Elymus > Elymus sibiricus. Next base: position 192,331,063 of record CM077667.1, on the reverse strand, counting down.
AACCCTCTAGCATCGTCTGTGGATGTTATGAACATTTGGCAGACACGTTCTAATGACTACTCGATAGTTTAGTGCGCCATGCTTTACGATTTAGAATCGGGGCTCCAAAGACGTTTTGAACACCATGGAGCATATGAGATGTTCCAAGAGATGAAATTGGTATTTCAGGATCATGTCCGTGTTGAGAGGTATGAGACCTCTGACAAGTTCTTTGCCTACAAGATGGAGGAGAATAGCTCAGTCAGTGAACATGTGCTCAGAATGTCTGGGTGCTACAATCGCTTGAATCAAGTGGGAGTTAATCTTCCAGATAAGATAGTGCTTGACAGAGTTCTCCAGTCACTGTCACCAAGCTACTAGAGCTTTGTGATGAACTATAACATGCAAGGGATGGAGATGATGATCCTTGAGCTATTCACGGTGCTTAAGGCCGCGGAGGTAGAAATCAAGAAGGATCATCAAGTGTTGATGGTTAACAAGACCACTAGTTTCAAGAAGGGCAAGGGCAATAAGGGAAACTTAAAGAATGGCAAACCAGTTACCGCTCCAGTGAAGAAACCCAAGGTTGGACCCAAACCCGATACTAAGTGCTTCTATTGTAAGGGGAACGGTCACTGGAAGTGGAACTGCCCCAAGTATTTGGTAGATAAGAAGGCTGGTAACGTCAACGAAAGTATATTTGATATACATGTTATTGATGTGTAGCTTACTAGTACTTGTAGTAGCACCTGGGTATTAGATACCGGTTCAGTTGCCAATACTGGTAACTCGAAACAAAAGCTGCGGAATAAATAGCGACTAGCTAAGGGCGAGGTGACGATGTGTGTTGGAAGTGTTTCCAAGGTTGATGTGATCACCATCGCACGCTCCCTCTACCTTCGGGATTAGTGTTGAACCTAAATAAATGTTATTTGGTGTCTACGTTGAGCATGAACATGATTAGATCGTGTTTATTGCAATATGGTTATTTATTTAAGTCAGAGAATAATTGTTGTTCTGTTTACATGAATAATACCTTCTATGGTCATGCACCCAATGTGAATGATTTATTGAATCTCGATCGTAGTGATACACATGCTCATAATATTGATGCCAAAATATACAAAGTTAATAATGATAGTACCACGTACTTGTGGCACTGGCGCTAAAGGTCATATTGGTGTAAAGCGCATGAAGAAACTCCATGCTGACGGACCTTTGGGCTCACTCGATTTCGAATCGCTTGAGACATGCGGACCATGCCTCATGGGCAAGATTACTAAGACCCCGTTTTCCGGTATGATGGAGTGGGCAAGTGACTGACACGTCTCCAACGTATCTATAATTTTTGCTTGTTCCATGCTTTTATATTAACATTCTTGGATGTTTTACAATCATTTTATAGCAACTTTATATCATTTTTTGGTACTAACCAATTAACATAGTGCCAAAGTGCCAATTGCTGTTTTTGCTTGTTTTTTTACTTCGCAGAATATCAGTACCAAACGGAGTCCAATCGCGATGAAACTTTTTGGTGAATTTTTTTGGACCAGAAGAAGCCAGTGGGCCAAAGAAGTAATCATGAGGGAGCCCAGGCCGCCCACAACCCACCAGGGCGCGCTAGGGCCCCGGGCGCGCCCTGATGGGTTGTGGCCGCCTCGGGAACCCCCTCCACCGCCTCTGAGCTCTATAAATACCAAAATATTCTAGAAACCCTAGCGGAGTCGACGAAAAATACATCCAGCCGCCGCAAGTTCCAGAACCGCGAGATCCAATCTAACACCATCACGGAGGGGTTCATCATCCTCATTGGTGCCTCTCCGATGATGCGTGAGTAGTCCACCATAGACCTACGGGTCCGTAGCTAGTAGCCGGATGGATTCCTCTCTCTCTCTTTTGATTCTCAATACAACGGTATCTTGGAGATCTATTTGATGTAAAAATTTTGCGGTGTGTTTGTTGGGATCTGATGAATTTTGAGTTCATGATCAGTTTCTATCCATGAATATTATTTGAGTCTTCTTTGATCTCTTATATGCATGATTACTTATAGCCTCGTATTTCTTCTTCGAATCTTTTTTAAGTAGGATCACAACTATAGAAGGATGGCGTCTCCCACCTCCCACCTCCCACCTCCCACCTCCCTCCTCCCCACCCTACACCATGACGATCCTCACCTTTGATCAAGATGGAGGGACTTCTACATTGGGATTTTTCGCCGGGCTTAGCCTTGGCTAATCAGGTGAGAAGTAGGTTTGGATCTTCAATCAATTTCTCATCTGCTCAAGGCAACAAGGAGTTCTTTCTGGTTGTCTCCTTCTCTTCGGCTTCTTTTCCTCTTTCGGTGGAATCGGTTGGGGTTGCTCTACAATCCTGTCTTGGAGGTTTCAACAATGCTTATAATGTGCTTCGAATCAAGGACCAAACTTTCCGTTTCTCTGTGGCAAACAACAAAGTGGGGCATTTTATCTACGGTCTCAAAGATCGCATTTGGCCTGATTTCGTTTGCCATTTTCATCTTTATAATGGTCGATATTCACGAGCTCCTAGCTATGATTTATGTTGGCATGCGGATGAACACCTATCTGATTTGACTGATCGTTGCACTATGGCTGTAAAGCCTAATTTGGATTTTCGCCTTTAGAATTCTAGTGCGGACAAGGACTCCTTACTGGAACTAAGCAAGTTCAAGATCACCCCAATCAATCATATGAATTTCTCCAACAAAAATGGGGATGAAGCATCTTGTTCGACTGCTGCTACTCCTTCCCGACTTTCTCATCCGAAAATCCAATTTGGGACTTTTTCAAATTCGGTTGGACCGCTGATGGAGCCCCAAGTTCCGCACCTATCATTAATGGAGCATTATTTGGCCTAGGCGGTTTTAGAGGATCAGCAACCAATTGAATACCTTTCTTTGGGCAATTTTAAGTGTGTCATTAAGGATGATTACTGATTATCCTACTCTCCCGCAATGTTTCCTGGCCTCGGCTTTCAAATATGCTCCTAAATGTGAGGCCTGGCCGCCATCTCTCTCGACCCATCATAAGGCGCACCTGGCCCAAGCCCAATACCCGGTCCAAGAAATTGAATACATTGCTGCTAATTGGGCTAATTTATGCCCCAGATGTCTACAATGGGGACATAAAAAGATTGCATGCCACGGTCGGAGGATTTGCATCATTTGTTCCACTCCTGACCATAAGGCCATTAATTGCCCAAGCTTATCGGGTCGTCAATCAACTCCTGATACACATTCGTCAACTGTTGGCAAGTGCATTAACCCCACCGGATTAACCGCAGCTGCTGAATCAATTACTACCAAACGAAAACCCCGACCAATCGTTCGATGTGATTGCTGTGGCTTCTATGGACATTTGGCGAAATCTTGCCTTAGGAAATTCAGAGAGAAGAGATGGAAATGGGTCCCCAGGAAAAATCCTTCCAATTATACCCCTCACGCTTCCTCTTCCACCGCGACCTCCCAATCGTCGCCACCTCTTTGCTATTCCCCTGTCCCGCCTCTGCCACCACCTTCGCTCCAACTCGCCCCCATGGCGAACTACCCATTGAACCCCGTGCCCTTCCTTCCGCCTGGCTTTGCTATCGAGCCAGGACCGGAGGATCGCGTGGTGAGGAGCGGCATGGTGGTTGGACCGTTCGCACCGCTCAACCACGATTTCTTGGCCATTGCAGAGACCAGCCACTTCGTCCCCCTCCATCGACGCGCGGATATCCGCAATACTGTTGAAGGCTTGCTGCATGAACTTCAACTTTTCACCACTGAGGTCAGCGACCATCCTTTCGGTCTTGGGGTTTTTGGTTTTGCGGATTCGTTTATCAGAGATTCTGCGGTGAACACCCCGATAGAGCTTGAAGATGAGGACCTTCTCATCACCTTCATCCCACACAATGTTGCGCTCAATAGGAGAGAAACCACCTTTGGACCGGAACTTTGGTTGATGTTTTTTGGGTTCCCGTATGATTATCAAACATATTACTACATCAACAAATCGCTGGGTGGCTTTGGATCGCTTATTACTTGCTATAACCCCTGGCAAGATCGTCGCTTTGTGCTGCTCCGCGCGCGAGTCATTCATATGCGCCTCATTCCAAAAAGCTTTGTTGTTCATCAACTTGGAGGTGCCCGTGAGTGTTGGACATTCCAAATTACCATCCTGCGTAGTAATGAGTGGAATGCACTTCTGCCTGAAATCCCCCCGGCAGGGGAAGAACACCCACCACCTGATGGAAACCCTCATCCACAGTTTGGACCGGACCTCACAGCGGAGCAACTCTATCAGCAGCAGGTGCACAACTGGCTGGTTCAGAATGGGGCGCCCCAGCACAATGGAGGACCACCTGCAAACAATGAAGAGGCTAACGAGGATGTTCAGGTTGATGCTGCCTGGGGAGCATGGCCGGTTCCGCCCATGCCACCATACCTGGTTAACTTCCAGGCCTGGTTGCAAGCACAAGGACTGACGGTTCAACATGGTGTGGTCCCGGACAACAACATCCTGGATAGTCCCTCTCAAGCCTGGAATGAATCAATCACAGTTTCTGACAATGGCAGCTCAACTGAATCTTTGATGGCTCTGAACTTAACTGAAACTTTTGCGCACAACCCCTCTCTGACCAGTCCTGAGTCTGATAGTCTGAACATTACGGTGGCAATGCACTCACAGGGACTGCAGATTGGTCTCTCAGCTCAAGGGGATGAAATCATGGCACTCCTACTTGCTGACCCAATCCCTCGTCAGCATCTCAATAGTATGTTGTTTGCTGCGCTACGCCCCCTCCTGGCGACAGTTGGACCTTCGAATGGAGGCTTTGGTACGCGCCAAGAGCACCTGCAGGTCTCAGTTCAGATAGCTACAACTGCCACTGGGTTACAGTTCTCATATGCTCCTCCCTTGTCAGCCACATCCTCTGTTTTGATTGAGGACATAGTGGAGGAAGCGCAGGTGAAGTTCTCTCCAGCGGTGGAAATACCTGAATTGCCTGCTCCTGCTATACCAATGCCCGCAAGTACTGGTGGTGGACGCCGTGGGAGAGCTGCAGCTCCGGTAGACATCTCTATGCTGCGTCATAGTACCAGATCCAACCGATATGATGGATTCGTTCCTTCCATGATGGATTCAGAGTTGGCTTAGGGGGCATTCTTACGATTTGGAATAGCTCTATTTTTGAGGGTATGGTGACGATTTCTGAAACGTTTGCACTCGGTATCTCTTTTACTGACAAAGCCTCGGCCCATGCATGGACGCTCTTAAACATATACGGCCCGTGTCGGGGAGAGAATAGACAACGTTTTATTGATTGGCTATTTGAACTTGATATACCCAACTCACAAGATTGGCTTTTCTTAGGGGACTTTAACTTCATACGTTCACCGGATAATTGTAATAAACCAGGAGGTGACAACACTGATATGATAACCTTTAATGATTTCATCAGAGACCAACAGCTCACTGAGATACCTATCAAAGGTCGGCAGTTCACGTGGAGCAACATGCAACAAGACCCCCTCCTCGAACAGTTAGATTGGTTCTTTACCTCTTTGAACTGGACAACTCAATTCCCCAATACCATTGTTAAAGCTTTGGGCTGACCAACCTCTGACCATATACCCAGCAATGTGATCATCGAAACCAAGATACCCAAGAGCAAGTTGTTCAGATTTGAGCCGTACTGGATTGCCCACCCAGGGTTCATGGATGTGGTAAGACAAGCATGGGACCGCCCCATTAAGCATGGTAAGGACAAGAATGCAGCTTCCACTCTATGCCAGAAGCTGAAAATGGTTAGACAAGACCTCTCTAGATGGAGCAAAAACATCTCTCGACTCTCTATTGCTATACAGAATACAAACAGAGAAATTCTGAAAATGGATACACTGGAGGAAAAACGATCCCTAACACTACCCGAAGCCAATTACAGGAAAATACTGAATGCCCACTTGCTCCGATTACTGCAACATCAGAAACAATATTGGAAAAAACGCTGCACTATTCGTTGGATACGCTTCGGGGATGAAAACACCAAATTCTTCCAGTCAGTTGCCACTGAACGTTACAGAAAGAATTGCATTGCCACTCTCCGAGCTGAGGATGGATCTGTGATTGATGATCATGCAGGTAAAGAGTCACGCATCTTCTCTATGTTCAGGCAGAGATTGGGGAGCGTGGCTGCTCATGATATGCGTTTTGATCTTAATAAGCTAATACAACCCAATCAGCAACTGGATGTTCTTACTGTGCCTTTCACTCAAAAAGAAATTGACGATGTGGTCCAAGAAATGCCTGCTGATAGGGCTTCGGGACCGGACGGATTTAGTGGCGCATTCCTCAAAGCCTGCTGGCCAATCATCAGAAACGAGTTCTACCAGCTCTGCTATGAATTCCACGAAGGAAAACTAAACCTTGAGAGCCTGAACTATGGTTTTATTACCCTTATCCCCAAGACAGGGTCGCCTGAAACCATCAACGACTCTAGACCAATCACACCACTGAATTCCTGCCTCAAGCTAATCACCAAACTTCTTGCAAATTGGCTTCAAAAAGTGATCCTGAACATAGTGCATAAAAACCAATATGGATTCTTAAAAACCCGATCCATCCAAGACTGCGTTGCTTGGGCCTTCGAATTCATCCATCAATGTCAGAGCTCCAAGAGGGAAATTATTTTGCTCAAATTAGACTTTGCGAAAGCATTCGATACCATCGACCACACTGCCATGCTCAGGATTATGAAACACATGGGGTTCAATGACAAATGGCTAGGATGGATCAAGTCTATATTTGACTCAGGCAAATCCTCGGTACTTTTGAACGGAGTCCTGGGAAGACAATTTCACTGCAAATGCGGAGTTCGACAGGGGGATCCCCTCTCACCACTAATTTTTGTACTAGCTGCGGACCTCTTACAATCTGCCATCAACGATGCATGCATGCGGGGACTGATCGACCATCCGATTCCGCCGAGGAGTAAGAAAGACTACCCAGTGATCCAATATGCGGATGACACGATCATTGTGATGCCTGCCTGCCGGATCCAGGCTCTAAATATGAAAGCCATTCTAGAGGACTATGCAACGTCGATAGGACTGAAACTAAACTTCCAAAAATCCACCCTGGTTCCCATCAACACTCCACCTGGTAAATCTGCTGAACTTGCCGAAGTGTTTGGCTGCAAGATTGCAGGGAAGCCGTTTACCTATCTAGGGCTACCCCTAGGCACTACCAGGCCGTCGGTTCAGGATCTGATGCCTCTAGTTTGTAAGACTGAAAGAAGCATCATTGCCATCTATCCACCATGTCGTATGTTGGGAAACTATCTCTACTGAATTCAATGGTAACCTCCCTGGCAATATATGCAATGTGCTCCATCAAGATCAACCCAAGAATCCTAGAGCAGTTGGATAAAATTAGAAGACGTTGCTTGTGGAACAAAAAGACAGAGAATGGTGATAAATGTAACTCCTTGGCTGCCTGGGATCTAGTTTGTCAACCCAAGAAGAACGGAGGGCTTGGGGTTCTAAACCTTCGAGTGCAGAATGAAGCACTGCTACTGAAATTCTTGCATAAGTTCTACAATAGACTGGACATACCATGGGTGACGCTCATCTGGGAGACATACGACGAGGACTGCATACCGCATGCTACTGACCCATGTGGACCGCACTGGTGTAAAGATGTGTTTCAGCTCAGTCCAGAGTACCGTGGGGTCACGAAAATCAAGGTGGGCTCTGGAACAACAACACTATTTTGGAAAGATGTATGGCTGGAAGAGATTACCGGTGAGAAATACCCCAGAGCGTACTCGTATGCACGAAATGAGGATGTCTCGGTTCATGACTTTCTTCTAACAAACAATCTCGCTGAGGTGTTTCACCTTCCGTTGTCGGCCCAAGCGCACGAGGAGGTAAGGCAAATGCAGATTGACTTGACGGATCATGCGATATATGATGGGACACCTGATAAGTGGATGTATATATGGGGTGCAACTGACTTCAGATCCAAAGATTTTTATGCTTTCTATCATAGAGAGATAAGATCTCATGATGCCTTCAAGTGGCTGTGGAAGGCTAATTGCATCCCCAGGATTAAGATTTTTGGATGGATCTTACTGTCTGATAGGCTAAATACCAGGAATATGTTGAAAATAAGACACTATAACATTGGAGATAATCTGGATTGCCTGCTATGTGGTCTGCATCTAGAAGAAACGGTTGAACATCTCTTCTTCCACTGCTCGTTTGCCACCCCATGTTGGTCATATGTGGGTATCGGATGGAGTACGCACAGTCATCGGCTCCACCTCCTGGAGCAATCGAGGGAACGCTGGACCAGGCCCATGTTCATGGATGTTTTTTTGGTAGCGGCCCGGAGTCTCTGGAAAGAACGTAACAATAATCATTTCAGAGGCATCGCCCCCTCGTTCGAGACCTGGAGGAAGAGATTCGTCCAAGACCTTTCAGACACGATTTATAGGACTACTGAGAAGAAGGGGCAGTGTATCACTGATTTCCTCAACACTCTCCCCCCAACCACAAACACCACCCTTTTGGATAGTCTGAGTTTGTAGAGTTTTCTCGTGTGATCTGATTTCTGTCAAATAGTGAAGAGAGTGTGATTGTATGATTGTAATGACCATGTAATTTGTACTCTCTTTGATATAGTAATATATATGCAGTAGGGACCTCCCCTACTGTCTCACCTTCAAAAAAACTAGATCGATTTTTCTTGCGATGGGATGAGGTGCTTTGTGATGGGTTCGATCTTGCGGTGTCCTCTCCCAGTGACAGAAGGGGCAGCGAGGCACGCATGTATCGTTGCTATTATGGATAACAAGATGGGGTCTATTCCTACATGAATAGATCTTGTCTACATCATGTCACCGTTCTTATTGCATTACTCCGTTTTTCCATGAACTTAATACACTAGATGCATGCTGGATAGTTTTCGCTGTGTGGAGTAGTAGTAGAAGATGCAGAATCGTTTCGGTCTACTAATCTTGGACGTGATGCCTATGTAATGATCATCACCTTGGATATTGTCATGATTATTTGATCTTCTATCAATTGCCCAACAGTAATTTTTTCACCCACCGTGTGCTATATTCATGAGAGAAGCCACTAGTGAATCCTACGGCCCCCGGGTTTACTTTTCCAACATATTGCTTTCCGATCTATCTTTTTGCCGCTTTTGTTTTCAGATCTATTATTCCAAAAAACCAAAAATACCTTGCTGCACTTTTTATTTGCCTCTTTTATTTTGTGTTCTTGCGAGATCTATCTATCCAAACTATCATTACCTAATCAATCTTTTTACTGTAGAGAGATTGACAACCTCTCTTTCGCATCGGGTTGCAAGTATTTGTTCTTTGTGTGCAGGTGTTGTTTACATAGTGTTGGTGATCCTCCTACTGGTTCAATACCTTGGTTTCATAACTGAGGGAAATACTTACCGTCGCTGTGCTGCATCATCCCTTCCTCTTTTGGGAAATACCGACGCAGTCTCAAGCCACGTCAAAGGAATTTCTGGCGCCGTTGCTGGGGAGGAAGCGGTCTCTTCTATGTGCCAATCTCTGGCGCCGAGGAGACACCATCAACATCTATCAGGTTCCTAATCACAAATCTTATCTCCTTGCAATTACATTACTTGCCATTTGCCTCTCGTTTTCCTCTCTCCTACTTCACCAAATTTGCCGTTTTATTCGCCCTCTTTTTCGTTTGCCTTTTTCTCGTCAGATATCTTGTTTGCTTGTCATCATGAGTGGTTTTGGTATGGCAGAAATAGATGATGGCAGGACTCCTAACTGGTAATCTGGATGCTAAAACTTTTGTTTTGGGGCAAGGGAATGTTATAGGAAAAGAAACTATTAAAGAATTTTTCAATTGCGTTGGAAATTTGACTCTCGATGATACCCCTATACTGAAGAGAACTAAAACCTATGCGGAAGCTATTTCAGCACTAGTTTTGAAACATGAAAATAGGTTTATTCATACCCATCCTACCTTGCAAAGATTGTTTTATGAGCTACCCATTATAAAGGATCCCAAAGCTAAGAAGTTAGCCACCCTTGTTCTTATGAATGAATTTGATCACATAGTACGAGAAGCTAGGAATTTGTTTTTTATTTCTTTGGTATGAGCCGTGAAAAACTAGTAATAGGAGAGATCCTTTACAATAGTGATTACATGTTGAGACATCTACTTGGAAATAACCAAATTTTTGATGAGAACCTCAAAAAGGAAGTCCCCGTTTTAGATATGATCCAACAAGTTTTCAATGATGTTAATCAACAATATTCTTGGATTGTGGCCGGGAATCAAAGAGGGTACGTAGATGGGCAACTTGATAGTGCTAAGATCTCTATGGATGATGTGTTTCAAGTTTTATTTGCAAAACCTCTTGATAAAAATATTTCTACGAAAACTAAAGATGACAATACTTGAGTCTATGCATTATGCCTAGCTAGGGGCGTAAAACGATAGCGCTTGTTGGGAGGCAACCCAATGAATAAATTTATTTTCCTCTTTTTATTTCTGTTTTTGAGTGTTGACACAATTATGCCTCTGTTATGATTGTTTTTAATGTTTTATTTAGTGTTTGTGCCAAGTAAAGCCTTTAGGATGATTCATAAGATGAGTAGAAACAATGCTGAATCTGAAACAGAAACTTTGCCTCCAGTGTGTGAATTTTCATTTTTCACTGGAGCGTGATAATGAGCTGAAATTTTAACACAGCATTTCTAAAGAAATTCTTTACGTTTTCCTAATTTTTAAGAATTTTTAGAGTTACATAAGTATGTTTAGATTATAGATTACTACAGACTTTTCTGTTTTTGACAGATTCTGTTTTCGTTGCATTGTGTGCTTATTTTGATGAATCAATGGTTTGTATTGGAGGGTATAAAGCGATGGTAAAGTTAGAATATAGTAGATATAATGCAATAATAAAATATGAATGGGTTTGCGATAGTACTTAGAGTGGTAATTTGCTTTATTATACTAACGGATCTCACGAAGGTTTTCTTGAGTTTTGTGTGATTGAAGTTTTCAAGTTTTGGGTGAGATCACGATGGATGAAGGAATAAGGAGTGAAAAGAGCCTAAGCTTGGGGATTCTATGGCACCCCAAGATAATATCCAAAGAGAAACAAGAGACTAAGATTGGGGATGCCCCGAGTGGCATCCCCTCTTTCTTCTAACGACCATCGGTATTTTACTTGGAGCTATATTTTTATTCGTCACATATCATGAGTTTTGCTTGCAGCGTCTTGTATTATATGAGTCTTTGCTTGATTTTCTTTTTATTTTGTCACAAGTATCCTTGCTGGACACACCTATTTGAGAGAGAGCCAAAATTATGCTATGATTTGTTAGAATTGCTCTATATGCTTCACTTAAATATTTTGAGCTATGGAATTACTTTAGTGCTTCACTTATATCTTTTTGAGCACGGTGTGCTTGGAATTTTTTGTAGAAACACTCTCATGCTTTACTTAGATTAATTTGAGAGTTTGTAAATTTTTAAGAAATCCTCTCATGCTTCACTTATATTATTTTGAGAGATGAAAGCTTTATGCTCATGTTCTTCACTTAAATTTGTTTGAGCTTGTCAAAAGCAATGGCAATATATGAAACTAGTCCCAAAGTCATAGATATCCAAGGAGGATATAATAAAAACTTTCATGAAGATCCTTGGACAAGTTAAACTTTATTCCTTGTAATAGTTTTACGACATGATGATAGTGATATGTGAGTCATGTTAGTGAGTAATTATGCTTTAGTAAGAATATTGGTGTTAAGGTTTGTGATTCCCTATGCAAGCACGAAAGTAAATAGTTTTACAATGAAATTACATCCTACTTATGGTGCATTATTCAGTGTTAGTTATGCTCAATGCTCGTTTATGTGAATTTTCGTTTCTTGGTTGGTTGCTTCTCAATCTATTTGCTAGCCTCCACTTGTACTAAGTAGAAATACTACTTTTGCATCCAAAATCCTTAAACCCAGTTTTGCCTTATGAGTCCACCATACCTACCTATATGCGGTATTTCCATGCCGTTCTAAGCAAATTTGTATGTGCCATCTCTAAGTTTCAAAATAAATTTCCTTTTTGCGTGCTCGTATCGCGCATGAAACGGTAGGGGGTATCCAATATTTTTCCATGCTAGATGTGTTATTCTCAAGATGAGTGTTTATTCACTTGTCATTGCATGAGAGTACATTTGTAATAGGGATGCCCAGTCCTAAAATGAAAAAGAAAATTTACTTTTTGTTGTCAAATAATAAATTCCTTGGAAAGTGTTGGTATGGAAGGCAACCGTGGATACGGCCAGCCATGGATTGTGAAAGAATGGTGAAAAAAGGAATAAACTTTACTTTATGTTTGGGAACCGCCTATGATATATCTAGCATGGAAAGTATTGTGAAATACTTTGTCGTTTTCGTTGACACGAAAGGCATGCCACTCAAAACATTTTTCTCTCTCAATTTAAACTTAGAGCTCTGGCACCTCTACAAATCCCTACTTCCCTTAGGCGAAGGGCCTATCTATTTACTTTATGCAACTTTTTTTTATTTGAGTCTCCATCTTCTCTTATAAATCACCAACTAGGGGGCACTATGATCATACTTGAGCATTGGGTGTAGCTAATATATGAGTGTGTTTCATGAATGGATCAATGGTTGAGCATGATGGGCTAGGGATAACTTTCTTTAGTGTTGATATTTTGAAAGACATGGTTGCTTGTTGGCATGCTTGAGTATTAAAGTCTTTATGTCAAAAGTAGACTATTGCTTTGAACGATCTAAAAGTACAAATGTCCATGCTACAAAATAAGAATATGTGATGAACATGGTAGGCAACATTCCACATCAAAAATTCTGTTTTTATCATTTACCTACTCGAGGACGAGTAGGAATTATGCTTGGGGATGCTGATACATCTCCAACATATCTATAATTTTTGCTTGTTCCATGCTGTTATATTATCATTCTTGGATATTTTACAATCATTTTATAGCAACTTTATATTATTTTTTGGGACTAACCTATTGACATAGTGCCAAAGTGCCAGTTGTTGTTTTTGCTTGTTTTTTACTTCGTAGAATATCAGTACCAAACGGAGTCCAATCGCGACGAATTTTTTTGGAGAATTGTTTTGGACCAGAAGAAGGCCAGTGGGCCAAAGAAGTAATCAGGAGGGAGCCCAGGCCGCCCACAACCCACCAGGGCGCGCCAGGGGCCCCGGGCGCGCCCTGATGGGTTGTGGCCGCCTCGGGAACCCCCTCCACCGCCTCTAAGCTCTATAAATACCCAAATATTCCAGAAACCCTAGAGGAGTCGACGAAAAATACATCCAGCCGCCGCAAGTTCCAGAACCCTGAGATCCAATCTAACACCATCACGGAGGGGTTCATCATCCTCATTGGTGCCTCTACGATGATGCGTGAGTAGTCCACCATAGACCTATGGGTCCATAGGCAGTAGCTAGATGGCTTCCTCTCTCTCTTTTGATTATCAATACAATGGTCTCTTGGAGATCTATTTGATGTAAACTTTTTGCGGTGTGTTTGTTGGGATCCGATGAATTTTGAGTTCATGATCACTTTCTATCCATGAATATTATTTGAGTCTTCTTTGATCTTTTATATGCATGATTACTTATAGCCTCGTATTTCTTCTTCGAATCTTTGGTTTAGTTTGGCCAACTAGATCAATTTTTCTTGCCATGGGAAGAGGTGCTTTGTGATGGGTTCGATCTTGCGGTGTCCTCTCCGAGTGACAGAAGGGGCAGCGAGGCACGCATGTATCATTGCTATTAAGGATAAAAAGTTGGGGTCTATTCCTACATGAATAGATCTTGTCTACATCATGTCACCGTTCTTATTACATTACTTCGTTTTCCATGAACTTAATACACTAGATGCATGCTGGATAGCGGTCGATGTGTGGAGTAATAGTAGTAGATGCAGAATCGTTTCGGTCTACTAATCTTGGACGTGATGCCTATCTAATGATCATCGCCATGGATATTGTCATGATTATTTGATCTTCTATCAATTGCCCAACAGTAATTTGTTCACCCACCGTGTGCTATACTCATGAGAGAAGCCACTAGTGAATCCTACGGCCCCCGGGCCTACTTTTCCAACATATTGCTTTCCGATCTATCTTTTTGCCGCTTTTGTTTTCAGATCTATTGTTCCAGAAAAACCAAAAATACCTTGCTGCACTTTTTCTTTGCCTATTTTATTTTGTGTTCTTGCGAGATCTATCTATCCAATCTATCATTACCTAATCTATCTTTTTACCATAGAGAGATTGACAACCTCTCTTTCGCGTCGGGTTGCAAGTATTTGTTCTTTGTGTGCAGGTGCTGTTTACATAGTGTTGGTGATCCTCCTACTGGTTCGATACCTTGGTTTCATAACTGAGGGAAATACTTACCGTCGATGTGCTGCATCATCCCTTCCTCTTTGGGGAAATACCGACGCAGTCTCGAGCCACGTCAGTGACTTATTGGAAATAATACATGCTGATGTATGCGGTCCAATGAGTGTTGAAGTGTGCGTTGGATATCGTTATTTTCTTACCTTCACGGATGACTTGAGTAGATATTGGGATGTTTACTTAATTAAACACAAGTCTCAAATGTTTGAAGAGTTAAAACAATTTCAGAGTGAAGTTGAAAATCAACGTAACAAGAAGATAAAATATCTACGATGTGATCATGGTGGTGAATATCCGAGTTACGAGTTTGGTATGCATTTAAGACAATATGGAATTGTTTCACACTCATGCCACCTGGAAAACCACAACGTAATCGCGTGTCCGAACGTCGTAATCGTACTCTATTGGATATGGTGCGATCTATGATGTCTCTTACTGATTTGCCACTATCGTTTTGGGGTTATGCATTAGAGAGAAATGCATTCACTTTAAATAGGGCACCATCTAAATCCATTGAGATGACACCGTAAGAATTATGGTTTGGCAAGAAACCTAAGTTGTCATTTCCTAAAGTTTGGGGCTGTGACGCTTATGTCAAGAGGCTTTAGCCTCTTAAGCTCGAACCCAAAGCGGAGAAGTGCGTCTTCATAGGATACCCTAAGGAAACAATTGGGTATACCTTCTATCATAGATTTGAAGGCAAGTCTTGTTGTCAAGAATGGATCCTTTCTAGAGAAGGAGTTTCTCTCGGAAGAAGTGAGTGGGAGGAAGGTAGAACTTGATGAGGTTATCGAACCTTCACTTCAATTGGAGAGTGATACTTGTGATCAGCGTTGGGTTTTCCGTGAAGAGGAATGGGTTATTGCAGCACAAAGTGGGTAAGTATTTCCCTCAGTTATGAAACCAAGGTTTATCGAACCAATGGGAATATGAATGCTCAACCGTCTTCAGCGGTTGCACACAAAAGAACAAACAACTTACACCCAACGCGGGCAAGAGGGTTGTCAATCCCCTTGATTTCGTTATTAGCAAGCAAATGAGTTGTGTAGATAATTGTAAATTACAAAATAAAATAAAAAGTAAATAAAGGCAGCAAGATAATAGTAGTGTTTGTAAATTTATAAGTGAATAGACCCGGGGGCCATAGTTTTCCCTAGAGGCATCTCTCAAGCAGGGAACATACAGTGGGTAACAAATTACTGTTGAGCAATTGATAGAAAAGCAGATAGTTATGCGATTTTCATGGCAATGATCATGTGTATATAGGCATCACGTCCATAAACAAACAGGCCGACTCCTGCCTGCGCCTATTACTATTACTCCACTCATCGATCGCTATCCAACATGCATCTAGAGTATTAAGTAAAACAGAGTAATGCATGGAGAACGATGACATGATGTAGACAAATAAACTCAAGCAATATGAATAAACCCCATCGTGTTATCCTTAGTAGCAACAACACAAAGACGCATCTTGTCCCCTACTTTGACACTCGGATATAGAAACTCGTCAGGTTGAACCTACCACAATGCACCACTCCCACTGAAGATAGATCAATCTACTTGGCCAAATCACATCACTAAATCGGAGAGCATTACAAAGCTATAATTATCATAAAAATAAGAATCTTAATATTCAGAGGTGACTCAAATACTTTTCATGAATAATCTGAACATACATACACAATTCATCGGATCCCAACAAACACACCGCACAATAGGATTACATCGGATAGATCAAAGCGAAGATGCGATGATCATTGTATTGAAGATCAAGAGATAGAGAGATTGCCATCTAGGTACTAGCTATGGACCTGTAGGTCCGCGGTGAACTACTCACACATCATCATGAGGGCACCAAGGTTGATGAAGAGGCCCTCCGTGATCGATCCCCTGCCGGAAGATGATACGTCTCCAACGTATCTATAATTTTTGATTGTTCCATGCTGTTATATTATCATTCTTGGATGTTTTATAATCATTTTATAGCAACTTTATATCATTTTTTGGGACTAACCTATTGACATAGTGCCCAGTGCCAGTTGCTGTTTTTTGCTTGTTTTTTACTTCGCGGAATATCAATACCAAACGGAGTCTTTAGGTGCACTGATACAGGGGTACCTAGTGCCCCTAACTCATGCACAGGCGGTAGTAGCTGAGCCCTTCAACGTTCATTCAATCCCAGCGAATGATCAAGACCAGACTCCAACAAGCCCGACGCGGCAGCACAAGCCTGGGCTGCGGCATGCCAAGCACGTCCCCGGTACCTGCCGGGGACAAAGACATGCGCGCCCTTCCGAAGACCCGGCAAGCCATTTCCCGGCAGGCGCGAGCTAACCGGCTACCGCTCCACCGCATCGCTACGTCAGTCACTTATCGATGCGGTGTGAAGCCCTCAAGTGGCTAATCAGCTCTCGCTAAGCACGTGGCGGCGCACCAGAAGACAAGTTACGCCCAGTTGACACCTGCCCTGCAGCGTGTCAAGACCATAAGCAACGACCGGCCAAGCGGTGGCAAGAGCTTGCCGGGGATGCACCCCCGAGCGCCACCTAGGTTGGTAATCATGGTATTTTGTCCTAAATGCCAGAGTTAGGTATGATAGCTCTGCTAAGCTATCTAATCAATAGATAATGACTGTTTTGCCATTGTGGTAACCCCTTGCACTATAAAAGGAGGCCCAAGGCAACCTAGCTCAGGATTCCATCCCCGAACATTCCTACTCATCTAGTGGCTCTTTCCCCAAGGGCAACCCTTGCCGGGATAGAGCGCGAGGCACCACTTGTGTTCTTCCAATCAAATCCACCAAAAGCAGGAGTAGGGTTTTACGCTTAGCTGCAGCCCGAACCTGGGTAAAATGCTCGTGTCCTGATCGTCACGCCGTCTCACGATCTCCGCTCTTCATGCAATGTGACCCCCTTGCTGAACCACAAGGGGCCTCCGGCCCCATAGGTGATCGTGAGCATCCGTGCCCCGACAGAGTCCAATTGCCACGAAACTTTTTGGAGATTTTTTTGGACCAGAAGACAACTTGGGAGCCAAGGAACCACCTTGGGAGAGGCCCGTCGGGCCCACGATACACCAGGACGCGCCAGAGGCCCCCGGCGCGTCCTGATGTATCGTGGGACCCACTGAGGTCTTTTCCACCGCCTCTCAGTTCTATAAATCCTCAGAAATTCCAGAAACCCTAGAGGAGTCGACAAAACACAATTCCAGCTGCCGCAAGTTCTAGAACCACGAGATCCAATCTAACACCATCACGGTGGGGTTCATCATCCTCATTGGTGCCTCTCTGATGATGCGTGAGTAGTCCACCATAGACCTACGGGTCAGTAGGTTGTAGCTAGATGGCTTTCTCTCTCTCTTTTGATTCTCAATACAATGGTCTCTTGGAGATCTATTTGATGTGATGCCTTTTTGCGGTGTGTTTGTTGGGATCTGATGAAGTTTGAGTTCATGATCAGTTTCTATCCATGAATATTATTTGATTCTTCTTTGATCTCTTATATCCATGATTATTTATAGCC
The DNA here is from genome assembly GCA_039707655.1 of Elymus sibiricus. NCBI lineage: Eukaryota > Viridiplantae > Streptophyta > Magnoliopsida > Poales > Poaceae > Elymus > Elymus sibiricus. The sequence goes on along the minus strand of CM077667.1, from coordinate 192,313,094 downwards.
TCATAAAATGCTCGTGTCCTGATCGTCACGCCGTCTCACGCTCTCCGCTCTTCGTGCAATGTGACCCCCCTTGCCGAACCACAAGGGGCCTCTGGCCCCATAGGTGATCGTGAGCATCCGTGCCCCGACATCTTTGGCGCGCCAAGTAGGGGGCGTGCATCATTTGCGCGAACCGGAGTTCGTGAACGGAGAATCAATCTTCATCGTCATCTTCTTAACCAATGACTCCCAAGAAGAAATCCGATGCAGCCACGCATCCTTCCACTTCGAAAGCTCCCTCACACGCGGCCGCCGGCGCCGTCGACGCCGCGACGACTACGGGTGAGGCGGGCGCCGTGGACGACGCGGCCGGTGCAGGCGGCGCCCTCGTCCAGTCCTTCATGGTCGGAGATGGAGCAGGTGGCGCCGGAGGGGAGCGACTACAACAACAACTTGGCGAGCCCGGACTCGACGCCACGGGTGAGGGGAACAACCGTTCATCACCTCCCCATCGCACGGACGGCCACGGCCGCCTCGGCGACGCCCGGTCCGGTGCGAGCCGTGGCCCTCCGGCCACACCCGCTGCCGACAAGATTGCCAGGCGCGCACCTCATGCGGAAAGAGACAAAGCGCTGAGCGGAGCCGCAGCCCTGCAGGACAGCCCCCCTGCACGCCAGACAGCCCGAGCGAGTGGCGCATGGCATCAAGAACGCGGCAGCACTTCTCTTGGTCCTACCAGGAGTCAAGCAACGTCACTGTCCGCCTCTTTCGCCTTGCCGGGCACCGCAGAGGAAGCCATGGCGCGAGTCCAGATGCTGCTCAACTTCATGCCAGTGGCTGATAAGATGGATGAATGGAGAGCCACCATTCAGAGTCTGGTTTCCTTCGTCGAAGCCAACAAGCCCCAGCATGCAGAGCCATCGCGACGTACGCGAACAGCAGCAGCAGCCCGGGGCGACGAGCGCGTCGAAGGGGCCACCCCAACGGTGCAATCCCCTCCGCGATAACAGGCTCAGAGGCAGCCGCAGCAAGCTTCGCATGCTGATGAGCATGACGAGGCATCCATAGTCTCGTCTGGCCAGCGGGACCACCGGGATCAACAGCGCGTCCTTGAAGACCGGCGGAAAGAAGATGCGCGCATCACCATCGAGCGATGTCGGGAAGCCCACCGTCAATCCGACAGGCGCAGCGGTCCAGACATTGGTGACCCCGCGCCCAGTGCTGGCGGGTACCTTCCCTATGAGGTTGGTTGCCCTGCCTTCACTAGCGAGCTGCGACGGGTCCGCCGGCCGTCGGCCCGAGCCTTCAAACCTGAGCTGCTTGAGAAATACGAAGGAAAACAGAACCCGGCAGAGTTCTTGGGCATATACACGATAGCTGTTCAAGCTGCCGTAGGAAGAGATGAAAAGGTGCTCGCCAACTATTTCCCTTTGGCACTTAAGCCAAACGTGAGATCACGGCTGATGCATCTGCCGGAAAATTCAATTTCGTCTTGGGCTGATCTATGCAACGAGTTCGTTGGCGCCTTCACCGGTGGTCATCAAGAACCAGGCCAGCCCAGTGATCTTCAAGTCCTCCCACAAAAGGAGGGAGAAACCCTAAGGAAGTACATCCATAGATTGAGCCGAGTGCACCGCAACATCCCAGAGATCAATCCCGCAGCGGTGATTGCCGCGTTCCATTCGAACGTGCGCACCAGGAGGATGCGAGCCAAGATGAATGTCAAGCTCCCCAAGACTGTCAATGAGCTTTACACCTTGGCGGATAAATGTGCTCGAGCTAAAGAAGGAAGGCGACTTCCCGGGGAGGAGGCGGGCATCGAAGTGGACTCCGATGACGAAGACGACGCCCCCGACCCGAAGGGAAGAAGCAGGAAGCGCAATAACAAGCATAAGGGAAAGACAGTATTGGCTGTCGAGAGCTCCGGACACCTCAGTGCAAGCAAAAAGGCGAAAGCCGAAACCCCCGGCAAGGGAGCTGCCTCATGCACTGATTGCCGGGAGGCTGCTGCCGCTGAGAAGACCGGGAAGTCCGACGGGCCATACTGCAAAATTCACCGTACCAAGGGCCATGATCTCCAAGAATGCCGGCAAGTCGAGCAACTTGTTGAGAAGCAGAGGGCCGAATAGGAGAAGCGCGACAAGGGAAAAGGCCAAGACGGCGCTGCCGGGAAAGGCCGTGGCGGCAGAGGAGGTCGCCGCAGCAAAAGAAAAAACCCGCCAGAGGCCGAGAGAAGGAAACAGACAATATGAGTGAGGATGAGGATGATGATGAGGATTCCAGCGACAGGGAGTTTCAGAAAGCAACTGAGGCCATGTGCGTTGACGGGGGTGCATCCTTGCATTCCTCTCACTGCCAGCTCAAGCAGTGGGCACGCGAGGTCAATGTTGTGGAACCAACTGCAGAATCTAAGAAGCCACTCAAATGGTCCCGCACGCCTATCATCTTCGACGAAGAGGATCATCCTGACCATACCACTACGGTTGGATGCTTGCCATTGTTGGTTTCTCCGACAATCCGCAACCTCAAGGTGTCCAAGATGTTAGTTGACGGCGGGACAGGATTGGACTTAATCTCCCCTAGAGTGGTTGAGAAACTGCAAATCCTTGATGAAGAGCTCGAAGCCATGGGTACATTCCAAGGAATCAACCCTGGTAGGAGCCGGCCCAAGGGAAAGATCACTCTGCCTGTGACGTTCGGTGAGGAACTGAACTTCCGGACAGAGAGGATAGTGTTTGACGTCACCGAGATCCCGCTGCCCTACAACGGAATCCCACTATGCCTACAATACCTTGAAGATGCCAGGGCCCATTGGGGTTATTTCCATCCCATCCGATAAGAAGAACGCAACTATTTGCGTAGACCAGATGTATCGTGACGCGGTAGCAACTGAAGCCGTAGAAATCCCAGCTCCCGCCAAGAACACAGAAAAATTGAAGAAAGCTAGCAGGAACACCGGCAAGGACTCCGGGAAGCGCGCCTCTTCGGAGTGCGCCGCACCCGACGATGACCTACCGGGGAGTTCCACTAGCAAGAAGACCAGGGTCACCTATCCTTTAACGAAGAAAATCCCGGCAAGGTTGGACGGCACTGGTGGTATGTTCACCATCAGTGCTACCCTTACTGACAAATAGGAAAGCGCGCTCGTTACCTTCCTGTGGGAGAATGTCGATGTGTTTGCCTAGCAACCATCTGACATCCCCAGCGTTCCCAGGGAGGTAATTGAGCACCACCTTGCTGTCTGTCCTCATGCCCGGCCCGTCAAGCAAAAGGTTAGGAAGCAAGCCCTGGAGCGGCAGCATTTCATTGCCGAGGAAATCAAGAAGCTTGAAGCAGCTGGTTTGGTCGGAGGAGTACTGCATCCAACTTGGCTGGCAAACCCGGTGGTGGTACGTAAGGCAAATGGGAAATGGATGCTTTGCATAGACTTCACTGCCTTGAACAAAGCTTGCCCAAAGGACCCTTTCCCCTTGCCGCGCATGGATCAGATTGTTGATTCCACCTCTGGATGTGACTTGCTCTCATTTCTGGATGCCTACTCCGGATACCACCAGATATTCATGTCTAAAGAAGACGAAGAGAAGACCGCATTCATAACTCCCTGTGGCACGTACTGTTTCGTGTGTATGCCCTTCGGGTTAAAGAGTGCTGGTTCAACCTTCGCCAGAGTAGTTCAGATTGGTTTTGGACCTCAGCTGCACAGAAATGTGGAAGCCTACATGGATGACATCATGGTCAAGACCAAGGATGAAGCCACTCTCATACAAGATCTGGAAGAAACTTTTGCGAACTTGCGCAAGATCAACCTGAAGCTCAACCCTGAGAAGTGTGTGTTCGGTGTCCCATCCGGCAAGCAACTTGGGTTCGTTGTATCTCAGCGAGGAATAGAAGCCAATCCCGACAAGATCAAAGCGATTGAACAGATACAGGCACCCAAGACTATCAAGGATATCAGATGCCTGACCAGATGTGTTGCCGCGTTGAGTAGGTTCATCTCCAAATCCGCCGAGCGCGCCTTGCCGTTCTTCAAGATCTTGAAGAAGGCTGGCCCGATGAGGTGGACCCCGGAGGCAGAGGCAGCGCTGCAAGATCTGAAGAGTTACCTATCCTTTGCTCCCACCTTGGTCGCTCCTAAACTGCAAGAGCCGTTGCTGCTATACTTGGTAGCGACGAACCAAGTGGTTAGTGCAGCGCTGGTGGCGCAGAGGGAGATGGATGGAGATTCAGCAGCTACGGCTGATGCTACCGCGAATGAGAAAGAAACATCCGCGGCAGGACCCGATGCAGAGCAAGGGAGACCTTAGCAAATGATCGGCGACGGGTCCAAGGAGGTGGCAAGGAAGAAAATGGTGCAGCGGCCCGTGTACTTTGTCAGCTCCCTGCTGCAGGGAGCTAGGTCAAGGTACTCTGGGGTACAAAAGCTTATCTTCGGTCTCATCATGGCCTCGAGGAAGCTGCGCCACTACTTCCAAGCCCATGAGATAACAGTTGTCACCCGTTTCCCGTTGCAATGCATATTGAGGAACCCCGAAGCCACTGGCAGGATAGTTGAGTGGGCATTAGAATTGTCAAGTTTCGGATTGAAGTATGAGAGCACCTCCACCATCTAGAGCAGGGCGTTGGCAGAGTTTATTGCAGAATGGACTCCCACGCCAGATGATGAAGCTCCAGAGATAATCCTCCCCGGCAAAGAAGCACCAAAGGATTGGATCATGTACTTTGACGATGCTTTCTCACTCCAGGGCGCTGGAGCAGGCGTGCTCCTCATCGCCCCCACCGGAGAGCACCTCAAGTACGTCGTCCAGATGCACTTTCCCCGGGAGGAAGCCACCAACAACACCTCTGAGTACGAGGGGCTCCTTGCCGGACTCAGAATCGCGGTAGAGTTGGGAATAAAAAGGCTGATCATCCGAGGAGATTCTCAGCTTGTGGTGAAGAAAGTCAACAAGGATTACCAGAGCCCGCTGATGGAAGCATACGTGGAGGAAGTGAGGAAATTGGAGGATCATTTTGATGGACTGCAAACAGAGCATGTGCCACGAGCAAAAAACTGCATTGCCAACCATCTATCAAAGTGCGCTGCGCAGAAGCTTCCTGTGGAACCAGGGACTTTTGTTCTCCGCCTCACTCAACCATCAGTATCCCCATCAGCGATGTCCAAGAAGAGAAGGAAGCTGAACTCCGGCAAGCATTTCCTGGCAGAGCTTCCCGAAGCCACTGGTAGAGAGGCTGCCGGGGAAAACCCCGTTCCGGTCGACAAGCAGCTCCCTCCCGCAGGACCTCGGGTTCTCGCGGTAGAGGCAAGCTCTCCCGGAGACGAGGAGATGCCTTTAGTCCTTGTTGTTGAGCCGCAGGCTCCTACCTGGGCACAACACATAGTCCATTTCCTTCAAATAGGAGAACTCCCCGAAGAGCAAGAGGAAGCCGAAAGAGTAGCCCGTCGGTCAAGTATGTACCAGTTTGTCAATGACACCCTATACAGAAGACGACCAAACGGTGTGAAATTAAGGTGTATCTGCCGGGAGGATGGGCTGAAGCTGTTGGCAGAGATTCATGGAGGAGTATGTGGTTCCCACATTGGATCAAGGGCCCTTGCCGGGAAAGCTTTCCGACAGGGTTTCTATTGGCCCACTGCTCTCCAAGACGCTACTGTGCTGGTCACCAAGTGTGAAGCCTGCCAGTTCCATTCCAAGAACATTCATCAACCAGCACAAGCCCTGCAAACAATCCCTCTATCCTGGCCATTCTCGGCCTGGGGGCTCGATATCCTGGGCCCCTTCCCCCGTGCTGTCGGGGGCTTTGAGTTCTTGTTCGTGGCAACCGAGAAGTTCACAAAGTGGCATGAGGTGGAACCGGTGAGAAAGGTGACCGCGCAGTCAACTATCAAGTTCATGAAAGGACTGGTGTGCAGTGCCTAACAGAGTGATCATTGTCAATGGCACCCAGTTCACGAGCCGCGCCTTCATGCAATATATCCAAAGCCTTGGAAGCAAGGTCTCCTTCACCTCTGTTGCTCACCCGAGAAGCAACGGGCAAGTCGAGAGGATGAATGCTGAAGTGCTGAGAGGAATCAAGACAAGGACTTTTGATAAGCTACGGAAGAGCGGCAGGCGCTGGATAGATGAGCTGCCGGTGGTTCTTTGGTCCCTTAGAACGACACCAAATCAAGCTATCGGCCAAACGCCCTTCTCCCTAGTGTACGGGGCGGAAGCAGTACTCCCCACGGAACTCATATACGGGTCACCTCGAGTGCTTGCCTACGATGAAGTAGAGCAACAGCAGCTACGACATGACGATGCCACGCTCCTCAAGGAAGACCGTCTCTAGGCTGCCGTGCGTTCTGCACGTTACCAGCAAGCCCTGCACTGCTACCATAGCTGCAGGGTCCATGCCCAGAGCCTTGAGGAAGGCGACCTTGTCCTTAGGCGTGTTCAGTCCGCCAAGGGTGCAAACAAGTTGACGCCGAAGTGGGAAGGCCCTTACCGGGTAGTACGAGTCACCAGACCTGGCGCAGTCCGTCTGGAGACCGAAGATGGCACCAAGGTTCTTAACTCATGGAACATTGTGCATCTTCGTAAGTTCTACCCGTAAGGCGCGGCTGCCGGGCTCAGTCCCCGGCAGCCACCTTTTGTACAAGCCTTGCCGATGTTGCATGTAACCCTTTGTACAAAGCCAGGCGCAGACCTTGTGCAACAATAATAAAGCTAGGCATTGCATCATATCATCATTCTTACATGCTCATTACACATTTTTTATGACTACAATGTTATTGCTTTTAAGTTATAAAGATTTGCTAGAATACTTGATGGAACCGTAATCTTTGATACTGTTCTCACCTTACATGTTTGACCATCGAGAGAACAAGGAAGGAGAACAAAGAAGCAAGGATGGCGTCCCATCACACTCTAAAAGGAGATACTGCTTGGAAAAGATAAGTATATCGCATATCCCAAGTTTAGTACTTCTCGATCTCTCAAGGAAACCCTTAGTATTTTCCTTACTGCGGGTTGTGGAGTCATCCACGTGGTGAAAACCCTTGTTGGGACGAGCCATCCTCCCGTCTTTGTTATGGGAGTGGCAGCGCCAATACCGATAAGGAGCTTTACCGGGGAACAATGCCAACCTGTTGCCGGGGGCTCGTTCCCCCTCTTTGGCACTCGTGGTTTGAATGATGACTCAACAAGTAGCTCTGTGCGGCAAAGACAAAACATACCAATGCAGTATAAATAATGAAAGGAAAGGGATAGTACTTGCGAAAGAAAGACAACACTATTTTTCATTCATTTCCGATACAAATGGGATAAATATTACATAAGAGGGCGTCCCTTTTTGATAAACTCTTTATTTGGCTTTCTCCCCTAGGGGAAGATTACAAAGAGAAAAAGAGTAGAGGGAGGACCCGAGCAGAAGCCTAGCCTGACCCCGTCAAGACTGTCGGGAGACGGCCCGGCAAGCCCACCAGCAAGAAGGACGAAGCCGAAGTCTACGAGCCTGCCGGGGTCCAGCTGAGAAGAAGAGGCGGCGCCCAGGTCGAGAACCCCCGGCAAATCGCTCTGCCGAGAGGAGGAGGAGCGCGATGATGGTGATGGTGCGGCCGACGATCAGCTGGAGCCCAGGTCGTCGTACTCCGACTTGACGGCCCGGGACTCATCGTCGTCGTCTTCACCGACACTGTCCTCCTCGTTGCTATTGCTCGAGGAGGAGCTTTCGACATCGCTCGAGCTCTCCTCGCAGCAGCCAAGACGGGCGCCCGAACGCCCATAAATCTTGACGGAGAGCAGGTCGGCCTCCATCAGCTTGAAGTGGAGGACATGCCCACCCATGAGGTTGTGGGCACGTGCAAAGGATTTCCACCCGTGCCTGAGAAGCATGATGCGACGCTCCGGGTACTCGACATCCACCTGCACAGCGCCATTACAGCAACCATGCGCCCGCAGCCATAGGACGTGCGGCTTGTCAACCTCCATCACCTTGGCGAAAGGGTTGGGAAGGCACAGGCGGCTTCAGGGAGGACCACGCAGCTTGATGACGAACTCCAGCGCCGTTTCCTCGGGATGGGCCTCCTCAAGGGGAGGGTCCGATGGCAGAGGAGGAAGAGAAGCAGCACTCCGTCTTCCCCGGCCGTGGGCCCCGCGTCGACTTCGGCCCCTTCCAGCCCCTCCACCACGCGCACTCGAGCCACCCTCCACCTCCGCAGCTGAAGCGGTGGCATGATCCCGACGGGAACCCCTCGCCGTTGAGGCGGAGGCTGGAGGGCGCCCTTGTCCCCTGGGCATGCTAGCGGTGAATGCGGCTCAAGACAGGAAAGATGAAGGGCGAGCTCTGTGGATTCGGACTCAAGGAGGAAGAAAGGGTGGATGAGCATCGCCCCTCACGACCCCCAATTTATAGGGGAGGGCGCGGGGGCTGGCTCTCCCCACTCCAAGGGTCGCCGCCCATCTCCACCAATTCCATCGCCCACAATCACGGGCGAACAGGTAACCGCTCCATTGCTCCAATCCATGGCGCTGCGGTTTCTGGCACGATTAAGACTTTAAGTCACTTGCGCCCGTCGCTAACTTCCCGCTATGCATGCGGTGCGCGTGGCGGAAACGGCCTAAAGTGGTGGGTCAGTGCGGAGAAATAAATTGGCAGTTGCTCCCTCCCATTGCGCGCCTGTGCATAGATTTTGCGCCTAGTGTATCCCAGTGAATGATGAAGGCCAGACTCCAACAAGCCCGACGCGGCAGCACAAGCCTGGGCTGCAGCATGCCAAGCACGTCCCCGGTACCTGCCGGGGACCAAGACATGCGCGCCCTTCCGAAGACCCAGCAAGCCATTTCCCGGCAGGCGCGAGCTAACCAGCCACCGCTCCACCGCATCGCTACGTCAGCCACTTATCGATGCGATGTCAAGCCCTCAAGTGGCTAATCAGCTCTCGCTAAGCACATGGCGGCGCACCAGAAGACAAGTTATGCCCAGTTGACACCCGCCCTGCAGCGTGTCAAGACCATAAGCAACGACCGGCCAAGCGGTGGCAGGAGCTTGCCGGGGATGCACCCCCGAGCGCCACCTAGGTTGGTAATCATGGTATTTTGTCCTAAATGCTAGAGTTAGGTATGATAGCTCTGCTAAGCTATCTAATCAACAGATAATGATTGTTTTGCCATTGTGGTAACCCTTGCACTATAAAAGGAGGCCCAAGGCAACCTAGCTCAGGATTCGCATCCCCGAGCATTTGTACTCATCTAGCGGCTCTTTCCCCAAGGGCAACCCTTGCCAGGATAGAGCGCGAGGCACCACTTGTGTTCTTCTAATCAAATCCACCAAAAGCAGGAATAGGGTTTTACGCTTAGCAGCAGCTCGAACCTGGGTAAAATGCTCGTGTCCTGATCGTCACGCCGTCTCACGCTCTCCGCTCTTCGTGCAACGTGACCCCCCTTGCCGAACCACAAGGGGCCTCTGGCCCCATAGGTGATCGTGAGCATCCATGCCCAGACAGAGTCCAATTGCCACGAAACTTTCTGGAGATTTTTTTGGACCAGAAGACAACTTGGGAGCCAAGGAAGCACCTTGGGAGAGGCCCGTGGGGCCCACGATACACTAGGGCGCGCCAGAGGCCTCTGGCGCGCCCTGATGTATCGTGGGGCCCATGGAGGTCTTTTCCACCGCCTCTCAATTCTATAAATCCTCAGAAATTCCAGAAACCCTAGAGGAGTCGACGAAACACAATTCCAGCTGCCGCAAGTTCTAGAACAATGAGATCCAATCTAACACCATCACGGTGGGGTTCATCATCCTCATTGGTGCCTCTCCGATGATGCGTGAGTAGTCCACCATAGACCTACGGATCCGTAGGCAGTAGCTAGATGGCTTTCTCTCTCTCTCTCTTTTGATTCTCAATACAATGGTCTCTTGGAGATCTATTTGATGTGATGGCTTTTTGTGGTGTGTTTGTTGGGATCCGATGAAGTTTGAGTTCATGATCAGTTTCTATCCATGAATATTATTTGAGTCTTCTTTGATCTCTTATATGCATGATTATTTATAGGCTCGTATTTCTTCTTCGAATCTTTGGTTTAGTTAGGCCAACTAGATCGGTTTTTCTTGCCATGGGAAGAGGTGCTTTGTGATGGGTTCGATCTTGCGCTGTCTTCTCCCAGTGACAGAAGGGGCAGCGAGGCACGCATGTATCGTTGCTATTAAGGATAACAAGATGGGGTCTATTCCTACATGAATAGATCTTGCCTACATCATGTCATCGTTCTTATTGCATTACTCCGTTTCTCCATGAACTTAATACACTAGATGCATGCTGGATAGCGGTCGATGTGTGGAGTAATAGTAGTAGATGCAGAATCGTTTCGGTCTACTAATCTTGGACGTGATGCCTATATATTGATCATTGCCTTGGATATCGTCATGATTATTTGATCTTCTATCAATTGCCCAACAGTAATTTGTTTACCCACCGTGTGCTATTTTCTTGAGAGAATCCACTAGTGAAATCTACGGCCCCCGGGTCTATTATTTTAACATATTGCTTTCCGATCTATCTTTTTCTGCATTTGTTTTCAGATCTATTATTCCAAAAATCCAAAAATACCTTGCTGCACTTTTTATTTGCATCTTTTATTTTGTGTTCTTGTGCGATCTATTTATCCAATCTAATACAAACCAATCTATCTTTTTACCGTGGAGAGATTGACAACCTCTCTTACGTGTCGGGTTGCAAGTATTTGTTCTTTGTGTGCAGGTACCGTTTACATAGTGTTGCTTGGTTCTCCTACTGGTTCGATAACCATGGTTTCATAACTGAGGGAAATACTTACCGTAGCTGTGCTGCATCATCCCTTCCTCTTTGGTGAAATACCGAAGCAATCAAAGGAATTTCTGGCGCCTTTGCCGGGGAGACATCATCAACATCTATCAGGTTCCTAATCACATATCTCATCTCCTTGCAATTTACATTATTTTCCATTTGCCTCTCGTTTCCATCTCCCCCACTTCACAAAAATTTGCCGGTTTATTCGCCCTCTTTTTCCGTTTTCCTTTTTCTCGTCAGATCTCTTGTTTTCCTACGTTGTTGTTATGGCTAGTTCTTCCTCTATTGCGTGTACTCCTGAGAATGGAGTTCTCAATTTTAAGCAAAGGGGAGGGGAGAACCTAAAAGATGCTTGGTATAGGATTTGCAATGCTCATAATAGATCTATTCATAAGCAATCTACCGTTGTTCTTCTTCGCAGTTTTTATGTGGGCATCACCACTTGGTATAGATTCATCCTTGATACGATTACCGGTGGGAATTTCTTGATGTGTCCATCTTTGGATCCTTTTAATGCTTTGGGAAATCTAGTGGGTTCACCAGCTCTCATGATTAATGAAACAATCTTAACTCTCGAACATGTTATGGAAAGGCTAGATGCTATTGAAAAGAAGATGATTACCAAAGAACATCTTGAAAATTTGGATAATAAAATGCATAATCTTGCTAATAAAATTGGTTCAAAAGCGGGGGATGTCTTTAAATTATTAAAGGAAAAGGAAGCCGTAGTTAACGAAAGAATAGAAGAAAGTCCCTCCCGGATTGATAAGTTGGAAGAAATTTTTAGTAACTTGAGCTCGACCTTTTCTTCTGTTAAAACTATTGAAAAAACTCCCGTAAAAATTTGCAAGTCTACACAAGTCACTAAGAACAAAGGTGCCACATCTAATAGCCACAAGGAAGATCTTAAAATGATTGGTCTTTATCCCAATTTTTTTGAAATAGCAAAAGATCCTACTTCAAGAATGAATTTTTCAGTCTTATTCCTAGAAGTATTGTCATTGAAAGTGTGCATGCTAAATTCTTGAAGAAATCTAGTTGTGTGATTGAGGAGTTGGAAACTAAAGATGACAATACTGGAATCTATGCATTATGCCTAGCTAGGGGCATAAAACGATAGCGCTTGTTGGGAGGCAACCCAATGAATAAAATTTATTTTTAACTTTTTCTTTATGTTCTTGAGTGTTTGCACAATTATGCTACTGTTATGATTGTGTTTTTATGTTTTAATTAGTGTTTGTGCCAAGTAAAACCTTTGGCATCATGTTGGGTGATAGTTGATTTGATCTTGTTGAAAAACAGAAACTTTTGCGTCGAGTAGAAGAATTTTTAAAAATCACAGAAGTGATGAAAAATTCTGAAGTTTTTACACGAGATTGATATACAAATTTTAGACGTTTTCCTATTGTTTCAGAATTTTTTGTGTTACATAAGTATGGTTAGAGTACAGATTACTACAGACTGTTCTATTTTTTGACAGATTCTGTTTTCGTTTCATTGTGTGCTTATTTTGATGAATCTACGGTTTGTATTGGAGGGTATAAAGCCATGGTAAAGTTAGAATACAGTAGATATAATGCAATAATAAAATATGAATGGGTTTGCAACAGTACTTAGAGTGGTAATTTGCTTTATTATACTAACGGATCCCACGAAGGTTTTGTTGAGTTTTGTGTGATTGAAGTTTTCAAGTTTTGGGTGAGATCACGATGGATGAAGGAATAAGGAGTGAAAAGAGCCTAAGCTTGGGGATGCTATGGCACCCCAAGATAATATCCAAAGAGAAACAAGCGACTAAGCTTGGGGATGCCCCGAGTGGCATCCCCTCTTTCTTCTAACGACCATCGGTATTTTACTTGGAGCTATATTTTTATTCGTCACATATCATGAGTTTTGCTTGGAGCGTCTTGTATTATATGAGTCTTTGCTTGATTTGCTTTTTAGTTTGTCACAAGTATCCTTGCTGGACACACCTATTTGAGAGAGAGCCAAAATTATGCTATGATTTGTTAGAATTGCTCTATATGCTTCACTTAAATTTTTTGAGCTATGGAATTGCTCTAGTGCTTCACTTATATCTTTTTGAGCACGGTGTGCTTTAAGTTTTGAAGAAATACTCTCATGCTTCACTTAGATTAATTTGAGAGTTAGTAAATTTTAAAGAAATTCTCTCATGCTTCACTTATATTATTTTGATGCTCATGTTCTTCACCTAAATTTATTTGAGCTTGTCAAAAGCAATGGCAATGTATGAAACTAGTCCCAAAGTGATAGATATTCAAGAGGGATTTAATAAAAACTTTCATGAAGATCATTGGACAAATTAAACTTGATTCTTTGTAATAGTTTTGAGACATGATGATAGTAGTATGTGAGTCATGTTGGTTAGTAATTATGCTTTTGTAAGAATATTGGTGTAAAGGTTTATGATTCCCTATGCAAGCATGAAACTCAATAGTTGTGCAATGAAATTACATCCTACTTGTGGTGCATTATTCAGTGTTAGTTATGCTTAATGCCCGTTTATGTGAATTTTTGTTTCTTGGTTGGTTGCTTCTCAATCTATTTGCTAGCCTCCACTTGTACTAAGTAGAAATACTACTTGTGCATCCAAAATCCTTAAACCCAGTTTTGCCATATGAGTCCACCATACCTACCTATATGCGATATTTCCATGCCGTTCTAAGCAAATTTGCATGTGCCATCTCCAATTTTCAAAATGAATTTCCTTTTTGTGTGCCCGTACCGCTCATGAAGCGGCAGGGGGTGGCTGAGGGAGTCCGGGATTAAGGGGTCCTCGGACTGCCGGCCTATTTCTTATAGGCCAGACTCATGGGCCGCTCGCTGAGGATTGGACTGATCGAAGGCCCCATCGCTAGGGAGGATACCTCAGGAACCGTGGCGTGTCTTTCAAGTTTAAGATAGTAGAATAGGCACGTTTTTTCCTTCGGTGGGCAACTGACCATGTGTACCCCTAGGGACCCCTGGCGTCTATATAAGCCAGAGGGTTTTAGATTGTAAGGCAGAGAAACTCATCTAGGGTTTTAGCTAGTCGATCTCGTGGTAGATCAACTCTGTAACCTTCATACACATAAATATAATTGAGCAGGACGTAGGGTTTTACCTCCGTAGGAGGGCCCGAACCTGGGTAAACGTCGTCTCCTTCATCTCCTGTTACCATCGTTCCTAGACTCACAGCTCGGGACCCCCTACCCGAGATCCGCCGGTTTTGACATCGACATTGGTGCTTTCATTGAGAGTTCCGCTGTGATCGCCAAAGGAATCGATGGCTCGCCTTATCATGAGCAATGAAATCTGCAGCAAGGATGTCTCTGTCCCTGGTCAGATCACCGCAGGTGGCAAGATCCTGTCACGTGCCGATCCGACTGACCATCTTGGCCAGATCGGAAGTTTCCTCCCCGATAAAGAAATCAGATTCGGAAACCTAGAGTTCGTCGCTGATTCATGGGAGAACTTTTTTTGATGAAGCCCTCAGCCCTCATGGAGGAGCCCGCAGATCCCGATGCCTTGGCACTGGGAGCATCGGGCCCCACCTCTGAGGTGGCCTCTACCCTCGGGCTGTCTAGAACACCCAACCTAGTCGATGTGCCTGGATCCGCCGCGGCCGAGCCTAACCGGGATTCGCCGTCGAGCTACCCTGTAACCATGGCACTGCGGATCAACCCCATGCGCTTCGGCGACACGTACCCCATCAACGTCTCGCCCCTAAACGACCTACTTGATCGGATTCAAACCATGGGCATATCCGACGACCCGACCCCGGTCTATGACCGGATTGGGCTTAAACCCGATGATAGGGAGATTTGCACCCCCTCGATCACTCACTTAGTCGCCACTGTCGAGTGTCCGGCTGGAGGCTCGTCCTCCCAACAACCGGAAGTAAAGCCGATTTATATCCCGGTTTCCGATCATCAAGATCTCTCCTGTAACCCGGACTCCGGAGTTCGCTCCTAAAATAGTTCGGGATCGATCCCCGATCTAGCGAGCAACTCGAACCCCGCGCGGTAGGGTCCTTTAGTCAATACGGACTCCAAATCCCCCACGCCGAACCCCGTGATTCTGGACTCGCATCGTGGCGCGGAACCAAATTTTTTCCTACCCACCGCCCAAGTCGAGCATTCTAGCATCACAGGAGAGTCCAAGTCTTCGGACTTACGGGATGTTAAACAATTGCCAGGGGAGTCGGTTCGTCATTCTTGGGCTAGACTCCTCCTTGTTAGAGACAGAGTACCAAGCTCTAGTGACCAAGAGATAATGGCAACCTTCAGCCGCAATTGTCGTGATGAAGGGATCCTCAACGCTCTAGCCCATCGATACATTCACGACTTCACCGAGTTATCGGACCTGGTACAAAAATACTGTGCCATGGAGAGCACCTGGCAAGCCGAACGATTACTTTCGGAACCAGTCTTTGCCGAATACCCTAGAGGAGATCGGAAAAAGCGGATACCTCCGAAGGGGCTGGCTGAACATGAACCCGCCGAGAAAAGAAATAGACCCCCTACAGGAGTCAAAATTGTCCTCGACGGACTATTGGACAAGCCATGCCCTATACATTCTGTCTTGCTGAACACAAGCCCGACTCACAGCCTCAGAGCTTGCTGGGTCATTAGACAGGTCGCAAAAAGCGGAGAGGCCATCCTCGAGGCACTACCTCCGAACAGATGTTCAACAACGCCACCAGATTACAACACTGAAGTCCTGACGATCTACGAAACGTTTCCCTCCAGGATCATGAGGAAAAGAGCTCTTAGAGAACTCGAACAGGTCTACCATGTGGCGGCTACAAGTTCATGGGCAGACATACCCATCACCTTTGGAGAAACTGACCAATCAACCACTCGCCCTGGCCGAACACCGGCCGCTCTGGTCCTAAACCCCATCGTCGATGGTTTTAGGTTACAAAAGGTGCTAATGGACGGCGGCAGTGGTTTAAAGCTCATATACGAGGACACCCTGGGAAAAATGCAGTTCGACCGATCTCGCATCGAACATAGCAACAGAACCTTCCGAGGGATCATCCCTGGGAAAGAGGCGCGTTGTTCCGGACGCATCACCCTGGACGTGGTGTTCGGCACGCTCGAAAACTACCGATCCGAAGAACTTCTCTTCCATATCGTGCCCTTCCCCAGTGGCTACCACGCCCTGTTGGGGCATGACGCCTTCACAAAATTCCAGGCTATACCACATTACGGGTTTATGAAGCTCAAGATGCCAGGCCCAAACGGGGTAATTACAATCACCAGTGACCCGAATATAGCCCTTCGAGCTGAGAACAAAACAACAGCGCTCGCCCTCGAGGCACTAGCCGAGACCTTTGCTGCAGAGGAATTGACCGCACTCCGGTCAACAGTGGACAAGGACGATGTGATTCTTAGTAAAAGGCCCAAACCCATGTCCTTTAAACCTGTAGAAGAAATTGTCAAATTTTAGGTACACCCAACGGAACCCAATAAAACAGCGTCCATCGGAGCTCAGCTGGACCCCATGGTGGACGAGGCACTGCGAGCATTCTTACGAGAAAACTGGGACATCTTTGCCTGGCATCCTTCTGATATGCCAGGAATCCCACGGCGGCTAGCAGAACATAGTCTGAACATAATCGCAGGCTTCAAGCCCGTCAAACAGACTCTACGCCGCTTTTCCGAGGCCAAATGACAAGCTATGGGCGAACAACTAGCCAAATTGCTAGAGGACGGATTCATACGGGAAATCAAGCACCCTGAATGGTTGGCAAACCTGGTGATGGTACCAAAGAAAGATAAATCCTGGCGGCTGTGCGTCGACTTTAAAGACCTTAATAAAGCCTGCCCTAAGGACCCTTTCCCCTTACCACGCATATACCAGATTATCGACGCCACAGCCGGACACGACTCTTTGTGCTTCCTAGACGCTTATTCTGGATACCATCAGATCAAAATGAAGGAATCTGATCAAGCTGCAACTGCATTCATAACCCCCTACGGCCCATTCTGCTTTAACACAATGCCTTTCGGGCTAAAAAACGCAGGGGCTACATACCAGCGCATGATTCAGACATGTCTCGAGAAACAGGTCGATAAAACAGTCAAGGCATACGTGGATGACGTGGTCATTAAAACCAAGCACGTCAGCGAGTTGATTGACGACCTAAGGCAAACCTTTGCTAGCCTACGTGAGTATGATATATGACTCAATCCGGAGAAATGTGTCTTCGGAGTTCCCACTGGTAAACTACTCGGATTCATTGTTTCCCATAGAGGAATAGAAGCCAATCCGGCTAAGATCCGCGCCCTATCGGAACTTGCGATTCCTACAGGGCTAAGGCTTGTCCAAAAGTTGGCGGGTTGTGTGGTGGCATTAAGTCGCTTTATTTCCCGCCTCGGTGAAAAGGCTTTACCGCTCTACAGGTTGCTGAAACGGACTAACAATTTTGAGTGGACCGATGAAGCAGCGGCTGCGTTAGAGGAAATCAAAACACTGCTGGCAAGTAACCCCATACTCACAGCACCAGGCGCCGGTGAACCAATGTTATTGTACATATCGGCCACCCATCAAGTGGTTAGCGCAGTGCTCGTCGTCGAACAAGAAGAGGAGGGTTTCAAATTCCGGATACAGATGCTGGTCCACTATGTATCAGAAGTGCTAACGCAATGCAAGTCCAGATACCCGCATTACCAGAAGATAGCCTACACAGTGTTTATGGCATCATGGAAGCTCCGACACTACTTTCAAGAGTGTTCGGTCACGGTGGCATCCAAAGTACCCCTGAACGATATAATCAATAACAGGGACGCCACCGGCCGCATAGCCAAATGGGCCATTGAACTCCTTCCTTTTGAAATCGCCTATAAGCCACGACGAGCTATTAAATCTCAGGTGTTGGCAGATTTCCTCGCTGAATGGACAGAGGCCGAGCTCCCCAGGGAATATAGTACATGCTCCCATTGGAAGATGTACTTCAACGGATCCAAAACATTGGCCGGACTGGGGACTGGAGTTATTCTCACATCTCCCACAGGTGACAATGTCCGATACGTGTTACAAATCATGTATGCCGATTCCAACAACGCAGCCGAATACGAAGCACTTTTGCATGGTCTTCGGATGGCAGCATCAATGGGCATATAATGGCTGGAGGTACGGGGAGACTCCAACCTGGCCATCTCTCAAATCAACGGCGAATTCGACACCAAAAACCCGAAGATGGCCGCTAGCTGTAGGATTCCACGGCGGCTAGCTGTAGGATCCGATCTCTTCTTCAGGCCGCCCGGTCAGGAGACCTATACATAAAGACGAGGCATGTCCATTACAATTCATGTATTAGAGGTACTCTTCGACGTTATAATCGCACTTACCGAGCATGCCCCTCTGTAATTTCTGGTTCTCTTCTTGGGTTTGAGCCAATTGGGTTTTTAAACTCTCAATTTCTTCGGCCTGCTGCCGATTTTGCGCCTGGAGACGTTTCTTCTCCTCAAGATTTCGTTGCGACGAAAGGCAGCCGGCCTCATACTGGGACTTGGCGTACCTCTGGGATTCTTGGGCCGCATCTAAATCTTTTTGCAACTGCCCTATAGAGTCAGCTACTACAAGGTACCCTCGCGTCAGCACGGGACTATATACTCAGATCGGCAAAATGGACATACTCACCATGCGCCTCCCGGGTAAAATTCTTCACTTGTTCAAGTTCGACCTTCACGGCTTGCACCTGTGTTCGGCTCGCCTCCAGGTCATTAGACAATTGCTCATTCTGCTGCCTTGACGCCTACATCATAAATAAAACAATATGCGGATCCTTAACTCGGCCGTCCCGACCAATTCAAGGCTCGTGGGCTACTGGGTTAATACGTGTGTCCGGGTTATTAAAACCGATCACTCACCTCCAGGCTGGAAAATACTGTGTAAAACATTCAGATCATTATCACGCTCCAGTAAAAAATTGAAAATTCATGTACTGTAGTCAAAATTTTCTGTTTTGTTTCAGCATTGATTCTACTCATCTTGTGAGACATCCCAAAGGCTTTACTTGGCACAACACTAATTTAAACACAAAAACATAATAATTATAGAGTCAATAATCATGTTATCAAAAATAAACAGAAAGTTAAAAGCAAAAATAAAGATTACTATTGGGTTGCGTCCCAACAAGCGCTATTGTTTTATGCCCCTAGCTAGCCATAATGCATAGTTTCAAGTGTTGTCATCTTTGACATTCCACCCATAAGTTGCTCTCATGATTGATTCATAAGGTGGTTTAATTCTCTTTCTAGGGAAGTGTTCCATCCCTTTCTTTAATGGGAATTGGAACCTTATGTTTCCCTCTTTCATGTCAATAATTGCACCTATAGCTCGTAGGAAAGGTCTTCCAAGTATTATGTGACAAGTAGGATTGCAATCAATATCAAGCACAATAAAATCTAAAGGCACATAATTTTTATTTGAAATAATAAGCACATCATTAATTCTACCTAGAGGTTTCTTAATGGTATAATCTGCAAGATGCAAGTTAAGGGAACAATCTTCAATATTAGTGAGACAAAGCACATCACAAAGAGATTTAGGAATGGTTGAAACACTAGCACCAAGGTCACACAAGGCATTGCATTCATATTTATTTATCTTTATTTTGATAGTAGGTTCCCACTCATCATGCAATTTTCTAGAAATAGAAACTTCAAGCTCAAGTTTCTCATCATAAGCTTTTATCATAGCTTCTACTATATGTTCAGTAAAAGCTTTGTTTTGTTCATAAGCATTGGGTGAGCTAATAATGGTTTGCAACACAGAAATAAATTCTACTAAATAGCAATTATCATAATTAAAGTCCTTGTAATCCAAAATAGTGGGCACATCACTAGTTAAAGTTTTGACCTCTCCAAACCCACATCTTTCAGTTTTAGCATCAAAATTATCACCCTCCAAGCAAACATGACGCTTCTCAACTAGAGTTGACTCATCTCTAGTCCCTTTATCATTTACATTCAGAGAAGTAAATAAAGATTCAATAGGAGAAGTACCAATCATTTTAAGATCTTCATCATGATTCCGGTAAAAACCGGGAGGAAGGGCATTTTCTAAGAATTCCCGCTTAGCTTTCTACTTAGTAGTCCTATCCTTACTTTCATTAATAGATATTTGGATAGATTTAATAGCCTCATTAAAATCATGTTTGTATGGCAAAGCTTTACTACTAAGAGTTTCTACATCAAGAGCAATTCTATCCATGTTTTTAGCCAAGGCATCAACCACATGCAATTTTTCTTCTACTATAGTGTTGAAAACCTTTTAAGAATTAATGAATTCTTTAATTGTGTTCTCAAGATTAGAGGGTATCCTATTAGAATTTGCAGAAGAAATACCATAATAATTACCATAAGAATTTCCATAGTTGTTAGAGGAATTATCGGGATACGGTCTAGAATTGAAGTTTCCTCTATAAGCATTGTTATTGAAATTATTTCGCGAGACAAAGTTCAGATCAATAGCTTCATTATTTTTCTCAATTAAAGTAGACAAGGTCATATCATTGGGATCAACATGAGCATTTTTACTAGCAACCATATTCATAAGAGCATCCAGTTTTTCACTCAAAGTAGTGATTTCTTCAACAGAATTTACCTTCTTACCGGTTGGAGCTCTTCGGTATGCCATTGAGAATAATTTGTCATAATATTGTCCAGAAGTTTTTTGGCCTCTCGTCAGGTCACATCTATAAAGGTACCACCTGCAGCAGAATCTAGAAGATTTCTAGACACAAAGTTTAGTCCAGCATAGAAGTTTTGGATAATCATCCACAAATTTAAGCCATGAGTAGGACAATTTCTTATCATCAATTTCATTCTCTCCCAAGCTTGTGCAACATGCTCTTAATCTTGCTTTTTAAAATTCATTATTTGATTTCTAAGGGAGATGATCTTAGCAGGAGGAAAATACTTGGCAATAAAAGCATCTTTACACTTATCCCATGTTCTAATACTATTACGAGGTAAAGATGAAAACCAAGCCTTAGCTTTATCTCTTAGTGAAAAAGGAAATAATTTTAATTTCACAATATCATTATCCATATCCTTTTTATTTTGCATATCACATAATTCAACAAAGGTATTAAGATTTGACACGGGATCCTCATTAGGACTTCCCGAAAATTGATCCTTCATGACAAGATTTAGCAATGCAGCATTAATATCAAAAGCTTCCGCACTAGTGGCGGCCGGTATAGGAGTAATAATAAAATCATTGTTATTAGTATTTGAGAAGTCACACAACTTAGTAGTATCTTGAGACATGGTGACCGAACAAGCAAAGTAATAAGCAGGACAAGTAAACTAGCAAGCGAAGAAGTAAACTAGTAACAAGCAAAGATAAATAATTTTGCATTTTTGATTTTTATTAGACAAACTAAATATAACAGAAAATAAAAAGATAAACAAGTGAATGAATTTGTGTGAAGTTACTTGATAGTTGATGATGATATTCCCCGGCAACGGCGCCAGAAATCCTTCCTGATACTTGTGATCTGCGTTGGGTTTTCTATGAAGAGGAACGGGTTATTGCAGCACAAAGTGGGTAAGTATTTCCCTGAGTTATGAAATCAAGGTTTATCGAACCAATAGGAATATCAATCCTCAACCGTCTTCAGCGGCTACACACAAAAGAACAAAGAACTTGCACCCAACGCGGGCAAGAGGGTTGTCAATCCCCTTGATCTCGTTATTTGCAAGCAAATGAGTTGTGTAGATAATTTTAGATAATTGTAAATTACAAAAGAAAATAAAAAGTAAATAAAGGCATCAAGGTAATAGTATCGTTTGTAAATTTACAAGTGAATAGACCCGAGGGCCATAGTTTTCCCTAGCGGCATCTCTCATGTAGGCAGCATACGGTGGGTAACAAATTACTGTTGGGCAATTGATAGAAGAACATATAGTTATGTAATTTTCACGGAAATGATCGTGTGTATATAGGCATCACGTCCATAAAAAAATAGGACAACTCCTTCCTGCACCTATTACTATTACTCCACTCATCGACCGCTATCCAACATGCATCTAGAGTATTAAGTAAAACAGAGTAATGCATGGAGAACGATGACATGATGTAGACAAAGTAAAATCAAGCAATATGAATAAACCCCATCGTGTTATCCTTAGTAGCAACAACACAAAGACGCATCTTGTCCCCTACTTTGTCACTGGGATATAGAAACTCGTCAGGTTGAACCTACCACAACGCACCACTCCCACCGAAGATAGATCAATCTACTTGGCCAAAGCACATCAATAAATTGGAGAGCATTATGAAGTTATAATGATCATGCAAATAAGAATCTTAATATTCAAAGGTTACTCAAATACTTTTCATGAATAATCTGAACATACACCCACAATTCATCGGATCCCAACAAACACACCGCACAATAGGATTACATCAGATAGATAAAACCGAACATGCGATGATCATTGTATTGAAGATCAAGAGATAGAGAGATTGCCATCTAGGTACTAGCTATGGACCCATAGGTCTATGGTGAACTACTCGGACGTCATCATGAGGGCAGCAAGGTTGATGAAGAGGCCCTCAGTGATCGATCCCCCCTCCGGCAGGGTGCCGGAACGGAGCTCCAGATGGCCCCGCGATGGAAGAGAGACTTGCGGTGGCATAAAAAGGGTTTCGGGACTGCCTCTAGGGTTTTTGGAATATTAGAGAATTTATAGGTCAGAGAGGGGCGTCGGGAGGCGCTCGAGGGGGCCAGCACACATCAGGGCGCGCGCCCTATCGCGTGCCGGTGCCCTCATGCGGCCTCCTGACTCCTCCCGAAGCTTCCAGGTATTCTTTTGGTCCATAAAAATGATTAAAAAGTTTCTTGGCAATTGGACTTCGTTTGGTACTGTAAACCTGAAAAGTAAAAAACATGCAGAAAACAGCAACTGGCACTGGGTACTGGGTCAATAGGTTAGTGCTCAAAAATATTATAAATTCATAAATAAAGACCCAAAAAGTATCCTAGAATGATAATATATCAGCATGGAACAATCAAACATTATAGATTCGTTGGAGACGTATCAGAGAGTACCGCAACATAGAAAGATGTTTCTATGATGCCTACACCAGTTGAAGAGGAAGCTAATGATACTGATCATGAAACTTCAGATCAAGTTACTACCGAGCTTCATAGGTCGACAAGGACTTGTCGTGCCCCTGAGTGGTATGGTAATCCTGTCTTGGAGGTCATGTTGTTAGATAATGGTGAACCTACGAACTATGAGGAAGTGATGGTGGGCCCGGATTCTGACAAATGGCTTAAGGCCATGAAATCCGAGATAGGATCCATGTATGAAAACCAAGTATGGACTTTGGTAGACTCGCCTGATGACCGGCAGACCATTAAGTACAAATGGATCTTTAAGAAGAACACAGACAATGATGGTAATGTAACCATTTATAAAGCTTGACTTGTCGCAAAGAGGTTTTCGACAAGTTCAAGGAGTTGACAACGATGAGACTTTCTCAGTCGTAGCGATGCTAAAGTCTGTTGGGATTATGTTAGCAGTTGCTGCATTTTTCGATCAAGAAATCTGGCACACGGATGTCAAAACAGTGTTTCCTTGACGGTTTCCTTAAGGAAAGGGTTGTATATGATACAACCGGAAGGTTTTGTCGATCCTAAGGATGCTAAAAGGTATGCAATCTCCAGTGATCCTTCTATGGAGTGGTGCGAGCATCTCGGAGTTGGAATACACGCTTTGATGAGGTGATCAAAGCTTTTGGGTTTATACAAAGTTTATGAAGAAACTTGTATTTACAAAAAAGTGAGTGGGAGCACTATAGCATTTCTGATAAGTATATGTGGATGACATATTGTTGATTGGAAATGATGTAGAATTTCTGGAAATCAGAAAGGGTTGTTTGAAAGGAATTTTTCAAAGGAAGACCTGGGTAAAGCTGCTTACATATGGGAATCAAGATCTATTGAGATAGATCAAGACGCCTGATAAGACACTCACAAAGCACATACCTTGACATGATTTTGAAGGAGTTCAAAATGGATCAGTCAAAGAAGGAGTTCTTGCCTGTATTGTAAGGTGTGAAGTTGAGAAAGACTCAAAGCTCGACCATGATAGAAGAAAGAGAAAGGACGAAGGTCGTCCCCTATACCTCAGCTATAGGCTCTATAATGTATGCCATGTTGTGTACTACACCTGATATGTGCCTTGCTATGAGTCTGGTAGAGGGAGTACAAGAATGACCCAGGAGTGGATCACTGGACAATGGTCGAAATTATCCTTAGGTACCTAAAGAGGACTAAGGAAATGTTTCTCGGTTATGGAGGTGATAAAGAGTTCGTCGTAAAGGGTCACGTCGATGCAAGCTTTGACACCGATCAGGATGACTCTGAGTCGTAAACTGGATACGTATAGTGGAGTAGTCATTTGGCATAGCTCCGAGTGGGCGTAGTAGCAGCATGTACAATATGACAAGGAGATTTGCAAAGTACACACGAATCTGAATATTGCAGACCCGTTGACTAAAACCTCTCTCACAAGCAAAACATGATCAAACCCCAGAACTCATTGGGTGTGAATCACATGGCGATGTGAACTAGATTATTTACTCTAGTGCAAGTGGCAGACTGTTGGAAATATGCCCTAGAGGCAATAATAAATTGGTTATTATCATATTTCCCTGTTCATGATAAACGTCTATTATCCATGCTAGGATTGTATTGATCGGAAACTCAGATACATGTGTTGATACATAGACAACACCGTGTCCCTAGTGAGCCTCTACTAGACTAGCTCGTTGATCAAAGATGGTTAAGGTTTCCTAACCATAGACATGAGTTGTCATTTGATAACGGGGTCACATCATTAGGAGAATGACGTGATGGACATGACCCAACCGTAAGCATAACATCTGATTGTATCACCTAGTTTATTGCTATTGCTTTCTTCATGTCAATTATCTGTTCCTAAGACCATGAGATCATGCAACTCCCTGACACCAGAGGAATACCTTGTGTGTATCATACATCACTTGGTAACTAGGTGATCATAAAGATGCTCTACAGGTATCTCCGAGGGTGTCTGTTGGGTTGGCATGGATCGAGACTGGGATTTGTCACTCCGTTTGACGAAGAGGTATCTCTGGGCCCTCTCGGTAATACAACATCACAAGAAGCTTGCAAGAAATGTGACTAAGGAGTTAGTCACGGGATCTTGTATTACGGAACGAGTAAAGAGACTTTCCAGTAACGATATTGAACTAGGTCTGGAGATACTGACGACTGAATCTTGGGCAAGTAACATACTGATGGACAAAGGGAACTGCATACGGGATTAACTGAATCCTTGACATCGTGGTTCGACCGATGAAGATCTTTGTGGAATATGTAGGATCCACTATGGGCATCCAGGTCCCGCTATTGGTTATTAGCCGGAGAGGTGTCTCGGTCATGTCTACATGATTCTCGAACCCGCAGGGTCCGCACGCTTAATGTTGGGTGACGCTAGAGTAGTATTGGGATATGTACGTTGGTGATCGAATGTTGTTCGGAGACCCGGATGAGATCCGGACGTCACGAGGAGCTCCGAAATAGTCTGGAGGTAAAGATATATATATGGGAAGTTATATTTTGGCTACCGGAAAAGTTTTGGGTTTTGCCGGTATTGTACCGGGAAGGTTCTAGAAGGTTCCGGGGTTCCACTGTGGGGCCCAACGACCTGGGAAGGTCCCAGATGGACCGAGGGGTGGGGCTACATACCACATGGGCTTGCTGCACCATTCCCCAAGGCACAGGTCGTTTAAATCTAGAGATAAAATCTTATCTCTAAATTTAAAGGGTTGAATCTAGAGATAAGATGTTATCTTCATGTTTAAAGGGTTTTCTCCCTTGTGGCCGGCCCTGGGAGGGTTTTGGACGCCCTCCCCTGCCCTCTAGCCTATATATAGATGGGGGAGGTGCATGGGGGCAGCCACCCCTTCACCCTTGCCCATTGGCTCTCCCAACTACTCACACGTTTCTCCGGTACGCGCTTGGCGAAGCCCTGCCGAAGTTCCGGTGCCACCACCACCACCACGCCGTCGTGCTGGTTGAGATCCCATCTACTTCTTCTCCCTCGCTTGCTGGATCAAGAAGGAGGAGATGTCATCGAGCCCTACGTGTGGTCAATGCGGAGGTGCCATCCGTTCGGTGCTGGATCGGATCGGATCGCGATTGGATCGTGAAGAGTACGACTACATCAACCGCGTTATATACGCTTCCGCTTAGCGATTGTGACACCCTGGATTAAGTGCTACAGTAATCTCTGTAATCAAGCTACAGTAACTTAAGGGTTATACTAATTCATTTTTCTAATCCATGTGTGACCACTGTTGGAATCAACCCTGATTCAAATTTTCTTTGCAATAAAAATTCCTTTCAAAAGTGGATTTAAAAGTTTTGCAAATCTGTAATTAAAAATCTTGCTTGGGTTGCAAATATTCCCTAAGCTATTAGAAAATTGAAAGGAACTTTTTATCAATTGCTTAGGTGCCCCTAAAACATTTATAATGGAGGCCTATCAATTATTTAAATGGCCTTTGATTTATATAAGTTTCAATGTTCTCCAAATTGTGCCAAACCTCACGGTGGCAGTACCAAAAATATTATTACAAACAATTGGGCCATGTGGCATATTTTACTAAGTGGGTTTCTAAGCTGAAATAAATAAAAATAGAAAACACAAATGAAAACTAAAAACAAGAAATAAAAGCAATAAAAGTAACAAAAAATAAAATGGAAAGACCCCCCCCACCCGACGCTATATGGGGGCTCAACCCCCCTGTCACCCCACTCCCCCCCCGATCGATCGTTCCTCTCCCCCCCGCTCCCGATCCAGAATGGATCGGGGCCGCCGCCGCCCCGGGCCCGTCGCCCCCGCGCCCTTCCCTGCACCGCCGCCGCCGGCCCTCGCCACCAGAGGCCGTCGCCGCATCGCCTCCGCCCCACCTCGTCATCGGCGCCTCCTCACGCCCTCTCCGAGCCCACTTCCTTCCCCTTCCGGCCGATGTGAGGCCACTCTCCCTCTCCGTTCCCCACCGCTCGCGCCCGCTGCCCCCGCCGGCCACGACCCCATCGCCTGCGCCAAGCGCGCCGCGCGCCCGCTCGCCCTAGCATCGCCGCCCGCCGCACCCTAGTCGCGGCCCCGCCCGTGCCCGCCCCCTACCGCGCGCACGAACACACACGCCCGCGTACCACCCCTCCGTGCCGCGCCTATCACCGGCCCCCGCTCTCCGCGCCGGCGCCGCCCTGCGCCGCTGCGCCCGCTGGCCGCGCCCACGCGCCAGCACGACAGCCCCGCGCCCCGCCTCACCGGACGTCACCCGCAACCGCTGCTGCTTCCCGCTCGCGGAGGTGTCGCCGTGCTTGCCGTTCTTTGCTGCCGCCTCCGCCGGACCGCGCCCTGACCTCACGGCCACTCGCCGGCCGCGCGAACTGCCGGCCCTGGCCGCCTGCGTCGCGTCCCATGCGGCCGCGCCCGCTCCCCGCTCGGGTTAGTGGAGCTAACCCCCACTAACCCGCTAATTAACTCTCTCCCCCACTGACTTTGGGGGCCCACCGCCCTGTAAATAAAATAATAATAATAATAATAATAAATAAGTTAATTAATTAATTAATTAACGAATTAGTTAATTAGTCTAATTAATCCTGTTAGTTAGCTAAGGCAGTCAATGACAGGTGGGACCCCACCATCCTTAATTAATCTGATTAGTGTTAATTAAACAACAATTAAAACTGTGTCACTGACTACACGGGCCCACTGGTCAGTTTGACCAGTCAAGGCCCCTGTTGACTGCTGATGTCAGCACGACATCATGCTGATGTCATAAATTGAATTATTGAATTAGAATAATATATTTTAATTTCTAAATATTAATAAAACTTTAAAAATTAATATAAAATAAACCGTAAGTCAGATGAAAATAATTTATACATGAAAGTTGATCAGAAAAATCCCACGAATCTGAATACGCAGTCCGTTTGTCTGTCACGTGCTCCTATCATAACGAACGTGGAACTTTTCCATCGTTTTCGTCTGTGTGGTAGTAGCCTGAGATCCGGAAAATATCGTTAGATATTCTTCCGATTCGTCTGCGACGTGTGGTACTGCGTTAGTGCATACCTAGCTCTGCATATTGCCATGTCATGCATCGTGATTGCATCTGTGCTTTATATTTATTGTTTCTCCCCCTCTTCTTACCGGTAGACCCCGAGACTGACGCTGCTGCCGGGTACGACTACGCCGTTGACGATCAGGCCTTTGCAGCAGAGCAGCCAGGCAAGCAACCCCCCTTGAGCATTCCGATATCGCCCATTTCTTTCCCTCTCATTCTTGCATTAGATTTTGCTACTGTATGAGCTAGCTACTATTTCTGATGCATAGCCTATTTTTGATAAATTGCTACTACACCTGTTGTTATATCAACTGCTTACTATAGGTTGATCAATGAATCCCCAGTGACCCCTTAGTCCCAGTTGCCCCTGCTTCTTCATCAACGACTCGACGACTCGAAGACTCGAAGACTCGGTCAACCGACCGACAAGCCATGCCCGTCACATTCACCGCACACCCCTTAGTTGTACGACTCTGCGGGGCTACTATCGAGTACCGAGGGTGACACCTCGTGAAGTACTCATGATGCTAACTGTTAGTGCATCTAGTGCCCCTTAGTGATTTTGGTGTATTGAAGACTTATAGGTTAAGAGACTGATGCGTTTGTAAGTGTACACAAGCTCTATAAGTCGTTGAGGAGTTTGATACATTCGGAGATTATCGACCCCTAAAAATGTATGTCTTCAACTGAAGACTTTGGTGAAGACTTTGCTGAAGATTTGGTATTCCCTGAAGACTTTGAAAAAGAACAAGTTGGTGTGACCTTGAAGATATGAATGAGGACTATGAAGCGTGAAGATTTTTGTTTTCGTAGTTTCATTTCCTTTCTTTGAGTCATAGGAAACACCGTACTGTTAAAGGGGGCCGAGGTAATACTAAGGAAAATTTCCAACTGATGCTCAACTCAAAAGCCTCAACCTATCCAATACTTCGAGTGAAGCCTTTGGAAATCTCTTGCAGTTCAGTCAAGTTCTTCAGTGACAGAGACGATGATCTTCTGGTCTCTGAGGAAATTGGTCTGACTGAGGAGTTAGGATTTCGCCAGTGCGATTTGCCTACAAGTGAGGAATATGATAAGCCTGAGGACTTTCATAGTCCGAAATTCCAACCGTTGCTGTGCTAAGTGCCAGCTGTCCCCAATCATCCTATCCACTTAACGGTCATATCATTGGGGGCATTTATGTCTTATCATGTCGGGTTGCACCCTGGCTATAAATAGCCACCCCCCACAACCACTAGTTGGTTGGCTGCTCCGAGAGAGAACTGACACTTGTCATTTGAGAGCATCCCATTCCTCGAGGACTTTGAGAGAAAATCATCAGTGAGGAAAAACCCCAAACCAAACCACCAAACCCAAAGTGATTGAGCATCACTGAAGAAATTGTTCCTGTGTGGAACCGACGCTTGTTACCTTTGAAGACTGTGTATCTTCCAGACGGTTAGGCGTCATGGTCTAGTGCATCCTGTAGTCAATTGGGGATCATGAAGTGACCTTGGTCTAGAGCATCCAGCAGTCAATTGTGGATCGCCGGGTGACCAATTTGTGAGGGTTTTGGAAGTCTACCCTGAAGACTTACCACGAGTGTTGGGCGAGGTCTGTGTGACCTTAGCTCAAGGAGAATACGGTAAGGACTGTGTGTCCTGGGACTGTGTGTCCTCTGGTTTAAATACCAGGCCGCTCCAAACCAGACGTACGACTGTCACAGCAGTTGGAACTGGGTCATCAAATCATTGTCTTCATGGAGCTACCTGGTTCTATTTCCTCAACCCTTTAATTTCCTCGTATACTTGTTGATGAAATTGATCGTTACTGTTTGAAGAATTTGACTGAAGACTTTCTCAATTTCCTCACCTCAAATTCTTCAAGTTACCTTGTTCCTCACCTGCTTATCCTGTATCACGCTACCTGTAATCTGTGCATGCTTTATTTCATCATGATGACTATGCGATCGCTATGCTTCGTATGCACTTGAGTACTTATTCTGCTGCTAGTTATTCATCACATTTCAAATTCCTCAAGTTGAAATTCCTCAGTGATGAATTTGTAAAAATCGCCTATTCACCCCCCTCTAGTCGATATAACGCACTTTCAATTGGTATCAGAGCAAGGTACTCCCTTGTTCTGTGTGATTTTGGTTTAACCACCTGGAGTTCTAGTTATGTCGACTGCAGGTATGATCAAGGTTTCCGCAGGCTGTCCTACTTTCGATGGGACGGACTACCCCTACTGGAAGAACAAGATGCGCATGCATCTTGAGGCTATTGACAACGATCTCTGGTATGTTGTGGAAAATGGTGTTCCCCGCGCCTCTCCCACTGTCAACGCTGCTGATGTGAAGAGATTCAAGCAACTTGATTCACAAGCAAAGAATATCATCTGTGGCCATCTGAGCAAAGGTCAGTATGGCAGAGTGAGTGCTTTGGAGACTGCTAAGCTTATCTGGGATAGGCTGTCCAAAGTCAACGAAGGTGTTTCCACTCAACGTGACTCCCGTGTTGATGTTCTTCGCAATCTCTTCAATCGCTTCAAAAGACTCGACAATGAAAATGTTCAGCAAACTTTTGATCGCCTCACTGATATCTCCAACGAGCTTCAAGCACTGGGTGCCACGGATATCACTGACCATGAGGTGGTGAAGAAACGGCTAAGATCTCTTGATTCCTCATTCGATACTCTGGCTTTGATGATTCAAGAACGTGGAGACTACAAGTCACTTGATCCTGCTGATATACTTGAGAGACTCAATACTCATGAATTCCAACAAGCTGAGAAGAGAGACCTCTACGGACCAAGCTATGGAAGATCTCGTGCTCTGAAGGCAAAAGCAATTTCCTCATCCGAAGACGAAGATTCTGATAGCAGCCTTGGTGATCCTGAAGAACTGAGTCAGGAGCTGGCAATGCTTGTGAGGAAATTCCAGAAGTTCTCTAGGAGAAGCCAATTTGGAAAGTCATCAAAAAGTGGTTTGAGGAAATCAAATTCCTCAAGCGACTACAAGAAGAGAACTTGTCACAAATGCAAGAAGTCTGGTCACTTTATCTCTGACTGTCCTCTCTGGGAAAAAGAATCAAATAAGAAGAAATACAAGGACTACAGTTCTGATGACTCGAAGAAAAAGAAGAAATCTTCAAAGTCCTCAACCTCAAAGTCTTCATCTGCAAATTCCTCATCGCACAAGAAGAAAGGTTCCAGAAAGGCTCGGGCTTTCATTGGCAAGGAAATGGACTCTGAAGAAGAATCTGAAGAATATGAAGAAGAGGAAGAATCTGAGGAAGAGTCTGACTCTGGTGTTGCTAGCCTTGCTCTCGCCACTGCTTTCGTCAGCAAGTCCATCTTCAACGATGAAGAAAATGACCACTCCAACGACTCTGACGTCAGCAATGATGAATATGCTCCCACTTACTGCTTCATGGCAAAAGGTTCCAAGGTACACAAGCATCACTCTTCTTCTGAATCAAGTGAAGGTGAATCTGATGAATATGTGAAACCTAGCTATGCCAAACTTGCTAAAATTGCCACTAAGCAACAAAGTGCTCTTGAAAAGCTTCAGAAATTGCTAGACTAAAGCGATGATCTGTTGAATGAGGAAGTGGATCGCACTCAAACTCTGTCTGATGATCTCAAAAGTCTTCAGACAAAGTATGATAACCTTCAGAGTCATCATAATGCTCTCTTAGTTGACCATGAGAAGCTTTCTTATGAATTTCTTCAAAGAAAGCAAGATCTTGAGAAACTAAGGGTGGCTCATGAGGATCTCCAAAGGGAAAACGATTCCTTGCTGGCTCAACAGATCAGTACCGCTCAGGAAGAATTTGTTCCACCATGTATGAAATGCATCGAACGTGAAACTGCTAATTCTTCACCTGAATGTTCAAATGCTTCTATTGCTGCAAATTCTTCAACTATCCCCGTGGTCACAAATTCCTCATCTGAGGATACCACAAGTATCACTGATGAAAATGCAGGGTTGAAGGAATTGTATGTGATAGGCATGTACAAAAGTCTCAAAGGGCATCAAACCCTTTGCGATGTGCTCAAAAAGCAGATTCTGAACAGGAACCCTAGGAAAGAGGGTATTGCATTTGAGAGGAAACTCAATGCTGATGGATCCTACTGGACACCTGAGCAGTACCCCCAAACCTCATGGGTTGCTGCAAAAGGACCTCCTGTGGATCCATCCACTTTATCGGGCTTTACTTGTGAAACTCCATATTCCTCTGATGAGTCACTTGACTCCAACTACAAATTCTTCAAAAATCAGAAAGGTGAAGTATTTGCCAGATTTCTTGGAACTAACTGCAGGAACAGTTCACCTTTGAGGAAAATCTGGGTTCCTAAGAGCTGCTTGGAAAATCTTCAAGTGAATGTCCTCACGACACCACCCATGAAGAAAAGGAACCTAGATCAAATTCCTCATATGGGCCAAAGTATTCACTTGGACCAAATTCCTCAAATGGTCAAAAGTATCATTCTCGTGCTAATGCATCTGTTTCGCAGGGAAAATCTAAGAATTCTGAATATGTGCATTATTCTTCAAATCATTATGTTCATAAGTCCTCGAAGAATTTCTCTGTTTATTCATATGAGTACTCTAACCCTAGTCCTGTGAAACGAAGTGCACTAGCTTCAATGCCTCCCTTCTCATATGGAGCTCACAGAATGATGAACTCTTTGCCACCCCTCCAGATGTGGGTGGTGAAGAAATTGAACTAACTTCTTATGCAGGGTCAGGTCTCCAAACGAACTTGAACGTCTGATGAATTTGCTGGAGACCTGAGGAAATGCTTGAAAGGACGCAAGCTAAGCATGCAGAAATGAATTCCTCATTTCTCATGTCCTCACACTGCTTTACTTACTATGTTGTGTGATGAAATTCTGCCTGATGAATTTGATGTCATATTCTTCACTCTGAAGCATATGAGTTCGTAAGTTGTACTAATTGATCTGCAGGATGAAACTCCAAAAACTACTGAGTGGGTCCTCGACAGTGGATGCACCAACCACATGACTGGTGACAAGAGTCTACTGATGAATATGCAACTTGCCCCATCTCATCTGAAGCATATCACCTACGCTGACAAAGGAAAAAGCAAGGTATTGGGTCTAGGTAAGGTTGCAATTTCCAAGGACCGACACATGGACAAGGTGATGCTTGTCGAATCCCTTGGGTTCAACCTCATGTCTGTCTCAATGCTTTGTGATCTTGATATGGTTGTCATCTTTGGAAAATATCGTTGTGTTGTCATCATGGAATCTGACCATTCCAAAGTCTTCGAAGGCTTTAGGAGAGGAGACTTGTATATTGTTGATTTCTCTACAGGTCCTCAGCCTGCCACGTGCCTACTTGCAAAGTCCTCAGAAGGCTGGTTGTGGCATCGACGACTTGGACATGCTGGTATGAGGAACTTGCACACGCTCGTGAAGAAAAAGCACGTCATTGGCATCGAAGGTGTCAAATTCCTCAAGGATCACCTCTGTGGTGCTTGTGAGTCTGGAAAGATGACCAGATCCAAGCATCCCTCGAAGACAATCATGACCACGACTCGACCTTTTGAATTGCTTCACATGGACCTCTTTGGCCCCACTCTATTCCACACTGACAAATTCTTCATGTTTGTATGGCTTTGTCATTGTTGATGATTATTCTTGTTACACTTGGGTGCATATTATTCTGTACAAGTCTGAAGTGCAGGATGTATTCAGACGATTTGCTTCAAGGGCCTCAACAAACTTCGGCGTCAAGATGAAGCATATCAGGAGTGATAATGGGACTGAGTTCAAGAACACCAATCTTGATGAATATCTTGATGAACTTGGTATTACTCATGAGCTATCTGCCCCATATACTCCTCAGCAGAACGGCGTCGTGGAGCGCAAGAACAGGACTCTTGTTGAAATGGCTCGAACCATGCTTGATGAATACAAGACTCCTTGTCGCTTCTGGCCTGAGGCAATTGATACAGCATGCCACATCATCAACAGGGTATATCTTCACAAATTCTTCAAGAAGACATCATATGAACTCATGACTGGCAAGAAACCCAATGTAAGTTATCTCAAAGTCTTCGGTGCAAAATGCTGGATAAGAGATCCTCACCACAGTTCTAAATTTGCACCGAAAGCACAAGAAGGTTTTATGCTTGGTTATGGAAAGGACTCGCACACCTACAGAGTCTTCAACACCTACCATCACAAGGTTGTTGAAACTGTAGATGTGCGGTTCGATGAAACTAACGGCTTGCAAAGAGAGCACCTGCCTTCTGTGCTAGATGAAAAGTCTCCCGAGGAATCCATCAAGGTGAAGGCTACTGAGGATGTAGTACCCACTGAAGAAAATCCTCAACCTACTGAGGAAGTCATTCCAACCCATGAAGACATTCATGCTGATACACCTGAAGAAAATGGTGCTGAAGAAAATCCTCAGCCACGTCAACCTGCTCATCCAAGAGTTGCAAATGAAGTGCAGATTGACAAAATCATCGACAACATCAATGCACCAGGTCCTCTCACTCGCTCAAGAGCATCACATCTGACTAACTTTTGTGGGCATTTTGCTTTTGTCTCTATGATAGAGCCCACCAAAGTTGATGAAGCTTTCATGGAGCCTGAGTGGATTCAAGCTATGCAAGAGGAATTGCATCAATTCAAGCTCAACAACGTGTGGGAACTTGTCAAGTGGCCAGATCCTCGCAAGCATAACATCATAGGTACCAAGTGGATCTACCGCAACAAGCAAGATGAAAATGGCCTTGTGGTAAGGAATAAGGCTCGTCTTGTAGCTCAAGGCTACACACAGGTTGAAGGAATTGACTTTGATGAAACTTTTGCACCTGTTGCTAGACTTGAAGCTATTCGCATATTGCTTGCTTATGCTAACCATCATGATATCACTTTATATCAAATGGATGTGAAAAGTGCATTCCTCAATGGTAAGCTTGAGGAAGAAGTATATGTTGCTCAACCCCCAGGTTTTGAAGACCCTAAGCATCCTGACAAAGTCTTCAGACTCAACAAGGCCCTCTATGGCCTCAAGCAGGCCCCTCGGGCGTGGTATGACACTCTGAAGGAATTCCTCATGAAGAAAGGCTTCAAACCCGGTTCACTCGACCCAACTCTTTTCACTAAATCCTATGACAATGAACTGTTCATATGCCAAATATATGTCGACGATATTATCTTTGGCTGTACTGACAAACGTTACAGTGATGAATTTGCCTATATGATGAGTGAATAATATCAAATGTCTATGATGGGAGAGTTGAAATTCTTCTTAGGTCTTCAAATTCATCAGCAAGACAATGGCATCTTCATCTCACAAGAGAAATACCTCAAGGATGTGCTGAGGAAATTCAACATGCACGAATGCAAAGGCGTCAAAACTCCAATGCCTTGAAAAGGCCACCTCTGCACTGACGAAAATGGTAAATATTTCGATCAGAAGGTATACCGCTCCATGATTGGCTTTTTATTGTATCTATGTGCATCTAGGCCTGATATTATGCTGAGTGTTTGCATGTGTGCCCGATTCCAAGCAACACCGAAGGAATCACACCATAAGGCTGTGAAACATATTCTTCGATACTTAGCTCACACACCAACGCTTGGATTATGGTATCCCAAGGGCTCAAATCTTCACCTCGTCGGATACTCAGATGCTGACTATGCTGGAGATCGTGTGGATCGCAAGTCAACCTCAGGCACATGTCATTTCCTCGGACGATCCTTAGTCTGTTGGTCCTCGAAGAAGCAGAACTGCGTGTCACTTTTTACTGCTGAAGCTAAGTACATTGTTGCTGGTTCATGCTGCGCTCAGCTGCTGTGGATGAAGCAAACCCTCAAGGACTATGGCATCAAGGTGAAGAATGTGCCTCTCTACTACGACAATGAGAGCGCTATCAAGATTGCTTACAACCCAGTTCAGCACTCCAAGACCAAGCACATCCAGATTCGTCATCATTTTCTTCGAGATCATGTACTCAAGGGCGACATCTCCATCGACCACATCCCCACTGAAGAACAACTGGCCGATATCTTCACTAAGCCCTTGGATGAAAAGAGATTTTGCAAGTTGCGGTGTGAGCTAAATATCTTAGAATCTTCGAATGTTCTTTGAAAGGACACACATCCTAACACTTATACAAAATTGATGACTTTGATGTGCAACACACGAAGTAACGTTTTTCTTCAATCAATGAAGAATAACTCTCTAAGTGTGAAGAAATTAACGAAGAATTTGATTCTCAGAACCCTACGACAATTGTATGCGGTGTCTGAAATCATCATTCTTATACGGTGGGTCACGCCACCAACAATAGTTGAAATTCTTCAGAGTTGAGTCTTTCATCATTTTGCAAATTCTTCAAATTTTCAAATTCCTCAAGTTTGCAAACTCCTCAACTTTTCATATTATTCAAACAGTGAAACTGATGTTCTTCATTGACTATATATATATATATATATATATATATATATATATATATATATATATATATATATATATTTGAGTTTTCAATGTCCTCAACAGCATTCACTTATTGCTAATTCTTCAAGTTGATTTTCATCTAAGTGAATGTGATCGGACCCGTTCCCTCTCTATGCTAAACTCAACCCAGTCTGTTCACAAATTCTTCATATGCGTTCTACTTCGAAACTCGTTCAAAGTCTTCACTGTATCCTTGACAGCTGAAGAATTTGCGAACGGAAACTTTAAAATTTTCACTATCAATTTTTTTTCGGCACTTCCCGCTCAAACAGTTTCGATTCCCACGACTGGATAAGCCACGATCCCCCACTATCTCCACTACTCAGAACGTGGGTGACACCTGTCGCGTGGAGAGCAAGGGTCAGGGGCAAGCTGGTCCAAAATCTTCAGGCCGATTTGTTTTTACTGCCACTATATATACCCCCTCCCCTTCACTATGCTCGAGTTACTCCTCACTCCCATCTCTCCCGAGCTCAAACCTAGCGCCGCCGCTAAAATCATCGCCGCCGGAGAGGAAGAGCTTCACTGCCTTGACCTCGCCGTCGCCGTACTCACATCAGCCGCAGAAGTCTTCACCCCGCCGTCGCTGTAGCTGTCTCCCTCTGCCAAGCTAGGGCGTGGGAGATCTGGACGGATGAACTTCCCATATTTCATCTCTCTGTTCGTCGTGTTCTTCATCAGGGTAAATAAAATCTAATTTTACTGCCCTTGATGTATGGTCAAAATCCTCAACTTGATGTATTTTGAAAAATTTCTGAGAACGCATATGACCTCTTCAAATTCCTCGCACCTATACTCTGTTCACAGGTACAAATGTCTGCTGAAGAATCACTAGGTTCTCATCAACTTAACTCATTTGCAGCGTTTCTTGAGGAAAAACTGTATACATCTTCAGAATCATCAAGAGTTCAAAGTCATGAAGTGAAGAAAATGGCAGATGATAAAAGACCTCAGAAGGGTGGAAAGAAGGCTGAACAGAACACTGCCTTTGAGATACCTGAGGATTTGTATGCTGGTTACTGTACTCCAGATGAGGCCATTCATGGCAAATAAACGAAAGAGCAGAGGAAAATCAGAATTCAGAGAATTGAACGGAGGTGGATGAAGGAGTGGAGAGACTATCGCTATGTCACTCCCAAGTACATAAAGAAATTCGCCCTCAAGCCTCCTTGCAAAAGGGCTCCTCCTGCTGATGATCAAGTCGTTGATCCCACTAGCGTTGCTCGTGCTGAAGACTTTCCAGCTGAATGGGCAAAGCATCAACAAAAACTTCAGAGAACTGCCAAAGCTGCAGTGAAGAAATTCAATGAAGATTTTGCTGCTGCTGCTACCTCTGCTGGAACCTCTGATAGTGCTCCGAAGAAATCATTAGTGAAGAAATCTGTAGTGAAGTCAAAGTCCTCAACTTCAAAATCCTCACTGCAAAATACTCATGCAAATTCTTCAAAGGCCACTGCAATGCCTTCAATAGCTGCACAATCATCAGCTACTGCCACAAAGTCCTCAACGCTAGTAAATCTTGCAACATGTCAGAGGACTACTGGCTTCTCAATTGCTTCAGGGGCCTCTGCAAGTTCCTTAGCCCAAGAACAGTCTTCAACAAGTCCTACTTTGATGAAGATAAAGAGAACTGCTGGATGAGGTCAGAGACCAAGTCCTCACAAGAGCAAAGCTACTGTGAATATACCCTCAGGATCTGAGGATAATGATGATGCTGATGATGAAGAATTGGAAGAAATCATCAGAAACAGTCAGCAAAAGGCTGCAATTGCCAAGGGCAGCTCTGTTCCTCTTATGCTGGATCCTAAGATGATCCTCAATTTCATCGACATATGGCATGAGGATCCCAGCACTCCTCTTTCCTCACTAAAGTTACCTCTTGGTGTGGACCATGTCCTCACCCACTTCATTGCTGAAGAAAAATGGAAGAGAGATCAAGCTCAGAGAGCTAAGAGGAGCAGGGCCAGAAAAGAAAAGTTCCTGAAGAACAATGTGATGAATTTGACTCCCACTCAACTCATCACAGTTCAGTCTGAGATTCGCTGCCTGACTGATGAACAAACAAAATATGATGCTGAATGGAAGGGCACCAAAGTAAGATTTGTCAGGGCAGCCCAAGCTGCAGTTAAAGATCACAACTCAAGGGTTGCAGCTCAATTGCAACAGCAAATTCCTCAGGCTGAAGAATCTGCTCAGCCTGTTGAAGAAACTGCATGAGCAGCTGAAGAAGTTCAGACTGCTGAAGATCCTGTCAGGGCAACCACCACTATTGCGCCTGAAGAAATTGCTAGGCCAGCTGAAACTTTTGCTGCGCCTGATGAAATTGAGACCACTAGGGCGACTGCATCAGTCGTGCCTGAAGAAACTGCTCCACCTTCACCCTCTGCTGAAACTGCAAAGTTCTCAAGGGTGAAGAACATCAACCTTCCTTCTGCATCAGAAGCGAAGAAAACAAAGGCTGCGGAGAAAATTGCTGCTAAGAAAAGAAAAGCATCAACTTCAGATTCCTCAGCGGTGAAGAAATTGAAGACACTGCCAAGTTCTTCAACTGAACCCATTGATGCAACCCCAATCTCCTCCGTACCTGCCTGTGAGATAATTCCATTTGGTGTTGACTATGACATTCCAAATGATGATGATGAAGAAGATCATTCTGCTGCTTCCTCAGAGCAGATTGATGAAGAAATTGAAGTGGAAGCAAATGGTTCAACCCCACTGGTATCATCGCCTCTGCCTCAGTTGACTGCTGAAGAGGCCGGCGTTGACGAAATGGAAGAGGACGTGGACATTGCCAACACAACTCCTCTAATCAATGATGAATATTGGGAAGCTGCACACCCAAATTCTCCAATGACCACACCAATTGCTCAAATTCCTCAGTCTCCAGCCCAGAATGAAGAAATTCATACTGAAGATATTCCAGCTGCATCAGCTGAAGAAATTGCTGCTCAAACCGCAAATGAGGAAACTGCTATTCAAATTCCTCAATCTGAAGAAGTTCCTCCTATGACTAAGGAAATTGTGGGCCGCTTCAAGCCAAATCTTCAGCCGAGGCCAAAGTTGCCCCTCAAAGGCTCAAAGCGCCCCAAATTCATCAAAACCAATTTCTTCAACGAGCACATTTTCTTCAATGGACCAAATCCATATGCCTCAGCAAGGACCGGTCGCACAAGATTCTGGACCCCTTCACAGATGAATTTCTATGTATCAGTACTATTTGACAAAGAGAAAGTCTTCGAGCATCAGTAAATTCCTCATGTGGATATGGAATCCATTCCGTGCTTCACTCGTGTGCTCGCAGTTCTTCATGATGCTGGACTTCTTCCCTTCTGCGTTGACATATGTGACTGGAATGAAGAGCTAATTCTTCAATTCTATGCAACCTTGCATATCTCGGGTGATGCTTCTGATGTCAATTCATGGATTCTGGACTGGATGACTGGATCTACTCACTACACTGCCCCAGCCACCGAATTGCTTCAGGCTGTGCCAATAGCAATTCCTTCAGAAGGAGCGCGCTACATCTATGATGAAACTGCTCTGCCCAATCACATGATGCAAGTGCTAATGAAGCCATTGGCTCCTGGACAACCTCAAAGGACTACCTTCCTTGTGAAGGATTTGCTCTATGTGCCCAGGACAGTCTATCGCATTCTGACCAAAACCCTCAGTCCTCAGAAGGGCCACAACTCCGAAGAAGAAGAAGTGGAGGGAATCATGAAGAACATGCTATTCAACATCATTCATGGGATTCCCATCAATTACCATGATTTCTTCATGAGGACTTTGGCCAATGCTGCTTCAGCCCCATTTGAATTGAAGCCTTACGCTCCCTGGATCATGAAATTCATCAGATCAAGGTCTTGACTTCCATTCAAGGCTGACTTTCAGAATCACTTCAGCTTTCTGCCTCCGATTGAAGTCCTCAAGAATACATTTTCCTCAATTGCGGGAAAAGGCAAAGCTGTTGTTGATGAAGGTACTCGTCCATTGGATGTCCAATTTCGCAAAGCTGCATCCTATTCCACCAATGATGACACTGCTACCCAAGATTCTGCCGCAAAAGCCTCAACGCAAAATCCTCAAGAAACTGCCCCTCGTGTGATGACTGATCGAGAGCTTCTTCTAAGTCTTCATCAGAAGATTGATCGCAATCACAAGTGGGTAAAGCGTCAGTTTGGTTCACTTCTTCGAGACATGACTGTCACGCACAACTCTGTGAGGAAGAACCACTACTATCTTCATGAAGTCTTCGACCGCACATGGGCCATCCTGTCTCACCTCAAGACTCCCGAAGAACTCAAGGAGATGGAATTTCAGCAGGACTTTGATTGGTCCATCCCTCCAAGGAAGAAATGGAAGAAAGTTCAAGTTCCTCAGCTGGTTACAAGCTCATTTTCTTCATCACGCCAGGCTGATGAAGCTGAGGATATTGACGACACTGCTGCAGGCCCTACATCAACGAACGACCCCGACAACGCTGGCGCTCCTCCACCACCTTCAAGATGAAATTCCTCAGGGGCGTTAGTCCTCATTTTTTTCGTCCCTTTTGGTCTTCGATGACAAAGGGGGAGAAAATTTGAGTTAGTCTTCAAGCGGGTCTCTATATATATGGGCTGTTTTTGTTTAAGTTACAACTCTCGCTCTTCTGAAGCTTTTGTTGGTTGAGTTGTAAACTTAAGTCCGATGGTGGTCTGATGCTTTTGAACTGCTTTCCGCATGCTATTTCCTCAAGATATCGTAATGCACGCATGCTGAATTTCCTCAGACCCCATTTTCCATCATGCATTTCAATTTCCTCATGATATATATTAAATGCGTGTATGGATTACAAGATATAGGGGGAGTTCTCCATGATTTTAACCTGCCATGTGCATTTGCAGTCCAAAGCAAATTCCTCAAATATGCACATCTTCAGGGGGAGTTCTTCTATATCTTGCAATCAAATTCCTCAAACTCAGTACTTACACTTCATATTATTATCCCCGTTGAAAACTTAACCTATTTGTCATCAATCACCAAAAAGGGGGAGATTGTTAGGGCATCTAGTGCCCCTTAGTGATTTTGGTGTATTGAAGACTTATAGGTTAAGAGACTGATGCGTTTGTAAGTGTACACAGGCTCTATAAGTCGTTGAGGAGTTTGATACATTCGGAGATTATCGACCCCTAAAAATGTATGTCTTCAGCTGAAGACTTTGGTGAATACTTTGGTGAAGACTTTGCTGAAGACTTTGGTATTCCCTGAAGACTTTGAAAAAGAAGAAGTTGGTGTGACCTTGAAGATATGAACGAGGACTATGAAGCGTGAAGACTTTTGTTTTCGTAGTTTCATTTCCTTTCTTTGAGTCATAGGAAACACCGTACTGTTAAAGGGGGCCGAGGTAATACTAAGGAAAATTTCCAACTGATGCTCAACTCAAAAGCCTCAACCTATCCAATCCTTCGAGTGAAGCCTTTGGAAATCTCTTGCAGTTCAGTCAAGTTCTTCAGTGACAGAGACGACGATCTTCTGGTCTCTGAGGAAATTGGTCTGACTGAGGAGTTAGGATTTCGCCAGTGCGAATTGCCTACAAGTGAGGAATATGATAAGCCTGAGGACTTTCATAGTCCGAAATTCCGACCGTTGCTGTGCTAAGTGCCAGCTGTCCCCAATCATCCTATCCACATAAGGGTCATATCATTGGGGGCATTTATGTCTTATCATGTCGGGTTGCACCCTGGCTATAAATAGCCACCCCCCACAACCACTAGTTGGTTGGCTGCTCCGAGAGAGAACTGACACTTGTCATTTGAGAGCATCCCATTCCTCGAGGACTTTGAGAGAAAATCATTAGTGAGGAAAAACCCCAAACCAAACCACCAAACCCAAAGTGATTGAGCATCACTGAAGAAATTGTTCCTGTGTGGAACCGACGCTTGTTACCTTTGAAGAATGTGTATCTTCCAGACGGTTAGGCGTCATGGTCTAGTGCATCCTGCAGTCAATTGGGGATCACGAAGTGACCTTGGTCTAGAGCATCCAACAGTCAATTGTGGATCGCCGGGTGACCAGTTTGTGAGGGTTTTGGAAGTCTACCCTGAAGATTTACCACGAGTGTTGGGCGAGGTTTGTGTGACCTTAGCTCAAGGAGAATACGGTAAGGACTATGTGTCCTGGGACTGTGTGTTCTCTGGTTTAAATACCAGGCCGCTCCAAACCAGACGTACGACTGTCACAGCAGTTGGAACTGGGTCATCAAATCATTGTCTTCATCGAGCTACCTAGTTCTATTTCCTCAACCCTTTAATTTCCTCGTATACTTGTTGATGAAATTGATCGTTACTGTTTGAAAAATTTGACTGAAGACTTTCTCAATTTCCTCACCTCAAATTCTTCAAGTTACCTTGTTCCTCACCTACTTATCCTGTATCACGCCACCTGTAATTTGTGCATGCTTTATTTCATCATGATAACTATGCGATCGCTATGCTTCGTATGCACTTGAGTACTTATTCCGCTGCTAGTTATTCATCACATTTCAAATTCCTCAAGTTGAAATTCCTCAGTGATGAATTTGTAAAACTCGCCTATTCACCCCCCTCTAGTCGATATAACACACTTTCACTAACTCTGTAGTGCAGCTAGTCGGTCGTGGTTATCGAGGGTGATTCCTCCTTCACCACTCCCGATGATGACTCTGTCGTGCAACCCCTCAAGTGTGGGACCCTCGAGGGTGATTCCTCTAAGTCCACCTTGACGGTTTCATCGAGCGAAGCCCTTTGAGGGTGATTCCTCAGGTTCCGTCTTGATGTTTTATACACACAGTTACTATGACCTGGTTACCGAAACATGTTGGTGATGGGTCGGCCCTGAGGGGTACCCACGGTTTGATGATGATGAGGCGTGGCCGGGCAAGAGAGGCCCTTGCCACACACCCTCGAGACGGGGTGACGGGACCACACTTCATGGGTCGCGCTTGCCCCGCATTAATAAAATGCTAATGGGTTGGGTATTTGATCTGAGTTGGTCATTTGACCTTTTACGCACTAAACCTTCACGTGGGGCATGTTATGTGTACTCAGCGTCGTTGTATCAGCTGAAGCTCTTCTAACGTCAGCAATGGAGCGGCGCGCACCCGAGTGGCCTGGGCGGCACAGGTCTTGGATTAGAGTGTGCTAGGGCTGACCTCGGCCGCCCACGCATCGTGCAGG
The DNA here is from genome assembly GCA_039707655.1 of Elymus sibiricus. Classification (NCBI taxonomy): domain Eukaryota; kingdom Viridiplantae; phylum Streptophyta; class Magnoliopsida; order Poales; family Poaceae; genus Elymus; species Elymus sibiricus. Next base: position 192,269,482 of record CM077667.1, on the reverse strand, counting down.
AGCGCAGAGGGCAAGTGGGCCCATGACCCCCGTGTGCTTAGGATTTAGACCGACGGGCTGGCCTCTCTGTTGAGCCTTGGTGGGGCGACGACGTTTTGATATCCTGAGGCCGGGCATGACCCAGGAAAGTGTGTCCGGCCGGAGGTGATCAAGCTTGTTGGAAATGTGGTGCACCCCTGCAGGGATGAATTCATCTATTCGAATAGCCGTGTCCACGGTAACAGGACGACTTGGAGTTGTACCTTGATCTACTACAACTAAAATTGTGACTTTAAATTGAATTGAATGTTGGCTCCGAGATTGCTTCCTCGCAGGGAGTCGAGGAAGAATCTCTGGGCGTGGTTACTTAATAAAATTGCTACAATAATATGACTATATATGAGATACCAGTCTACTCTCTTCTAATGCTGCAAGATGCTGAAGATGCTAGTCTTCGATAGGACTAGGCCTTCCTCCTATTCTTGCTTTCTGCAGTCAGCCCAGATATAACCCCAATTCCTTGATACTGATGCATACTTAGCATAGTTCTAATGTCAGTCTTACGAGTACTTTGGATGAGTACTCACCGCTGCTTTGCTTTCTCTTTCCCCCTCGATATGATTCTGTGTTCAGACGATGGAGCCCAGGAGATGGAGTACGCCGAAGACGACTACTACACCATTGCAGGAGCCTACTACTACGTGGAGGTGGCTCCCGACCAGCAGTAGGATAGGAGGTTCCCAGGCAGTAGGCCTCGCCTCTTTCGATCCGTTGTTATGTTTGTTCTAGCCGTCTTAAGGCAAAACTTTTTTAACTTATGTTTGTACTTAGATATTATTGCTTCCGCTGACTCGTGTTATGTCGAGCTTTGTATTCGAGCCCTCGAGGCCCCTGGCTTGTAATATGAAGTTGTATGACTTTAATTTGTGTCTAGTGTTGTGTTGTGATATCGATTAGTGAGTCCCTAATCTTGGTTTCCCTTCTACCATCAACCCCCCTATGCTTACCGGGGATTCGTTCGTCGTCAGTTGTCATGGGTTTCACAAAATCCTTCCGATTGCTATTCGATCTTCCGAAAATCCTCATTAGCCTTTTGCTCTTGACCTTTCTCACCTGCTTGCATTGTGGTTAATTCCATATGTCTAGCAATATCCATTAAAATCCTCTGTGATTGTCATTTTGATCTTATTGATTCGACCTGTGTGCGAATGCATGCAATCATCAGTTGATCCTCATAAATTATCTGTCCGGCTCACACGTCTTTCCAAACAGGAGCTGGTTCTCAGCAAATCAACCTTGATTGATTGTCCATCTAAGTCCATTCAACTTACTTGTATTTGATCGGAGCACCTGATTCTGATACACCAATTTGGAAATCTTTATTCCGTTGGTTATTTAAGCATCGATTTTTTTTGGATGTTCTATAATCTGATGCCTTGCATTCTTTCTCCCTCTGATTGAGTTCCGATACTCACATTAGGTCCTTTGTGGACCGCCAGGCCCATTGTGGGTTATTATCCGATAACATCCTTTGCATTCAAGTTCTTCTGATGTTCCTTCCCTGATACATGATGCCATTGGTAAATTGTGTCTCCTCCCTCTCATAAGTTGTATCCTATGCTTTTGTCAGCCATGCTCTGTTGTCAAGCACGTGTTAATTAATCTTGAAGCTTGTGGTATATGTTCCTAAGATGCCCCGATGGGTTGGACCTATGCCTTCCTTAATTCGTGTGAACCCGACAGTTTTCACGAGTCATACTTTTCTGGTGTTTTGCCAGATAATCTTTCAAAACTATAACTTCACCAAAGGCGAGGTGTATATGGAAGGTGATGCATTGATGAAGTGGGAGTCGACCTTGAACCTTGTGTTCATGCCCATGGAAACAATGTTGATCTTATCATAGAAGCTTCTCCTTTCAATAATCATTCATTGTATGATTTGATCTTGTATCTTTGATCTTGCCCTTTTGCAATCGTGGTTCCGACCATGTTGTTCTACTTTGGTTTCATTCTCAGACAAGTTAAAGTGTTTGTCTTCCACAGATCAATACACTAGTCTAACCTTTATTCCGATCTACCTCCGAGTTTTATCATTGGTATCTCGAGAATATCACGGAGCTATATAACTTTTTATGAGCTCCTCATCAACTATGATATTTCACTAATTCCAGTTTCCTCGTGTTCTGAGTTGTGGGACACTCAGGGACACCGATATCTGAATCGAGTATGCTTTGCGATTCAACAACTCTTAGAATCTTCCTTGCTTATGATTTTGTACTCAATCATGTCTTTCCAATTTGTTAGGCCCCATCATTATCGTCATGCTAGAGCTTGACCATGCTCATCTTGTTTGAGATGCTGAAGCCTGGCTTTATGACCTGAATGCATTAAATGCGTCACCTCTTGAGGGGATTGAAAACATTCCAGTTGTCTGGGATTTCCAAGATGCCTTTCCGGAAGAACTTCCAGGGATTCCCCCTATAAGAGCTGTCGAGTTTGTCATCGACTTAGTGCCAGGCACCACCCCTATTGCTAAGCGGCCATATAAGATGCCTCCACATGAACTCCTTGAACTGAAACAAGAAATCGATGATTCGCTTCGACAAGGGTTCATTCGTCCAAGTTCCTTTCCTTGGGGAGCACCTTCTCTCTTTGTCAAGAAGAAAGATGGTACGAATCAATTGGTCCAAGATTACAGTCCTGTCAACCAAGCAACGATTCAAAACAAATATCCACTTCCTCGGAACAACGATCTGTATGATCAACTTGCTGGTTCATCAGTGTTTTCGAAACTCGACTTGAGGTTGGGTTACCATCAGATCCGGGTTCGTGAAGAGGATATTCCCAAGACTGCATTTGTTACTCGCTATGGTTCATACGAGTACACCGTCATGTCCTTCGGCTTAACCAATGCTCCAGCAATCTTCTCTCGCCTGATGAACTATATATTCATGGATTACCTCGATAAATTCGTCGTGGTTTATCTGGATGATATCCTGGTTTATTCTAAGAATAAAGAAGAACATGCTGAACATCTTCGCCTTATACTGGAGAAGCTTAGAGAACATCAACTTTATGCAAAGTATTCAAAGTGTGAGTTCTGGATGGACGAAGTAACCTACCTTGGTCATGTGATCTCCAAGGATGGTATCGCGATCAACCTTGAACGAGTTCAGGCTATTCTTTACTGGACTCCCCCGAAGAATGTCAAGCAAGTTAGAAGTTTTCTCGGACTCGCCAGCTATTACCGTCGATTTGTCGAGAACTTCTCCAAGATTGCAAAGCCCTTAACCAATCTGCTTCACAAAGGTGTTAAATATGAGTGGACCAAAAAATGTCAGGAGAGCTTTCAGGCACTTAAAGACAAACTGACGTCTGCTCCAGTGCTTGCTCCTCCAGATACTCAGAAGGTCTTCGTCATCTATTGTGATGCTTCACGTCAAGGAATGGGCTGTGTCCTAATGCAAGAACGTAGAGTGGTTGCTTATGCCTCTCGTCAATTGCGTCCTCATGAAGAGAACTACCCAGTTCATGACCTTGAACTTGCTGTAGTAATTCACGCACTGAAAGAGTGGCGGCATTACGTTGTTGGTAATCGTTGTGAGATCTACACCGATAACCAAAGTCTGAAGTACCTGTTTACTCAGCCAGATCCGAACCTCCGCCAACAAAGATGGATGGAGCGCATAGCAGATTACAACATGGGAATTTCTTATACACCTGGCAAGGCTAATGTAATGGCTGATGCTTTGAGCCGCAAGTCATACTGCAATCACCTCCAGGTTCACAAGGTTCACCCCTGCTTCAAGAGGAATTCCGCAAGCTGAACCTCCATATTGTTCCTCAGGGTTATCTCATTCCCCCTCCACCGGAGTTTCGCAAGATGAACCTTTGTGTTGTTAACCAGGGTTCTTTGAGTAACCTGGTTGCTGTGCCAGATCTCGTGGACAACATCAAAGCTATGCAACTCTATTGCAGTGAACTCGAAAAGATTAAACGATATCTTGCGGAAGGTAAACCCTCATTCTTCACCGTGGCTGATGATGGCGCCGTGTACTTCAAGGGTCGCTTATTCGTTCCCACAAAGAAGGAAAACCTGAATGTAATGAGGAAAGTGATGAAGGAAGCTCATGATACACCTCTGTCTATTCATCCGGGTAGTACCAAGATGTACCAAGACATCCGTCAAAGGTTCTGGTGGCCAAACATGAAACAAGACATTGCACGCTATGTTTCAGAATGTGACATTTGCTATCGGATCAAAGCAGAACATCAAAAGCCTGCTGGAACTCTGCAACCTATTTCTATTCCTGAATGGAAATGGGATCATGTTGAAATGGACTTCGTCACTGGTTTTCCTAGGTCGCAGAAAGGTAATGATGCTATTCTTGTCGTCATTGACCGGCTGTCCAAAGTTGCACATTTTCTGGCTGTCCAAGAAACTATTACTCCTAGTCAGCTAGCAGATCTATACATGTCCAGAGTTGTTTCACTCCATGGTATTCCATTTGTGATTAGTTCAGACCGTGGCAGCTTATTCACTTCAAGACTCTGGGCAAGTTTCCAGGAAGCTATGGGAACTCATTTGTCCTTCAGCACGGCTTTTCACCCTCAATCCCAGGGGCAAGTTGAAAGAGTCAATCAGATTCTCGAAGACATGCTTCGAGCTTGTGTCATTTCTTTCGGCAAGAAATGGGAGGAATCTCTCCCGTATTCGGAGTTCTCCTACAACAATAGCTATCAAGCTAGTCTGAATATGGCCCCGTTTGAAGTGTTATATAGACGTAAGTGTCGGACTCCTCTGAATTGGTCGGAAACTGGGGAACGTACACTTATCGGTCCGGATATTATCCAACATGCCGAAGAACAAGTCCGCATTATTCATGCAAATCTGAAGGGTACCCAGTCTCATCAGAAGAGTCAGTATGACCGTCATCACAAAGATATGGTCTATCAACCTGGCGAAAAGGCTTATCTTCGTGTCACACCAATGAGAGGTGCACACCGTTTTGGGATCAAGGGCAAGCTGGCTCCTCGATATATTGGTCCATTCACTATTCTCGAGAGGCGTGGTAAAGTGGCATATCAATTGGAACTGCTGTTGAACCTTTCTCAGGTTCACAATGTCTTCCATGTGTCACAGCTTCGTCACTGCTTCAAGGATCCTATCCGAGCAGTGGATCACGATATGCTTGAGCTGCAACAAGACCTTTCTTATAAAGAGCACCCGGTCCACATTCTCGATGAAACTGAACGTCGGACTCGTCAGAAGGTTACCAAGTTCTTCAAAGTGCAGTGGTCAAATCATTCTGAAGATGAAGCCACTTGGGAACGCGAAGATCATCTTCGTACAGAATACCCCGGACTCTTTCCTTCTGCCTCTTAATTCTCAGGGCGAGAATTTCATTTAGTAGGGGAGAGTTGTGACACCCTGGATTAAGTGCTACCGTAATCTCTGTAATCAAGCTACAGTAACATAAGGGTTATACTAATTCATTTTGCTAATCCATGTGTGATCACTGTTGGAATCAACCCCGATTCAAATTTTCTTTGCAATCCAAATTCCTTTCAAAAGTGGATTTAAAAGTTTTGCAAATCTGTAATTAAAAATCTTGCCTGGGTTGCAAATATTCCCTAAGCTATTAGAAAATTGAAAGCAACTTTTTATCAATTGCTTAGGTGCCCCTAAAACATTTATAACGGAGGCCTATCAATTATTTAAATGGCCTTTGATTTATATAAGTTTCAATGTTCTCCAAATTGTCCCAAACCTCATGGTGGCAGTACCAAAAATATTATTACAAACAATTGGGCCATGTGGCATATTTTACTAAGTGGGTTTCTAAGCTGAAATAAATAAAAACAGAAAATACAAAAGAAAACTAAAAACAAGAAATAAAAGCAATAAAACTAACAAAAAATAAAATGGAAAGAACCCCCCCCCCACTGGGCCGTGGCCCAGCTGGCCGGCCCACCCCTGCACTATATGGGGGCTCGACCCCCCTATCGCCCCACTCCCCCCTGATCCATCGTTCCTCTCCCCCCGCTCCCGATCCAGAACGGATCGGGGCCGCCGTCGCCCCGCGCCCGTCGCCTCTGCGCCCTTCGGCGCACCGCCGCCGCCGGCCCTCGCCACCAGAGGCCGTCGCCGCATCGCCTCCGCCCCACCTCGCCGCCGGCGCCTCCTCACGCCCTCTCCGAGTCCACTGCCTTCCCCTGCCGGCCGATGTGAGGCCACTCTCCCTCTCCGTTCCCCGCCGCTCGTGCCCGCTGCCCCCGCCGGCCACGGCCCCCATCGCCTGCGCCAAGCGCGCCGCGCGCCCGCTCGCCCTAGCGTCGCCGCCCACCGCACCCTGGTCGCGGCCCCGCCCGCGCTCGCCCCCTGCCGCGCGCTCGACCGCACACGTGCGCGTACCACCCCTCCGTGCCGCGCCTATCACCGGCCCCCGCTCTCCGCGCCGGCGCCGCCCTGCGTCGCCGCGCCCGCTGGCCGCGCCCACGCGCTACCACGACAGCCCCGCGCCCCGCCTCGCCGGACGTCACCCGCAACCGCTACTACTTCCCGCTCGTGGCGGTGTTGCCGTGCTCGCCGTTCTTCACCGCCGTCTCCGCCCGACTGTGCCCTGACCTCGCGGCCGCTCGCCGGCCGCGCGAACTGCCGGCCCTGGCCGCCTACGCCGCGTCCCATGCGGCCGTGCCCGCTCCCCACTCAGGTTAGTGGAGCTAACCCCCACTACCCCGCTAACTAAACTCTCTCCCCCACTGACTTTGGGGGCCCACCGCCCTGTAAATAATAATAATAATAATAATAATAATAATAATAAATAAGTAAATTAATTAATTAATTAATCAATTAATTAATGAATTAGTTAATTAGTCTAATTAATCCTGTTAGTTAGCTAAGGCAGTCAATGAGAGGTGGGAGCCCACCATCCTTAATTAATCTGATTAGTGTTAATTAAACAACAATTAAAACTGTGTCACTGACTATAGGGGCCCACTGGTCAATTTGACCAGTCAAAGCCCCTGTTGACTGCTGATGTCAGCACGACATCATGCTGATGTCATAAATTGAATTATTGAATTAGAATAATATTTTTTAATTTCTAAATATTAATAAAACATTAAAAATTAATATAAAATAAACTGTAAGTCAGATGAAAATAATTTATACATGAAAGTTGATCCGAAAAATCCCACGAATCCGACTACGCAGTCCATTTGTCTGTCACGTGCTCCTATCATAACGAACGTGGAACTTTTCCATCGTTTTCGTCTGTCCGGTAGTAGCCTGAGACCTGGAAAATATCGTCAGATATTCTTCCTATTCGTCTGCGACGTGTGGTACTGCGTTAGTGCATGCCTAGCTCTGCATATTGCCATGTCATGCATCGTGATTGCATCTGTGCTTTATATTTATTATTTCTCCCCCCTCTTCTTACCAGTAGACCCCGAGACTGACGCTGCTACCGGGTACGACTACGCCGTTGACGATCAGGCCTTTGCAGCAGAGCAGCAAGGCAAGCAACCCCCCTTGAGCATTTCGATATCGCCCATTTCTTTCCCTCACATTCTTGCATTAGATTTTGCTACTGTATCAGCTAGCTCCTATTTTTGATGCATAGCCTGTTTTTGATAAACTGCTACTACACCTGTTGTTATATCAACTGCTTAGTATAGGTTGATCAATGAATCCCCAGTGACCCCTTAGTCCCAATTGCCCCTGCTTCTTCATCGATGACTCGACGACTCGAAGACTCGGTCAACCGACCGACAGGCCATGCCCGTCACATTGACCGCACACCCCTTAGTTGTACGACTCTGCAGGGTTACTATCGAGTACCGAGGGTGACACCTCATGAAGTACTCATGATGCTAACTCTGTAGTGCAGCTAGGCGGTCGTGGTTATCGAGGGTGATTCCTCCTTCACCACTCCCGATGATGACTCTGTCGTGCAACCCCTCAAGTGTGGGACCCTCGAGGGTGATTCCTCTAAGTCCACCTTGACGGTTTCATCGAGCGGGGCCCTTTGAGGGTGATTCCTCAGGTTCCGTCTTGATGTTTTATACACACAGTTACTATGACCTGGTTACCAAAACATGTTGGTGATGGGTCGGCCCTGAGGGGTACCCACGGTTTGATGATGATGAGGCGTGGCCGGGTAAGAGAGGCCCTTGCCACACACCCTCGAGACGGGGCGACGGGACCGCACTTCATGGGTCGCGCTTGCCCCGCATTAATAAAATGCTAATGGGTTGGGTATTTGATCTGAGTTGGTCATTTGACCTTTTACGCACTAAACCTTCACGTGGGACAAGTTATGGGTACTCAGCGTCGTTGTATCAGCCGAAGCTCTTCGGACATCAGCAATGGAGCGGCGCGCGCCCGAGTGGTCTGGACAACACATGTCTTGGATTAGAGTGTGCTAGGGATGACCTCGGCCGCCCACGCATCGTGCAGGAGCGCAGAGGGCAATTGGCCCTACGACCCCTGTGTGCTTAGGATTTAGACCGGCGGGCTCGCCTCTCTGTTGAGCCTAGGTGGGGCGACGACGTGTTGATATCCCGAGGTCGGGCATGACCCAGGAAAGTGTGTCCGGCCGGAGGTGATCAAGCGTGTTGGAAATGCTTTGCACCCCTGCAGGGATGAATTCATCTATTCGAATAGCCGTGTCCACGGTAACAGGACGACTTGGAGTTGTACCTTGATCTACTACAACTAAAATTGTGACTTTAAATTGAATTGAATGTTGGCTCCGAGATTGCTTCCTCGCAGGGAGTCGAGGAAGAATCTCTGGGCGTGGTTACTTAATAAAATTGCTACAATAATATGACTATATATGAGATACCAGTCTACTCTCTTCTAATGCTGCAAGATGCTGAAGATGCTAGTCTTCGATAGGACTAGGCCTTCCCCCTATTCTTGCTTTCTGTAGTCAGCCCAGATATAACCCCAATTCCTTGATACTGATGCATACTTAGCATAGTTCTGATGTCAGTCTTGCGAGTACTTTGGATGAGTACTCACCGCTGTTTTGCTTTCTCTTTCCCCCTTGATACGATTCTACGTTCAAACGATGGAGCCCAGGAGATGGAGTACGCCGGAGACGACTACTACACCACCGTAGGAGCCTACTACTTCGTGGAGGCGGCTCCCGACCAGCAGTAGGATAGGAGGTTCCCAGGTAGGAGGCCTCGCCTCTTTCGATCCGTTGTTATGTTTGTGCTAGTCGTCTTAAGGCAAAACTTGTTTAACTTCTGTCTGTACTCAGATATTATTGCTTCCGCTGACTCGTGTTATGTCGAGCTTTGTATTCGAGCCCTCGAGGCCCGTGGCTTGTAATATGAAGCTGTATGACTTTACTTTGTGTCTAGTGTTGTGTTGTGATATCGATCAGTGAGTCCCTAATCTTGGTCGTACGCATTGCATGTATGTTTAGCGTACGGTCAAAATTGGGGGCGTCATAGCGATCTACAAGGGTATGTAGACACACTCCCCCTCTCGTAGCTATGCATCTCCATGGATAGATCTTGCATGTGCGTAGGAATTTTTTTGTTTCCCATGCTACGTTCCCCAACACACTCTGCCTGCTACTTTGCTAGGCTAAACTTTAGCCCCTTAACCTGCTTGGAGAAGGCCTGATCCACCGATGTCTGCAGATCCGGGCTCGTCGCCACTTGGTCCAGGGATTCCTCGGTGGCTGGCTTTGGGCGGGTAACCCCTTCATCAGGTGTCCCGTTCTTGCCCCCACCAGTCGCCAAGTTCACCACATGGACCATCAGCAATGGAGCAGTAGGTGTTGCCCTCAAAATCATCATGTTGACCATGCCCATACTGCCCTCAGAGATGTACGCAACAGTACGGCCATGCGGCTCCCTCGCTCTCAGATCACTCTGTGCCAATATAGGTACCATGTACATCTTTATATATCCCTTCGTAGAACAGGTGTCTGCTCCAAGCATGAGGTTCATGCCATCAATGAACTTGGAGTAGGGATGCAGTGTGCCATCATCCTTCGCAAATCGCATCGATTTAGCATTGGAGAAATCCTTCTTGAGAGTTCCGCTTCCACGTCCCTCCAAGTCACTGGAAGACGAAGCTGCAACAGGGCCACCGTGCAGCCTAGGATCGCATGTGGCAATGGTGACGGCATGCCTGACAGCCGGCCGGGCAAGCGGTGGTAGTGGCAGCAGGGCAGTCGCCCCGATATCGCCAAAATCTAATGAAACGGTGTCCATGTGTTGTACCGGCTCTAAATATTCTAGACGCTATCCAACGGTGTTGCGCGCGATCACCACCTGGTACTATTTGCTAAAGCAAAGCCGAGGAAACACACTCAAGCCCACTCCAACATGTTGGAAAATCAAGAGAACAAATATATTTTGTAACAGATAACACATATTTTATTCAAATCGCATTGGACATAGATAAAAGTGTAGGATAAACTAATATATGTGTGCTCTAGAATATGCACATGAGAGCTATATGGGACATAGTTAAGTATGCCTCCCTATGTAATATCATGCATAGTCTAATCCTTATCGAAAAAGTAACAACATAGTAAAATAATTTGTTCTCTTGTGTTAAACTCTAAATCAAAATAGTGCATCTCCTCGCATGAATTATATAGTATTGCTCACAAGAAAAGAATGCGCATAGAACATATGATCGATAAGAAAAAAGTGTCGTCTTGCATGACATATGTGACCAAGTTTTGATTTATCATTCAAGTGTCAAAGAATTGCCCCCCTTCCGGCTAGTGAACTGTTTCTTGCCCTTTTTGCTCTTTCCCCAATCAAAGTGGTTTCTTGTACTTCTTGCTCTTGCCTTGATCAAATAAGCTTTGCATCCATCCTTTCACCGCTACCTAGAACCTGCAAACGGTAATGTCACACAAGAAGTTAAAGGATGGAACGTCGGGAGAAGTCCAAAGGGCAGAGGACACCAAGACCCACCTTTTTCCATGCTCAACACATGGTTAACATCGTCGGAATAGCAGAGGTAGTGCCCCAGCCAGGAGTCGAGGACAAACTTCATAACGCAAGCGGTGGTGCGCATCATAGGGTAAAAGGTGGTGTATTAGTCTTTTACTAAGAATTCACAATGTAATTTATATTTCTTCTAATTTCTCATAATTCTATTTTTACTCCACCCCATATGGGACAACCTCACGTGAGAATCAATGCCGGCTGACCCCCCAATTAGCTGTTAGGAAAGATATTACTTTCCAATGCAGTGCTACTTTTTCGAAGTTGCCTTGTGCATGCCCATGCACGGGGCCAGGAGATATCCACACACCGTAAAATCTTCATGGGATCCACAAGATTGACTTTAATTCGGGTGCTACGGGCCTTGTTTTTTTTTGAAACTTCGGTAACTTTATTTGATCAAAAAATTGTTACATCGTTCACCAACCACCTTACAATCGATTCCAGCGGCTCCTCAATCCACATTGAGGGTGGTATCGAGACCACTAGCCTAGCTAATTCACGAGAGACACAATTTGCCTCCCTAGGGCAGTGGACAAAGGAAACCGAAGTATAACATGTCATCGGGGCCAAACAATCCACATAGATCGCAGCCGCACCCGAAGTCGGAAACCCACACTCGTTCATCGTGTTGATCACCACCAAACAATTCGATTCTATGACCAGCTTGCTAATTCCGAGTTGTTGTGCAAATAGAAGGCCATGTCTTAATGCATAAGCTTCGGCAGTAGCCGTGCATGAGACATGCTCGAGTTTTTCGTTCGACAACGCAATGATGCCACCCTTGTCATCTCAAAGAACAACCCCCACAGCTCCCTGTAAAGATTCTGATGGAACACTGCGTCCACATTCAGTATCACAAAACCCCTCCAATGGGCTTGCTCCATCCTTATCTCCTATTTCCAGAACCCTTCTTCATAGTCTTCACATAAGTAGTTGTTAAGACGGAGATCGATAGGGCAGATCAAGCCGGGACCTGCACATCCTCAGCATGAATGAACTGTCGCTTCTCCCACCATATGTACTAGATGCCCACCATGATCAGGAGTTGGGCAAAAACATCTGGTATCACGCTTGCTCTAGCGGGAACACATAGAATGTAGTCCAGGACACCGAGCCAACTCCGTCCGTCGCACATGCCTCCTCTACCAAACCATCCAACTTCACACATCTCTAGATCTCGACTGCCTTTAGTCATGTGAGCAAGGTTTTCATGATATCCTCACATCCATCCACACATATAGGGCAACTGTTGGATGTTACAATGCGGCGATTGGCTAAGACTCCCAAGCATGGTAACAAACCATGTAGGACTTTCCACGCGTGGATCTTGAACTTAGCGGGGGACTTGGGAGTTCTGAAGCTTTGCCCAAACTGAATATAGCTGAGTTGGCTCTCCTTCCAATCATTCATACCATTGGGCAAACTGATGATCCCAGTCCACATAGTACACTGATCTCATTGAAAATACATGATTCATTGTAAACTTCCAGGCTACAAAGTCTTCCATCACTCCATGCAGTGCCAACGGAATCGACAAAATTCTCTACGCATCAACTGGCTAAGACACATCATTAATCACATCATGGTCCCATAGACCAGTCATAGGACCGATCAGGTCTGAGACTTTATATGACAGGGTTGCCCCTCGAGGTGCAACCACGCATCCATTTGCACTATAACCTATCCATATATCTGACTAAATGTTCACTTAAGAGTCATCGCCTATGCACCAAATTGCACCTCTCTTGAACGTGTTGATTTCCACACAAATGTTTGCCATGCATATGAGCTTCCAGTCGTCAACTTTGCATGAAGTAATTTCCCATCTCAATAATATTTGGCCCTCAAATGTGCACAAAGAGAGTCAGGGTTTTGTAGTAACCTTCATACCAGCTTGGCAACCAAAGCTAGGTTGAAGCTATGCAAGTCCCGAAACCCCAACCCACCTCTTTCCTTTGGAACACAAAGTTTCCACGAAGTTGCCCAATGCATACGCTTATGATTGTCATAATCACCCCACAAGTACTTTGATATTTGTACCCATCATTCATTTACAAGTTTTCTTCGTAATTTTGAACACATGCATCGCAAACACCGGCATGGCCTGAGCAACAGCCTTTATTAGCGTCTCTTTTCCTCCTGTGAAAAGCAGCTTCGCCTTCCATCCATGCACCAATTGATTGATCCGATCGATAAGGCACTCGAATGAATAGCTCATGTCTATCGCTGCCATAGCTGGTAGGCCCAGATATTTATCATTGATAGCTTCAGAATAATACTCAAATTATGGCATACAAAAACTTTCTCATTCATTCGGTTGTTCAGATTAAAAATATGCTAGACTTAGCCTCCCTAACCAACTGTCCTAAACTCGAACACTAATCCTCTAGCACCCTTCAAAGGCACACCGCATTAGGGGCATGTGCTCTCATTAAGATTAGTGAGTCATCAACGAAGAGCAGTGTGAAATCTGTGGTGCCTCCCTACAAACCTTGAACCCCACCAAAGTACCAATGTTCTCTAACCAGTAAATCATGATAGATAATGCCTCTGCACACATCATGAACCGATAAGGAGAAAAAGGGCCTCCCTCTCGTAGGACTCTTGTGGGACGGAACACTTCCGTAGTCTCCAAGTTAAATCTAACGTTGTATGACACTAAAGACACACATGCATCATCATGGAAATATACTTCTTCGCAAAATCAAATCTCTGCATTGTCCTCTTTAGAAAGCACCACTTGACTCGGTCATATGCCTTGTGCATGTCCAGTTTTACTGCACACAACCCCGACTTTCCTTTATTCCTCTTGATAGTATTCACACATTCATATGCAATCGAGATATTATCTGTAATCAATCTACCAAGGACAAAGGCACTCTGGGTAGGGCCAATGACCTCTGAAGAATCCCCTTGACCCGATTAGTGAGCCTCTTAGAGATTATTTTGTATACAACGTTACACAAGTAATCGACTGGAATTGTGTGATGTTTGTTGGGCCTTCAACTTTTGGTATTAAAACTATAATTGTGTTATTCCAACCATCCGGGATCGTCCCTAAATTGGCTGCCTCCAAAACCTCCTTTACCAAATCATATTTTAACATACTCGGGAATATCTTGTAGAACATAGTGTGTAGCCCGTCAGGTCCTGGTGCCATGAAGTCACAATGCTAAAGAGAGCACGATGAACATCCTCCTCAGAGAACGACGCCAGAAGGGCATCATTCATATAGGTTGTTACCCTTGGCATCACCTTCTGAATAACTTCTTCATTAGGGACATTAACCTAGGATTAAAACAAGTTAGCAAAATAATTTTTCTAATATCTGCCATCTCATGCTACCCCTTCTTGCGTCACCCCATTATCATATTTTAAACCCTTAATGGTGTTTCTCTTTCTCCTTGCCAAAGCGTATAGATGAAGAAGTTGGTGTTTCAGTCCCCATGCTTCAGCCAGTTGGCTCAGCCTCTTTGTACCCACTCATTCTCTTCTTGCTCCGTCAAGTTCTCAATAACAAGAAGAATCTCTTTCTGTCTATCGATCACTGCATCCGTAGTTAGACCCCTCCTCATATCGTATAATTCTCTTTTGAGCTTTGTCATTCTCTTATGTAATCTATTGAGAATCTCTTTGTGTCCCATTTATGAAGATCATCATGGATGAAGTCTGTTTTCTGCTTAAACAGTCCAAGGCCTAGCAAGGATGCATGCTGCCAAGCTGTCTGAACCACCTTCTCGGTTGTCTCATCTTCATCCATCTCCCCTCAAACCGCTTGCAAGATCTAGTGGGTTGGTTCATCTCTGCGTCATATTCAGTGTTAAACACCAATGGTCAACGGTCTGATTTTTTCATTTCACAATTTAGTACGCCCACATTAGGGAATTAAAGACTAAGTCACGAATAGCAGATGGCTCATATAGCCTTTACCTGATTCTTCCTCATCTCCAAGTATACATATCACCCATTGCACACATATCTTCAAGATCACATCCCTGAAGGTTTGCATATATCTTTGCTCTCTTACCAGTCCTCATTCCTTCGTAAACAAAATTTCATTAATATCTCCAAAAACAATACATGGTTCATCCATAGCCTGATTTATGTTTGTTCTCCCTAGCCTGATCTCCATAGAACCATGTGTTCCTCCAGTTTTTCCATCATCTGTCGTAAGATCTATGAAATTACTAGTAACATCAGGCTTCATCATAGCAACTTTATCTCTCCACATCATCACCAGTCCCTCTGCCCTTCCATCAATTGGATCAACCAGCCTCATCTGAAACCCTAGCTTCCTCGTAAACCTTTATGCTCCTACATAAGAAAAAATATGTTTCTGACAGGAAGACCACATCTGGTTTATATCACCTCTAGACGTCTAGAAGTGGTCTAAGAGCCCGACACTGACGTATCCCATGACAGTTCCATCTATGAGAGCCTGCCTTAATAGGAATGATAGACTACTCATATCAACAAGGAATTCCTTCTTTTCTGGAATCTCATTCGAAAAGAACTCCAAAGTTAAGCATGCTTGGCTTGGAGTAATTCTAGGATGGGTGACCGACCGGGAAGTTGGTCCCGGGTGCGCACAAGTGAGGACAAAGTGCGCAGGAAAGACTAGTGTTGGTCTGTGGGGCCAGTCTAGATGCTGCCACGCGTAACAGGGTGTTACAATTGGTATCAGAGCCGACCCTCGCGGTTACACGGGCATGCATGGGTCAGGTGCGCGGGCATGTGGCGCATGGCGCGTGTGGCCCGTTGTGGCACACGGCATGGAACATGTGCCGGACTGGACGTGCATACGTGTGCCAAGAGGGAACGTTCCTGATGGGCCAACGAGGACGTCGGTTCCTTTGAGTGGGGGTGTATGTGAGAGCCTGGCTTAATAGGAATGATAGACTACTCATATCAACAAGGAATTCCTTCTTTTCCGGAATCTAATTCGAAAAGAACTCCAAAGTTAAGCGTGCTTGGCTTGCAGTAATTCAAGGATGGGTGGCCAACTGGGAAGTTGTACAATGGGGCCAGTCTAGATCCTGCCAGGCGTAACGGGGTGTTACACCATCATAGAAGAGTCATTGGGCTTGGCGGTCCCCCAACTAAAAGGCCTCTAATCTTGCCATCTACATTGTCATTGGCTCATCCACTTTGTGTCGCTTAGAGCACTATGATGTGTTGTCCTCGTTTACCTCGCATTCATTCTTCCTTACTTCTCCCCCAGGCCTACTCCATGCTCTTCCTTCCTGTAACAGCCCGAGACCGATGCTCCAGTTGCCTTCCATTTATTTCTGTTATCGCCGTGTGATATATTTGTTTGTCGGATTTATCATCGGATCATCTGCATTGCATCGGCAGTCCGTTGTTGTCGTTTTTCAAAACTTGCATCTGTTCATAATTGACGGCTCGCCTCGTTATCGTCCTCGACCGTTTTGAGACCAAACACACTTGCATGCGCCCGCAACGTTGCTAAATATTATCTTTATAAGTGAGAATAAAACATTCTTGGAATGAGCTGAAAGTTGGCGTGCGGTCTTAATATATTGTAGGTAGACCGCCTGCCAAATTTCGTCGCATTCGGAGGTCGTTTGATACCCCAACCGTTAAACTATAGAGACACTATAGTCGATTAAATTGTCGGACATTTTTGGTTAATAAAACCTATTGCCGGGCCGCCCGAATTCCCTCTCATCAGATCCCAAAGCCACCTACACAGCCCACCAGCCCAGCCTAGCCTTCCCCTAAGACCGCACCATCCGTTACGATCGGAGGGTCCGAAAACGGTCCAAAAGCACCTGCTATTTAAAGCGGATGAACCCTAACCAAATGTAGCAAACCACTTAATTTCTAGCGATCCTACCCTAGCACCGCCACCCATAGACTCCCTCAGGATCTATCTCTCAGCCAACCGTAAGCTTCGCTCATCCGGTCGTGTCCTGAGAAAGAGATACGCGGCTCCTATCGGGTTCATCGACACATCAGACGGTCTTGCTGGTTTAGTTTTACCTTTGACGAGTGGCTTGTCCACCAGGATTCCTTATCGTAAGCATCGTGTTATCACGGTGTGAGGTTTTCCATCAGATGCGTGTGCTAATTTATAATGGACTACTTGGAGCATCCATGCATGGTTAAATCTTTCGATAAGCCATGCCCACGGTTATGTGGCGACTTGGATATTTATAATATCCGGTTGTGCAGAACTTGACACTAAACTAAATTAAAGTACACCAACCGTGTGCGTAACTGTGACCGTCTCTTATTGTGAGGTTTAAACCAACAAGAGAACAAGATGGGGTTATGTTTGACTCGTAAGTAGGTGTTCATGATCACTACTAGTTCACGTCCATTTATGCATAGACCACTCTTCTTATTTTTGTACTCGTAAGTTAGCCAGATAAAATGTTTAGTTGTAACAGCCCGAGGCCGATGCTCCACTTGCCTTCCATTTATTTCCATTATTGACATGTGATTTAGTTTTTTGTCGCATTCATCATCGCATCATCGGCATTACATCGGCACTCCATTGTCGTCATTTTTTAAAACTTGCATCCGTTCGTAATTGCCAGTTCTCCTCGTTGTCGTCGTCGACCGTATCAAGACCAAACACACTTGCACGCGCCCCCAACATTGCTAAATATTATCTTTATAAGTGAGAATACAATATTCTCGAAATGGGTTGAAAGTTGGCGTGCAGTCTTAATATATTGTAGGTAGACCGCCTGTCAAATTTCGTCGCATTCGGAGGACGTTTGATGTCCCCAACCGTTAAACTATACCGACACTATAGCCGGTTAAATTGTCGGACGTATTTCGTTAATAAAACATGTCGCCGGGCCGCCCAAATTCCCTCTCATCTCAGCCCAAAGCCACCTACACAACCCACCAGCCCAGCCTAGCCTTCCCCTCCGACCGCACCGTCCGATTACGACCGAAGATCCGAAAACGGTCCAAAAGCACCTGCTGTTTATAGCAGATGAACCCTAACAAAATGTAGAGAAACCACCTAATTTCTAGGGATCCTACCCTAGCGCCGCCACCCAAAGCCTCCCTAAGATCCACCCCCAGCTAACCCACAACAACCAGGACTCGTCACCTCGTGCAACCAGCCCGAGCGCTCGATCCCGAATGGATTGAGGCGCTGCCTCCAACCCGCAGCCGCCTGGACCTCCTCTGCGCCCGAGCTACATCGCGCCCCGAGCGACCTTGCCTCCCTACCCGAGGCGCCCGCCCGACTTGGACCAGGAGGGTCCTGTGCTCCCCTGCGCCCCAAAGCTCGTCCTCGACTCCGCGCCGGCCGATCGTCGGAGAGGTTGATCGGAGGTCTACCTCCATCTCCGTTCCTCTCCCTCTCCCCTATTCCTCCTCTCTCTAGTTCTATCCCTCGTCTCTCACCTTCTGTCTCTACGGCAACCAAACAAGCTCGAGGAGACCTGCCTAACCTCCACCGCCATCTAGCTCCAGTGACCCCATGTCCGGATCCACATCGCCTTGCCGTCACCACCTCGCCGGAGATGCGTCGCCTCCTCTCTCCCTTGCCTTCCCTTCCTCTACTACTCCCTCTATTTTCTCTCTGACACCTCACATCTTGAAGAGGGAACATCCATGGCTGCCGATGGAGCTCGAAGCCACATGTTTTCCCCCACACCGATGCGCCACCATGAAAGGACAACTTCTCCGTAGGTGGTTTTGGTAATTAATAACAACATATATTCATTGGACTAATAATTTTATCAAGTATATTTCAGGAAAAGTTCAATGAATGGATTGGCTAGTATTGTGAAGAGATCCCCCACATGCTTGGAACATCAATTGGCAAAAGCTTCAAGACTCTACATTTTGCATTTATGGGAGAAATCACACTTGAGTCCATAGGAAAGCTAATACTATTAAAAGGGGATGAGGTATCTATGATGATCTGGTTGCTCGAGTGCTTAGAGATTAGCCACCAAAAATCCTCATACATTCTCCCACAAAATATTATGTCAAAATCACAACTGTCAAAATTTGGTGCCACCAACTTTCTACATTCGGCCCTATCGAGTTTTCCTTAGACAGATTCCAGAGCCAAACCCTAGAAACTCGGTGCAACCAAGTTTTGGTTCGGTACAACCGAAAAGCATGGACCAACCTTCTGGTACCTATTTGCTAAAAATTGGAATTTCCGAGTTTTACAGATCGGTGTCACTGAAGTGAGGAACTTCCTAGGTCAACCGAATCGGACTCACCGAGATTCTATATATCGGTCTCACCGAGAACCCAAAAGTTGTCACATTTTGCACTAGTCGATGCAATCAAGTTTTTGCTTCGGTTTCATCGAGTTGGGCAATAATGTTGTAACGGTTGGATTTTTGGAGATGCCTATATATACCCCTCCACCCCCTCTCATTCGTAGAGAGAGCACTCAGAACAAGCCAATACTTGCCCCATCCAATTTCTGAGAGAGACCCACCTACCCATATGTTGAGATAAAGATCTTCCACTCCAACCATATGAATCTTGATTTGTAGCCTCCCCAAGTTGCCTTCCATCCAATTAATCTCTTCTACCAAGACAAATCTGTAAGAGAGTGATTGAGTGTTGAGGAGACTATATTTTGAAGCACAAGAGCAAGGAGATCATCATCCATACCACATCTATTACCTTTTGGAGAGTTGTGTCTCCTAGATTGGTTAGGTGTCGCTTGGGAGCCTCCAATTTGTTGTGGAGTTGAACCAAGAAGTTTGTAAGGGCAAGGAGATTGCCTACTTCATGAAGATCTACCCCGAGTGAGGCTAGTCCTTCATGGACGTAAGCCGTAATGGAATAGACGAGGTTGCTACTTCGTGGACCATTCGTGGGTGGAGACCTCCGTGGACTCACGCAACCGCTACCATCCGTGGGTTGAAGTCTCCATCAACGTGGACGTACGATAGCACCACCTATCGGAACCAGGGAAAAAAAATCTTTGAGTCTCCTTTGCGTTTGTATCTTCCTATCCCTACCCTCTACTTACACTTGCATGTCTTTACATTCTGCTGCTATACTCTTAGATTTTCATGTGTAGGGTGTACTTGACTTGATAGAATTGCTAAAACTTGCCAACCATTAAAATTGGGAAAAGGCTAGATTTTTAATTGGTTAAGTAGTCTAATCACCCCTCACTAGACATGCTTTGGATCCTACAAGTGGTATCAGATCTTTGGTCTCCATTGCATTGGTTTCGCAACCTAGGAGAGTATGGCGTCTAGTGAGGGAAATTACCACTATAGAGGTCCATATTTTGATGGTACAAACTTTGCTAGTTGGAAGCATAAAATGAAAATGCATATTCTTGGTCATAATCCTGCAGTTTGGGCTATTGTTCATGTTGGATTGCAAGGTGAATTCTTTGGTGATGGAAAGGAACTGGATCGTGAGGCGACCGTGGAAGAATTGACGATGTTGCAGTACAAAACTCAAGCATGCAACATTCTATTCAACTGCCTATGCCCCGATGATTTCAACAAGATAAGCCGTCCTGAGAATGCAAAGGAAATTTGGGATACTTTGGTCAATATGCACGAAGGAACCGAATCCGTCAGGGAATCTAAGTTGGATGTGCTACAGAGTCAACTTGACAAGTTCAAGATGAAGGATGGTGACGGAGTCGCAGAAATGTACTCTAGGCTTGCTCTCATCACAAATGAGATGCTGGCTTAGGAAGTGAAGAGATGACCGACAGATTCATCATCAAGAAGATCCTTAGAGCCTTGGATGGAAAGTACGACACCGTGTGCACATTGATCCAAATGATGCCAAACTACAAAGATGTCAAGCCTACAGAAGTCATTGGAAGGATTGTTTCTCATGAAATGTCACTCAAAGACAAAGGAGAGCTCCACAACAAGTCAAGTAGTGCATACAAAGCCTCAAGTGACACTCCCGCCACCTCAAGTGACAACCTTGTTACTAATGAAGAGATAAGCCTCATGGTCAAGAAATTCAACAAGTTCTACAAGAATAGAGGCAAAGAGAGAAGCTCCAACTCAAGATATGAAGAGAAGCGTTCATCTAGTCGTGACCGAAATTGTTACAATTGTGAAAGACCCGGACACTTTTCCAATGAGGGCACGACACCCTCCAAGAGAAGAGAAGAGTCACCTAGAAGAAGAAGCTCAAGAGATGAGTCACCTCGAAGAGAGAGAAGGAGTAGAGAAGATCGCTATGAATGAAGACCCTCCCGGAGAAGCAAGGACTCGAATAAGAAGGACAAGTACACCAAGAGCTACACAAGAAGAAGACATCAAGCTCATGTTGGTGAATGGGTATCCTGGTCGGAATCCGATAACCAATCCGAGAGAAGCTACCACTCCAACTCTGACTATAGTCAAGATGAAGGTGTTGCCAGACTAGCACTCGTTTCCTCCAACTCCTATGATTTATTTGATTCACCAAATGAAGGAATTGGAAGTTGCTTCATGGCTAAAGGCCCCAAGGTATCACACCCCGAATACATTGAATTTAATAGTGATGAGGATGACCTACTAGGAGATGATGACTTGCTCTTTGATAAAACTAGTGATGTTAGTCCAAATGAACTTGATAATAATCATGCTAGTCAAGATAAGTCGTGTGATGATGATAAGAAAAAGATTGAGAGTCTAACTAAGGAACTAAACACTCTTAAGTTAGCTCATGAATCTACTCAAGAAGATAATAGAGAACTTTTAAGAACTCATGAGAAGCTACGCTTCGAGAAGCTAAATTTAGATCAAGAGCATGCGTGTCTTAAAGCTATGAATGACAATCTTCGAAAGAAGAGCTCTTCTTATCTTGCCAAATGACTACTCTTGTCTACATTTGTGCCACAAGTTAAATCTATGCAAACTAGTAACAAAGGAAAGAAAGGTTCTTCATCTAGTAGCAATAATAAAAATGCTAAATCAATCGATGTTGCTTCTAGTAGTTCTATTGATTCCACTAATGATTCTCTTAGCCAAGTTACACTTGAGCAAGAAAAGGATTTATTGAAAGGAATTATAGAGAAAGGTGTCTACAAGAGTCTTGCTGAAAGTAAGCAATTTGAGGAGATTGTGCGCAGTCAAGGATGGCACCGGAAGAACCAAGGTATTAGTTTTGAACGAAGGTTCAACGCCAATGGAGTTGAATGGGAAGAAGATCAATACCCCAAGACGAAGTTTGTTCCCTAAAAGGAGAAGTATGATCCTAATCTCTCTAAGGGAACAAAATCTCAAGATGATCTTCCACCACAAGACCACAAGCTCAAGGGGAAAGACAGGCTTCAAGAGGAGATTGACTCATTTGAAGAAGAATCACAAGCCATGGTCATGTCGGTTCCCAAAGCTACTAGATGCTCTACTTCATCAAGTGCTACTTCAACTCCAAGGATTCCCATCAAGTTGATGTGGGTCCCCAAGAAGAAGAACTTGAGAAGTTCTTGAGGGGTGACTCCACCAACAAAATTCACTCACACTCATTTTTGGCAAGAACTAATACAATCAACTCCAACCTTATGCATTAGTTCAAGGAGTCACAAATTCCCTCGTTCGTAAGCAATGGACAAGGTAATTAATGAATCAATGGACATCATCACACATGTGCTTCATTCTATGTCCATAGATATCCTTGCATTTGTTCCTTGTGTGGGACTAACCCATGTAGGTGAGAAGAGTAAGAAACAACAAGGATTGCTCCCAACTCAAGATGATCTTCATCAACAATGAGCGTCCACCACTACTTCACCTGCATGAAGTCTTCAACAACAAAACCAAGGTTAGTTTGTCCCTCTTAGAGGGGAAGTCACATTAAGGCGGAGCTTTACTCTAAGACTTGAGTCAAATCATCTCACAAGATGTGAACACATTAAAAAGCTTTATGTAAAAGTGGCAACCCCACTTGTTCTTAAACGATGAGTATGGCCTATGATCAAGTACTCTTGCTTGTCTCCTAAGTCAATATACTCATATATAGATGACTTTGTCATTGCGAAAGTGCTTGGTAGATACTAGAGTGGTTATGCATGTTTGACATATTTTATTTGTCATCTTATTGTGTGAGCTTGTTGGTATGCATTTTTTTCATTCAAGGACATCTAATTGTTGTTCTATTTGGGCTTTATTTTTTGGCCAATTTGATGTACAAGAATGCCTAAGTACCCCCTCTAGCTATCTATGCTTTCTCATCTCAAATTCCATTCATGCTTCATCACAAAATCTGAGCAAGCACTTTTCGGACCCTTCGGGTGAGGAGCACTCGGAGCTACCGTTTCGACAAGGGCTGACTTCCAAAACCTCCCAAGTGATTTTTGGTGTGACCAATTCTTCAAACTCAGTTCCACCAAAGCACTAGGGTTCATCTCATTTTTCCACCTTGGTACCACCGATCTAAAAATCTCAGCGTCGCCGAGTTGTTCTGTCAACTGGCAGTTACACATCTTGGTGGAACCGATATTTTTAACTCGGTGTTATCGACAACAGATGGGTATATATATGTGCACGGGTCCGTCCATTGAAAATTACTTCAAACGAGGAGCCCCCGCACCCCACTACTACCGCCGCCTGCGTCTACGGATGATCTCCATCACTTCCCGTGCGCCATCTCCACTGGATTTCGTCGCCGTCAATGAAATCAACTCCGCCTTTGCCGCCATAGAGAGGATCCGCCAAGTTAGGGTAATCCTCGATCCCTTATGCGCTCCAATGCTGATTCATGCGCATTAGGCTATTTTACATATCTTGCCACAATTTGCAATACTTCTATCCACGAGAAAATTCCTTAGAAATAGGCCGAATGAGAAAACTTAGGGTTATGTTTCTGCTATATGAATTTTCGGTGTCACCGAGTCGGATCATCTCGGTGCCACCGATGTGGGTTCACCCACAGCACAGAGGGCTTCTCGGTGAAACCGAAAGTTCCTACCGGTGTCACCAAAATGAAGTTTTAGGGGTTTGGAGTACAACTTCAGTGAGACCGAGTCACGTATCTGTTAAACCGAGAAGTGTGACCAAGTTTTTGTTAACGATGTTTGTTGCCTCAGAGGCTCCGAAATTTGAAACTCGGTGGAACCGACACTTCATCCAGTCAAAACCTAATGCTAACATTTTCAGTTCAAATTGCAAAAACCTCTATATTTTGTGGTGCTCATCTTTTCTGCTCCTCTACATCTAATTCACAGTGACAGTGATCAGTTATGTCAGGATCAGATGACACCCAGAATGACCTCAGAGAACAAAGTGTTGATCTTGATGCAGGCACTAGTCCTGAAGCTACTGTCTATGACCCTGAAACTCCAAGTTCTCATGGCTTGCCCAAGGCAGCCACCAGGGCTAGGAAGAAGACAAATTCTGATGAGGAGGATGCTAAGTTTATTCCTGATGATGCTACATCTAAGAGGAAACTTGTCAGAAAAGAATATGTAAGCACTAAAGCCAGGAAGGTTCCTGAAGCTAAGGGTGGCATGAGACTTAGTCTTGAGTCCCCAGACACTTCCAAGCAATCAAAGTCTATTACTAAGAAGCCAGGGAAGAAGATTAGGAAGAGAACCATTCATGTGGTTGGGAGGCTAACCTCCATGTAGGAGGGCCCTGGAGAGCATGACAAAGAGGAAGAGGAGGATCCAGTTGCTAACCCTCCTCCTTCCAAGCAGAGGAAGTTGATGGCAGATGCTATGCCAAAGCCTGCTCCTTAGGCTAAACCCATTGCTCCCAAGGCCAAGGTATCTACCCCAAGCCTAGGAGGACCACAAGAGATATCCCTACTGTAGACAAGTACAAGGGTTCTACCTCCAGAGATGCAGTAGAGGAAGAAGAAGATGTTGCAGTTTTGAGGAAGCTAAGACCTCACCTGCCCGCTCACAATGATGACCATCCTGTTGCAGAAAACATGAAGGAGAGGAAGGATCAAGGTCTCAGGAAGTGGAGAGCCAATGATCCATATGCTGTGAGGAGAAGGGCTATTGTTGATGCTCGCTTTCACACCAAGGAGCACCAGGACATCTATGAGACTGTCTTGCTTGACAAGAGCACAACTGTCAGTGATATGAGATATGTTGATTGTAAGTTCATCAATTCAAATGAAGACTACTCCCCTCATGTCCAGGAGAACTTCAAAATGATTTACATTGATGAGTTTGTTGGTAGAGAGATGGCTGTTTGGAATGATGAGCTGATCATGAATTTATATTCCACTGCACATTTCTATCCATATGGGAAGATCGTGTGGATAACTGAAGGCTCCAGATACTAGTCAACTATTGATCAGTGGGATACAATATTAGGAGCCCCAAAGGTGCAAGAAGGTGATCTAGATGTGTACTCCGAAGCCAAGATGAATCACAACTCCATGGCAAATATGTACAATCCATTCCCAAGGCAAACCTGAAGACCCACAAGCTTGGATCTGTCTACTTTCTACAAGCTGGTCTTACTACCTCCAACACTATTTTGAGGCACACCCTGATGACCAAATCTGGATATGAAAAGATGATCCGAGGATACTCCATCAACATACTGCACCATGTGGACAACCACACCAGATTTAGAGTGATGGATCTGATGTTGAGACCATCAAGAGGACTGCTGTTGACCAGAAGAGATATTGTGGATACGCTCCATACATTCAGATGCTCATCAACTCCAAAGTTGGAAAGAGCCAATATCTACCTGATCGACCACACCTGCCCCTCCAGCCAGATTATGAGGATACTGTTGTGGTGATGGATCCATCTCATCCCACTTCATCAACTGCACATGCTGATATTGAGGCTGAGGCCCGGGCTGAGGCAACAAGAGCCACTTGTGCTCCAGTTATGAAGATGAAGAGCGACCAAATGGCCTACCTTGTTAGCACCATTCAAGGAATGGAGAAGAACATCTCCGAGCTGCTGAAAAACCAGAAGAGCCTAGAGAGGATCGTTGAGACTAAGTTTCATGCCCTCGACATCAAGGTGACTGAGCTGACCACCACGGTCAACCAGCTGAAGCAAGATGTAGATGCAGTTCCATTGCCCAACTCAGATGACGATGATGAGAGCCCCACACTGCCAGTCCAGACTCGGATCAGGACTCAGGCACGATCTGCTGATGTGCCTGCTCAGGATGCGAGACCCTCAGTGTGTGCACCAGCTGTTACTTCTACCGTGCCTCCATCAACACCTCTAGTGTCAACTCCACCAGACCATAGGACTTCTGCAGAAGCATTCATGGACGCTGTTCTCTCGACTCCTTCCACGACTACCGGAGCAGCTTCATCGCCCCATGGAGGAGACCATGCCCATAGCGACGCTTAGCTCTATACTTTCGAACTTTTTGCCAAAGGGGGAGAAATTGTATAGATCATAGGGCTGAGAGAGAGAGAGAGAGAGAGAGAGAATTGCTTTTGATGATTCTCCTTGATTTTGAAAACTTCTAGCCTATCTTTTGTTCGTCTTAAACTTCGTGGTCTTTGATCATATGCTTTGTGATTGATGTTACTATTTCCTTTTCTTGTGATATTCATATGATGATCATTCACTCATGTTTGGTGTTATGTGCATTGTAATCCATTCATATCATTTATGCGCACCATCAAGATGTATGTGACATGGAAGAGTGACCCATGATCCTAATCGATTGTGCATTTGCATTCAAACGCAAATTTAAAATAATGCACAAATTTAGGGGAAGCTCTTGCTTATCACATACTTCTCAAAGCGACGATGCTATACATTGATTATATGTTATGTCAAAGCTTTGATCTATATGTTGTCATCAATTACCTAAAATGGGGAGATTGAAAGCACAACTTCTCCCTAGGTGGTTTTGGTAATTGTCGGGGTACGGCGATCTATGGGGCCGACAAGGCCCCTTCGTGGTTCGGCTGTGAGGGCTTCTAACATGCAAAGAGCACCACTAATTCCTAGACAGGTTCGGGCCGCCGGAGCGTAAAACCCTACGTCTTGTGCTTTGGTGGTTTATGAGTGTTCACAGTACAGGGTGCACCAACCCCATCAAGAGGTGCCTCGGGAGTGTAGCTACGCGTGTAGAATGAACAGAGTGTCGACCTTTGCGAAGGTAGCCATGGACCTCCTTTTATAGGCAAGGGGTTACCACAGTGAAAAAATGGTCTTTACATTTGGCAAATAGTGAGCACTGCCCTCTGCCAATGTGTCAGCAGAGGTGGTAGTGGGAAATACCTAACCCTGACGGACTAGGACAGGCGCATTGAATGTGCCATGAGGTGTCAAGCTGGCGACGTCTCCCGGCAAGGATTGCATCTCCTTCTGTGTCGTCCGCCCAGCTACCTCCTATTCTTTCGCCATGCCGCAGGACGGGTGTCGATAAAGCTGCTGTAAGTCCCTCAATGCTGCCACACGCCCCGACCGGCTCCACCTAACCGCTTGCCCGCTCGCCACCTAGCCGATGTGGACAACCAGCTCGGTGACGTGGAGCTGGCCTTGGCTGGCGAAGTCCTTGGCTGGCGCGTTAGCCATTGAGCCCCCGACAAGGTGTCTTGCTGGGTTTCTTGGACCTTTGCTTGGTGTAGTTGGAGGAATGTTTCTGTTCGGCAAGATCTTGCCGGTCTGGAGGCTGCAGGTGTCTGGTGCACAGGTCAGGGTGCTAAGGGCCCGTTCTTTAGTACACCGACAGGAGCCCCCGGGCCTGGGCCACACATGAGTCTGCGATGCTTGTTGGGCTAGGCCCAAAAAAACAATGCACAGACGCACGCAGCCGCAATTTTCTACGGTTGTGATGATTTTTACTGACCTTTCCCACTGACGGGGGGATAACCCCGGGGTAGGCTCACCCAGGCCACAACTCCTTTTTTGAAAATAAGACGGGGGGCGAGGCGCGCCCCTCGTCGACCGGCTCCCCACGGGTCGGCTGCGCGGAATGGCCGGCTCGGGGCGATGCCGCCAGCCGTCCGGCTTGAGGGCGACCCGCCAGCCGGTAGGTCGTCACCCTTCACATCACCCTGCCCGACGGGACAGGGGCGTCACGGCGCGACATGGCGCCAGAGATCGAGTACTGCCGGTCAAAGCACGCGTGGCTACAGTGGTGCCCGCCGTACCACTGGTCAGCACCCACAAGGCCACAGTGGAGGCAACAATGCCTCTGACCCGGGCCGACTATGACCAGGCAGGCGGCACAGTACCTGCACACCTCCAACCACTCCATTACCTGCTCCCGCATGGCTACAATGCGGCCGGCTGCCACAAGAGGACGGCGTACAGGGCGGTCCGTGCCGCGGTGTGACGGGCACGCACCGATGGCGGCGCCGAGCCGGCGGGCCCCGGTGGGACCCTGCAGCCGGCGGGCCCTACAAGCGACAAGACTCTTCGGCGGGCGGGCCCCCTGGCCGGCTAGAGAGGCTGCGAGTCGGGTCCCCCCGGTACTATATACACGTATTGTAAGCCAGGGGGTTAGCCTATAAAACCCCCTAGAGCCACCCCACACAGGGGGTCGGCCACATTCACACTCACTCACACACACATATAGGAGAGGAACGAGGGCCAACAGCTTCCCCTTCCTCCTCCGTCGAACAGCTTGAGGAGCACCATTGTAGCTTTCTTGGTTCATCAACCAGACCAGCAGGACTAGGGGTATCACCTCCCACGGAGGGCCCCAAACCTGGGTACATCGCGTGTCGCGCACCGCTTGTCCCCGATCCCGTTTCCGGAGCCCACCGGCATCCTTTCGGCCCCAACCACTCTCGATAAGCCACCCTATGGCATCTGTCGTGAGAAAACGACAACAGTTGGCGCCCACCGTGGGGCCGTCCATGGCGCCGGCCGGAGTCACGCTCCGGGCGGGACCCTTCGCCGACTTCGCCGGGCGCCTCGCGTCCGGACCAATCTGCATGCCCGTGGAGCCCACCCTCGTGGAAGCTTCCACTGCATCAAGCCTCGGTTCCGCCTGCTCCGCGGGCATCACCATAGACTTTTCCGCTGTGCCGTGCCACGACGACGTCTCGGTCGGCATAGACAACCTCTGCATGCTCCTTGGCGGGCTACGCCTCGGCAACGCGCCCGACTCCGACGAATACCCCAGCGAGGTGCTCGACTGCAGTGACCCACCACCGTTTGCGGGTATGGCTGCCTCGAGCGGCGCCGACGGCCTCCGCGTCCTCGTGGAGGTGATGGCCCCCGGCTCCTCGACGATCTCCGGTCGCGCCAGAGCTGAGGCGAGCGCGAACACCACTATGGCTCGCGCTAGGGCGGAGGCAGACGCGGCAGCCGCCGCCGCCCGTCCAGGCACCTCTGACCTCCTCCTCTCCACCCTTCAGGGGCTGAGCACCCCTATCGCGCCAACGGCCAACCCGGCCACTGCCACGGCAGAGCTGGAGGCGGCCCGCAAATAGCTGTTTGCGGAGGCCAGCTCCCTCACGCCCGCTCGACGTCAGATGGAGGCCGCGCAGCGGGAGTACAACTCCGCCTACGGCCTCACCCCGACGGGCATCGAGCCCAGCCGGCGTGGGGACGTCCGCAACCATGACCGCATGATTGCAGAGATCCTTGGCAGCAGGCTGCCCACCTACGACACTCCTGCGGCCAACATGAGAACCGCCCAGGTGGCCTACAATGATATGGCCACCCTAGAGGGCGAGGAACGCGCGCAGCAGGAGCGGCACATCCAGGACCTCATCGCCTCTGCCAACTCGCAGCAGGCCCGCCTCGACACAGCCTGCGCCGGCTCCGAGTTCCCCCACCTCGAGCATGAGGGCCAGTGGGATGCTAGCGGCTGCCTGCAGACCCAGCACTCTTCCACCCCTCGCGGCTCCGGCAGGCGAGCCGGAGGAAGCCGCAGCCGGCGTCCTCAACACTTGAACGAGCAGCCAGCAATCAGCAACCAGCGCAACGATGCCTCGGAGGGCAGCGGCCGGCGTGATCGCGCTCATACCCCGCCTCCGCGGCAGGAACGTGCACGCTCGCCCGCTCTGGCCGTCCGCGTCGAGCTCGCAGCCCAGCTTGGGCCGCGCGTCCCGCACAGTGAGAATGACGCCCGCCTCCGTATCGATCGGCTGGCGCAGTCGGCCCTCCTGGAGGAGGAGGGCCCGATCGGGCCGACATGTTTCGGCCCCCGGATCCGCAACGAGCCATTCCCCGCCGGCTTCTCACTTCCCCGCGACACTTAGAAATACAACGGCACGGCCAAGCCAGAAGACTGGCTGATAGACTACACAACCGCGGTCGGCATTGCCAGAGGAAACAAGCACGTGGATGTGCGCTACATCGCCCTCATGTTGGTCGGCTCGGCCGGGACATGGCTAAACAGCCTGCTCGTCGGCAGCATCAACGCCTGGGTGGACTTCGAAGAGGCGTTCGTCCACAACTTCACCGGCACCTACAAGCGCCCCGGCCGCCCCCGCGAGCTCGCCATGTGCGTCCAGGGGCCAGAGGAATCCCTCCGCGACTACCTCAAGCACTGGACCGAGCTGCGCAACTCTTGCGAAGGGGTGCACGAGGTGCAGGCCATCCAGTACTTCTCCGAGGGCTGCAGAGACGGCACCCACCTCAAGCATAAGCTCATGTGCTCATAGCCGGCCACCTTGGCGGACCTCATGGCCAAGGCGGATAAGTACGCCACGGCCGACTCCGTGATGCACATCAAGGTCAGCGCGACCGGCAAAGCCGTTCAGCCGCCTGCCGCCTCACGGCTGGCCGGCGACAACCGGCAGCAGCAGAACAACAAGCGGAAGGCCGACCAGCTGGAACCCCGTTATGGGAGAAAGCAAGTCGCCACCGTCAAGGAGGAGCAGCCGGCGGCCCAGGCCTCTAGCTAGCGCCAGCGGACCGGCAAGGCCACCTGGCAGCCCAAGCTCACCTTCGAGCAGATGCTCGACGCTCCCTGCAAGATGCACTCCAGGGCGAAGCCGGCCACGCACACGCTCCCTCAATGCAGCTTCTCCCAGCGGCTAGCCCGGGGCGAGGGCCTTCCGGCTCCTCCGCCACCGGCTCCCCGCTCTCCAGCGCCCGCGCCGGCTCCGGAATCCATCTTTGTGCCCGCTGACCCCGCCGGCTTGCCCGGCTACGACCGTTTCCACCTCCACGGCGGCCGAGTCCGACCCCGTAGCCATCATGATGGCAGTGGACGCGCCCTCCACTGACCTGGTCCCGGAGGCCAGCGAGCCGGTCCCGGGGGCTCCAACGACGGGCCCGGGGGCTCCGGCTTTCCCCGCCCCCCTGGCCGAGCCAGAGCCGGCTCCTGTCTCGTCACCATCATGGGCCATGCCCATCCTGGCCTTCCTCCTACGCGGCGAGCTCCCTCCGGACGAGGCCATGGCCTGACAAATCCAGCGCCGGTTCCCCGCCTACGCCATCATCAACCGCGAGCTGGTATGGCGTAGTGCAACCGATGTCTTCCAGCATTGCGTCGAGTCGGAGAAAGGGCAAGAGATCCTCCGAGACATCCACCAGAGCGAGTGTGGTCACCATGCTGCCTCAAGGGCCCTGGTGGCCAAGGCGTTCCGCCACGGGTTCTACTGGCCGACTGCCTTGGAAGTGGCGACGCAGCTCGTCGACAAGTGTGAGGGCTGCCCGCGCTTCAGCACGCAGAGCCACCTGCCGGTTATAACCCTCAAAACCATCCCCCTCTCATGACCTTTCGCCGTCTGGGGGCTCGACATGGTGGGCCCATTCAAGACCGCACGAGGCGGCATGACGCACCTACCGGTAGCCGTCGACAAGTTCACCAAGTGGATCGAGGTCAGGCCCATCAAGAAGCTGGACGGCCCCACGGCCGTTCGGTTCGTCAAAGATATCACGGTCCGCTACGGAGTCCCCCACAGCATCATCACCGACAACAGACCAACTTCGCTAAGGGCGCGATGGCGATCTTCTGCTCCAAGAAAGGCATCCGGCTCGACCTCGCGTCAGTGGCCCACCCATAGTCGAATGGCCAGGCGGAAAGGGCAAATGGCCTGATCTTGGCCGGCATCAAGCCCCGGCTCGTGGCGCCGCTCGTACGTTCAACCGGCTGCTGGATCGAAGAGCTGCCGGCCATCCTGTGGAGCCTTAGAACCACGCCCAACTGCTCAACCGGCTTCACCCCTTTCTTCCTCGTGTACGGGTCCGAGGCGGTCATCCCCACGGACATTGTGTTTGACTCACCTCACGTCACCCTATACACGGAGGCGGACGCAAAGGAAGCAAGAGAAGACGGCATCGACCTACTCGAGGAGGCATGCGAGCTGGCTCTGAGCCGGATGGCCGTCTACTAGAAGAAGCTCCGGCACTACCACAGCAAGCGGATCCACCCCCTTTCCTTCCGCGAAGGAGACCTGGTGCTCAGGAGGATCCAGCGATCCGCCGGCTAGCACAAGCTATCCTCCCCATGGGAGGGACCGTTCATCGTTAGCAAGGCGCTGCACAACAACGCGTACTACCTGATAGACGCCCAGAAGTCACAGAAGCGCAAAAGGGACGCCTCCGGCGAGGAGACGGAGCGCCCATGGAACGCGGCGCTCCTCCGTCCATTTTACTGCTAAAACAACTAGTGTATGTATGTATCCCCCACCCTTTTGGGCCTAATGAATGTAGCGTGTCTCCCAAGCCAGCACTTGGGGCATGCCTTTTCAATTCCGTGAAATCATATCGCTCCTCGAGCAGGCTCCCGGGTCCGGCTCCCCGGAC
Source organism: Elymus sibiricus (assembly GCA_039707655.1). Lineage (NCBI taxonomy): Eukaryota > Viridiplantae > Streptophyta > Magnoliopsida > Poales > Poaceae > Elymus > Elymus sibiricus. The sequence continues at coordinate 192,236,928 of CM077667.1, read as the reverse complement.
CCGGGGGCTCGCCGGCTGGCCTAGCCGCCCCTCCCCCGAAGACGGTCAAGTAATGTGGGATAACCCAGCCTCTCCCCCACCCCGCCCAGCCACAGACCGGCCCCGGCTGTCTAGCTACTGGAATCCTAGGACGGGAAAGTTACCACACATGAACGCCGCCTGCAAGGGGGTGGCCGGCTCGGTCTAGCCGGATCATTTACCGCTTCTAACCGGCCTCTACCGTACTCGCCCTAGCTAAGCGTCCCCACGACCGTAAACCCGACGACCGACTCCCCTAAGGCAGATGCCTCGTCCCAGCCACAGACCGGCTCCCGGCTGTCCGGGTGGCGGGGTCGAAGCCGAGGGGGACAAAGCTTTGGCAAGACAAGGGACGAAGGGACGAAGAGCCATGTGTGAGTCGGCACGCACAACTTTTTCGTTTCAGCAAGATGCAAAGCTTGAATTTATACACAAAAGCATACAAGCCCACGTCCACTAGTTCATTACATTACACCCCAGTGGGTGGAACTGCAAACTAACCAAAAGAGAAGCAGGAAAGCAAAAGCAAGCCCTAGCTAGTGGAGGCCCTGTCCTTGGCCTCCACGCGGCCCGAAGCAGCCGAGGTGGTGGCTCCGTCCTTTGCACTGGCTCGCCCGCGTCGGCCTTCGCACCCGTGTCTTCCTCTGGCTGGAGGTCGACGTAGGCATCGGTGTTGGAGGCGGCATCCTCGTCGTCCGTCTCGCCAGCGCTACCGTCTGGGTCGTCAAAGGCCAGCGCATATTGGTCCTCCGGGACCACCTCGCCGCCGGCCGTCTGCTCCGGAAAGTACTCGTCCAACAAAGCGAAGGATGCTAGCTCCCTGGCCCGAATGGCCAGTGCATCGGCGATGGCCTCCAGCTCTGCGTTTGTACCAGCATGCTGAGTCGCAAGCAACTCCAGGTACAGTCCTGAGTACCAGGACTTCGCGACACGGAGCGCCATGGCCGCGCCGCAGAGGCTCTCTAGGCATTCACCCGCACGGTTCCGGCCTCCAGCCACCGCGACAGCCGGCTCATGGAGCTCGGCTCCACCGCACCCGGCCACAGGGTGCAAACCAGCGCCAGGCCAGCCTTCTGAAGCCGCTCCATGGCCCAGACCACCTCGTTCAGGCGGACCTTGGTGGCGATCCCCACCTCATCCACGGTCCAAGCGGCAAGCATCCCGACATGGACGCCCAACGCCCGCTGCTCCTCACGGTGGGCCTCCACGGCCACCGCCGCGCCCTCTTGCATATCGGGGAAAAGCCCAGAGAAAGAGGGGAAGAACACGCGATGTAAGATAAAGGAAGAGGCGGCCCCAAGACGACACAAGAAGAAAAGCAAAGTAGAGTAAACTTACTGGCTAAGAGCTGATCCACCACGTGCGCCTCCTCCTGCAGCTTCGACTCCCTGGCCGACCAAGACTGGACCCGGCGGTCGTGCTCCGCCTGTGCCTTCCGCGCATTCTCCGCCGCCTGCTCCAGCAGGTCGTCCTTGGCCTTCAACGCTTCACCATGGCTTGCCTCCTACTACTCCAGCTCCGCGTGGTGGGCCGCCTCACGCTCCTCCTGGCCTGCCCGCAGATGGCCCGCCTCTAGGCACAGTCGGGCGCACTCCGCCTATAGAAGATCCCGCTGGTGGCCGGCTCGGGCCAGACAGCGTCGGATGCCCGCCGACTCATCGATGGAGGCTGCGAGGTCCGAAAGCGCCGTCATTAGGAGAATGGAAAACAAAGAAGCTAAAAAGCAAAAGGATTCGACCCGCCGGCGGCGTAGCCGGCTCGAATCCCGGGGGCTACACCCAGTGGGTGCGCTCGCGTGCCCCCACTGGAAAGTGCGCAACGGCACCATACCCTTCAGATCCGCTCCAAGGTTGGTCAGCCGGCCTTCGGCCTCCCGGAACCGGCCGAGCAGCGTGTTAAACGCGACCGCCCAGCGATCATGATGGGCCTGCAGAAAGACAAGGTCAAGGGCCGTCGCAATTAGACTTGACCCGGCTGCCTCCCAGCCGGCCCGACTCTCGGGGGCTACACCCAGTGGGTGCGCTTGCGCGCCCCCACTGGAAAAGTGTAGAAGAGAAGGGGCGGAGTTCGGGAACCTACCGCAACGCACTTCTCGATGTGGATCAGCCGATCCCGGGCCGTCTACAGCTCCTTGTCGCGGCAGTCGGCGAACTCTGCGATGAGGGCGTTCACCCCGCCTCCCAAAGAGCTAGTGGCCCCCCTGCTGGGGGCTCCGCCAGCAATGGCCCAGCTCTCCTGCGGGCGTGTCCTGGAGCCGGAGCCGGTCCTGGTCGCGGCGGAGCCACGCGCCAGCACAACGACGGTGCCGTCTCTTCCCGACGGCGCGATCCCGAACGGCGTGGCGGCAGTCCCCGCCGACCCCTTCGACGAGCCGGTCCCCGGTGGGCCTTTCGGGGCTGGGACCTCGACCTCCGGCACCCCGCCACAGGTTGCCGCGCCCATGCCGGGTCCACCGTCGGCCGGATTGCTGGCGTCTCCCTCCTTGCCCTCCGGGGCCGTCGACTCCGGCGGTGGGCCGTGGGCCTCGGGCGGCGCGACGTCAGGCCCCATCGGCACATCATCGTCCCTTTGGGCCGTCTCCTTCGCCGCCGCTGCCGCGCGCACGGCTGCGCACGCCTCCTCCTCCGCGGCCTGGGCATCCACCTCCGCCCACCATGCGGAGTCATGCACCCCCTTCGACCTCTTCTCCTGGACCGGCTGGTCCGGAGTCGAGCCGTCCCCTCTGGACGTCCGGCTTGCCGCCCCCGTGTGGGCTTCCTCCGATGTCCGCTTCTTAGCGGCCTTCTCCCATGGGCGCCGCTCCTGCTCTTCCAGCTATCAAGATTTGGTGGAAAGCAACTTGGGGAGGCTAGAGATCAAGATTCATATGGTAGGAATGGAATAGCTTGATCTCAACACATGAGTAGGTGGGTCTCTCTCAGAAAATTGGATGGGCCAAGTATGGAATAGTTCTGAGTGCTGCAATTTCGAGTGGGTGGTGGTGAAGGGGTATATATAGGCATCCCCAAAAATCGAACCGTTACACCTAAAGTGACCAACTCGGTGACACCGATGTGTGAATCTCGGTGGTACCGAAGTGACCAAAAGGGAGTAACTTTTGAATCTCGGTGAGACCGATATATAATTCTCGGTGGTACCGATAAGGTGACCAACGGTCAGATTGCACAACTCGGTGGCGCCGATTCTCAAGTCTCGGTGGTACCGATTATTGACCATGGCTAACCATAGAGTTGGTCCAGAAACTCGGTGGGACCGATTCACAAAACTTGGTGGTACCGATTCTTGTGAATGGCTATCCAGAGAGTTGGTCCAAAACTCGGTGAGACCGACTGGCAAAACTCGATGGTATCGAAGACTGAAAATAGCTAAACAGAAAGTTGGCAGCTGAACTCGGTGGCACCGATGCAGAATCGGTTGCACCGAATGGCTAGGGTTTGGCATGGGTCTGTCTGAGTTCGGGAATCGGTGGGACCGAGTGGGAATTGTTGGTTGCACCGATTTTGGATGTTTGGCTTTGGACAGACTTTTGTGGAAGAGCTTGTGGGTGTTTTTGGTGACTATCTCTTGTGCACATGGAGCATCTTGTTCACCAACAGTACCTTACCCCCTTTTAATAGTATTGGCTTTCCTATGGACTCAAAGTGATTTCTCACAAAGTAAAATGTAGAGTCCTCTTGCTTGAAGCTTTGCCAATCCATTTCCTTGCCTCTTGGGGTTTCTCCACAATCCTTTTGCCATCCCTATCATTGAACTTTTCCTGAAATATGCTTAGTGGAAACATTAGTTCAATGAAATATATGTTGTTATTAATTACCAAAACCACCAAGGGAGCAAATGTGCTTTCAAACCGGCGGGCCCCGGTGGGACCCTGCAGCCGGCGAGCCCTACAAGCGACAAGACTCTTCGGCGGGCGGGCCCCCTGGCCGGCAAGAGAGGCTGCCAGCCGGGTCCCCCGGTACTATATACGCGTATTGTAAGCCAGGGGGTTAGCCTATAAAACCCCCTCGGGCCACCCCGCGCAGGGGGCCGGCCACATTCACGCTCACTCACACACACATACATGAGAGGAACGAGGGCCAGCAGCTTCCCCTTCCTCCTCCGTCGAACAGCTCCAGGAGCACCATTGTAGCTTTCTTGGTTCATCAACCAGACCAGCAGGACAAGGGGTATTACCTCCCACGGAGGGCCCCGAACCTGGGTACATCGCGTGTCGCGCACCGCTTGTCCCCGATCCTGTTTCCGGAGCCCACCGGCGTCATTTCGGCCCCAACCACTCTCGATAAGCCACCCCATGGCATCTGTCGTGAGAAAACGACGACACCCACGATGCGCAGTAACTGTGGGTCGAGGGAGTGGTGGAGCAGGGCGGCACCCAAAAAGCCGCGTCGTGCTGGACAGGTAGCGTCGCTCCCTCGCGCCATGTGTCTTTACGTGGGGTTGTGCGCGGGGAAGGGATACGGTCGCCCAAGTAGTGCGCTTGGTATCAAACGGTCGATTTCCAAGCCCTCCAGCATCGCTTGAGCGTCTCCACTCCACCCCCGTCGCATCTTGCGTGACGCGTGCCAAACGCGGGGCCTGTCATTTGTTTAGAGGGGCGGTCGCGGGCGCTGACTGAGAGCCAGTGCGCGTCCAGCCCAGGTCACAAAGAGTCGGCCCTCCCCTTCCCCAGCCCTATAAAGAGGGGAGGACCGAGGGGTGGCGTTGCTCATCCGCGCCCTTCCGCTCTCAGTCCATCATCCACCAGCTTCCTCCCTCCCTCGTCTTCTGCCACCTTCTCCAGCGCGTCATGCTCGAGATGGAAAGGGGTCGCGGCCACGCTCATGGGTCGGGTGGTGCTGTGAGGGGTGCTCCGCAGAGACCGATGCGAATCATGGCGACGACGGTGGGGGCGGGGCCCAGCTCCCGCGGACGGTCGGCATCCGTGGGTCGCGAACGAGCGGCTCCATCGATCCGCGGGGGTCGCGGCGGCCAGACGGCTCAGACGACCCACTGTTGCGGCCTCGGTGGCGCATCTGTCCCCCAACCCCATGCGGGAATCCTTGCTGGGGAGGAGGTGCAGAAGTTTGTTGTGGCGGTACCCCACCGTCCGCGGGGCTGGCTGTGCCTCCCCGACCCATTCGCTCGGGCCATGGAAGGCAGCCCGCCTGAGGGGTTTTGGCTGCGGGCGGATAGTTGCTGCAATGGCCCTGCCTGGGTGGCCGTCGACCTCTCCCCGGAAGCGCCATGTTCCTGACGCAGGGGTGGAAGTTGTTCGCCCGCTCCCGTGGCCTGGGTCCAGGGCATCTCCTTCACTTCAAATTCGACGGCTCCGCTACCCTCTTTGTGAAGATCTTTGGGGTGTCCGGCGTCTACATGGAGTGTTGCGCGGAGAGCTCGAGCGGCAGCGACTACGATTCCTCCAGCGACAGTGACGACGACGGCAACACCTTCGGCATCAAGCAGGAGGAGTCCGACTAGGCGCGCATGGTGTCGTAGCTAGGGTTTAAGGGATCCGGGAACAAGGCTCCATCCACGAGACATCGTTTCCGGATCGATTGCCACATTGTAGTGGCTCCTTCCGCAGGCCGACGGGGTTGTTATAGGAAGACGTACTCTGACTTGACCCACTCGCCGCCATCCCCGTGCTTGACGTCCTCCTTTGTATTTAAATCGTACCAATGTAATCCTGTGAGGGAATGAAGAAAAATATTGGGTAGCTTAAAAATGGCGATGAGCCTGCTATGTGTTCTATGAATGCCTTCTTCCCATCTATGAAAGAAACTTGCGTTTATGTGTTCCTTGGGTCCTCTCGCTCGCTAGAGGAACTTACTGATGCGTACGCCCTCCCTCCGGGCGCTTCTAAGGATAAATCCCGAGCACCCTGATAGAGGTGTTGTTTCTGGCAAGGCCGCCCTACCGTCCTCGCCGCGGCAACTCGAAGTGTTGGGCACGCTTCCAACAACTAAGCGTGCAACAAATCTGACAAGGGTCCTTAGCATGCAACCTTTTGGAACACGCGGTACGCTACGCTAGAACCAAATAAAATTTTCTACCGCGCACCAAAGAACATGCTGGTGGAAATAGATCACGGGATCGGGTTTACCACTAGACGCGCAGTCACCCCAGCGGAAGTAGAGTTGGTGATGCGTGTAGTCGATCAGCCGATTCGTCTCCTCCTCCTGTAGCCGATCTCCCACGAACAGCTCCTCGCGGATCCCTCGAACAGTTCGTCACGGATCCCTCGAACGGTTCGTCCAAGCACCACAGATGCGATGCCTCCAAGGTATCCACACGTACGGGGGCATCGTCGGGCAGCAGACTTCTAGGTCCGATCGCATGGCATGATGGTGTGGGAGTGGCGGTGTCTGTTGAGGGGAGAAAAAGGATCAACCCTGAAAGGTGCGCCCACTCCCCTTTATATAGACCTCCAAGGTGGGCTCAACACTTGAGGCCCACGACGAGTCTTGTCCCATTTTCCATTCCGATCCAATCCGAATGGGCTGCAATCCTTTAACTGTGCGACCCTATAGGTTCACGTACACATGGACACGACCCGAGTCGATAGTCGGTAGCGGCTCCTAGCAGAACGTGTCAACTCCCATGTGTGTGCAAAGTCGTTAGACGAACCTCGACAATATGTCATATACAACATTCCTTTTGCCTCATGATATACATTGTAGAGCTCAAGGCGAGTACTTGTCACCCTTGTGGTAGCTCGACATCTCTTCTCGAAACCGTGATGCAGATTCCCGAACTGGGTTAACAGTTAACCCATGTCGCATGGCCATGCTTTCTGAATCTGATCACACGAGAGGGCCCAGAGAATATCTCTCCTTATGGAGGGGAAAATCTCATCTTGGTCAACCATGTCTCCCGGCGTGTCTCACGACTCACCCAAAAGCTACCTTTATAACTACCTAGTTATGGAGTAGCGTTTGATAGACCCTAAGCAAGTCGATCCTGATCCCAAGAACATGCGAGCACCTCAGGTCTAGGACATGGCATATGCATTGTACTTGAGACTAACAGATGACATTATCTCGCTATGTCTCAAAGTGGGTCTGTCCGACTCGGTGATCTCAATCCCCGAGTCCATACTATCAGTTTAGCATCTCTATGCACATGACTTGTGAAATGTAGTCATCAACTGAATCGTATACTAGTAAAGGATATGTGTCCACATAACCTTAACAACTAGGGACTATTAGAGAAATCATCATACAATATATATGTCACACACTTATTGATACATATCACTGATGATGTTCAAGGACAATACAAAATACTCATGAATACATAGTAAACGAAATCATCACATGATTGCCTCTAGGGCATATCTCCAACAGTCTCCCACTTGCACTAGAGTCAATCATCTAGGCATCGTATTCCCATGGACCTCATGTGCACCTCATGCTTCGGCTGTGGGAGAGGCTTCGTTAATGGATCATCAACATTTGCATCTGTGTGTATCTTGCATATGTTTACATCGCCTCTCTCGACAATGTTGCGAATGACGTTAAAACGCCTGAGTATGTGTTGGGTTTTATGATGGTTGCGTGGTTCCTTGACTTGTGCGATAGCACCACTATTATCACAATTGAGGTCCAACGGATTGGACGAGTCCTGAACCACTCCAAGATCAGAAATAAAATTCTGCACCCAAACACCTTCGTTTGCACCTTCAGAAGCCGCAATGTACTTAGCCTCCGTTGTAGAATCAGCTACCGTATCTTGCTTGGCACTCCTCCAGCTCACTGCTCCTTCGTTCAGAATGAACACAAACCCAGATTGCGATCGACTATCATCCCTATCGGTTTGGAAACTAGCATCGGTGTAACTCTTTACAACGAGCTCATCCTCACATCCATAAACCAGGAACATATCCTTTGTCCTTCTTAAGTATTTAAGAATATTCTTTACCATTGTCCAATGACTCTCACCTGGATTAGCCTGGTAACATCAGGACGAGTACATACCATAGCATACATGATGGACCCGATAGCCAAAGCATACAGAATCCCGTCCATGCGTCTTCGCTCATCACGAGTCGAGGGACTCTGAGTCTTGCTAAGACTAATGCCATGTGACATGGGCAAGAACCCTTTCTTGGCATCTTGCATGTTGAACTGCTTCAACACCTTGTCTATATACATACATTGGCTTAATCCAATAAGCCTTCTCGATCTATCTCTATAGATCTTGATTTCCAGAATATAAGCTGCTTCTCCCAAGTCTTTCATCGAAAAACTATTTTTCAATGAGTCCTTGAGAGATTCAAGGATTTGAATATCATTTCCAATCAACAACATGTCATCCACATACAGGATTAGAAATACAACTAAGCTCCCACTGACCTTCTTGAATACACAATGATCATAGTCGTTCTTGATGAAGCCGAACTCTTTGACCGCTTCATTAAAACGAATGTTCCAATTCCGAGATGCTTGCCTCAATCCATAAATGGATCTCTGAAGCTTGCATAGCATGCCAACATTCTTTGGATCGACAAAACCCTCGAGCTGTGTCATATACATGTCCTTAGTTAAATTTCCATTAAGGAAAGCCGTTTTGACATCCATCTACCATATCTCATAGTCGAAATATGCAGCTATAGCAAGAATGATCTGAATTGATTTAGGCATCGCTACCGGTGAATAAGTCTCACCGTAATCAACTCCTTGAACTTGTCGATAACCTTTAGCAACAAGTCGAGCCTTATGGACTGTAACATTTCCGACCATATCGGTTTTCTTCTTAAAGATCCATTTGCACTCAATGGCTCGAAAGCCATCTGGTGGATCAACCAAGTTCCAAACTTGATTGTCATCCATGGACTTTAAGTCGGATCTCATGGCCTCAAGCCATAACTCGGATCAGGGCTCAGCATCGCTTCCGGATATGTGGTCAGTTCATTGTTCTCCAAGAACAACACATTGCAGTCGTGCATATTGCGCAACCTTTCCGACATACGTGGAACCGGCGCCGATTCCACTATGGGTTCCCTGACTAACTCCGGTGTGATTGAATCACCTGTCGAAACGTCCCCGTGTGGCTCTTGAATTTCTTTGAGTCATACCGACCTCCCACTAGCCTTCCGATTGAGAAACTCTTTCTCAAGGAAAACTCCATGTCGAGCGACAAACACTTCGCCCTCTTCACGGTTGTAGAAGTAATATCCCAAGGTTTCCCTCGGATATCCCACGAATATGCACTTGTCCGACTTGGGTGTGAGCTTATCTGACTGGAGTCGCTTGACATATGCTTCACAACCCCAAATCTTTAGAAAAGACAAGCTATGACTCTTTGCTGTCCGTATCTCATATGTTGTCTTATCTACGGACTTTGATGGTACCCTATTTAGTCTGGAAGCTGCGGTTTCTAGAGCGCATCCCCAAAATGACAAGGGTAAATCCGACTGACTCATCATCAATCGGACCATGTCTAACAAAGTCCGATTCCTCTGTTCCGACACTCCATTTCTCTGTGGCGTACCTAGAGGAGTGAGTTGTGGAACTATTCCACGGCTCTTGAGATGATCATCAAACTCCTGGCTCATATACTCACTGCCACGATCAGATCGTAGAAGCTTGATTGTCTTGCCCAGTTGATTTTCCACTTCGTTCTGAAACTCCTTGAACTTTTCAAAAGTTTCTGACTTGTGCCTCATCAAGTAGACATATCCATATCTACTAAAGTCGTCGGTAAAAGTCACAAAGTATTGGAAACCACCTCTAGTAGTCGTGCTCATTGGTCCAGACACATCACTATGTATAAGTTCCAATAGCTCAGACGCCCTCTCACAACTCTTTGCAAAAGGAGTCTTAGTCATCTTGCCGAGTAGGCAGGACTCGCATGTCTCAAATGATTCAAAATCAAATGAAGTCAGAATTCGATCATCATGGAGCTTCTTCATGCACTTTTAACTAATGTTTCCTAGTCGACAATGCCAAATGTAAGTCGGATTTATCTCGTTAGGCTTATGCCTATTGACATTTATGTTATAGACCGATTCACCTTCAAGATCTAATACAAATAACCCGTTCACAACAGGCGCAAAGCCATAAAACATTTTATTCAAGTAAATAGAACAACCATTGTCCTTAATACTGAATTCATAACCTTGCCTCATCAAACATGAGGCCGAAATAATGTTTCGACTTAATGCAGGAACATAATAACAATTATCAAGTTCCATTACAAATCCTGAAGGTAAATTAAGTTGCATGGTGCCGACGGCTAATGCAGCAACTCTTGATTTATTCCCGTTGCGTATGTCAACTTCTCCTCTTGCAACATTCCTAGTCCTTCTTAGCCCCTGCATCGAGTTGCATATGTGAACAACCGATCCGGTATCATATACCCAAGAGCTACTACAAATATCAGCAAGAAAAATGTCTATAACATATACAACAAGTGTACCTAACGAAGAAGTCACACTTCCAGTCTTCTTGCCTATCTGGGCAAGCCACTTGCTGCAGTTCCTCTTCCAGTGACCGGTTTCCTTGCAGTGAAAGAAAACGGTCCCCGTGTTTGGTCCGGACTTGGGCGCGGCGGCGATAGTAGGAGTTGCCTCCTTGCCCTTTGCCTTACTCTTTTTCTTGGACCAGCTCTTCTTGAACTTTGTCGTGTTCTGCACCATCAACACTTGATGCGTGCCTTTCTTGATATCCTGCTCTGCCACTTTTAGCATCCCGTGCAATTCAGTGAGCTTCTTTTCCATGCCGTGCAAATGGAAGTTCGAGACGAACGCCCCATAGCTAGTCGGAAGAGAAGCTAGAATTGTATCCATGGACAATTCGTCCCCAAGTGAGAAGCCTAACCGATCCAAAGCTTGCATGTATCTGATCATCTTGATCACATGCGGGCTCAGTGGATCACCCTCTTTCAGCTTACAATCCATCAAGGATCGCCAGACGTTGAATCTTTCGGTCCTTGCCTGCATCTGAAACATGGTCTTGAGGTTCTCGATCATATCGAAAGCCTCAATGTTTTTGAAATGCTGTTGCAGATCGGGCTCCATAGAAGCCAACATGAGACAGCTGATCTCGTTTGACTCATCAACGAGTTTCTGGTGGGTATTCCTGGCCGTGGCATTAGCATTCTTGGCAGGCTCCTCTAGAAGGGGTTCCTCTAGAACATGTTCCTTTTTTATCATGTCTGAGAACAATTCTCCGATTTCTAAACCAGGTGGTAAAGTTTGATCCATTTAGTTTATCCTTTTCTAGGATTGATTTCAACGAAAAATTGGGTTGAGCAGGTGGTGCCATTGCTCGACAACAGAAATATGCAAAACACTAAGACATGTATTCATAAAGAGTAATTCAAATTAAACATTTGAATAAGATCATTGCTCCCACTAAAATCAACATCCCTCCGTTGATTCTTAGCGATTCAAGATCCAAGATCCACATGTCAACTAGTGAGCTTTTGCATCACCTATAGAAGACTAGATCACTCGGTAAGCAACACTTGCTAATCGTAGCTCTATACGACTCTTGTTTGTTGGGGACATCTCATGCCACGCCAACTCTTATGCCTCGCTGTTTTGATAGCCAACCTTCAATACTGACGTGCACGGCCGATCTCATCGACCCGCACCTGAATCAATCTACGTATATCATATGCAAATGACCGAATCTATCACCACACAACGGAGGCTCTGATACCACTGTTGGAACACGCGGTACGCTACGCTAGCGCCAAATAAAATTGTCTACTACACACCAAAGAACATGCTGCTGGAAATAGATCACGGGATCGGGTTTACCACTAGACCCGCATTCACCGCAGCGGAAGTAGAGTTGGTGATGCGTGTAGTCGATCAGCCGATTCGTCTCCTCCTCCTATAGTTGATCTCCCACGAATAGCTCCTCGCGGATCCCTTGAATGGTTTGTCATGGATCCCTCAAACGGTTCGTCCAAGCACAACAGATGCGATGCCTCCAAGGTATCCACACGTAGGGTGGCAGTGTCAGGTGGTGGACTGCTAGGTCCGATCGCATGGCATGATGGCGTGGGAGTGGCGGTGGCTATCGAGGGGAGAAAAAGGATCAACCCTGAAAGGTGCGCCCACTCCCCTTTATATAGACCTCCGAGGTGGGCTCAACACTTGAGGCCCACGACGAGTCTAGTCCCATTTTCCATTCCAATCCAATCTGAATGGGCTGCAATCGCTTAACTGTGCGACCCTATAGGTTCACGTACACATGGACACGACCCGAGTCGATAGTCGGTAGTGCCTCCTAGCAGAACGTTCCAACTCCCATGTGTGTGCAAAGTCGTTAGACGAACCTCAACAATGTGTCATATACAACATTCCTTTTTCCTCATGATATAGGTTGTAGAGCTCAGGGCGAGTACTTGTCACCCTTGTGGTAGCTCGACATCTCTTCTCGAAACCGTGATGCAGATTCTTGAACTGGGTTAACAGTTAACCCATGTTGCATGGCCATGCTTTCTGAATCTGATCACACGAGAGGGCCCAGAGAATATCTCTCCTTACGGAGGGGGAAATCCCATCTTGGTCAACCATGTCTCGCGGCATGTCTCACGACTCACCCGAAAGCTACCTTTATAACTACCCAGTTATGGAGTAGCATTTGATAGACCCTAAGCAAGTCGATCCTCATCCCGAGAACATGCGAGGACCTCAGGTCTAGGACATGGCATATACATTGTACTTGTGACTAACAGATGACATTATCTCACTGTGTCTGAAAGTGGGTCTGTCCGACTCAGTGATCTCAATCCCCGAGACCATACTAGCAGTTTAGCATCTCTATGCACATGACTTGTGAAATGTAGTCATCAACTGAATCGTATACTAGTAAAGGATATGTGTCCGCATAACCTTAACAACTAGGGACTATTAGAACAATCATCATACAATATATAGTCTCACAAATAAGTCACATACTTATTGATACATATCACTGATGATGTTCAAGGACAATACATAGTAAACGAAATCATCACATGATTGCCTCTAGGGCATATCTCCGACACAAGCCTTCCCACACAAGCAGGGAAAAGCTCGAAAATTCTTCGAAGAGTTTGTGCAACTTAGTTTTTTCTTGTTGCGCTTCTTGCCTCCACCGAACGCGCCTGTAGGTGCCCGTGCCGTCACTCTCCCCCGGGAAGACTTGTACGCGGGGTCCGTTCTCACTTTTGAGAAAAAGAAAGAAGAGAAAATAGAGCAGGCTAGGAACCCAAGCGGTTCAGCAGTCATCTTATGCAACATGTCATGAAGAGGTACACAAGATAAATATGTACTTTGACATGGGGTTGCGGAATACTTATCTTTATTAACTACCCTCATGGTCATCGCCTAGCTTTGTACAAAGGAATACATGCTTTGCCGGCACAACTTGCACAAAAGAGGTTGCCGGGCAGACTCGGCAATCGCGCCTCATGGGTAGAACTTTCGGAGATGCTCGACATTCCACGAGTTTTGCACCGAAGTGCCATCTTCGGTCTCCAAACGGACTGTGCTAGGCCTGGTGACTCTTACCACCCGGTAAGGGCCTTCCCACTTCGGTCTCAACTTGTTTGATCCCTTCGCCGACTGAATCCGTCGAAGAACAAGATTGCCTTCCTCAACAATCCTGGCATGCACTTTGCGGCTATGTTAGCGGCGCAAGGTCTGCTAGTACCTAGCGGCACGCAGTGCGGCCTGGATACAATCTTCCTCGAGGAGCGTGACATCATCATGCCGTAGCCGCTCTTTCATGTCCTCGTCAAAGGCCCACACCCTCGGTGAACCGTACGTGAGTTCCGTGGGGAGAACTGCTTCTGCACCATATACTAGGGAGAAGGGTGTCTCGCCGGTGGCTCGATTTGGCGTCCTTTTGATCGACCAAAGAACCGCCGACAACTCATCAATCGAGCGCCTTCCGTGCTTGCACAGCTTGTCGAAAGTTCTTGTCTTGAGGCCCCGCAGCACTTTAGCATTCGCCCTCTCCACTTGCCCATTGCTCTTGGGGTGGGCAACTGAGGCGAAGCAGATCTTGACGCTAATATCTTGACAGTATTGCATGAAAGTGCTGCTGGTGAATTGCGTGCCGTTATCGGTGATGATCCTGTTCAGGACACCGAAATGGCAAACAATCCCTCTGAGAAACTTGACCGCTGCCTGCGCCGTTACCTTTCTCACCGTCTCCACCTCGGTCCACTTCGTGAACTTGTCGATGGTGACGAACAAGAACTCGAAGCCCCCGGTAGCACGGGGGAGGGGGCCGACGATGTCGAGCCCCCACACCGAGAAGGGCTAGGAGAGCGGTACGGTTTGAAGGGCTTGTGCTGGTTGATGTATCTGCTTGGCGTGATACTGGCATGCTTCACATGTTGTTACCACCGCCAAGGCATCTTGAAGGGATGTGGGCCAGTAGAAGCCTTGCCGGAACGCCTTCCCGACAAGGGCTTGTGATCCTATGTGGGAGCCACAAATCCCCTCGAGTATCTCCGCCAACAGCTGCTGTCCTTCTTCCCGAGGAATGCATTTCAGTTTCACGCCGTTTGGTCTTGTCTTGTACAAGGTGTTGTCATCAAATTGATACATGCTCGACCGCCAGGCTACTCTTTCAGATTCTTCATGTTCCTCAGGAAGGTCCCCTGTCTGAAGGTATTGGACAATCTGCTGCGCCCATGTTGGAGCTTGTGGCTCGACGACAGGACTAAAGGCAATTCTTCCCCCACGGGGACCCTAGCTTCTACGACAAGGACCACCGGGTCTATCGGAGCTTGGGGTTCCCTGGCATGTGGGTGGTCGTTCCCGGCAACCCTCTTGGCGTCCACTAATGGCTTGACCGGGAGGTAATCACCAGAAATGACTTTTCTTTTTCTGCTCTGCCACGCTGACAGGTTGACTGAGGGTTGTGTCAATCGAAGGACAAAAGTGCGCGGTTCCACGGGCAGCTTCTGCACAGCTCTCTTTGACAGGTCGTCGACAATACCATTCTCGACACGAGGGACGTGCTCCATTTGCACTCCGTTAAATCGCTCCTCCAATCTCCTTACCTCATAACATAGGCTTCCATTAGGGGACTCTGATAATCTTTATTTACTTGGCGTATGACAAGCTGTGAGTCTCCCCATACTACCAACTTTCTGATGCCAAGATAGGTTGCTATCCTCAACCCAGCTAGCAAGCCTCATACTCAGCTGTGTTGTTTGTTGACTCCTCCTTGTGAAAGTGCATCTGGACCACGTACTTGAGGTGCTCCCTTGTGGGTGCAACGAGCAGCACTCCGGCACCGGCGCCCTGCAGCGAGAAAGCTCCGTCAAAGTACATGACCCATTCCTGAGCTGCTTCCTTGCCATGCAGTGTTGGCTCGGGGATTTCTTCGTCTGGTGTTGGTGTCCATTCTGCGATGAACTCCGCCAAGGCCCGGCTCTGGATTGTCGCCGTACTTTCAAAGCTCAAGTCAAAGCTGGCCAGCTCCAATGCACATTCAACGATCATGTTGCCTCTGGATTCCTCAAGATACGCTGCATCAGGAATCGAGTGACGACGGTGATGTGGTGTGCTTGGAAGTAGTGGCACAGCTTTCGGGAGGCCATAAGGAGGCCAAAAAGCATCTTCTGCATCCTAGAGTATCTTGATCTAGCCCCCTGCAGGAGGGAGCTGACAAAATACACTGGTCGCTGCACCATCTTCTTCTTCCGCACAATTTGTCGATTCCCTTCCTGCATCATACCAGTATCCGACTCTGGCTTGCTGGCTGCTGGTTTGGGGGCCTCTATCTCATCTCCCTCAGCTTCCCTCTCAGCCACTAGTACCGCACTAACCACTTGGTTTGTTGCCGCTATGTGCAGTAGCAATGGTTCCTCTGATTTAGGCGCAACTAGAATCGGCGTCGAGGACAGGTACTTCTTGAAATCCTGCAGTGCTGCCTCTGCTTCTAGGGTCCAAGTCATTGGGCCCGCTTTCTTCAAAATTTAGAAAAACGGCAAGGCACGCTCTGCGGACTTGGAAATGAACCTGCTGAGGGCGGTGATGCAGCCCGCCAAACAACGCACGTCCTTGATATGCTTCGGTGCCTCCAGCTGCTCAATTCCCTCGATCTTGGCGGGGTTGGCTTCAATCATGCGTTGCGATACAAAGAACCCAAGGAGCTTGCCGGAGGGGACTCCGAAGACACACTTCTCGGGGTTGAACTTCAGGTTGATCTTGCGCAAGTTTGCGAAGGTTTCTTCCAGGTCTTTCACCAGCATGTCCTTGTTCTTGGTCTTGACCACTATATAATCCATGTATGCTGCCACGTTCCTATGCAGCTGTGGGCCTAAACCAATATGTATTGCTCTTACGAATGTGGAACCGACGCTCTTGAACCTGAACGGCATGCGTTGGAAGCAGTACGCGCCGCAAGGGGTGATGAATGTTGTTTTCTCCTCGTCCTCCTCGACCATGAAGATCTGATGGTAGCCAGAGTAGGCATCGAGGAAGGACAAGAGGTCGCAGCCAGTGGTTGAGTCCACTATCTTATCGATGCGCGGCAAGGGGAATAGGTCCTTTGGACATGCCTTGTTGACATCGGTGAAGTCGATGCAAAGTCTCCATTTCCCGTTCACCTTGCGCACAACCACATGATTTGCCAACCAACTCGTGTGGATCATGCCTCTGATTAGACCTGCTGCTTCTAGCTTTTTAATTTCTTCGACAATGAACTCTTGCCTCTCTAGTGCTTGCTTTCGGACCTTCTGTTTGATGGGGCGCACGTGGGGATGCACGGCAAGGTGCTGCTCGATCAACTCCCTGGGAACACCGGGGATGTCAGATGGTTGCCAGGCAAACACATCGACATTCGCCTGTAGGATGGCGAAGAGCGCGCTTTCTATTTGCTGTCGAGGGTGGCACTTATGGTGAAATTGCCGCCCTCATTGTTTTCCCGCGCGGCCACTTGCTTCGTCTTGGGGATGATCACCTTGTCTTTCTTGCTCCTAGCGGCAGAGGTCTTTGGTAAGTCCTCGACGGGTGTGATGCACCTCTTACCACGCTTCCGAGAGTCCTTACGAGACTCTCCAGATCTCTTGTTCTTATTCTTCCCCCCAGGAGCTTTGTCGGCAGGAGCGGGTGCTTCATCGGCAGACACTGCCACTGCCTCCCAAAAGAGGTTGTTTATGCAGAGGAATGCATTCTTGTTGTTAGCTTGGATGGTGATGCCGCTCATCGGCCCAGGCATCTTGAGTGTGTTGTAGGCATGGTGATAGGCGCCGGTCAGCCCAGGATTCCATTGTATGGCAGCAACATCTTTGCGATGTCAAAGACAATCTTCTCCGTCCTGAAGTTGAGCTTGCTCCCAAATGTGACCGTGAGAGTTATCTTCCCCTTAGGCAAAGATCTTCCTATGTTGACCCCTTGGAAATATCCTGTCGTCTTGAGATCTGAGTCAGGGATTTGCAGGCGCTTGATCACGTCTAGTGAAATGAGATTCAGTCCGGCCCCACTATCGACCAGCATCTTGGTGACCTTGAGGTTGCGTATTTTTTGTGATACCAACAACGACACGTACCCGACGACAGTGATGCGGTCAGGGTGGTCCTCGTCAAAGATGATGGGAGTGTTGGACCACTTCAGGCGTTTCCTTGCTTCTGCCGCTGGTTCTGCCGCGTTGATCTCACATGCCCATTGTTTGCGCTGCTGGTGAGAGGAGTGCAAAGATGCACCTCCATCAACGCACATGGTGCCCACAGCCTTCTGGAACTCTGGGTCTTTAGACTCTTCTTTGTCTGCATCGTCGTCGTCGTCATCAGATCTGTTGTCTCAGTCTCTAGCAGGCTTCTTCTTTTGCTTCTTGGCCTTGCCGCGGTGACCGCCACGACCACCGCTATTTTTCTTGCCGGAACCACCCGCACCGTTTTGGCCCTTTTCCTTGTCGCGCCTTCCGTACTCTTGCCTCTCCTTTTCGGCAAGTTGTTCTACTTGGCGGCAACTGTTGATGTTGTGGCTCTTGGTACGGTGGATCTTGCAGTATGGCCCACCGGCCTTCTCCCCTACCATGGTCTCGTCGTCTTCGGAGCATGCGGCAACATTCTTGCCGGACCCCTCAGACTTGGCTTTCTTGGTGGACTCGGAGTTGCCGGCCCCTTCAATGGCCATCACTGCCATTCCTTTACGCTTCTTGTTGCGCTTCCGACCCTTTTTCTTGGCGGCTCATGCGTCGTCGTCGCAGTCGACTTCTGCGCCAGCGTCTTTCCCGAGGAGTCTTCTCCCCTCTTTAGGGCACGCACTCTTCAGCCAGAGCGTACATCTCGCACCTTGTTGATACTCATTTCCTCCTACATCCGCCGATTGCGCATGTTCATGTGGAACGCGGCAATCATGGCATTGGGGTGGATATTCGCAATGTTATGCTGCACGTCGCTGAACCTCTGGATGTACTTGCAGAGGGTCTCACCGCCCCTCTGGGCAAGCACGTGCAAGTCGCCGGGCTGACCTGGGAGCTGGTGGCCCCCATGATATGCGCCAATGAACTGGTTGCATAGATCCTCCCAAGATGGGATGGACCCCTCCGGCAAGTTCATCAGCCAACTCCTCACGTTGGGCTTGAGCGCCAGTGGGAAGTAGTTGGTGAGTATCTTCTTGTCCCATCCCCCGGTGGCCTGCACGGCGATGGTGTAGATGCGGAGGAACTTCGAGGGACTGATCTTGCCATCATACTTGTCGGGCAGCTCGGGTTTGAAGGCCCTGGTGGAAGGCCAGCGAACCTGCCATAACTCACGGGTGAACGCCGGGCATCCCACCTCGTAAGGTAAGTTGTCGGGTACCCCCGGCGTGGGTTCATCGACGGCAGGGTCCGCGCGACCGTCGGATTGACGGCGAGTTTCGTGCCGTGGTACGTCTCTGTCGTATCTACTTTTCCTAACGCTTTTGCTCTTGTTTTGGACTCTAATTTGCATGATTTGAATGAAACTAATCCGGACTGACACTGTTTTCAGCAGAACTACCATGGTGTTGTTTTTGTGTAGAAATAAAAGTTCTCGGAATTGGACGAAACTTTTTGAAGAATTATTTTACAATAAATAAAAAATACTGGAGCCAAGAAGCACCAGAGGGGGTGTCGTGGCTGGACACGATACACCAGGGCGCGCCACCCCCTCCAGGCGCGCCCTGGTGGGTTGTGGTCACCTCGTGCTCCCTGAGCCTAATTCCAACACTATAAATTCCTATTTTTGGAGAAAAAATTAGGAGAGTAAGTTTTATCGCGTTTCACGAGACGGAGCCGCCGCCACCTCCCGTTCTTCATCGAGAGGCCAGATCTGGAGTCCGTTTGGGGCTCCGGAGAGGGGAATCTTCGGTCTTCGTCATTACCAACCCTCCTTCACCGCCAATTCCATGATGCTACCCACCGGGAGTGAGTAATTCCTTCGTAGGCTCGCTGTTCGGTGAGGAGTTCGATGAGATTCATCATGTAATCGAGTTAGTTTTGTTAGGGCTTGAGCCTCAGTATCCACTATGTTCTGAGATTGATGTTGCTATGACTTTGCCATGCTTAATGCTTGTCACTAGGGCCCGAGTGCCATGATTTTAGATCTGAACCATTTATGTTATCATAATTATATCTATGTTCTTGATCGGATCTTGCTAGTCATATGCACCTGCTATGTGTTATGATCCGTAAACCCCGGGGTGACAATAGTCGGGATACTTTTTGGTGATGACCGTAGTTTGAGGAGTTCATGTATTCACTATGTGTTAATGCTTTGTTCTGGTTCTCTATTAAAAGGAGGCCTTAATATCCCTTAGTTTCCTTATGGACCCCGCTGCCACGGGAGGGTAGGACAAAAGATGTCAATCAAGTTCTTTTCCATAAGCACGTATGACTATTTACGAAATACATGCCTACATTATATTTATGAACTGGAGCTAGTTTTGTGTCGCCCTAGGTTATGACTGTTATATGATGAATATCATCCAATGAATTCACCGATCCAATGCCTATGAGTTTTCCACATATTGTTCTTGCTAATTTACTATTGCTATTGCTACTATTCCAACTGCTACAAAATCATTGCTA
This sequence comes from Elymus sibiricus, assembly GCA_039707655.1. Taxonomy (NCBI): domain Eukaryota; kingdom Viridiplantae; phylum Streptophyta; class Magnoliopsida; order Poales; family Poaceae; genus Elymus; species Elymus sibiricus. Next base: position 192,216,916 of record CM077667.1, on the reverse strand, counting down.
TCACTGTTACCGTTACTGTTACCGTTACTACTGCTATCAAACTATCATATTACTGTGCTACTGATCACTTTGCTGCAGATATTTAATCTCCAGGTGTGGTTGAATTGACGACTCAACTGCTAATAATTGCAAATATTCTTTGGCTCCCCTTGTGTCGAATCTATAAATTTGGGTTGAATACTCTACCCTCGAAAACTATTGCGATCCCCTATACTTGTGGGTTATCCAGACCTTTTTCTCGCGTCGTTGTCGGGGAGCATAGCTATATTTGCTGATTCACTTGTGATTTATATCAATTTATCACTATGAAGAATCTGAAGGATACAAGAACCAAGATTTTTCCCTCTAAGATGAGGGGAGGTAAGGAATTGCCATCTAGCTCTGTACTCTATTCACCTTCGGTTATGAGTAAAATTGCAACACCACCACATGCTATTAATGCTGATATGTCGCAAGTTATTGATGATGCTGCTTCTACTATGAGTGATGCTTATGATGATGCTAGTACCATGCCTGATGATAATGTGCCACTAGGTTAATTTCTTGATGAACAAATTGCTAGAGCTAAAGAGAATGAAATTACTGAAACTGATGAAATTACTGAAATTGATGAAGTCCTTGAAACTGAGAACTATGAAACGCCTATTAGACCTAGCTCTCTTAGATTTGAATTGCCTAAGATACCTGATGGTTATGTTATGGATGGAGAAGTAGCTAGAGAAATCTTTGCTTGTAAGGATAGAGATGATCTTAAGAAATTATTACGCAAGTATAAAGAAAAGACTTTGAATGCTAGAATGAAATGTGATCCTAAGTTTGCTACTTCACCTATCTTTGTTACCGATAAGGATTATGAATTCTTTGTCGACCCAGAGTTAATTACTTTGGTTGAATATTATCCTTTTCATGATGAGAAGATTCGCTACTACTGTATTCTCAAATTATTTTCATTCTCATTAAAGGGTGATGCTAAGATATGGTATAATACTCTTGCTCCAGGTTGTGTGCGTAGTCCCCAGGATATGATTTACTACTTCTCTGAAAAATATTTTCTGCTCATAAGAAAGAAGCTGCCTTGCAGGAAATATTTAACTTTGCGCAAATTGAAAAAGAGAGTCTCCCACAAGCTTGGGGGAGGCTTCTCTAATTGCTTAATGCTTTTCCTGATCACCCTCTTAAGAAAAATGAAATACTTGATATCTTCTATAATGGACTAACTGATGCTTCTAGGGACTTCCTAGATAGTTGTGCTGGTTGTGTTTTCAGGAACGAACTCTTGAACAAGCTGAGGAACTATTGAATAACATATTGAAGAATTATGATGATTGGACTCTCCCTGAACCACCACCTAAACCCACTCCTAAGAAGAGGGATATCTTATTTATCAGTCCTGAAGATATGCAGGAGGCAAAGAAATGTATGAAGGAAAAAGGTATTAAAGCTGAGGATGTTAAGAATTTACCACCTATTGAAGAAATACATGGCCTTGACACACCACCACCTCAACAGGTGGTAGAGGTAAATTCTTTATTAAAGTTTGATGAAGGTGATATCCCTTACAATAAACATCCTAGTCAATGCTTATATGAGTTTGACAACTACATTAGGAAACAAGATAACTTCAATGCAAATGTTCTCAAACAATTAAATATAATTCTGATATGATTGCTCGCTTGAGTGACTTGTTATTTAGAATCACTAATGATGTTAGAGGTGTAGGAAAACATGCCTCTATGGTTCAAACCCAGTTAGAACAAGTTGCTAAACCTCAAAGAGAATTGCTTAATGAGATGAATAATAATATGAATGATTTTGCTGTTAGAGTAACAACTAGAGTTGGTAGAATGAATCAGGAAACACTTTATCCTGCAGGACACCCTAAAAGAATTGAACAAGACTCTTAGAGAATTAACACTAATGCACCTAGTCCTTCTAAAAAGAAAAAGAAAATGAAAAATGATAGGACTTTGCATACCTCTAGTGAACCTGAGAAAGAAAAACCTCTTGAAGATAATAATGATGTCTCTATTTCTGATGCTAAAACTCAATTTGGTAATGAGCAATCACCTAGTGATAATGAAAATGATAACGATGATGTTCATGAAGATACTCAACCGAACAATGATAAAGAACCAGATAATGATGTTGAAATAGAACATGCTGTTGATCTTGATAACCCACAACCTAAAAATAAACGATATGATAAAAGAGACTTTGTGGCTAGAAAACATGGTAAAGAAAGAGAGCCATGGGTTCAGAAACCCATGCCTTTCCCACCTAAACCTTTTAAGAAAAAGGATGATGAAGAATTTGAATGCTTTGCTGAAATGATTAGGCCAGTCTTTTTGCGTACCCGCTTAACTGATATTTTAAAGATGGCCCCTTATGCAAAATACATGAAAGACATCATCACTAATAAAAGAAAGATACCTGGAGTTGAAATCTCCACCATGCTTGCTAATTATTCTTTTAAGGATGGAGTACCTAAAAAACTTGGAGATCCTGGAATACCAACTATACCTTGCTCCATTAAAAAGAAATTATGTCAAAACCGCTTTGTGTGATTTGGGAGCTGGTGTTAGTGTTATGCCTTTCTCTTTATATAAAAGACTTGATTTGAATAAACTCACACCTACTGAAATATCATTGCAAATGGCTGACAAATCAACTGCCATACCTATTAGTATTTGTCAGGATGTTCCCGTTGTTGTTGCAAATGTTACTATCTTAACAGACTTTGTTATTCTTGAGATGCCCGAGGACGACAACATGTCAATTATCCTTGGTAGGCCCTTTTTGAATACGGCAGGGGATGTTATTGATTGCAATAAAAGCAAAGTCACTTTTCATCTCAATGGTAATGAGCATATGGTGCACTTTCCGAAGAAACAATTCAAAGTGAATGGTATAAATGTTATTGACAAATCTTCGACACTCACTATTGGAAGTTTTCAACTACCTCTACATACTGCCAAATAGAAATATGACATACTTATTGTTGGGGATATGCATATCCCCGTTGAGGTAACTTAGTGATTTACGAAAATTCTTTGGTTTCATGCTAATCGAAAGTGGTTGTTAATAAGACTTGATCAACCTTATTAATCGATCATTTTTGAGAGGTATGAAGTTGATGAATCTAGTAGGCACACCTTTCTGCTCCCACCTTTTGTTTTCTATTCTTCTTAGTCATATAAAATAAAATGCCATGTTTATCCTATTTTCTGTTTTCTCCGTGCAATAAAAATGACCCAAAAATAATAGTTCTCAGAATGTTTTGAAAATTTAACATGATATTTTTCTGAATATTTCTGAATTTCTGGTGCAAATAACATCAGAGGGTGGTGCACTTGGTGTCCACGAGACACCAGGGCGCGCCAACAACCCCAGGCGCGCCTTGGTGGGTTGTGGTCCCCACGTGGGTCCCCTCACTTATCTCTTTAGCCCATTCCATCTCCTACCTCTAGAAAAAATCACCATAGCTCTCTCTCTCTCTTGTGTTCTTGCTCTCAAACCCGCGGATTTCGATCTCTTTGCTCGAAGCTCCATTTCCGAAACTGTTTTGGGTAATTGCTACTTGGTATGTGACTCCTCCATTTCTCCAATTAGTTTTTGATATAGTGGTTTATTTTTAGAATAATTAGCTACTCCTTCTGATGTTGTAGATGGGCTTGCATGTTGAATTCTTAGAGTTCTAAGTAGTTTGAATGCTTAATATGGCCTCTAGGCATCCTTAGGAGTAGTTGTTATCAATTTTACGAAGTTTTGTTGACAAAAATTTTGGGATCAAAAATTTTCAAAAATTTGTACGCGAATAAAATGAATTTCTTTGGAACGAGTTATTCGAGGAGAAAGTCCTCGGAGGCATCATCGAGTAGTGGCTCAATACAACGGTCTTATGTTGAGCCAAGTGCAAACTCGATGCGGGATGCCGCTACCAAATCATGCTTATGGCCATGTAACGAATTCATGGTAGGTGCGGGTCTCAAGGAGGAATTCGAGCAATTTATCCACAACGCAGAACTTGCACTCTTCATCGTAGATGAGTGCATTCAACATCTCGACCTCACAAAAAAATTCACAAAGAAATTTAAATATTTTCCTCATGAAGCTAGACTTTCATTTAACCTTTATGACCATCCCTTCACCATGCCTTTAGATTGTTCTGTGAAACGTGGAAAATTCCATATTGGGGTTCGCTAGACGAACCACCAAAATCTGAGTATGAGTCATTTTTGATTAATCTTTGCTACGGTGAAGATAGAGGATTGACACAAGGTAGAATAAAAAGCATCCATTTTCCATCTATACACTACTTTGCACTCTTTAATGGCAAATGCATCGTAGGCAAGCAAGATTGCAGCACACTGTGTCCCCCTGATTTGAGTCTTATACACACTGTTATAATAGGAATTAAACGTTATAATCTTGGAGCAATCGTTGCACGGAGATCGCAACACAACGCTACTAGTGGTCACTTTTATGGTGGGATCTATGCCTCCCATGTAGCTAAGAAGCTACATGTATCCCCTTGGCCTAACGATCCCATTTTACCTACTCAGTACTTAGACTTTGAGGCCATGAAACGTCATAAGTTCCTTAAGGGCACAATCTATAATTATACTTACAACTTGAGGTTCAATAAAGATCCCATTGTACCTGTTGTCTTGCCTGCTCCTCCTCTCTTTGATTATCACAATAAGGGAAGATACTACGTTCTCGAGAGCGAGGCCCGCGCGTACAATGCGGAGGTTGAAGCTGCCAGACAGGCTGAGGAGGCTGCACCAAGAGCCTCGGTGGGCTATCACTCAGACTATTATCTAGGTCACGGATGGTGATTACCAAGCTAGGCCAAAAGCCTAAGCTTGGGGGAGTACGTATTTCCACCGACATTATATTCATGTTTACACATTTCATTCCAATTGTCGGTGTCTACACTTTTTCATTGTATTATTTTTGCTAGATTTATTTTCTCGCTTTCTTCTTGCGTGTTTGAAAAACTTTGAGAAAATCCAAAAATATTTCTTTCTTCTTTTCGGTTTTTCTTTCTAGTTTAAATTAATTGTAGTAGCAAAAGAAAACCCAAAAGATTTCTCGTTTCTTGTTTTACTTGTTGGGAGTTTTCCCGTGTAAATAGTTTTTCTCGTCTTTGTTTTTCCTTCTTTGATTTGCTTTACTTAAGAAAAAACAAAAACTCAAATAAATATTTCAGTGTTTTTCTCTGAAATTCTTTTCCTTTTATTTGAGTCGTACTAAGGAGAAGACCACGATGAAAATGTTGAGTGACTCTCATATGCATTATTTTTAATCTAACAAAGAGCTCAAATTGCTTTGTCTTCTCCTTTTTATATCATTCGGTCATGCAAGTGAAAGGCAATAATGACGATATTTGATGAAGTGACTGTGGCAGAGAGAAGTGGGTATGAACTCAACTTGTTTTTGTTTTTGTAAATATATTTAACCTAGTATCCATGATTCAACATATTATGATCAAACATGTTTGCAATGAAAATTAGACATTATAGTTGCTCATGCCATGCTTAAGTAGCTAGGAGTGGATAATGATTTATCTTGGATGTCAACATGCAATAAAATGGTTGTGATGTAGTATGATGATATGGTATCCTCCTCTGAATGTTTCAAGTGGCTTGACTTGGCACATGTTCACACATGTAGTTGAATCAAAACCAATATAGCCTCTACGATATTTATGTTCATGGTGTTCATATCCTACTCATGCTAGTATTCAATGTTGATTATGCATAACGCATATGTTCATGACCGTTTACGCTCCCTAGCTGGACGCTTCTCAACCTATTTGCTAGCCTTCGCCTGTACTAAGCGGGAATACTGCTTATGCGTCAAAATCCTTAAACCAAAGTTATTCCAGATGAGTCCACTATAACTACCTATATGCGGTATTACCCTGCCGTTCCAAGTAAATTTGCATGTGCCACCTCTAAAATTTCGAATGAACATCTGTTTTGTGTGCGTGGACCGCTCATGGAGCAATAGGGGGTGGACAATATCTTCTATGTTAAGCGGGTTATTCTCATGATGAGTGTTTATTCACTCATCCTTGCATGAGAGGGGTGGTAATAGGAATTCCCAATCCCGAAATCAAAAATTGCAAATAATTAAACAAAACTCCCCCAAGAATGTTGTTGGTATGGACAATACCCATGGATTCGGCTATCCGTGGAGTGTGTTTGTTGGTGGAGGGGGAGTAAACCTTTACTTTTACCTCTTGGGAACCGCCGCTAATGTGTTTAGCATGGAAGATATTGATAACTCTTGGTCGTAACATTGACAGGAAGGGTGCACCTCCCAAAATTATATGTATCTCTAATTTAAGCTTTGAGCCCTGGCACCTCTGCAAATCCCTGCTTCCCTCTGCGAAGGGACTATGTATTTACTTTTATGTTGAGTCATCACCTTCTGAAATAAGCGCCAGATCTGAGAGCACTATTCTCATCCTCATGCATTATGTATAGTTAATGTTGGATGCATCATGACTGGATCTTTTCTACCATGAATTACAATGTTTAGTCGCTGCTTGAACTTTGGAGGTGCTCTGCATTTATGTTTTGCAGTCTCAGAAAGGGCTAGCGAGATACCACTGTTGTCATATTATATCATGACCGTTTTGACAAAGTGTTGGCACTTGAGATATTTTATTATTGGTCTCTAGTTGATTATGCCATTGATATGAGTTAATATAATTTCTAAAAGTTATTGTTGACATGGTTAGTCATGATCTTTGCTAAAAACCTGGGCAATACTTAAGAATATTTATGTAAACAAGAACAAAAGAGTTTGAAAAAGTTTTTCTTTTTCACTTTCAGTTTGTCAACTGAATTGCTTGAGGACAAGCAATGGGTTAAGCTTGGGGGAGTTGATACGTCTCCGGCGTATCTACTTTTCCTAATGCTTTTGCTCTTGTTTTGGACTCTAATTTACATGATTTGAATGAAACTAACCCGGACTGGTGCTGTTTTCTGCAGAACTACCATGGTGTTGTTTTTGTGAAAAATAAAAGTTCTCGAAATTGGACGAAACTTTTTGGAGAATTATTTTACAATAAATAAAAAATACTGGAGCCAAGAACCACCGGAGGGGGTGCCCTGGCACAGGCGCGCCGCCCTGGTGGGTTGTGGTCACCTCGTGGCCCCCCTGACCCTCATTACAGCACTATAAATTCCTATTTTTGGAGAAAAATTAGGAGAGGAAGTTTTATCGCATTTCACGAGACGGAGCCGCCGCCACCTCCGGTTCTTCATCGGGAGGCCAGATCTGGAGTCCGTTTGGGGCTCCGGAGAGGGGAATCTTCGGTCCTCGTCATCACCAAATCTTCTTCATCGCCAATTCCATGATGCTCCCCACCGAGAGTGAGTAATTCCTTCGTAGGCTCGCTGGTCGGTGAGGAGTTGGATGAGATTCATCATGTAATCGAGTTGGTTTTGCTAGGGCTTGATCCCTAGTATCCACTATGTTCTAAGATTGATGTTGCTATGACTTTGCCATGCTTAATTCTTGTCACTAGGGCCCGAGTGCCATAATTTCAGATCTGAACCGTTTATGTTATATCCATTATATCTATGTTCTTGATCTGATCTTGCTAGTCATATGCACCTGCTATGTGTTATGATCCGTAAACCCCAGGGTGACAATAGTCGGGATACTTTCCGGTGATGACCGTAGTTTGAGGAGTTCATGTATTCACTATGTGTTAATGCTTTGTTCCGGTTTTCTATTAAAAGGAGGCCTTAATATCCCTTAGTTTTCTTATGGACCCCGCTGCCACGGGAGGGTAGGACAAAAGATGTCATGCAAGTTCTTTTCCATAAGCACATCTGACTATTTACGGAATACATGCCTACATTATATTTATGAACTGGAGCTAGTTCTGTGTCGCCCTAGGTTATGAATGTTATATGATGAATATCATCCAATGAATTCACCGATCCAATGGCTACGAGTTTTCCACATATTGTTCTTGCAAAGTTATTATTGCTATTGCTATTGTTCCAACTGCTACAAAATCATTGCTATCACTGTTACCGTTACTGTTACTGTTACTACAACTATCTAACTATCATATTACTGTGCTACTGATCACTTTGCTGCAGATATTTAATCTCCAGGTGTGGTTGAATTGACAACTCAACTGCTAATACTTGCAAATATTCTTTGGCTCCCCTTGTGTTGAATCTATAAATTTGGGTTGAATACTCTACCCTTGAAAACTGTTGTGATCCCCTATACTTGTGGGTTATCAAGACACCGCCTCTCGATGGTCGTGCTGGCGTCCTCCTTGCGCCTATCCTTCAGGACATGGCGCTGTTCTTGGTCCCATCACGGGCTCGGCGAGGCGTACGACACCTCGTCTTGTATGTTGGTCCGACGGGAGTTTTGCTGTGGAGGTGACTGGACCGTAGGCGCTCCGAAAGCATTGCGCCCGGTCACTGGGCCTCCCAGAGCGGCTTGGCGTGCTTGCGAAGGTCCTGCTCCCTCCGGCTTGTCCTGGTTCATGAAACTCAGCAAATTCTGGATGGTCGCCCTCCAGTCCTCCATCATCTCTGGTGGAGGCGTAAAGTTTAGCAGTAGCTGAGCCCGCGCCAGAGTTTCTTCTGCGGTTTTGGGCATGGAGCGGTGCGAGGCATGGGTGACGCTCTTACTCCTGACAGTGTCAGGAGGAGCGTTCGCCCGCGTCGTCGTGCACCGCCTATCTTCCCCAGGAGGTTGCTGTCGGGCTTGGCCCTGCGCGTCTTGGGAGGGACGCGTAGGGGTCTTGTCCGCGCGCCACCCGGGCTCGCCACCTCGGGGGTGCTGGTCGCAGTCGTCCTGAGAAGGACGTGGTGGGGTGCGGTCACCCTTGCTGCTGCTGCGGCCACAACCACTGATACGTCTCCAACGTATCTACTTTTCCAAACACTTTTGCTCTGGTTTTGACTCTAATTTCATGATTTGAATGAAACTAACCCGGACTGACGCTGTTTTCATCAGAACTACCTTGGTGTTATTTTTGTGCAGAAATAAAAGTTCTCGGAATTGGGCAAAACTTTTTGTGAATTATTTTTGAGAATTATAATGAATTATGGAGCGAAGACCTACTGCAGGGGGTGTGCCAGGGGGCCACCACACATCAGGGCATGGACCCCCTAGGCCGCGCCCTGATGGCTTGTGGGGTCCTCGTGGCTCCTCCGACCCTAATTCCAGTCCTATAAAATCACATGTTCGGAGAAAAAAATAAGAGAGAAGTTTTCATCGCGTTTCACGAGACGGAGCCGCCGCCACCTCCTGTTCTACCTCGGGAGGGCTGATCTGGAGTCCGTTTGGGGCTCCGGAGAGGGGAAATCGTCGCCGTCATCATCACCAACCCTTCTCCATCAACACCGCCATGATGGTCACCACTGGGAGTGAGCAATTCCTTTGTAGGCTTGCTGGACGGTGGTGGGATTGGATGCGATTGATCATGTAATCGAGCTAAATTTGATAGGGCTTGATCCCTAGTATTCGCTATGTTCTGAGATTGATGTTGCTATGACTTTGCTATGCTTAATGCTTGTCACTAGGGCCCGAGTGCCATGATTTCAGATCTGAGCATATTATATTTTCTTTGAATATAAGATTGATTGGATCCTATCTTGCAAGTTGTATGCACCTATTATGTGTCTTGATCCGCATACCCCGAGGTGACAATAATTGGAATTCTTTTCGGTGATTGCCGTAGTTTGAGGAGTTCATGCATTCACCATGTGTTAATGCTTTGTTCCGGTTCTCTGTTAAAAGGAGGCCTTATTATCCCTTAGTTTCCAATAGGACCCCGCTGCCACGGGAGGGTAGGACAAAAGATGTCATGCAAGTTCTTATCGCAAGCACGTATGACTATATACGGAATACGTGCCTACATTACATTGATGAATTGGAGCTAGTTCTGTGTCGCCCTAGTGTGTAACTGTCATATGATCAATGTCATCTAAATCATTATCCATCACCGATCCACGTGCCTACGCTTTACATATACTCAATCTTGCTAAGTTACTATTGCTACTGCTACTGTCACAACTGCTACAAAATTGCTGCTGTCACTACTACTGTTACTTTTGCTACTACTATTTGCCATGCTACTAAACCTTTGCTACAGATAGATATCCCAGGTGCGGTTGAATTGACAACTCAACTGTCAAGGCCAATAAATATTCTTTGGCTCCCCTTGTGTCGAATCAATAAATTAGGGTGAAATACTACCCGTGAAGACTGTCGTGATCCCCTATACTTATGGGTTATCAAGACCTTTTTCTGGCGCCGTTGCCGGGGAGCATAGCTATATTTATTGTGTTAACTTGAGGATATCCAATTGTTACTATGAAGAATATGAAAGATACTCGAACTAAGATCGTCCCCTCTCGCACGAGAGGAGGTAAGGAACTGCCATCTAGCTCTGCTTTTGATTCACCTACTGTTTTGAATCAACTTGTTACACCACCACCTGTTGATCGTCCTGATATGTCACATGAACTTGAAGATGCTTCCTATGAAATTAATGATGATACTATTTCTACACATGTTGAAACTAAAACTATGCCACATAATGAAATACTTGATGCTCATCTTGCTAAAGCTAGAGAACTTGAAAATGTTGAAACTGATGAGGACTTTGAATCACCTGTTACACCTTGCTCTCCTATTAGATATGAATTGCCTCATGTGCCTGAAGGTTATATAATAGACAAGGAAACAACTAGTGAGTTTGCTTGTGAAAATAGAGATGATTTGAAAAAACTACTATGCAAACTAAAAGAAAAATCTATGATGGAGAAAATAAAATATGATCCTAAATTTGCTACTCCTCCTATATTTGTTACTGATAATGATTATGAATTCTCTGTTGACCTTGAGTTAATCCCTATAGTAGAATCTGATCCTTTTCATGGTTATGAAAATGAAACTGTTTTCGAACACCTTATGAAACTGAATGATATTGCTGCTCTGTCCAATGCTGAAAAGATGCGCTACAATTATATCCTTAAGCTTTTTCCTTTCTCGCTAAAAGGCGAGGCCAAGGAATGGTTTCTTTCTCCTGCTCCTGGTTGTATGCATAGTCCCCAGGATATGCTCCATTATTTTTCTACAAAATATTTTCCTGCTCATAAGAAACAAGCTGCCTTACAGGAAATATTTAAATTTCTGCAAATTGAAGAAGAGAACCTCCCTCAAGCTTGGGGGAGGCTTATCCGGTTACTTAGAGCTTTGCCTGATTGTCCTCTTAAGAAAAATGAAATTCTCGATATCTTTTATAATGGACTAACCGATGCTTCTAGGGACTTCCTAGATGGTTGTGCTTGTTGTGCTTTCAGGGAAAGAGCTATCAGGCAAGCTGAAGAATTATTGAACAACATATTGCAAAATGCCGATGATTGGACACTTCCCGAACCACCTACGGAACCTATTCAAAAGAAGAGAGGTATTCTATTCCTCAACCTTGAAGATATGCAAGAAGCAAAACGATCTATAAGGAGAAAGGTATTAAAATTGAGGATATCAAGAAATTACCACCTATTGAGAAGATACATGGACTTGATAACCCGACACAGGTAGTAGAGGTAAACTCTCTCCGCTCCTTTACTGGAAATGACATACCTTATACTAAGACTCCCGAACAATGCATGGATGAATATGATAATTATGTTGTTAAGCAAGAACACTTCAATAATTATGTTAAGGATCAATTGAGACAAAATTCCATGATGATAAACCGCTTAAGTGACTTGATGTTTAGAATTGCTAATGATGTAAAAGGTCTAGGTAAACATGCTTCTATGGTTCAAACCCAACTAGACCAAGTTGCTAAGTCACAAAATGATTTGCTTGCTGAAATAAATAATAATATGAATGATCATGCTGTTAGAGTAATGACTAGGGGAGGTCGTATGACCCAAGAACCTCTCTACACAGAAGGTCATCCTAAAAGAATAGAACAGGATTCCCAGAGAATTAATATTGATGCACCTAGTTCCTCTAATAAGAAAAAGAAAAAGAAAAATGATAGGAACTTGCATGCTGCTAGTGAACCTGTTATAGAAACACCTACTGAGAAATATAATGATGTTTCTATTTCAGATGTTGAGACACAATCTGGTACTGAACATGCCCCTAGTGATAATGAAAAGGAGGATAGTAATGCGCAAATAGATGCTCCACCAGATAGTAATAAAGAACATGAAGATGATGTGGAAATAGAACCTGCTGAGGATCTTGATAACCCACCTCCTAAAAATAAACGTTATGATAAGAGAGACCTTGTTGCTACAAAACTGTGGGGACCCCGACTCATAAGTCGTGATCACCGAATGCACGTGTACAGTGATCCCAGTGATCAATGCTCACTGAACACACAGAAGCTGAATAACAAGAGTCTTACATCCACATTTAGCGTCTTACACAAATAAAGACCATGAAGGTCTAGTCTTACATAGATAGGGCCACAAGGGCCAAACACTTAAACATAACAAGCAGCGGAAATCTTGATCAGAAGCGTGAACCCATGCAATCTGCCTTACACCTACAGGCATTCTGACTGGGAATCATCCTAGTTCGCATGTTCGTCACCAACGAACTCTTCGCCATATTCCTGCTCTTCCATGCCTGGCCAATTAAATAACCAGTGGCAAGCCAATGAGTACTTTCAATGTACTCTCAAGCAACCCAAGTTGTGGAACAAGGTATAACAATGCATGATATAGCACTAAGTAGGTAAGTTTTGCAGAAAGCTGATTTTGAAATGCAGTGATATGATCAAGTAACTTGAGTAAGCATGCATCAACTGTTAACAGGTACTTATGTGAACAAGTCTCAGTTATCATCATAAGCAGGGGTTGAACATCTCATGTTCATCATCGTGCCAAGTCATCGGACTTAGCTCAAGTGTCACCTTTATCATCAACACACACACCGGTTTAGAAACCATGGACGTAGCACAAGAGCGGTCATCCAACTGTCCTTGACCGTGGACACGGCTATTCGAATAGTTTTACACTTTGCAGAGGTTGCACACTTTACCCACAAGACTCGGGAAACTTCCGTGTCAAGCCACGACTCACGGTATTGTCCATACCCGAGGTAAGTACCCGAACATTGCCTTTCCCCTAGCGATACTAAACAAAGAGTCCACTCGTTGGTGCCATCCCTCATGATATACATGACACGTATTATCCATGAGGGCACGCAACGGTGTGCCCGGTGCATGTGAAGACAGCGCATGATCGTCCATTCCGGTATGACCCCGTATCGAGAGTGACCACTTCACTCCCGCCACTAGTAATGCGGGCTCTATGCTAGTACCCACCAAGGTAATCAACAAAGCCCCGTCCCATAAGGGGTATCGTGGTTGTACATGTAAGGTTGGAGTAACGGTCGCAACTTACACCAATCCGTTTTCGAAAACCACGCACACTCACTTGCTCAGGTACGCCACTTCTTTATCAAGTGGCTACCTAGCTCATCATCATCTCCCTTGGGCATTAGTGGCACCCGATGGGGTTTTCGAAAAGTCTTCTAAATCATTTCGTTTCCGTCAACATGCATATCCTGTCCCACTTTACGTAGCAATTACTTAGCATCCTAACTACTCCCACCCGCATAACCCTCATAAGGAGGTAGGGTCATGCACGATGCAAGTGTCAACAGGAAGGTATCGGAGGCATCCCACCGAAGTGGTCACCACATCATCATGATTAATACAACGAAATAAAGTGCTATATGCCATGCAATAAAAGGGTTCATAGTCATGGTCAAAGGGCTGCTTGCCTGGCTCAACAAAGTCTTCGGGGTCTTCAAAGTCTTCGTGTCCAATCCCTTCGTCAACAACGCAATCTATCATCGCGGAATAAACGGGCAAAAATAAGCATCACACAAAAACAAAGCACAAACATTACTTATAAAATGCTACCCTACTCTGATAAATACTACAAGCTATTCTAAAAATGTTTGTCTAAGGTTTTGTTATGAAAAACATTTTGAAAACTATTTAAACAGAGGCTAAAAATATTAAAAACTATATTTTAATTAGAATCACTATGTAAAACCTGTACACAAAAATACACAAGTGGCACTGTTAAATTCTACATATTATTCTAAGATTTGTGGTGGAAAAATTATTGGCATTGGAATATTATTTTGGCCTGAGGAATTTTGGAAAAACTAACAGAAAAGGAAAAAGAAAAAGGGCACTGTGCCCTAGGCCAGATCTGGCCGCAATTGGGCCGGCCCAGAGCAATTCAGCCCCAGGCGAACCGGGCGTCGCGCCACGCCAGGTTTAAACCTGACGGGCGGGCCCCACGGGCCAGTGAGAGAGAGAGATGCGGGAGGGGAGCGAGAGGCTGACGACGTGGCCCCACTGGCAGGTCGTCGTCTACCTCTGCCCAGGGACCGGCGGTGCTCACCGGCGGCGAAGGAAGGCACGACGAGGATAGATGAGGGCAGGAACGGGCCCAACGTCGAGCCGCCGTTCCTCTGGAGGTGGAGGGGAGGCCGGAGATGCCCTGGCTCGCCGGCGACGAACACCCGCGGCGGAGGAGCTTCGGGAGGGAGGTCGGAGTCGGCGATTCTTGCAGCCAAACGAGCGGAGGAGAGGTGGGGAAGGGCCAGGAGCTAGCTGCGGTTGCTATGGGGGGGAGAAGAGAGCCGGAGCGGGCCGGTAACCCGAGATTGACGGAGCTCCGCCGCGGCCGCGCCTCGGTCGATCTCGAGCACTGGTGCTCGGGGAGCTCAAAGGGGAGCTTGCGGTGGTCGATTGGGAGTGGAAGGGGGTCAGCACAGGGAAAAGAGAGGCTCGGGGTGCCATTTTATAGGCGGCCCGCGGTCCACCAAGCTTGGATGTGCCGGGGAGCTCGCAGCCGAGGCCAGAGGCCACGGGGGCCCGCGATGGCGTGTTTGGGGCGCTCGTGGACACGGTCCGGGGCTAGGGAGGAAGAGAGGGAGAGCAGGGCGTGCCCCTGGTGGACCCCGAGCTCGCGCGCTCACTGGCCGAGCTGGGCGGCGCCGGGCACGCGCTGCAGAGGGCAGAGGAGAGAGGGGCAGTAAGGGGCCATTGCCCTGGCGCGTTGCGGACGTCGAGACGCGGCCTCTGGCGCGCGGGGAGGACCCGAGGTGGTCGGGGGCACCGAGTCAACTCTCTAGAGCGCGGCTGCGCCCTCCAGAGCGCCCGTTTGGCCGGCATCCGCGCGTTCTCGCGCGTCCCTCTTGTCCTGGTGCGTCTGGGAGCTACTGGGGATGCCCTGGGTGGCGTAGGAGGTAAGCAAAGACAAAGGGGAGGGGCAGAGGGGCTGAGAAAGGTGAGAGAGAGAGAGATTCTTGCTGTCCAGAGAGGGAAATGTGGGTTTTACCCCACTTAACCATTGAGCCTTGGCCAGAGAAAGTTACTGGAGGTGCAATGCAATACTACAAGGTTGTGGGAAAAAATTTAAGTGAAGGAGAATAGCAGAAGGGGGTCAAACAGGGTTTTTACCACCTGGGCAAAAAGTGTTTGATGATGGTTTGGCTAAGCAAATGGAGTTTGCTTGCCATGAGTTTTAACAGGGTCAAAGGGTGGTTGGAAATAGGGTTGACCACCAAGTTTGAGCTTGATTGAAGAAAGTTCACAATGTAATTTTGTGAAACCCTAGAAATCAACAGAATCAGATTTCTGTAGATCTAGGCATGCATATCACTTCCCACAAATCGACCACTTGGTGTGGTATCATTATTTGGGGTTTTGCACATGCCCACAAAGTTTGGGGTCAAGGGAATAAACTTCACAATGTAAAGTTGTTCAAATTTGGCTCTGGACAGGAATGCTTTTGGAATATTTTGATGAAGCGAATCAATTGGGATTGAGATGAAATTTGGCAAGATCAACACATATGACAATTGTGACCTGCTGGAATTTTCTTGGAATTTATTGAGAATATTTCTTATAGAA
This sequence comes from Elymus sibiricus, assembly GCA_039707655.1. Classification (NCBI taxonomy): domain Eukaryota; kingdom Viridiplantae; phylum Streptophyta; class Magnoliopsida; order Poales; family Poaceae; genus Elymus; species Elymus sibiricus. The sequence continues at coordinate 192,200,955 of CM077667.1, read as the reverse complement.
ATATTTCAAAAGCTTGATTTAAGCACAAAGGGTTTTGAGGGGTTTTGCCCATGATTTTGAACATGACAATGTGTTGAAACTCATATATATGGAAAATACATGTCCACTGAGTTTCCCTAAATTTTCTCAAATATTTTTAAAGCATTTAAATAATTTTTCCCTATGAAAAACCATTTCTGGCCTTAAGAAAAAGCCTTTAAATAAAATAGTAAAATAATCTTTAAAATTAATATTTTGTGGTTTTGGGAAGTCATATATATAGTAGGTTCCAAATAAGACTTTGGGGAAAAAGGATCCACCCAAATTGGGGACTTGTAGTACAAACCTCAATTCAGGGGTTTTAGTAAACCTAAATTGGATAAATCCTTTTTGGCCGAAATAATATTTGATAAAAATAGTTTTGGGTACTATTCACATGGAATGATCATTGGGCAAGAAATTTGGATCTAGGAAGATGAATACGGAGAGGAGCAGAACCTAAGAGTGCCATACACAATCATCCAAGCAATCAAACAAGCATTAATTCAAACAAGCATGCACTCAAAAAGATTTAATTGGTTCCAAATTTTGTAAATCCATCATAGTAAAGTGATACAAACATAGGGTGTGACAGACCTACCCCCCTTACAAGAATCTCGTCCCCGAGATTCCTAGGCTAAGCGCTAAAAAGATAAGGGAACTCGGATCTAAGGTAATATTCATGCTCCCAGGTTGCTTCATCTTCAGTGTGGTTGCTCCAGTGAACCTTGAAGTACTTGATGGTGCGGCTTCGGGTGAAACTCTCAGCTACATCCAAAATACGGACTGGCCTCTCACGATAAGTGAGGTCTGGCTGAAGGTCGATGGCTTGATGGTCGATGTCGTTGTAGAGGTCGGGGCGGTTGGGAACTTGAAGACACTTCCGGAGCTGTGACACGTGGAACACGTTGTGCACATCTGATAGCTCGGAAGGTAGCTCTAGCTGGCAAGCAACTTCCCCTCATCTGTCGGTGATCTTGAAGGGGCCGATGTATCTTGGTGCAAGCTTTCCCTTGACGTGGAAACGCTTGGTCCCTTTGAGAGGCGTGACTCGGAGATAAACATGGTCCCCAACACGGAAGCTCATGTCCCGACGGTGGGAATCAGCGTAGCTCTTCTGTCGGGTCTTGGCGGTCTCGAGACGCTCTCGGACAAGTTGAACTTGCTCTTATGCTTCGCGGAGGATGTCTGGTCCAAAGACCAATCCTTCTCCGGTTTCTGACCAGTTGAGGGGAGTACGACACTTGCGTCCATACATCACCTCAAATGGTGCCATCTGAAGACTCGATTGATAGCTGTTGTTGTAGGAGAACTCGGCGAATGGTAGGCAATCTTCCCACTTGGCTCCATATGCCAAAACACAGGCACAGAGCATATCTTCGAGTATCTGATTTACTCGCTCTGTCTGTCCACCGGTCTGGGGGTGAAAAGCAGTGCTGAAAGAAAGCTTGGTTCCCAAGGCTTCTTGGAACCTATTCCAGAACCTTGAGGTGAACTGGGTTCCTCGGTCTGAGACAATCTCCTTTGGAACTCCGTGAAGACTCACGATCCGGTTGATGTAGAGATTGGCCTGTTGGTTCCCATTATAGGTGGTCTTGACGGGAATGAAGTGGGCTACCTTGGTCAGGTGATCGACAATGACCCAGATGGAATCATGTCCTTTGCTTGACCTAGGTAATCCGGTGATGAAGTCCATCCCGACTTTGTCCCACTTCCATTCAGGCACTTTGAGAGGTTGCAACAATCTAGCGGGTCACTGATGCTCAGCTTTGACTCTCTGGCATATGTCACATTTGGCAACAATGGTGCCTATCTCCCGTTTCATGCCATGCCACCAGAATCTTGCCTTGAGGTCTTGGTACATCTTGGTTCCTCCAGGATGGATGGAATATGGACTGTCATGAGCTTCTCGCAAGATCAAGTTCTTGAGCTCTTCTTTGTTGGGCACGCAGATGCGATTCCCAAACCATAGAACTCCTTGTTCATCCACTGAAAATCCTGGAGCCTTGCCTGCCTTGATCTTCCTCTTGATGCCTTCAATGCTCTCGTGTCCCTTCTGAGCTTCTTTGATATCATCCATCAAGGTAGGCTTTGCTTCGAGGCTGGCTAGGAATCCAGGTGCAACTAGTTCCAAGCCGAAACTTTCAAGTTCTTCATACAAGGCGGGTAGCCTTTCCTTAATCATAGCATTCAAGGAACAAGCCTTTCTGCTTAAGGCATCAGCTACCACGTTAGCCTTTCCAGGGTGGTCTTGAACACTGAGGTCATAGTCCTTGATCAACTCCAACCATCTTCACTGCCTCATGTTCAATTCTCTTTGGGTGAAAATATACTTCAAACTCTTGTGGTCTGTGTATATCTCACATCGCTTCCCCAGAAGGTAATGTCGCCATGTCTTCAAGGCGTGAACCACAACTGCCAATTCAAGATCGTGAGTGGCGTAGTTCTCTTCATGAGGACGTAGCTGTCTGGATAGATATGCCACGACTCTGCTTCTTGCATCAGAACACCTCCAAGCCCGGTTCTCGATGCATCACAATATATCACAAACTCCTTGTGAATATCGGGGATGGCCAAAACTGGGGCTGTGGTCAATCTCTTCTTGAGCTCTTGGAAGCTTTCTTCACACTTCGGCGTCTAGTCGAACTTCTTGTCCTTCTTCAAAAGCTGAGTCATGGGTCGGGAAATGCTCGAAAATCCTTCGACGAACTTGCGGTAATATCCCCCGAGTCCGAGGAAGCTCCTGACGTCCTTCACATTGGTTGGCGATTGCCATTCAGGTACGGCTTTAATCTTGGCAGGATCCACTGACAATCCTTCTGCAGTTAACACATGACCCAAGAATCCAACTTCATGCAGCCAGAATTCACACTTGCTGAATTTGGCATAAAGCTGGTGCTCTCGAAGCTTGTCTAGGACCAATCTCAAGTGTTGCTCATGCTCTTCTTCAGACTTGGAGAAGACGAGAATGTCGTCAATGAAGACAACAACAAACTTGTCCAAGTACTCCATGAAGACCTTGTTCATGAGGTACATGAAGTAGGCAGGGGCATTGGTCAACCCGAATGACATGACCATGTATTCATACAGGCCATACCGGGTTACAAACGCCGTCTTCGGAATGTCTTGGGGCCTGATCTTCAACTGGTAGTACCCAGACCTGAGATCAATCTTGGAAAACACCCTCACTCCATTCAGCTGATCGAACAAGTCTTCAATCTTGGGAAGTGGTTACTTGTTCTTTATCGTGACCTCATTGAGAGAACGGTAATCGACACAGAGTCGGATGGTTCCGTCCCTCTTGGAAACAAATAGAACAGGTGATCCGCAAGGAGAGGCACTAGGGCGAATGAATCCTTTTCTAAGCTGCTCTGCCAGTTGCTTCTTCAATTCCGCCAACTCTTCGGATCCCATTATATAGGGCTTCTTATAGATGGGCCCTGCTCCGGGCATTAGCTCAATGATGAACTCAATGTCGCGGTCAGGAGGCATTCCGGGCAGCTCATCAGGAAAAACATCCGGGTATTCACATACCACTGGCACTTGATCCAACTCAATTCCCGATAGACAATTAACCTGAGGGGCTTGATTGGAGGCACAGCTGGGGACATACTTGAGTTCCACTCCTTGGCTATTGGTTATGGTGACGGTCCTCTTGGCACAGTCCAAGTAGCCTTGGTTCTTGATTAGCCAGTCCATGCCTAGGATCACATCCAAGCCTTCCGACTTTAGGATGATAAGGTCTGCTAGGAAGTCTACCCCGTTGATGTTAATCTCAACTCCTTTACAACCTACCCCAGACTTCATAACTGATCCCAGGGTTTGAATCAACATACGACTACCCAGGGGTGTAGGCTTCATACCACTCTCTAAGGCAAACTTTTGAGTGACAAAAGAATGCGAAGCTCCACAATCAAACAATACAGTTGCTGGGGTTGAGTTGACGAGGAACGTACCTAGTATGACGTCCGGGTCTTCCTGGGCTTCCTCAGCGGAGACGTGATTCACACGACCTTTGCCATTGTTGGGCTGGTTGCGGGGAGCGGGGTTCCTTGGTGGTGCTCCACGGCCTTGACCTTGATTAGGCGCATTGGGGCGCGGTGCATCTGGCTTCTTGTTGGGGCACTGCTTAGAGATGTGTCCAGGCTGACCACACCCAAAGCAAGTGACCTGACCATAGTTGTTGTTGTTGTTGTTGTAGTTCCTGCCGCCGTTGTTGTTATTGGGGTTGTTGTAAGCTGGCCTGGGATTGGCATACTGCTGAGGCTGGTAGCTCAGACGAGGTGCAAGAGGTCTATCCTGCTGCGGCTGATAGGTTGGCTTGGCTGGGGCTGGCTGCCAGGGGCGAGGCTTCTTGTTGCTGGAACTACCCTTGCTGACCATCTTGTGCTTGCGAGTGTCATCTATGGCACGGCGCTTGTCTTCCAGCATGAGGGCCTTATTCACCAGGTCGAAGAAGGTCCGACAGTTGCAGACGATGAGTTGGTACTGTAGGGTCTGCTGGAGTCCTTCCATGAAGTGTTCCATCTTAGCAGCCTCCGTGTTGACATCTCCAGGTGCATACCTTGACAGTAGGTTGAACTTCTGCATGTACTCCTTGACAGAGCCACTTCCTTGCTTCAGCACTCTGAATTCTCTCTTCTTGATAGCCATGATCCCAGAAGGAATGTGGGCGGTGCGGAATCCTTCCTTGAAGTTATCCCAGGTGATCACATGATCGCCTTGCATGACCTTGAATCCATCCCACCAAGCTCTGGCGGTACCTCCGAGGCAGTGCGAGGCATACAACACCTTCTCACGATCCTCATTGCAATTGACCAGTGCAAGGAGGTCCTCGATGGTGCTGATCCATTCATCGGCATCCAGAGGTTCAGCAGTCTCGGTGAAGGTTGGGGGCGAATTCCTCATGAACTCAGACAGAGTGGAGCGGCCATTGCCGTTCCTGCCTTGCTGCTGGTTGTTCACAACGACTTGGGCCATCTGCTGGATGGCAGCAGTGTTGGCTTGGCGTTCCTCCCGGAGAACTTGGAGAAACTGAGCTATGGTCATGTTCTCCGGTGGAGGCGGTGGCAGGGGAATGTCGCCTTGTGGCTGCTCCGGGTGATCATCAGTGCGAGCAGCCCCACCAGCTCCATGTTGCTGGCTGGAGTTGCCGGTTTCAAGGTTGGTGAAGTGGCTGTTGCGGGTTGCAGTCACCATCCTGTTTGGAGCAGCCAAGTCAAATAACTGGGATAGACGAGAGGGAAAGCAATAACGGAGAAAGCGCGCCTAAGGGGGTTGGTATAGTGCAAGTGTGGTAACACAGAGGTCGAAAGACCAACACATATATTAAGATAAGATGGACGATGGAGTCGCTTACATGTTGCCTAAGGCAAAAGTGCGACTTGCATCGGAACACAAACAACAAGCACACATGGTTTCATATGAACCATTACACGGACTCGACTTCGCATGAGGGGTACATGACTGATCCTACCCTAGGGGTTCTCGGACTTAGGTGGTGGAGTGCTCGGTCTCGTAGTCACGTTCCTCTGGGTCTTCCTCGTGATCATCATCCGCACGGGCATCGTCTCCGGTCGAAGGGGTCGGAGAACGAGGAGGTCCATCCCGACGATGCTTTGTCGGTGTGTTAGTGAAGAGCTCACGGTACTCCTTCGCACTCATGCGACGACGACGTGTGGGTGCATCTCTAGTTGGGGGTATTCCTCCTCGGAAAACGACAGCTGGTCGTCCCTCAGGGGCTCCATCCTTCTTGATCCTGTCTGGCTTTGTCTCCGCTTGACGAAGTAGCTCTCGGGTGTGGCGAAGTTCCTCACAGAGCTTCATAGACTCCTGAATCAAGTTGTGAACCAGACTGTCGGCGGAGAGGCTGAAGTAGGTCTGGAACCGGAGTGGCATCCCATCCTCCTTGGACGGTATCAACGTCCAACTCTCGCCTTTCCCATCCTTCTTGAAGGGTAGGTAGCGAGTAGCTGGCTCGTCAGCCATCTCTGGAATGATGTCTCGAAGGTGCATAAGTGCCTTGCGTGCAGCTGTCTCGACTGCGAGTGCCAGGGTCTCCATCTGTGGTCCTTCAAAGAACTAACTACTCGGGGTGTCGTTTGCCTTCACGACCACATCCACGTGGTACTCCTTCGTGACGGCATCGACCCAGTGCTCGTGGTAGAGGAAAACGGGTGATCGGCGATACTGGCACTTCTCCAGGCTATCCTCAAGGAGTAGGGGAAAGCCGGATGTCAAGAAGGCTTCGGGTACGACGGCCATCTACAAAGGTTTGAAGGGAGGAGAGTCAGTAGAGTGTTGTGTGAAGAATAGAAGAGGTAATAAGTGCATAAACTCCTAAGTATAGGTGCTAGGTGTAGTTTTGAAAACAGTTTCATCCTATCTAACGTCCATGCTAACTAAGGGCTTCCTACAGTCAGGAAGGCTCTGATACCAGCTCTGTGGGGACCCCGACTCATAAGTCGTGATAACCGAATGCACGTGTACAGTGATCCCAGTGATCAATGCTCACTGAACACACATAAGCTGAATAACAAGAGTCTAACATCCACATTTAGCGTCTTACACAAATAAAGACCATGAAGGTCTAGTCTTACATAGATAGGGCCACAAGGGCCAAACACTTAAACATAACAAGCAGCGGAAATATTGATCGGAAGCGTGAACCCATGCCATCTGCCTTACACCTACAGGCATTCTGACTGGGAAGCGTCCTAGTTCGCATGTTCATCACCAACGAACTCTTCGCCATATTCCTGCTCTTCCATGCCTGGCCAATTAAATAACTAGTGGCAAGCCAATGAGTACTTTGAATGTACTCGCAAGCAACCTAAGTTGTGGAACAAGGTATAACAATGCATGATATAGCACTAAGTAGGTATGTTTTGCAGAAAGCTGATTTTGAAATGCAGTGATATGACCAAGTAACTTGAGTAAGCATGCATCAACTATTAACAGGTACTTATGTGAACAAGTCTCAGTTATCATCATAAGCAGGGGTTGAACATCTCATGTTCATCATCGTGCCAAGTCATCGGACTTAGCTCAAGTGTCACCCTTATCATCAACACACACACCGGTTTAGAAACCATGGACGTAGCACAAGAGCAGTCATCCAACTGTCCTTGACCGTGGACACGGCTATTCAAATAGTTTTACACTCTGCAGAGGTTGCACACTTTACCCACAAGCCTTGGAAAATTCCGTGTCAAGCCACGACTCACGGTATTGTCCATACCCGAGGTAAGTACACGAACATTGCCTTTCCCCTAGCGATACTAAACAAAGAGTCCACTCATTGGTGCCATCCCTCATGATATACATCACACGTTTCATCCATGAGGGCACGCAACGGTTTGCCCGGTGCTTGTGAAGACAGCGCACGATCGTCCATTCCGGTACGACCCCGTATCGAGAGTGACCACTTCACTCCCGCCACTAGTAATGCGGGCTCTATGCTAGTACCCACCAAGGTAATCAACAAAGCCCCGTCCCATAAGGGGTATCGTGGTTGTACATCTAAGGTTGGCGTAACGGTCGCAACTTACACCAATCCGTTTTCGAAAAGCACACACACTCACTTGCTCAGGTACGCCACTTCTTTATCAAGTGGCTACCTAGCTCATCATCATCTCCCTCGGGCATTAGTGGCACCCGACGGGGTTTTCAAAAAGTCTTCGAAATCATTTCGTTTCCGTCACCATGCATATCCCGTCCCACTTTGCGTAGCATTTACTTAGCATCCTAACTACTCCCACCCGCATAACCCTCATAAGGAGGTAGGGTCATGAACGATGCAAGTATCAACAGGAAGGTATCGGAGGCATCCCACCGAAGTGGTCACGACATCATCATGATTAATACAACGAAATAAAGTGCTATATGCCATGCAATAAAAGGGTTCATAGTCATGGTCAAAGGGTTGCTTGCCTGGCTCAACAAAGTCTTCGGGGTCTTCAAAGTCTTCGTGTCCAATCCCTTCATCAACAACGCAATCTATCGTCACGGAATAAACAGGCAAAAATAAGCATCACACAAAAACAGAGCACAAACATTACTTATAAAATGCTACCCTACTCTGATAAATACTACAAGCTATTCTAAAAATGTTTGTCTAAGGTTTTGTTGTGAAAAACATTTTGAAAACTATTTAAACAGAGGCTAAAATATTAAAAACTAGATTTTAATTAGAATCACTATGTAAAACATGTACACAAAAATACACAAGTGGCACTGTTAAATTCTACATATTATTCTAAGATTTGTGGTGGAAAAATTATTGGCATTGGAATATTATTTTGGCCTGAGGAATTTTGGAAAAACTAACAGAAAAGGAAAAAGAAAAAGGGCACTGTGCCCTGGGCCAGATCTGGCCGCAACTGGGCCGGCCCAGAGAAATGCAGCCCCAGGCGAACTGGGAGTCCGCGCCGCGCCAGGTTTAAACCTGACGGGCGGGCCCCGCGGGCCAGTGAGAGAGAGACGCGGGAGGGGAGCGAGAGGCTGACGACCTGGCCCCACTGGCAGGTCGTCGTCTACCTCTGCCCAGGGACCGGCGGTGCTCACCGGCGGTGAAGGAAGGCACGGCAAGGAGAGATGAGGGCAGGAACGGGCCCAGCGTCGAGCCGCCATTCCTCTGGAGGTGGAGGGGAGGCCGGAGATGCTCTGGCTCGCCGGCGACGAACACCCGCGGTGGAGGAGCTTCGGGAGGGGGTCGGAGTCGGCGAATCTTGCAGCCAAACGAGCGGAGGAGAGGAGGGGAAGGGCCAGGAGCTAGCTATGTGGGAGAGAAGAGAGCCGGAGCAGGCCGGTAACCCGAGATCGGCGGAGCTCCGCCGCGGCGGCGCCTCGGTCGATCTCAAGCACTGGTGCTCGGGGAGCTCAAAGGGGAGCTTGCGGTGGTCGATTGGGAGTGGAAGGGGGTCAGCTGAGGGAAAAGAGAGGCTCGGGGTGGCCTTTTATAGGCGGCCCGCGGTCCACCGAGCTTGGATGCGCCGGGGTGCTCGTAGTCGAGGCCAGAGGCCACGGGGGATCGCGATGGCGTGTCTGGGGCGCTCGTGGACGTGGTCCGGGGCTGGGGAGGAAGAGAGGGAGAGCAGGGCGTGCTCCTGGTGGACCCCGAGCTTGCGCGCTCACTGGCCGCGCTGGGCGGCGCCGGGCACGCGCTGCAGAGGGCAGAGGAGAGAGGGGGACGAAGGGGCCGTTGCCCTGGCGCGTTGCGGACGTCGAGACGCGGCCTCTGGCCCGCGGGGAGGACCCGAGGTGGTCGGGGGCGCCGAGTCAACTCTCTGGAGTGCGGCTGCGCGCTCCAGAGCGCCCGTTTGGCCGGCATCCGCGCGTTCTCGCACGTCCCTCTTGTCCTGGTGCGTCTGGGAGCTACTGGGGATGCCCTGGGTGGCGTAGGAGGTAAGGAAAGACAAAGGGGAGGGGCAGAGGGGCTGTGAAAGGTGAGAGAGAGAGAGATTATTGCTGTCCAGAGAGGGAAATGTGGGTTTTACCCCACTTAACCATTGAGCCTTGGCCAGAGAAAGTTACTGGAGGTGCAATGCAATACTACAAGGTTGTGGTAAAAAATTTAAGTGAAGGAGAATAGCAGAAGGGGGTCGAACAGGGTTTTTACCACCTGGGCAAAAAGTGATTGATGATGGTTTGGCTAAGCAAATGGAGTTTGCTTGCCATGAGTTTTAACAGGGTCAAAGGGTGGTTGGAAATAGGGTTGACCACCAAGTTTGAACTTGATTGAAGAAAGTTCACAATGTAATTTTGTGAAACCCTAGAAATCAACAGAAACAGATTTCTGTAGATCTAGGCATGCATATCACTTCCCACAAATCCACCACTTGGTGTGGTATCATTATTTGGGGTTTAGCACATGCCCACAAAGTTTGGGGTCAAGGGAATAAACTTCACAATGTGAAGTTGTTCAAATTTGGCTCTGGACAGGAATGCTTTTGGAATATTTTGACGAAGCAAATCATTTGGGATTGAGATGAAATTTGGCAAGATCAAAACATATGGCAATTGTGACTTGCTGGAATTTTCTTGGAATTTATAGAGAATATTTCTTATAGAAATATTTCAAAAGCTTGATTTAAGCAGAAAGGGTTTTGAGGGGTTTTGCCCATGATTTTGAACATGACCATGTGTTGAAACTCATATATATGGAAACTATATGTCCACTGATTTTCGCTAAATTTTCTCAAATATTTTTTAAAGCATTTAAATATTTTTTCCCTATGAAAAACCATTTCTGGCCTTAAGAAAAAGCCTTTAAATAAAATAGTAAAATAATCTTTAAAATTAATATTTTGTGGTTTTGGGAAGTCATATATATAGTAGGTTCCAAATAAGATCTTTGGGGAAAAAGTATCCACCCAAATTGGGGACTTGTAGTACAAACCTCAATTCAGGGGTTTTAGTAAACCTAAATTGGATAAATCCTTTTTGGCCAAAATAATATTTGATAAAAATAGTTTTTGGTACTATTCACATGGCATGATCATTGGGCAATAAGTTTGGATCAAGGAAGATGAATATGGAGAGGAGCAGAACCTAAGAGTGCCTTACACAATCATCCAAGCAATCAAACAAGCATTAATTCAAACAAGCATGCACTCAAAAAGTTTTAATTGGTTCCAAATTTTGTAAATCCATCATAGTGAAGTGATACAAACACAGGGTGTGACAAAAACATGGAAATGAAAGAGAGACATGGGTTCAAAAACCCATGCCATTCCCTCGTAAGCCTTCTAAGAATAAGGATGATAAAGATTTTGAACGCTTTGCTGAAATGATTAGACCCGTCTTTTTGCGTACTCGTTTGACTGATATATTGAAAATGCCTCCGTATGCTAAGTATATGAAAGACATTATTACCAACAAAAGGAAAATACCTGAAACTGAAATTGCTACTATGCTTTCTAATTATTCTTTTGATGGAGGAATACCTAAGAAGCTAGGAGATCCTGGCATACCCACGATACCTTGCTCCATTAAAACAAACTATGTTAAAACTGCTTTATGTGATTTAGGAGCTGGTGTTAGTGTTATGCCTTTCTCCCTTTATAAAAGACTTGATTTGAGTAAGCTTACACCTACTGAGATATCTTTGCAAATGGCTGATAAGTCCACCACTTTACCTATTGGAATTTGCGAGGATGTTCCTATTGTGGTTGGAAATGTTACTATCTTGACAGACTTTGTTATTCTTGATATGCCCGAGGACGACAATATGCTGATCATCCTTGGTAGACCATTCTTAAATACTCCAGGGCTGTTATTGATTGCAAAAAAAGCAAGGTTACCTTTCACGTCAATGGCAAGCAACATACCATGCATTTTCCGAAGAAGCAAACCTTGGTTAATAATATTAATGTCATTGACCCTAGTCCCTCGGTAATCATTGCAAGCTTTGCAATTCCTGTACCTACTGTCAAGTAGAAATATTATAATCTTATTGTTGGGGAGATGCAAATCCCCATTGAGGTAACCTAGTGACATACAAAAATTCTTCGGTTTCATGTTAACCAAAAGCGGTTGTTAGTAAGACTTGATCAACCTTATTAATGAATCCTTTTCACAAGGCATGTGATTGATGAATTTAGTACTCACAACTCTCTATACCAAAAGTTTATCCTCTGTTATTTTTAGTTTAAATAAAATAAATTAGCATGGTTTTCCGTTTTCCTATTTTTCCGTGCGTAGAAAAATGTCAGAAAATAAAAAGTCTCAGATTGCCATCAAATTTTAAAATGACTTTTTCTATAATAAATAAAAAATATTGGCATAAAAATAACAGCAGGGGGCTGCACCTGTGTGGCACCACACATTAGGGCGCGACCCCCCTAGGCCGCGCCCTGATGGTTTGTGGGGCCCACAGTGGCCCCCTTCCTTATCCCTTCGCCCCACATTCTCTCCTACCTCCAGCAAAAAAATTCTAGCCATCTCTCTCCCGTGTTCTTGACCCAGAAAGTGAAATTTTCGATCTCTTTCCTCGGAGCTCCGTTTCTGAAACTGTTTTGAGGAATTGTTCCTTGGTATGTGACTCCTCCATTCCTCCCATTAGTTTTTGTGTTGGTGGTTTATATTTTGCAAAATGTAATGAACTTGGTGCTATAGAAAATGAGCTTGCATGTTGAATTCTTTGAGTTCCAAGTAGTATGAATGCTTGATATGGCCTCTAGGCATCCATATGAGTAGTTGCTATCAATCTTACAAAGTTTTATTGACGTAAATTTGTGGCTCAAAAATTTCAGAAATTTGTGCTTAGGAAAATGAACTTTTTGAGGAAATGTTCTTCAAGACGGAGCCCCAAGGGAGTTGTTAGGAGAACTCAGGACCAAGACATGAACCTTATTCGCAACACGGAGGTTAGGCCATGAGAATGGCCGCATACACCCTTCATGAGCGATGTGGGTTTCTGTGAAGAGTTCATGCAATTCATTCCAAATGCCGGGCTTACCAACTTCGTCACAGATGAGTGTGATCAATACTATCTCCTTACCAATTCCTTCATGCAAAACTTTTTCTTCGAAAATACTCCCGGTGCTCCCATAGTACGCTTTGATCTTTACGCCACCAGTTATGAATTGCCTCTACATGAATTTTGTGAAATATGTTTGCTTCCTTCTGACGAGGGAATGCGTGAACCTAAACCTGAGGAGTTTGAGGATTTCCTCCAAACCTTAACTGTGGGAGAAACTAGGGGCGTGTCACACGCTAGAGCTACTAGTTTGCAATTTCCTTCCGTGGACTACTTTTCTTTATTTATAGGGAAATGCATAACTGCCATGGAACAGGGTGGTGGCCTCAGTGCCCCTACCCTTGCTATTTTATGCCGTGCACTTTATGGTGATAATTCTTACAACCTAGGAGCTATTGTTGCGCGTCGATTAAATATTACCCGAAACAAGGGCAAGATTCATGGTGGTATCGATGCACTCGCTTGGCAAGGCATTTTGGGGTTGCTATACGCCCTACTGATTTATTTTTGCCCAAAGTTTATCTTGATCATCAGTCTATGAAGGAACACCAATTTGTTGAGGAACCGCAAGCACAACAACATATTTGCTACAGCTTAGTATTTAGCGAGAAGACTTGCGATATTATTCCTTTGCCTGCACCTTCTTTGTTTAACTACCATGCCAGGAACGGATATAGAATAATGCCAGAAGATATAATTGCTTACCGGAATGAGCTGGCTATTGCTGAGGCTGAGGCCCAGGCATGGGATGCTCAGGTGCCCCGGCAAAAACACTTTCCCGGACCCGATGGTTATTACCAGTGGTGATCACCAAGTTCGGCAAATGCCTAAGCTTGGGGGAGTACGTATTTCTCACCGACATTACATTCATGTTCACACACTTCATATAAATTGTCGGTGGTCATCCTCTTTCATTGTATATCCATGTTAGTTTTATTTTTCCGCTTTCTTCTTGTGTGTTTGAAAAACTTTGGAAAATACAAAAATATTGCTCGCTTCTTTTTAGTTTTCTTTTCCGCTTAATTATCTTAGTACTAAAAAGAAAACCCAAAAATATTTCCTTTGCATGTTAGGAGCTTTCCCGTGTAAATAATTCTTCTCGTTCTTGTTTTCCCTTAGTTTATTTGTTTTCTTGAGAAAAACAAAAACTCCAAAAATAATTTAGTGTGTTTCTCTGAATTTCTTTTCTTTTTGTTGAGTCTTTGAAAGGACAAGACCACGATGAAAATGTTGAGTGGCCACTATATGCTCTATTGTTGATTGATATGTCCATTTTGCATCATGATTTCCTACTGTTATTTATTATGTTTTGTTGAATAATAATTCTTTTGGGAGTGATTCTAATACCTTTTCTCTCATAATATGCAAGGTTTACACAAAGACGGAGAATACCAGCAGCTGGAATTCTTGACCTGAAAAAGCACATCAGAGATACCTATTCTGCACATCTCCAATAAAGCTGAAACTTTACGGAGAATATTTTTGGATTTAATAAAAAATACTAGAGCAAAGAACTACTGGAGGGGGCCACCCTGATGGGCACAAGACACCAGGGCGCGCCAGGCCCCCCAGGCGCGCCCTGGTGGGTTGTGCCCTCCTCGGCCCACCTCCAGTGCCCATCTTCTGGTATATAAGGTCTTTTGACCTAGAAAAACATAAGGGAGGACTTTCAGGATGGAACACCGCCGTCTCGAGGCGGAACTTGCGCAGGAGCACTTTTGCCCTCCGGCGGAGTGATTCCGCCGGGGGAACGTCCCTCCCGGAGGGGGAAATCGAAGCCATAGTCATCACCAACACCCCTCTCATCTTTGGGAGGCCAATCTTCATCAACATCTTCAACAACACCATCTCCTCTCAAACCCGTTCATCTCTTGTGTTCAATCTTTGTACCGGAACCTCAGATTGGTATCTGTGGGTGACTAGTAGTGTTGATTACATCTTGTAGTTGATTACTATATGGTTTATTTGGTGGAAGATTATATGTTCAGATCCATTATGCTATTCAATACCCCTATGATCTTGAGCATGAGTATTATTTGTGAGTAGTTACCATTGTTCTTGAGGTCACGGGAGAAATCATGTTGCAAGTAATCATGTGAATTTGATATGTGTTCGATATATTGTTGATATGTATGTTGTGATTCCCTTAGTGGTGTCATGTGAACGTCGACTACATGACACTTCACCATCCTTGGGCCTAAGGGAATGCATTTTGGATTAGTTATTAGATGATGGGTTGCTAGAGTGACAGAAGCTTAAACCCTATTTTATGCGCTACTTGATACGGGGCTGATTTGGATCCAAACGTTTAATGCCATGGTTAGATTTTATCTTAATACTTTTCTCATAGTTGCGGATGCTTGCGAGGGGGTTAATCATAAGTGGGAGGTTGTTCAAGTAAGAACAGCACCCAATCACCGGTCCATCCACATATCAAATTATCAAAGTAGCGAACACAAATCAAACCAACATGATAAAAGTGACTAGACGAAATTCCCGTGTACCCTCAAGAACACTTTGCCTATTACTAGAGACTGTTCTGGCCTGTCCTATGCCGGAAAAGGATTGGGCTACCTTGCTGCACCTTATTTATCTTTACCATTACTTGCTCGTTACCAATTATCTTGCTATCAAACTATCTATTACCTACAATTTCAGTGTTTGCAGAAATTACCTTGCTGAAAACCGCTTGTCATTTCCTTCTGCTCCTCGTTGGGTTCGACACTCTTAGTTATCGAAAGGACTATGATTGATCCCCTATACTTGTGGGTCATCAAGACTCTTTTCTAGCGCCGTTGTCGGGGAGTGAAGCGCTCTTGGTAAGTGGAAATCGGTAAGGAAAAACTTATGCAACGTGCTGAAATTTATTGTTACTTGCTACTATGGAAAATAATCCTTTGAGGGGTATGTTCGGGGTATCTTAACCTCGACCGGAACCACAATTAGTTGCCCCTCAACCTATTGCACCTACTGAAAATATTGGTCATGAAATTCCTTCGGGTATGGTAGAACAACTTCTTGCTAAACCTTATGCAGGAGATGGATCTGAACATCCTGATATGCACCTATTATATGTGAACGAAATTTGTGGATTATTTAAGCTTGCAGGTTTACCCGGAGATGAAGCTAAGAAGAAGGTTTTCCCTTTATCTTTGAATTCCATCAAAAGTTTTATCCCATGCATCTAGTTCATCGTGATCGGAATTATATATATAATTTTTGGCCTCGTGAAGGAGAAAGCATCGCTCTAGCTTGGGGGAGGCTTAAGTCAATGTTATATTCATGCACCAATCCTATAGCCCGAGAGAAGTTATTATTCAGAATTTTTATGCTCGGCTCTCTCATAATGATCAATCCATGCTCGATACTTCTTGTTCTGGTTCTTTTATGAAGAAGACTATTGAATTCAAGTGGGATCTCTTAGAAAGAATTAAACGCAACTCTGAAGATTGGGAACTCGACGAAGGTAATGAGTCAGGTATAAAGCTTGAGTTTGATTGTGTTAAATCTTTTATGAACACCGATGCTTTTCACAAGTTTAACGCCAAATATGGACTTGACTCTGAGATAGTAGCCTCTTTCCGTGAAGCATTTGCTACTCACGTTGATCTCCCTAAGGAGAAGTGGTTTAAATATCATCCCCCTATTAAAGAAGAAATTACAGAACCGGTCATAGCTAAAGATGAAACCACCATTTACAATGTTGATCCAGTTGTGCCTACCGTTTACATTGAAAAAACACCTTTCCCTGTTAGGATAAAGGAACATGCTAAGGTATCAAATGTGGTTCGTAAGAGTAATATTAGAGAACCTAAGCCCTCTGAGAAAATTAAAGTAGAACCTAGTGTTGTTATGGTTAAAAGTCTCTTGGTAGAAAATATTGATGGGCATGTTATCTACTTCTGTGATGAAGCTACTCGAATTGCCAAACCTGATGAAAAAGATAAACATAGACCCGTAGAGGGCATGCATGTTATCTTAGTAAAAATAAGAGATCATTGCTATCATGGTTTATGTGATTTGGCTGCTAGTGTGAGTGATATCCCTTTTACTTTATACCAAGAAATTATGAATGAAATAGCACCTGCTGAAATAGAAGACATTGATGTTACTATTAAACTTGCTAATAGAGACACCATCACACCACTTGGGATTGTTAGAGATGTTGAAGTCTTGTGTGGAAAAGTAAAATATCCTACTGATTTTCTAGTTCTTGGTTCGCCACAAGATGACTTTTGTCCCATTATCTTCGGTAGACCTTTCTTGAGCACCGTCAATGCTAAGATAGATTGTAAAAAACAAATTGTCGGTGTCAGTTTTGGTGATGTGTCTCATGAGTTTAATTTTTCCAAGTTTAGTAGACAACCCCGTGATAGAGCATTATCTAGTAAGGATGAAATAATTGGTCTTGCTTCTATTGCCGTGCCTCCTACTGATCCATTAGAACAATATTTGCTTGACCATGAAAATGATATGCACTTGCCTGAAAGAAATGAAATAGATAAAATTTTCTTTGAACAACAACCTCTCCTGAAACACAATTTGCCTATTGAAACTCTTGGAGGTCCTCCTCCATCTAAAAGGTGATCCTGTGTTTGAATTAACGCAATTACCTGACACTTTGAAGTATGCTTATCTTGATGAGAAAAAGATATATCCTTTTATTATTAGTGCTAACCTTTCAGAACATGAAGAGGAAAGATTATTAAAAGTTCTAAGGAAGCACCGGGCTGCTATTGGATATACTCTTGATGATCTTAAGGGCATTAGTCCCACTCTATGTCAGCACAAGATTAATATGGAACCTAATGCTAAACCTGTTGTTGATCACCAACGGCGATTAAATCCTAAGATGAAAGAAGTGGTAAGAACTGAAATATTAAAGCTTCTAGAAGCAGGTATAATCTATCCCATTGCTGATAGTAGATGGGTGAGTCCTGTTCATTGCGTCCCTAAGAA
Organism: Elymus sibiricus; assembly: GCA_039707655.1. Taxonomy (NCBI): domain Eukaryota; kingdom Viridiplantae; phylum Streptophyta; class Magnoliopsida; order Poales; family Poaceae; genus Elymus; species Elymus sibiricus. Next base: position 192,183,497 of record CM077667.1, on the reverse strand, counting down.
AGGAGGTATTACCGTTGTTCCTGATAAAAATGAACTCATTCCGCAAAGAATTGTCACTGGCTATAGAATGGTAATTGATTTTAGAAAATTAAATAAAGCTACTAGAAAAGATCATTACCCTCTGCCTTTCATTGATCAAATGCTAGAAAGATTATCTAAGCACACCCACTTTTGTTTTCTTGATGGATATTCTGGTTTCTCTCAAATACATGTATCACAATCTGATCAAGAGAAAACCACCTTTACTTGCCCTTTTGGAACCTATGCTTATAGACGTATGCCTTTTGGTTTATGCAATGCACTTGGTACCTTTCAAAGATGTATGACTGCTATATTCTCTGACTTATGTGAAAAGATTGTGGAGGTTTTCCTGGATAATTTTTCCATTTACGGGACTTCTTTTGATGATTGCTTAAGCAATCTTGATCGAGTTTTGCAGAGATGTGAACAAACTAATCTTGTCTTGAATTGGGAGAAGTGCCACTTTATGGTTAACGAAGGTATTGTCTTGGGGCATAAAATATCTGAACGAGGTATTGAGGTGGATAAAGCTAAAGTTGATGCAATTGAGAAGATGCCATGTCCTAAAGATATTAAAGGTATTCGAAGTTTCCTTGGTCATGCTGGTTTCTATAGGAGGTTCATTAAAGACTTCTCTAAAATTTCTAGGCCTCTTACTAATCTTTTACAAAAGGATATTCCTTTTGTTTTTGATGATGATTGTGTGGAAGCCTTTGAAACACGCAAGAAAGCCTTAACTTCTACACCTATCGTTCAACCACCTGATTGGAACTTGCCTTTTCAAATTATGTGTGATGCTAGTGATTATGTTGTTGGTGCTGTTCTAGGACAACGAGTTGATAAGAAATTGAATGTTATCCATTATTCTAGCAAAACTCTAGACAACGCTCAACGAAATTATGCTACTACCGAAAAAGAATTTTTAGTAGTTGTGATTTCTTGTGATAAATTTAGATCCTATATTGTTGATTCCAAGGTTATCGTTCACACTGATCATGCTGCTATAAAATATCTTATGGAGAAGAAAGATGCTAAACCTAGACTTATTAGGTGGGTTCTCTTGCTTCAAGAATTTGACTTACATATCGTTGATAGGAAGGGAGCTGAGAACCTCGTACCTGATAACTTGTCTAGGTTAGAAAATATTCTTGATGACCCACTACCTATTGATGATTGTTTTCCTGACGAACAATTAGCTGCAATAAATATTTCTCAAAACACCCCTTGGTATGCTGATTATGCTATTTACATTGTCGCTAAATATATACCACCTAGCTTCACATATCAACAAACGAAAAAATTCTTCTATGATTTAAGACATTACTTTTGGGATGACCCACATCTTTATAAAGAAGGATTAGATGGTATTATTAGACGTTGTGTACCTGAGCATGAACAAGAACAAATCCTACGGAAATGTCATTCTGAAGCTTATGGAGGACATCATGCGGGACATAGAACCGCTCATAAGGTATTGCAATCTAGTTTTTATTGGCCTACTCTCTTCAAGGATGCCCATAAGTTTGTCTTGTCCTGTGATGAATGTCAAAGAATTGGTAATATCTGTAAGCGTCAGGAAATGCCTATGAATTATTCACTTGTTGTCGAACCATTTGATGTTTGGATTTTAGATTATATGGGACGTTTTCTTTCCTCTAACGGGTACACTCATATTTTGGTTGCTGTTGATTATGCCACTAAATGGGTAGAAGCTATTCCAACTAGTAGTGTTGATCACAACACCTCCATTAAAATGCTTAAAGATGTTATCTTCCCGAGGTTTGGAGTCCCTAGATATTTAATGACTGATGGTGGTTCACACTTTATTCATGGTGCTTTCCATAAGATGCTTGCCAAATATGATGTTAACCATAGAATTGCATCCCCCTATCATCCTCAATCTAGTGGTCAAGTTGAACTTAGCAATAGAGAAATAAAATTGATATTACAAAAAACTGTCTATAGGTCTCGAAAGAATTGGTCTAAGAAACTAGATGATGCACTTTGGACCTATAGAACAGCTTATAAAAATCCTATGGGTATGTCTCCATACAAAATGGTATATGGAAAAGCTTGTCATTTGCCTCTAGAGTTAGAACATAAAGCATTTTGGCAATTAAAGAACTCAATTATGATTTCAAACTTGTCGATTAGAAGAGGCTTTTTGATATTAGCTCACTAGATGAATGGTGAACCCAAGCCTATGAAAAGGCCAAACTATTCAAAGAAAAAGTAAAAACATGGCACGACAAAAGAATCCAAAAGCGGGAATTCAAAATAGGAGACTATGTTCTTTTGTTCAACTCTCGTTTAAGATTTTTTGCAGGTAAGCTTCTCTCCAAATCGGAAGGACCATATATTATCGAAGAGGTTTATCGTTCTGGAGCCATCAAGATTAATAATGCCGAAGGTACTAACCTGAAGGTGGTCAATGGACAAAGAATTAAGCACTATATCTCAGGTACGCCTATTAACGTTGAAAGCAATGTTATCCAAACCATGACACCGGAGGAACACATAAAAGAAACCTCCCGAAACACTCCAGAATTCTGAAAAATAGGAGGTACGTGATACGGTAAGTAAATGGACTCTGAAAACTCCACAATTTTCTTTTCAGTTTTGGAATATTAGAAAAAATTGGAAAATAAGAAATAAACCGGAAGGCGATCGAGGTGAGCATGATACACCAGGGCGCGCCAGCCCTGCCAGGCGCGCCCTGGTGGGTTGTGCCCACCCCGGGCACCTTCCCGACTCCGTTTTCCTTCCATATGCTTGTTTCCCAAGAATAGAAATTCTCTATATATACCCCCGGCTGTTTTGACGACCGCATCGCAAAAAAAATCCTCTGTTCTTGTTTCGTGTTGTTTTCCTGGCAAATCTGAAACTATGTTGTCTCAAGATTCAGAGGGGGAGAGCTATGTTGCTGACTATATTGCAAACCCCGAGATCTATGGAGAAGTGGATCACTATGGATGGACCTCAGATGAGGAGGAAGACGCTACCATGAAGGAAACAAAGGATGATAGCTCTGAGGAAGAGGATGACCCGATTCCTCAAACCGGAAACATGCATTTCGAGTTCAAGAAGTCAAGCCTCCCTAAAGGATACAAACCTGAGGTTCAATTTATTCCATCTCGTTTTCTACAGGAGAGCAAGGCGGCATTATGCAAAAATATATTAAAATTCAAGTTGGAGAATGATGATCTAAGGGAAGAAAACTTTATGCTTAAATATAAGTTGAAGAAGAAGGCCACTTCATCACCACCACCTTCTTCATCACCACCACCAAAGGAGACTTGAGCACACGGGTATGGGCACTCCCCTTGTCTTGAGCCAAGCTTGGGGGAGGTGCCCCGGTATCGTATCACCATCACTTTTATCCACCATTGCCTATTTTAGTTCGATCTTTAGTTTCCTTTTTGATTTAGTTGAATAAAAGTTTAGCATGATCTATTTTCGTGTGTTAGTTTCGTGGTCTATCTATCTATGTAATCGAGTGAGAGTTATATAATAAAGTTTGGTTTGAGCTTTTGCCTCTTTACTTTCTTGTTGCAATCAAAATAAAAGGAAACAGAAATAGATGAAAAGAATCATATCTAATCTTATGATAGGTAATGACATCACATAAGGAAAAGTATAAGTAGTAAAATTTGTTGGAGATTGACAAACACAACATTGGTCAATAATGCAATTCATGAAAAAATTAATAGGGAAGAGAAGATTCACATGCAAATACACTATCTTGGACATCTTTTATTATTGTGAGCCCCCATTAAATATTATATGTCAAAATTGTTGACGTTGGACAAGGAAGACAACGTAACGATTTATGTTTGTCCATATCCACATTGAAGTTATATTGTCATAGATCCTTCAACATGTGGTGCTTGCTCAATGTCTTTGCTAGCCAAAAATTCTGCAGTAAGTAGAGATACTACTTGTGCATCATAAAAACCCAAAACCCAAAATCACTCTTTGAGAGTCCACCATACCTACCTACGGATTGATTAAGATCCTTCAAGTAAGTTGTCATCGGTGCACCAAGGCAATAAAAATTGCTTCTAAATGTGTTTGATAAATTAGTGTAAGAGAAAATTGAGCATTATACGAACTTATGATGGCAAAGCAATAAAATCGACGGACTGCATATTAAAGGCTGCTATCATAGGGGGCAATATAGCGTGACGTTCTTTTACATTAAGGGATTGGGCATACAAACCAAAAAAGAGCATGACAACCTCTGCTTCCCTCTGCGAAGGGACTATCTTTTACTTTCATGTATTTACTTTTATGCAAGAGTCAAATATTCTTCCCTATTCCTTTTTACTTTTTCTTTTGTAAGCATCATGTGGTGAGGAAAGATCTAGGCACATATATCCAGTTGGATGTGAGTGGGCATGAGTTATTACTATTGACATCACCCTTGAGGTGAATACGTTGGGAGGCGAAACTATAAGCCCCTATCTTTCTATGTGTCCAGTTGAAACTTTTTGTTCATGGGTATGCTATGAGTGTTAGAAATCATAGAAGACTAATACTTTTTGCTCATGGGTATGCTATAAGCCCCTATCTTTCTATATGATGAAAGTATATGAATAAGTTTTATGATAGAGTTTGTTGCTGTTATGATAATAAACATGATGCTACTATGTCCGTATTTTGTTTTTATCGACACCTCTCTCTCAAACCATGTGGACATGCTTTTCAATTTCGGCTTTTAACTTGAGGACAAGCGAGCTCTAAGCTTGGCGGAGTTGATACGTCCATTTTGCATCATGATTTCCTACTGTTATTTATTATGTTTTGTTGAATAATAATGCTTTAGGGAGTGATTCTAATGACTTTTCTCGCATAATATGCAAGGTTTACACAAAGAGGGAGAATACCGGCAACTGGAATTCTTGACCTGAATAAGCACATCAGAGATACCTATTCTGCACATCTCCATTGAAGCTAAAACTTTACGAAGAATATTTTTGGATTTAATAAAAAATACTTTTTTAGGTCAAGTATTACAAACTTGGCTTGTATATTCCTATGACGGACTTCCTCAAATGCCCGAGGTCTTCATGAGCAAGCAAGTTGGATGCACACCCCACTTAGCTTCATTTGAGATTTCATACACTTATAGCTCTAGTGCATCCTTTGCATGGCAATCCCTACTCCTTGCATTGACATCTATCGATGGGCATCTCCATAGCCCGTTGGTACGCCTAGTTGATGTGAGACTATCTTCTCCACTTTTTACCCCTTTGATATCTACCACCATACTCTATTCCACTTAAATGCTATGTCCAATGGCTCACGCTCATGTATTGCATGGAGAATAAAAAGTTGACGCATATTGAAAAGTACGAACCAATTGCCTGACTTGGACACTGTGCTGCTTAACATTTGTATTAATGTGGTGAAGATGGAGCCATGCCTTGCTAAAACAACAAGATGAATGGGGGGTAAACATTTCTTAAGGATCATATACTTTTAAGAATTAACAATTATGGTTCTTACACTTTTATTATTGCTATGTTAATATTTGTTGATTCATCTTTTCTCAATGAGCATACATACATAACATTACATAGTGGATAGCATGTCACATCAAAAATTCTGTTTTTACTATTTACCTACTCGAGGACGAGCAGGAATTAAGCTTGGGGATGCTTGATACGTCTCCAACGTATCTATAATTTTTGATTGTTCCATGCTGATATATTATCATTCTAGGATACTTTTTGGGTCTTTATTTACCAATTTATAATAGTTTTGAGCACTAACCTATTGACCCTGTGCCCAGTGCCAGTTGCTGTTTTCTGCATGTTTTTGCCTTTTCAGGTTTACTATACCAAACGAAGTCCAATTGCCATGAAACTTTTTGATTATTTGTTCTGGACTATATGAAGACCTAGAAGCTCCGGAAGGAGCGAGGAGGTGCACGAGGGCCCCACCACACATCGGGGCGCGCCCTGGGGGGCACCCTGATATGTGGTGGCCCCCTCAGCCGCCTCCCCACGTCCTTCTTCGGCCTATAAATTCTCTAATATTGCAAAAACCTGAAGGCAGTCCCGAAACCCTTTTTCCGCTGCCGCAAATCTCTGTTCTATCGCGAGGCCATCTGGAGCTCCGTTCCGGCACCCTGCCGGAGGGGGGATCGATCATGGAGGGCCTCTTCATCAACCTTGCTGCCCTCATGATGATGTGTGAGTAGTTCACCACAGACCTACGGGTCCATAGCTAGTACCTAGATGGCAATCTCTCTCTCTTATGATTTTCAATACAATGATCATCACATCTTCGCTTTGATCTATTCGATGTAATCCTATTGTGCGGTGTGTTTGTTGGAATCCGATAAATTGTGGGTTTATGTTCAGATTATTCATGAAAAGTATTTGAGGTACCTCTGATATATATTGTTTCTTAATTGAATGATCATTATAGCTTCGTAATTCTCCCCAATCTATTGATGTGCTTTGGCCAAGTAGATTGATACTTCATCGGTGGGAGTGGTGCGTTGTGGTAGGGTCAATCTGGCGAGTTTCTATATCCCAGTGACAAAGTAGGGGACAAGATGCGTCTTTGTGTTGTTGCTACTAACGATAAAACGATGGGGATCATTCATATTGTTTGAGTTTACTTTTTCTACATCATGTCATCGTTCTCCAAGCATTACTCTGTTTTACTTAATACTCTAGATGCATGCTGGATAGCGGTCGATGAGTGGAGTAATAGTAATAGGTGCAGGCAGGAGTTGGCCTATTTTCTTATGGTCGTGATGCCTATGTATACATGATCATTGCCACGAACATCGCATAACTATCGGCTTTTCTATCAATTGCCCAACAGTAATTTGTTACCCACCGTATGTTGCCTACATGGGAGATGCCGCTAGGGAAAACTATGGGCCCCGGGTCTATTCAATTATATATTTACAAATGCTACAATTACCTTGCTGCCTTTATTTATCTTTTATTTATTTTGCAATTATATTTATCAACAATTATCTACACAACTCATTTGCTTGCAAATAACGAGATCAAGGGGATTAACAACCCTCTTGCCCGCGTTGGGTGCAAGTTGTTTGTTCATTTGTGTGCAGCCGCTGAAGACAGTTGAGGATTGATATTCCTATTGGTTCGATAAACCTTGGTTTCATAACTGAGGGAAAAACTTACCCACTTTGTGCTGCAATTACCCGTTCCTCTTCACAGAAAACCCAACGCAGATCACAAGTATCACAGGTTCGCTTTGCTCACACAAGTGTGGCGTTCCTCACGCGCTTTTGCGGATCACCCGAGAAGTGTGGCAGATGCGACAAGGCACTTTGTGTCTTGGGATGGGAATGTTGAGCAAAGGCTGTTTTGGGCGTAGTTTCAAGTCGCCGAGCACCCTCCCGTCCTCACTAATCAAATGAAGCAGCTGATGGAGTTGCATCGGATGGCGGAGCTGGCCATGAAGGACCTCTGCATCAGGCTATGGCCTTCGGAGCCGCTGCAGACAAGTAACTTTGGCTTCATGCAGAAGTTGTGCGATGCCGCACCCCGGACCGACATCCTGAAGTGCTCTGTATGCATCCATGGAGCTCGTATGGCCTTCGCGAAGACCATGGTGCACTGGCCGAAGATGAAGCCGGCCGAGATGGCCACCAGACCCCCGCCTCCTGGGAAGGAGCATAGGCGCCCCGAGCATTACTGTCCCATCGTAATGGATGGTGCTCGGGCAATAGAGGCCCACTGCTCGAAAGATGTAATTTATGAATGAGCGTACTATCATGTATCAGATGATAGTTATCCTCTTGTGCTTTATGATGCCGTTGCTTTGCATGGTATGTCATGCTTTGTTTTGTTTATTTTGACTCCGGTGTGGCCGTTCCAATTTGAAAGTTGCCAGTTGTTGGCTTTAGCCCCCTTGTAGATGCTACAAGGGGTGGTTCGACCTCCGCACTGTGACCCTTAGCCGATGTCTTGGTGCCCGGAGGTGGTAGTGTGTAAGGGAAACGAGGGAATCAGACTATGTGGCTTTAGTGCTTTCACTTAGCCTTAGGAGCTTTACTGCGGGGGGCTAGTGACTAGCCCCCAGTATCTTGTGATGTTCGGGTATGCCGAGGTTGGAACCATTATCACTTGGTCTGTGTGAATACAGACCCTTCGTATAACACTGCATAACCTCCATCGATTTTTAGTTTAACACTTGTCGTCGGATCGCCGACCAGTTCGCGATTTTATGACAGTTAATTTTCGGCTTTCTCCACTGAGGTACTTAACCAGGCGAGCTGGAAGTACAATCGCAGTGGTTCTCCCTGTAACCTCCTAGCCGAACATGCGGAACGTAAGAGGGTAAACACAGGAGCCAGGCAACCCAACTATTGACCCAAGACATAATTCGGGACAGATTCATATAATGCAATATTCGATACGCCGAGCACATAAGATAAAAGATAGTGCCAACATGATGCTTGGGGCAAGTTGTATAGTTGGACCACCGGTCTATTAGCCGATCGCATCTGAGGAAAATATATACCGAACTAGTTTGTTTCGGCGTCGGAGAGCGAAAAAAGGTTATGCAACACAAATGACTGCAATGGGACCATGAAGAATGGTCTTCCGATGAACTCGTGACATCTAGCCATACAATCCAAACTGTCGAAGTAACTATTACAGATACTTTAAAAATAAACTTTACAGAGAAAAGGTTTACGCAGGGCCTTTTATGAGTAGTTTGACATCCCTACTGTGCCCTGCTGCACGTCTACGCCTTTGCTCTCGAGGGGTGTTCTCCTTTAGAGGAGATATTGATCGGCGGCCGGACCTTTGAGAGAGGGTCTTGAGAGGCCTCCGTACTATGTTAGCTTGATGCTGGGTAGGTCCTAGATGGTACCTACTATTGTCCGAAGATGTGTTTTGCCCGTATCTCGGTCAAGCCGAACACCTGGTCCTTGGAAGGTAGGTCCCCACAGCTGCCCATGGTATTTTGAGCGCGAAGTTGTGTATCCGAGGTACGTACCTTGCGGCTATCGGGTCCATGCTATGGGGAGCGTGTTCCTATATATGTGGAGCGTGGGAAGACTCCAGGAGCTAAGATAGGGCTCGGGCTCGTTTACTAGCCTCTCATGCCTTGACGGTGAACTCAGACTTTGGCGCCTCATTGCCGACCTGGACTTCGGCTGCCTGATACTTCTCCAACGTGTCTATAATTTTTGATTGTTCCATGCTGATATATTATCATTCTAGGATACTTTTTGGGTATTTATTTACCAATTTATAATATTTCCGAGCACTAACCTATTGACCCCGTGCCCAGTGTCAGTTCCTGTTTTCTGCGTGTTTTTTCCTTTTCAGAGTAACAATACCAAACGGAGTTCAATTGCCACGAAACTTTTTGGTGATTTTTTTGGACCAATACAAGACCTAGAAGCTTTGGAGGAGGGCCAGGCGATGCCTAGGGGCCCATCACATATCCAACCGCGCCCCCCTGGGGGGCGGCTAGATATGTGGTGGCCCCCTGGAGTGTCCCCCGACGTCGTTCTCTAGCCTATAAATTTACATCTACCCTAAAAACATCAGAAGCGCTCCCAAAACACTTTTTCTGCCGCAACAAGCCTCTGTTCCGACGGGAGGCCATCTACACCTCTGTTCTGGCACCCTGTCGGAGGGGAGAACGATCGCGGAGGGCCTCGTCATCAACCTTGCTGCCTTCACCATGATGTGTGAGTAGTTCACCGCAGACCTACCGGTCCGTAGGTAGTACCTAGATGGCAATCTCTCTCTCTCTTGCTCTTCAATACAATGTTCATCGCATCTTTGCCTTGATCTATCCGATGTAATCCCTTTCCATGGTGTGTTTGTTGGGATCCGATGAATTGTGAGTTTATGTTCAGATTATTCTTGAATAGTATTTGAGTCAAACCTGATTGCTATGATTCTTATTTGCATGATCATCATATCTTCGTAATGCTCTCCGATCTATTGAGATAGTTTGGCCAACTAGATTGATATTTCTTCGGTGGGAGTGGTGCGTTGTAGTAGGTTCAACTTGACGAGTTTCTGTATCCCAGTGACAGAAGGGGACAAGTTGCGTCTTTGTGTTGTTGCTACTAAGGATAAAACGATGGGGTTTATTCATATTATTTGAGTTTACTTTGTCTGCATCATGTCATCATTCTCCAAGCATTACTCCGTTTGTCATGAACTTAATACGTAGAGAGGCAAGCATAGAAGCGCTCTTGAAGTGGAGTAATAGTAGTAGGTGCAGGCAGGAGTCAGCCTATTTACTTATGGACGTGATGACTATATACACATGATCATTGCCGTGAACATCGCATAATTATTTGCTCTTCTATCAATTGCCCAACAGTAATTTGTTTACCCACCATATGCTTTGCTCATGAGAGATGCCACTAGAGAACTCTACGACCCCCAGGTCTATTCACTTATAAATGCACAAACACTATCATTACCTTGCTGTTATTTATTACCTTTTATTTTATTTTGCACTTTACTATTATGTACACAACTCACTTGCTTGCAAATAACGAGATCAAGGGGATTGACAACCCTCTTGATGGTGTTGGGTGAAAGTTGTTTGTTCTTTTGTGTGCCGCCGCTAAAGACGGTTGAGGATTGGTATTCCTATTGGTTCGATAAACCTTGGTTTCATAGCTGAGGGAAATACTTACCCACTTTGTGCTGTGATTACCCGTTCCTCTTCACGAAAAACCCAACGCAGATCATGAGTATCAATGCCAGAGCCGCGATGTGCACCTCAGTTCAAAGTGAGTGCTCCGTGTTGCCACTGACCGTGATGACACCCATGGGTCCGGGCATCTTGAGCTTCAGATATGCGTAATGGGGGACAACATTGAAGCGAGCGAACGTTGTATGGCCGAGAAGTGCGTGATAGCCGCTGCAGAAAGGGGTGATGTTGAAGATCAAGTCTTCGCTGCGAAAGTTGTCGGGCGAGCCAAACACTACTTCCAAAGTCACGGTGCCCGAGCAACGGGCTTCGACACCTGGAATTACTCCTTTAAAGGTGGTGTTGCTGGGTTTGATCCTTGACGGATCAATACCCATTTTTCTCACTGTATCTAACTAAATAAGATTGAGGCTGCTGCCTCCATCCATGAGGACTCTAGTTAGGTGGTACCCATCGATAATGGGATCAAGTACCAGGGTCGTCTATCCTCCATGACAGATACTGGTTGGGTGGTCCCTATGGTCGAAGGTGATCGGGCATGCCGACCATGGGTTAAATTTCGGAGCTACGGGTTCTACGGCATAGAGTTCCCGAAGCGCGCACTTCCTCTCCTTCTTTGGCACATGCGTGACGTAGATCATGTTCACAGTTTTTACCTCGGGAGGGAATTGCTTCTGGACTCCATTGTTTGGCCCGCGGGGCTCGTCATCGTCTTTGCTGCGGGGGCTCTTGCCTTGCTCTTCGGCTGTGAGTTTGCTGGCATGTTTGATCACCCAACAGGTACGATTGGTGTGAGTGGCGGGCTTGTCTGGGGTGCCATGTATCTGGCAGGGCCTATCCAGGATTTTATCTAGCGCGATAGGTCCATCCCGATTCCCTTTGGAGGGCTTCTTTCGCGCTCCTGATTTTGAGTTGCTGAATCCGGCGTTTACGGCCGTATCCTCAACATCGCCATTGTTGTGTCGACGCTTGTTCTTGTTGCGCCATGGTTTCCCGTTTCTATCCCGAACTTCGGAGGTACTGGGGTCTTTGGGATTGTGGCTTCGACGAGCTAGCCAACTGTCCTCGCCCGTGCAAAAGAGGGTCTTGAGTGAGGTAAGGGCCAACATTGTTCACAGCTTGTCTTGGCCGAGTTAACGAGCTAGCCATTCGTCCCGGATGGCGTGTCTGAAAGAGGCTATTGCCTCGGTGTCTAGACAGTCGATGATCTGGTTCTTTTTAGTCAAGAACCGAATCCAAACTGGCCGAGCTGAATCGCCGAGCTGTTGAACAACATGACTCAAGTCATCGGTGTCTGGGGTCTGTACATAGGTGCTTTGAAAGTTAGCTCGAAAAGCGTCCTCGAGCTCTTCCCATCTCCCAATGGAGTTTTCGGGGAGGCTGTTTAACCATTGCCATGCTGGCCCTTTAAGCTTTAATGGCAAGTATTTTATGGCGTGGAGATCACCCCCTCGGGCAATATGAATGTGGAGAAGGAAGTCTTCAATCCACACGGTCGGGTCTGTTGTCCCGTCGTATTGTTCAATTTTTACGGGTTTAAACCCTTCGGGGAACTGATGCTAAATCACCTCATCTATAAAGCACATTGGGTGAGCGGTTCCCCTGACCGAGGCTACGTCACACCGGAGATCGTCTCTCATCCGAACCCGGTGTTGTTCCCGTTCTCTATAGTTTCGGTCGAGCCAAGCTTGGTATCCATCCCGTCTAGTGGGAGTGTACCCTCTAGATCCATAGATGGATCTTGTATGACCTGCTCTAGCGCCCAGGTCATGTCGTAGGTCATATGAGTCTTCGGGCTGTGTTGTCTCCTTGCCTCTCCTGCGGGGGAGTGCATGTGGGTCTTTGGCCTCTCCAGCCATCCTGTCCCATCCTCGAGGGGGCGGTCTAGCTGGTTGCCTTGAGTGTGTCTGGGGGGTGCAGGCTCAAGGGCTCCATCGTCGAATTGCGGAAGCAAACGTCGGCGTGGGTACCTTTTGCTTTGATTTGGCCGTTCATTGCTGTATCCTTCTTCGGCTGCTAGGACTTTCGTCCATCTGCCGTTGAGGGTATCTTGTTCGGCTTTGAGCTGCTTCTGTTTCTGATTCAGGCTTGGGGCGGTGGCTATAAGTTGCCACTTGAACCGTTCTTGATCCAGCGGGTTCTCAGGGACGATGAAATCCTCAGCTCTGAGACTAACCTCCTCTTCGAAGGGAGGAAGGTAGTTGATGTCCTCGGAGTCATTGAGGTCCTCGAGTTTATACTGATCCTCGTGGCCCTTCGGGTGATTGAGTTGCTGTTCAAGGGAAACGAGGTCGCCGACGTCTTCTATGTTGTCCGGGGTATCATTTTCTCCCGTGCCCGTGTTGCTTTCCCTACCCTTGCGCCCCTTGGATCGTTTACGCTGACGTCGGCACTTGAGCGGCTCCTTGCCGGGCATGTCACCATTCTCTCTGGGGGAGTGGTAGCCCTTATCTCCGGGGGTGTCTACCATATAGACATCGCAGGTGGAGGTAGCTGTCCACCATCTAGTGGTGGGAGGGGCAGTGGCGTTGACATCTTCTTATATGTCTTTGGCCTCCTCAGAGGCGTAGTCCAGCATATCGGTTAAGTCTTCGATAGTGGCTACCAAGTGGGTGGTGGACGGGGCGTAAAATTCCCCGTGGCCTGCCTTGAGACCGATCCGAGCATAGGTCGAGGATGGGTGACCCGCAATGTTCATTGTCTAGATCCGGGTCAGCATCTCGTTCAATAGCGAGAGGTCGGCTGGATTAGTCTTCCAGAATCTTTCGGAGTTGACTCCCGGCGCGCCGGCCCGGGGAGCGTGCTCGGCCAAGGATAACCCCTGGTCTTCGGACGCTATAATCGGATCCGAGATCAAAGTGGTATCCAAGTTAAGAATCGACCCGGGGGCGGGGTCGTGTAGGAGGCCCGAAGTTAAAGCTTCGGGATTACCAGGCTTATCGGGTGAGGACGCGAGCCCAGTAAGGACCAGATCTCCCTGGGAGTCAGCGACGAACTCTAGGTTCCAAAACCTAATCTCCTGATTGGGGGTGAAACTTCCGACCTGGCCAAGGTGGCCGGTCGGATCAGTGTGCACGAAGCTGCTGAACGCGAAGATCTGTCCAGGGACGAAAACGTCCTTGTTGCAGACGTCACTGCTGATGATTAGGTGAGCCATCGATCCTTTGGCGATCCCACAGTGGAACTCTCAATGAAAGCACCAATGTCGGTGTCAAAACCGGCGGATCTCGGGTAGGGGGTCCCGAGTTGTGGATCTTGGATAGATGGGGAACATGATGATAGAGAAACAATGTTTACCCAGGTTCGAGCCCTCTCGAAGAGGTAAAACCCTACATCCTGCTTGATTGTATTGATGTGTGTATGACAATTATAGAGTCTATCTACCACGAGATCAGATGAACTAAACTGTAGATGTATATGGTGATGGTTCCTTCTCCATCTAAGACTCTCTGGTTCATATAGACACCAAGGGTACCTAGGGTTACAAATGGTCGGTTGCCATCAGGGAATAAACATGCCGAATCTACCCTCTTGACTTGGAGGACACACCAAGGCATCAGAGGCTTCCTTCTTGAACACGGAGTCGTCTTATAGATCGGCCTTCCAGTAATAGTCACAGAGCAGCCCACCTATCTGGCCCATAAGAAATAGACCGGCGGCCCGAGGACCCCTTAGTCCCGGACTCCCTCAACCCCTCCAGAGTTAAATCTTTTAGAAAGTCGTGTTCACGGTTATGTGGCAACTTCGAAATTTATAATATCCGGTTGTAGAGAATTTGACACTAAACTAAATTAAAATACACCAACCGTGTGCATAACCCTGACCGTCTCTTCTTGTGAGGTTTGAACCAAGAAGAGAATGGTGGGGTTATGTTTGACTCGTAAGTAGGTGTTCAGGATCACTTCTTGATCATTACTAATTCACGTCTTTATGCATCAATCACTCTTCTTATTCTTGTACTCCTAAGTTAGCCAGATAAAATATTTAGTGCTTGTTGCAGCCTCACCACTTAACCACTCCTCACCCATTAAGCTTTGCTCATCTTGATACCCTTGGTAATGAGATTGTTGAGTCCCCGTGTCTCGCATATTACTACAACAACAATTGCAGGTATAGGTAATGTGATGCTTTAATGTGAGAGCGATGCTTGTTCTATTTGGAGTTCGTCTTCTTCTTGTTCGACGATCATAGGATGGGTTCCACGTTGGCAGCTTGGGATTAGCAGGGTGGACCTCATTTTATTTTTGTTTGTTTTCATCTATAGTTGGATCCTGCTCTTCTTTATGATGATTTCTATGTATTGATGTATTGAGATATTCATGTTGTAACTTCACTACTGGAATTAGGTTCTTTGCCGTCCGCCATGGCAGACGGCAAAGGAGCAACCACGGACGGCAAAGAACTTTGCCGTCCGCCAACGGACGGCAAATTTTTGGGACGAATAAAGCCCGGCAAAGAGGTCCTTTGCCGTCTGCCATCGCACAACGGACGGCAAAGATTTTTTGCCGTTGGCCTGCAGACGGCAACGAGCCCGGATGTCGTAGTGTTCACGTTAGCACCGTCAGGTGGCTAACGGCCCCCACCAATGTCTTTGCCGTCAGCACCCGGACGGCAAACACACAAACCCTTTGCCGTCTGCCGTGGATGGCCCCACACAAGCCTTTGCCGTCTGCTGTGGACGGCCCCACACAAACCCTTTGCCGTCTGCCATGGACGGCCCCACACAAACCCTTTGCCGTCCGCCCCCGCTATGCCGACGGCCACCGTCGGCAAAGAAGCCACCCTTTGCCGTCTGCCCCCGCTATGCCGACGGTGGCCGTCGGCAAAGAAGCCAAATGGCCCGCGGCCTGGCGCTCCCAGGGTTAATAGGTGGCTGCCACGTGACCTCTTTGCCGACGGCGGCCGTCGGCAAAGCGGTCTTTGCCGTCCGGGGCAGACGGCAAAGAGGCTGTATTGCCTCTTTTTTGTTTGTTTTTGTTATATTCAACAATTTTACAGCAACAATATATATATATTTCACAGCAACAATATCCCTGTCATATGGATATGATCAACCAACAATTATACCAAATTAAAAGTATCAAATGTCACACTGTTCACCATATTACATTAGTTTCATCCATACATACATAGTCTCATACATAGGAAGAAAGTTTCATGTAAGTTCATCGATACAAAATGAAAACAGAAAGTAAACACTAGCACTACATCAAAGCAAGCTGCCGTGAACTCTATCAAATCTGCAAAATTGGAAATAAAAAAGTTAGAATAAGAATACTAGAAGAAGTAGAAGATCTAGAAGAAGAAGATGATGAAGAAGCATTTTTCTTCTCTCTCTTTCTCCTCTTGTTTTTTCTTCTTCTTATTCCTTATTTGTGTCATTTTAGAGATAACCTAGGTAATTATCACATTTTTGACGTAACTAAGCTTATTGTGTCATTTTGCAAGAAAATAAGCTAAGTCTATGGCTTCTATGAGGTTACCAAGTCTATTATGCCATTTTTGAGTTAACTAAGCTTATTATATCATTGTGGAGGAAACAATGCTAAGTATAGGTCATTTTAGAGCTAACTTAGGTACAATATGTCATTTTGGAGGTAAGTAAGCTTACTATGTCTTTTTAGAGGAAACAAAGCTAACTTAGGTAAAATATGACATTTGTCTAAGTGCTAAGTTTGTCTTTGTGCTAAGTTTGTCTAAGTGCTAAGTTTGTCTTTGTTTGAGAAAAAGAGCCAAGTAAGTGGCATATTACGGCTTACCGTCCTCGTCATCACGGAGGTGAAGCATCGGGGTTCCTCGGGCCAGTTTCACCTGGAGCACTACTTGGCCCTGGAGAAGGATCGTGCGATGCGGCTCGGGAGTTAGGCTGCACCAAAGATCATTTGCGTTAGAATGATGACGCTGAAACGTTACGACTAGTAACTAATGAACATTGAAATGAAACTCACCGTTCCAGCCGTGGTAATGACTGGCATCGGCGGAGGGGTCTGGCTGGTCTTCTCACACAAAGTCTGCACATTTGGTTTTGACAAGTCAATCATATTGGTTATTAATGCAAAGAACATGTAGTGCATGATTTGGCTAATATGAAGAAGAAACTTACCACGATGAGCTCGTACATGGCCCGGTTAGACGCATCGTTCTGTGCCCTCTCCTCCTCAAACAACCTAGCCGTCCTCTCCTCCAAATCCCTCTTCTCCTCCGCCGCCTGCCGGGCCTATTCCGCCAGAAGCGCCTGGGTTGTCTCTCTCTCTTTCTACAGAGCAGCCTGCAACAGAACTCCTCGTTAGCATTGTAATCATCTTTGTTCGCACACACAATGTAATGGAGGAAAGCTATCTGAGTCCGTATGAGTAACCTCGATGGCGAGCTGGACTGGCCGTGGACGAGGTGTCATCTCAGGGTAGGAGCTCGTTTGGCGCGCCTTGATCTGCCGGAGAGTGCGCGAAGACCGTATAAGTCCATCTCCAATGGCTATATGGCCATGGGGCCTCCCGTCGCCAGCTATCATCACCAGGTCTAGATCAATAGGATGCTGGCTCGGGTTGAAGTCCTCCCCATTCACCGCCTTCCCCACATCTCTGTACCTCACGAGCTTGTTGTGGGAGGAGATGTTGGTGAAGTTCTGGGGATTATCAAGGTCAGACTCAGAGAATGCCTTGGCCTTCTTGTACGAGGCAGTATGGGCCATGGCATAGAGGTCGTACACCTGTGGCACCTCCGTCTTATTGTAATGCGCCTACAAGAGAGGAACAAAGTATTAAGAAAGGGGTCAAGCTAGCATCAAAAAATGAATTGCAGGAATCATGAAGCAAACCACGTACCCAGTTCCGCCCGAACTGAAATAAGTTGGCGCTGCCTTGATGGTGTGGCACACCTTCCGTTTGGGCACGCCGTTCCTTGGCATCATCGTGGACGGCTCGCCATTCGTCAGAGCACCACTCATTCACCAATGCCTCCCAACAATCCATCTTATCCGCACACCATCTCGGGGGCACCTAAGTTAGTAAAGAGAAATTTGAGAGCTACGCCTACGAATCAAAGCAAGGAAACTAAGTACAAGGCCTTAAGAATAGATAATTACCTTTATGTACTGCTCCTTGTCCAGAAACTTTCGGCGGGACGACGACTTGTCCTTCTTAATACGCCGCGAGGCATAGCAGTCTCGAACAGCCTGTACCCGAGCCTCGTGCCGTAAGTTCTGTAGTAGGCGCCTACACTCGTAATCGATAAGATTTGCCGCGGCCTCCTCATATCCCTCCTCACACCTGTAGAAGGTCTGCAATCAAACGAGACAACACTGATTAGTACAATAAATAGCTATTATTGATTTTTAATTGTGTAAAGGAGAAATTACCCAGAACTTTCTGATCACCATGTCAGCCCTCGTGTGGCACAACACATCGTCGATCATCTCCTCCGGCGGGGCCGGGGCAGCCAAGTAGTGCTCCCATTTCAATCCTAACTCTCGAAGCTGACCCTCGCTGGGCAACGTGACAAACCCTGGGAAGTCATTCCGTAAAAGCACACCAAGGATGGAGTTGGGCCTGCAGACATCCTTGGCATGAGTCCAACCCCTGCAGTATGACCAAGCCAACGCATTAGATATGTGAAGAAACATCAAGGCAAAAGGTTTAAAAAGAGTAAATGCACTTACTTCAGCGACTCAGGCCTAATCGTCCACCTCTGCTCGCGGGTCGCCGGCACGGGCGGGAGCCGTGTACACCCACGCTGGTAGACGGTGGCCCCCTCAGCCACCTCGTCCCCGCTATCAGAAAGCTGATCCCCGCCACCATCAGCATGGCCACTCGGCTCCGGCTGATGCAGATCCGGCCAGGTATCCCATCCGGTCGAAGCGTGTGGAGTCTCGTAGGACGAAGCGTCTGGCACAGGAGTCTCGCGGGACGAAGCGTCTGGCACAGGAGTCTCGCAGGTGGCCGCGTCTGAGACAGAAGGATCGTCGACCCGAGGCTCGTGGACAGGAGTCCTTGTAGCCTCCACCTCAGATGGGTCCACCGTAGCAGTCCTGTGCTCGGGTGAATCAGCTGGGGGTGGCAGCGAGGAAGGCATAGCAGCCTTCCTACCTTTCCCGCGGCCACCACGTGTAACTTTAGGAGCCTTCCTACCTCTCCCCCGACCTCCTCTCCCGGTCGGCAACTTCGCCGACGAAGAAGCGCCCTCGGGTGTCCCAATACTGTCGTACAACGCTCTCCGGAGAGTTTGGGGTGGAATGGAAGTACCCCTCCCACCACGCGCCGACGAAGGAGCCTCGGATCACTCTCGACCCGCGCCCACCATCTTTCAACACCTGCCATGACAAAGATTAAACGAAATTAGTACAACATAAAAAAATTGAATACCGACTTGAATAATAATATGTATATATATAATTTGAGTGTGTCATCATCATGTATATAATAAAAATTGAATAATACCTGACATGAACTAATAATAATCTTCATCGTCTATATATGCTCTGGGATCAATAAATGCATCGTCATCATCACTATCATCAATAAATGCATCGTCATCATCACTATCGGGAGCAACATGTGGAAGGCCTCCTTTATGTAATCGGTCAAGCATTGAGAGGTCATCCGCAGCAGTAACCTCTTCTTCTTCCGTCTCTTCTTGTTCCGGCTCAGGGGTGAAGTCGGATTCACTGTCGCTATCTACTTCAATGTTCTGGGGTGAAGTAGAGCGGTTCTTGAAACGTTTTTTGGAAAGACGTGTTTCTTGGAAGAATTCTCCTTCATATGTGTCTGGGTTAATGTGAGGTTCATAATCATCTTCATTGAGGGGAGGTGGTCTAAAACGTGGCGGCACATCATAAACGACATCCCGACCATTCAGATTTGGATAAGTTTGGCAGGCCCACGGTAGATAAAAAACTTGGGTCGCCTGTTGAGCCGTAATATAGACATCGGGAACATCTAAATGGGTGCTTTGTTTGATTTCGACTAGCCCTATATGTTCATGAGTCCTTCTAGTCTCCTTCGGCTAGAACCAATAACATTTGAAGACTACGACGTTTGGTGGGTTTTCACCAAAGAATATAAGTTCATAAATTGCTTCAACTCTTCCATAATACTCGACACCTCCTTTGCCGATAGCAGAGACACAACAATTTGTAGACTTTCGGTCGGCCATAGATAGCTCTTTGCCAAAAGTACGAAAGCGATACCCATTGATGTCGTATTTGTCAAATGAACGGACCTTATAGTCAAAACCATTAGCGACTTGTCTCAATTCGGATCCAGGAACTGTCTATGCAAGTCGAATCAAGAATACTTGCGACCCGCCTGCAGCCAACGGAACTGAAGAGCTGCCTTGCATGTGCGGCACGGGAACCTTCCATGCACACACCAGCCAACGAATAGCGCATACACCGGCAAGTCATGTGTCGAGTACATTTACCACACATGCATTTTGAAGTTTTGTTTTGTAGCGGCGTCATATGTCTTGATCCCATTATCCCAAGCTTCTTGCAATTCATCCTTAAGCAGATGCATGTACACATTCATATTCTTCCCCGGATAGTTGGGCCCTGGAATTATCAACGTCAAGAAAATGTTCTTTCTTTTCATAATCTCTCCGGGGGGGAGATTGAGTGGAATGACAAATACATGCCAACAACTGTATTGGGTTGCCGTCATACCAAACACATTGAACCCATCCGTGCTGATGGCGACTCGAGGATGCCTTGGATCTGCCGCTTTGTCCTTATGTAATGCATCGAAGTGCTTCCACGCAAAAGCGTCTGAAGTGTGTCCCAACATCGGATTCCCATCTGCATCTAGTTCGGTTCTTTTGCCCAATTTGTGTCACGTCATCTGTTTGGCCGTCTCTTCGACCATGAAAAGACGTTGAAGTATTGGTATGATTGGCATATACCGAAGAACATTAACTGGGATTTTGGTCTGACTCTTCTCACCCATACCGTTGTCTACCACAACATACCAGGAAGACATGCAAATGGGACAATAGTTCAAGCCCGCATACTCAAGCCTAAATAAGGCACATCCATTCTCACAGGCATCTATCTTCTCATTGGGCATCTTAAGCGCGCGTAGGATTTTGTCCGACTGGTACAGGTTTGCAGGGAATACATGGCCTTTGGGCAGAAAGCGTCCAAATATCGTCATCATCGCGTCGTAGCATTCTCTGCCCAGGTTGAACTGAGCCTTCAGAGCCATTACTTGCGCGATGGCATCCAGCTGACAAAGCTCAGTGTGCTCGTGGAGAGAACGTTTTGAAGACTCCAACATTTCATAGAAGGCCTTTGCAGATTCCTCCATCTCATCGTCCGAATCCCGAGAATCATCAAAGTCTTGCACCATCTCTTTGATCCCGGTACCATGCTCGTTGGTGCGACGACGAACCACCTCAGCTCTAGCACGTTGGGCAGACTCACCATGAAATCTCCACACCGTATAATCAGGCGTAAAACCCCACTTCTGCAAGTGTTTACCTACTTCATCCCGTGTCCACTTTTTATGGTTGTCGCACCGGACACAGGGGCACCAGGTTATTTCCTGGCCATTTGCAAATGCGGCGCTCAGAAACCCCTTGGTTTTTGTAAACCATTCAATGGTCATGTCTTTCTGACTAGGGTGACCGGTGTACATCCACGCACGATCACTCATCTTTCCTACCTACTAAACACACAAGAAATATATATATAATTCATCATCTATATTCATCAGTTAATCAAGTTTGTCGGTTTTATTACGACCATGCAACCTACACGCTAATAGGTAAAGATAGGTCCTAATCCCACCCGAGTATGTGTAGATTGGGTTCGTTTTCCCATGCTCTGCTCCGGATCCGACGCAGAATTTCGGCAGCACCTCCGCGCTGTTCTCTTGATACACGTCTCGGTAATAAGCAGAGAGGATGTGTACCCGGAGAACAACAGGGAGGCACTGACGAAATTCCGCATCGGATCCAGAGCAGAGCATAAGGGAAAACGAACCCAATCTCCACATACTCGGGCTATCCATGGATAACGTTGGACAATTCGAAAGGATGGCGGTTATAAATATGCAAAGACATGCATATTTATAGATGCCGCCCTTTCGAACGGGAGACGCATACTGGTCACGCATACTGATGATTGAAGACACCTATAGCTAGCAAGTTTCATCGGCACGAAGACCGGAACAGAGCAAATTAAGGGGGGGAGGAGATGTCATTTGTGCTCACCCACGAACGCATCGGGAATCTCGTCAAACGCATGGGGAGGTCGTCGACCAGCAGACCCTCGCAGCGACGAAACAACTGCACATTGAAATCCACCCGATCAACACAAAATATGATGTTTTTCATAACAGCTAGAATCGGAATATATATATATTTCTTCTTCTTCTTCTCTTCTTTTTCTTCTTCCTTTCCTTTTTCCTATTCTCCTTCTCCTCCTCTCTTCTTTCTTCTTCTTCTTCTTCTTCTTCTTCTTCTTCTTCTTCTTTTTTCTTCTAGTTTTTTTTCTTTTCTTCTTTTCTTCTAAGTTTTTTCTTTTCTATCTAAGTTTTTCCTACCTAATAAACTAACTATCTAATTTAACAGAAAATAAAATAGAAAATAAACTAACTATCTAATTTAACTAACTAACTAACTAAAAAACAGGAAAAAACAAAAAAATGTGAGGGGGGGGCGGCGGCCGGGCACTCACCGGAGTTGGGTGGGGGCGGCCGGGGCGGCGGGGGGAGGGGGGAGCCGCGGGGAGGGGGTGGCTTCGGGAGCCGGCGAGGGGAGGGGTGGCTCGGGGAGGGGGGCCCGTGGCGGAGCTGCCGAGGGGAGGGGCGGCGCAGGGAGGGGGTCGTTGGGGTGGTGGGGGTGGCGCAAGGAGGGCGGCGGCATGGTGGTGGGGGTGGCACAGGGAGGGGGCCGGTGCTGGGGGCCGGCAAGGAGAGGGGCGGCTCGGTGAGGTGGGGCAGAGCGGGGGAGCCGTCGAGGGGAGGGGGCGGCACGGGGACGGGGGTGGCGACGGCAAGAGGGCCACGGGGAGGGGCGTGGTGGTGGCGGCGGCGGGAGCAGGGGGTGGCAGCGGCGAGGGGGGCGCGGGGAGGGGGGCGCGGTGGTGGAGGAGACCCGCGGGGAGGGAGGGCAGGTGATGCCGGCGGCGGGGGCGGCGAATGGGTGAAGAGGGGGCAGGCGGCGGCGCGGTGGGCGCTGGTGGTGGCGGCGGCGGGCGCAGGGGGTGGCGGCGGCGAGAGGTGGCGTCCGCAGGAAGGGGGAGTGAGAGAGAGTGGAGTGGGGGCGGGGCACGGCCGTTACTTGTTTTTTTGAGAAGAGCACGACCGTTACTAGTCCGTTCCCTTTGCCGTCTGCCAGCGGACGGCAAACATTCTTTGCCGTCCGCTGGCAGATGGCAAAGGGATAACCCATCTGACCTAAAGCTTGAACAGGGCCCAGTGGGCCCAGCTGGCTCCTTTGCCATCTGCCAGTGGACGGCAAAGAAAAGTTTGCCGTCCGCTGGCAGACGGCAAAGATTCGGCCTACGACAAACACATTCTTTGCCATCTGGCATTTCTTTGCCATCCGCTTTTTGCCAGCAGACGGCAATGGCCTTCTTTGCCGTCCGCTGGCAGATGGCAAAGAACTGGCAGACGGCAAATTCCCTGATTCCAGTAGTGCTTGTGGCAAGTGTAAGCCATATCTTGTATACTCTTCTCTTTAGTACAACTATTTGTGATGATATCCACCTTGTTAAAGTGTCTCTGATATGCGCTTCTATCCTTGTTGAGACTTCCATGTTTCCGTGAGGATAAGACCACATATTGGACATTACACTTCCCTTCTGTGAAGAGCAGCTGATTGCCCTTCTCCTTCTCCTAGAACTCAAGCCTTCTTTTTAATGATCCCGATGATTGCGAATTACCACTGTGTGGTTTTGACGGTCTGCTTGTTGTGTTGCGCAAGTCGTCATCATCATGCAAAAGGGTCACCTTATATGTCTCAAACCTGTCTATAATTTTTTATTGTTAAATGATATTGTGTTATCACTTTTTATGCTTTATATGTCATTTTATATCATTTTTCCTAGTGCCATTCCTTTTTTTCATGTTCCTAGAGAAGTCCAAACACAACGAATTTTTTTGATGATATTTTCTGGAACATAAGAGACCCTGGAAGCTTCGAGAGGAGTCAAGAAGACCCACACACTACTAGGGAAACCCTATAGGTAGATAGGTAACAGCAGCGCGGGTTAGTAGGCAGCGCTACTGCTAATGAGCAGTAGCACGTGAAAAAAAGATGCGCTGCTGCTGACATTTAGCAGCAGCGCGTGTCCAACAAACTGGCGCTACTACTAAGTGGCCACATAGTGCACCCACCTCCTGGCCAGAGTAGTAGCGCCACTCCGTTTCCTGCGCTATTCCTAAGCCCATTAGTAGAAGCGGGGGTTCGGACCCGCACTGCTAATGTGGCCAGCATGGGCCCAGCTTGCGTGCCCCACTTAGCAGCAGCGCCGGTCCCCTAAACGTGCTACCATTACTAGGTTAGTGATACGTCTTCGTCGTATCTATAATTTTTGATTGCTTCATGCCAATATTCTACAACTTTCATATATTTTTGGCAACATTTTATATTAATTTTGGGACTAACTTACTTATCCAGTGTCGAGTGCCAGTTCCTGTTTTTTGTGTGTTTTTTGTTTCGCAGAAATTCCATGTCGAACGAAGTCCAAACGCGATAAAAATTTACGGAGAATTTTTTTGGAATATATGTGAATTTCGGGTGTCGGAATCAATGCAAGGCGGTAACCGAGGGATGCACAGGCCAACAGGGCGTAGCTCAGGGGGCCGCACCCTGATGGCTCGTGCCTCCCCTTAAGTCAGTTGGGGCTCTGCTTCCGCCGCAAGGAAGATATTTTCGCGATAAAAATCGCCTCAAAATTTCAGCCCGATCGGAGTGACGGATCTCCGGATATTTAAGAAACGGTGTAGGGGTCAGAAACCAATCGTGAAAACAAAAGAGAAACAGAGAGAGATCCAATCTCGGTGGGGCTCCTCCCCTCCAGGAGCCATGGCGGCTATGGACCAGAGGGGAAACTCTCCTCCCACCTAGGGAGGAGTCCAAGGAAGAAGAAGAAGGAGGGGGGCTCTCTCCCCCTCTCTCCCGGTGGCGCCGGAGCGCCGCCAGGGAATCCATCGTGACGGCGATCTACACCAACAACTTCGCCGCCGTCACCACCAACTCTCTCCCCCTCTATTCAGCGGTGTAAAACCTCTTCTCCCCTCTGTAATCTCTACTTGAACATGGTGCTTAATGCTATATATTATTATCCAACGATGTGTGGCTATCCTATGATGTTTGAGTAGATTTCTTTGGTCCTACAGGTTAATTGTGGTATAACCTCATTGATATGAGTTGTATGTTGATATGGTGCTGTTCTATGGTGACCGCCATGTCGTGCAAGCGTGTGGGAACCCTGCTGTAGGGTTTGCAATATGTTCATGATTCGCTTATAGTGGGTGGCTAGAGTGACAGAAGCTTACACCCGAGTAAGGGGATTGTTCAAGTATGGGAGTAAAGGGGACTTGTTGTTTAACGCTATGGTTGGGTTTTACCTTAATGATCTTTAGTAGTTGCGGATTCTTGCTAGAGGTCCAATCATAAGTGCACATGATCCAAGTAGTGAAAGTGTGTTAGCGTATGCCTCGCCCTCATTGCATATAACAAGTATCTATCATGTTATATGCAATTGCCTATGGATAATCTTTCTCTTGCGTTACACAAAAAGCTTTCTACTAAACAATTTACTTTATTGTTATTTATCTAAACAGACCCTAACTTTTATTTACTTGTCCTATATTACCTTGCAAAACTATCTCTACACCTACTAAGTACTTCTAGTTTCTTTCCCGCAAAGTAGTTTCATACTTGTTTTAGTTAAAGTAAGCGTTAGCGTGCGTAGAGTTGAATCGGTGGTCGATAGAACTTGAGAGAATATTAATTCTACCTTTAGCTCCTCATTGGGTTCAACACTCTTACTTATCAAAAAAGGCTACAAACGATCCCCTACACTTGTGGGTTATCAAGACCTTTTTCTAGCGCCGTTGCCGGGGCGCAATAGCGCAGCGGTTGATATTCTCGTTTGTGCTTGTTTGCTTTATCACTAAGTAATTTTATTTTCTGTTATTAGTTGTTTTCTATCTTTAGATATGGGTAGGAAACGCAAAATACAAAAAAATACTTGTACTTTCTGCTCCAAAAGTTGAGGAACCACTAGTGTTCCGTACTACCGAAGAATATTACTTGGATCATCTTCGATCCCTTTGTGCTCGTGCTGAAAACCCAACTATCTTAGTTGAGGGAAAATCTTTAAATGAGCATGCTTATTATGTGCGACACCGCATATCTCAAAAAGGGAAACTCTTGTGGCATAAAATTAATACTTTACGTGGCTACACTTCAAATTTATGCGAAATATATGATTTCACTTGTTATTCTGAAGACACTAAAAACCACCTTCCTTACCGATGTGTGTTTAATGATAATGAAATACTATCTTCTTATACCAAAGAGGCCTATTGTTATTATGATGTTGAACAAATTGAAGAATTTGTTGCTTTTAAAGGTGCTTATGAAATTGCTACTTTGATTGAAAAGTATGATGCTACTCTTTACAAATCTGGAAATTTTGCCATACTTAAATATTGCTATGAAAACTATGCTTCTAATGCTTATGTTAAAGAATTTATTGAAAGAATAACCGCTGCCTTGGAAGAGACTAATATTTCACAGGAACCTATGGAAGAAGAAATTAATGAAATTGTGAGCTCATTAGATGAAAAAGATGAGGAGGAGAGCGAAGAACAGAAGGAGGAAGAGCGGATTGATCACCCGTGCCCACCTTCTAATGAGAGTAACTGATGACCCACAAGTATAGGGGATCAATCATTGTCCTTTCGATAAGTAAGAGTGTCGAACCCAACGAGGAGCAGAAGGAAATGACAAGGGGTTTTCAGCAAGGTAATTTCTGCAAGCACTGAAATTCTAGGTAACAGGTTGTTTGATAGCAAGATAATTGGTAACGACCAAGTAACGGTAACGGTAAATAAAGTGCAGCAAGCTAGATCAATCCTTTTGTGGAAAAGGACATGACAGAACAGTCTCTAGTAATAGGCAAAGTGTTCTTGAGGGTACACGGGAATTTCATCTAGTCACTATTATCATGTTGGTTTGATTTGTGTTTGCTACTTTGATAATTTGATATGTGGGTGGACCGGTGCTTGGGTGCTGTTCTTACTTGAACAATCCTCCCACTTATGATTAACCCCCTCACAAGCATGCTCAACTACGAGAGAAGTATTAAGATAAAATCTAACCATAGCATTAAACGTTTGGATCCAAATCAGCCCCTTACGAAGTAGCGCATAAACTAGGGTTTAAGCTTCTGTCACTCTAGCAACCCATCATCTAATAACTACTCCACAATGCATTCCCTTAGGCTGAAGGATGGTGAAGTGTCATGTTGTCGACGTTCACATGACACCACTAAGGGGATCACAACATACATAACATCAAAATATCGAACACATATCAAATTCACATGATTACTTGCAACATGACTTCTCCCGTGACCTCAAGAACAAAGGTAACTACTCAAAAATAATATTCATGCTCAAGATCGGAGGGGTATTGAATAGCATAATGGATCTGAACATATAATCTTCCACCAAATAAACTATATAGTAATCAACTACAAGATGTAATCAACACTACTAGTCACCCACAGGTACCAATCTGAGGTTCCGGTACAAAGATTGAACACAATAGATGAACTAGGGTTTGAGAGGAGATGGTGTTGTTGAAGATGTTGATGAAGATTGGCCTCCCAAAGATGAGAGGGGTGTTGGTGATGACGATGGCTTCGATTTCCCCCTCCGAGAGGGAAGTTCCCCCGGCGGAATCGCTCCGCCGGAGGGCAAAAGTGCTCCTGCCTAAGTTTTGCCTCGAGACGGCGGTGTTCCGTCCCGAAAGTCCTCCTCTTATTTTTTTCTAGGTCAAAAGACCTTATATACAAGAAGATGGGCTTTCAAGGTCGGCCGAGGAGGGCACAACCCACCAGGGTGCGCCTGGGGGGCCTGGCGTGCCCTTGTGTCTTGTGCCCACAAGGTTGGCCCCCTCCGGTAGTTATTTTCTCCAGCATTTTTAATATATTCCAAAAATATTCTCCGTAAAGTTTCAGCCTATTTGGAGATGTGCAGAATAGGTATCTCTGATGTGCTTTTTTAGGTCCAGAATTCCAGCTGCTGGTATTCTCCCTCTTTGTGTAAACCTTGCATATTATGAGAGAAAAGGCATTAGAATCACTCCCTAAAGCATTATTATTAAACAAAACATTATAAATAACAGTAGGAAATCATGATGCAAAATGTACATATCAACTCCCCCAAGCTTAGACCTCGCTTGTCCTCAAGCGAAAGCCGATATTGAAAAGAATGTCCACATGGTTTGAGAGAGAGGTGTCGATAAAAACAAAATACGGACATAGTAGCATCATGCTATTTAATATAACATCAACAAACTCTATCATAAAACTTATTCATATTCTTTCATCATATAACTTCTCATGAACAAGTAACAATTCATCACAATATAGAAGTATAAAGCATAAACCTTATTGAAAACCAACAAACTATATTCTCAGTTAACTTTGCAACTACAATTCATCATATTTTAAGGAAGGGTCTCGTGTCAGAGCCTTTTGGCAAGTCCACATACTCAACCATCATTTAGTCTTCTATGATTTCTAACACTCACAGCATACCCAAGAGCAAAAAGTTTCAACTGGACACATAGAAAGATAGGGGCTTATAGTTTCGCCTCCCAACCTATTCACCTCAAGGGTGATGTCAACAATAATAACTCATGCACACTCATATCCAACTGGATATATGTGCCTAGATCTTTCCTCACCACATGATGCTTGCAAAAAGATAAAAGTAAAATGGAATAGGGAAGAATACTTTGACTCTTGCATAAAAGTTAATACATAAAAGTAAAAGATAGGCCCTTCGCAGAGGGAAGCAGAGGTTGTCATGCGCTTTTTGGTTTGTATGCCCAATCCCTTAATGTAAAAGAACGTCACGCTATATTGCCCCCTATGATAGCAACATTTATTTGTCCGTCGCTTTTATTACTTTGCCATCATAAGTTCGTATAGTACTCAATTTTCTCTTACACTAATTGATCAAAACACATTTAGAAGAAATTTTTATTGCCTTATTGCACCGATGACAACTTACATGAAGGATCTTACTCGATCCGTAGGTAGGTATGGTGGACTCTCAAAGCATGAATTTGGGTTTTGGGTTTTTGGATGCACGAGTAGTATCTCTACTTAGTGCGAATTTTTTTGGCTAGCAAAGATATTGAGCAAGCACCACATGTTGAAGGATC
The DNA here is from genome assembly GCA_039707655.1 of Elymus sibiricus. NCBI lineage: Eukaryota > Viridiplantae > Streptophyta > Magnoliopsida > Poales > Poaceae > Elymus > Elymus sibiricus. Next base: position 192,154,382 of record CM077667.1, on the reverse strand, counting down.
TATGACAATATAACTTCTATGTGGATATGAACAAGCATAAATCATTACGTTGTCTTTCTTGTCCAACGTCAACAATTTTGGCATATAATATTTAATGGGGGCTCAAAATCATAAAAGATGTCCAAGATAGTGTATTTGCATGTGAATCTTCTCTTCCCTTATTAATTGTTTCATGAATTGCATCATTGACCAATGCTATGTTTGTCAATCTCCAACAAATTTTACCACTTATACTTTTCCTTATGTGATGTCATACTTACCATAAGATTAGCATATGATTCTTTTCATTTATTTCTCTTTCCTTTTATTTTGATTGCAACAAGAAAGTAGGGAAGCAAAAGCTCAAACCAAACTTTATTATATAACTCTCACTCGATTACATAGATAGATAGACCACGAAACTAACACACGAAAATAGATCATGCTAAACTTTTATTAAACTAAATCAAAGGGAAACTAAAGATCGAACTAAAATAGGTAAAGGTGAATAAAAGTGATGGTGATACGATTCCGGGGCACCTCCCCCAAGCTTGGCTCAAGCTAAGGGGAGTGCCCATACCCGTGTGTTCAAGCCTCCTTTGGTGGTGGTGATGAAGAACGTGGTGGTGATGATGTATCACACTTCAGACTCAATAGGTACTCCAATTTGCGGATGACTCTCCGAAGGGTAATGATGTGCTCCTCTAGCAAAATATTTTCACGAGTGAGAAATTTATTCTGAACACGAACCGCTTCAAAAGCCCTAAAAGCTTCCATTTCAATGGGGATGAGATGGTTGTAATAAGGTTGAAGGATATCTTCTTCTTCCCCCTCTTCTGTTAGCATGGGTTACCCTCCTTCTAGGGCTTGATCCTTCATAGCCTCCTTGCCCTCGTCTTTCTTGTTGGCTTCTTTTGGCTCCTCTCCCTTCAGCTCCATCCTCATCAGCCAGGCATCTTCTTCTACGTTATTGGAGGAGGGAGAAGACATGATGCCTGGCTTGGTAGATCTGATAGGAAAACAACATGAAACAAGAACAGAGGATTTTTCTGCGATGCGATCGTCAAAATAGTCGGGGGTATATATAGAGAATTTTTATTCTTGGGAAGCAAGCATATGGAAGGAAAACGGAGTCGGCAAGGTGTCCGAGGTGGGCACAACCCAACAGGGCGCACCCTGGTGTATCGTGCTCACCTCGGTTGCCTTCCGGTTTATTTCTTATTTTCCTAATTTTTCTAATATTCCAAAACTGACAAAAAAAATTGCGGATTTTTTGGAGTCCGTTTACTTACCGTATCACGGAGCTCCTATCTTTCAGAATTCTGGAGTGTTCCGAAAGGTTTCTTTTATGTGTTCCTCCGGTGTCATGGTTTGGATAATATTGCTTTCAACATTAATAGGCGTACCTGAGATATAGTGTTTAATTCTTTGTACATTGATCACCTTCGTGTTAGTACCTTCGGCATAATTAATCTTGATAGCTCCAGAACGACAAACCTCTTCGATAATATATGGTCCTTCCCATTTGGAAAGAAAACTTACCTACAAAAAATTTTAAACGAGAGTTGAACAAAAGAACATCGTCTCCTATTTTGAATTCCCGCTTTTGGATTCTTTTGTCATGCCATCTTTTTACTTTTTCGTTGAATAGTTTGGCATTTTCATAGGATTGGGTTCTCCATTCATCTCGTGAGCTAATATCAAATAGCCTCTTCTCACCGGCAAGGTTGAAATCATAATTGAGTTCTTTAATTGCCCAAAATGCTTTGTGTTCTAACTCTAGAGGCAAATGACAAGCTTTCCCATATACCATCTTGTATGGAGACATACCCATAGGATTTTTATAAGCTGTTCTATAGGCCCAAAGTGCATCATCTAATTTCTTAGACCAATTGTTTCGAGACCTATTGAAAGTTTTTGTAATATTAATTTTATTTCTCTATTACTAATTTCAACTTGACCACTAGATTGAGGATGATAGGGTGATGCAATTGTATGGTTAACATCATATTTAGCAAGCATCTTACGGAAAGCACCATGGATAAAGTGTGAACCACCATCAATCATTAAATATCTAGGGACTCCAAACCTCGGGAAGATAACTTCTTTAAGCATTTTAATGGAGGTGTTGTGATCAGCACTACTAGTTGGAATAGCTTCTACCCACTTAGTGACATAATCAACAACAACCAAAATATGAGTGTACCCGTTAGAGGATGGAAAAGGTCCTATATAATCAAAACCCCAAACATCAAATGGTTCAACAACAAGCGAATAATTCATAGGCATTTCTTGACGCTTACCGATATTACCAATTCTTTGACATTCATCACAAGACAAGACAAACTTACGGGCATCCTAGAAGAGAGTAGGCCAATCCATATTGAAGTACCTTGTGAGCAGTTCTATCTCCCACATGATGTCCTCCATAAGCTTCGGAATGACATTTCCGTAGGATTTGTTCCTGTTCATGCTCAAGTACACAACGTCTAATAATACCATCCACCCCTTCTTTATAAAGATGTTGGTCATTCCAAAAGTAATTTCTTAAATCATAGAAGAATTTTTTATTTTGTTGGTATGTGAAGCTAGGTGGTATATATTTAGCAACAATGTAATTAGCATAATTAGCATACCAAGGAGTGTCTTGAGAAAAAATTATTGGAGCTAACTGTTCATCAGGAAAATTATCATCAATAGGTAGTGGGTCATCAAGAATATTTTCTAACCTAGACAAGTTGTCAGTTACGGGGTTCTCAGTTCCCTTCCTACCAACGATATGTAAGTCGAGTCTAGGTTTAGCATCTTTATTTTCCATAAGATATTTTATAGCAGCATGATCGGTGTGAACAATTACTTTGGAATCAACAATGTAGGATCTAAATTTATCACAGGCAAACACAACTGCTAATTTTTTTTTTCCAGTAGTAGCATAATTTCGCTGGGCACTGTCTAGAGTTTTGCTAGCATAATTGATAACATTCAATTTCTGATCAACTCTTTGTCCTAGAACAGCACCAACAACATAATCACTAGCGTCACACATAATTTCAAAAGGCAAGTTCCAATCAGGTGGTTGAACGATAGGTGCAGAGGTTAAGGCTTTCTTGAGTGTTTCAAAGGCTTCTACACAATCATCATCAAAAACAAAAGGGATATCCTTTTGCAAAAGATTAGTAAGAGGACTAGAAATTTTAGAGAAGTCTTTAATGAACCTCCTATAGAAACCAGCATGACCAAGGAAACTTGGAATACCTTTAATATCTTTAGGACATGGCATTTTCTCAATTGCATAACCTTTGGCTTTATCCACCTCAATACCTCATTCAGATATTTTATGCCCCAAGACAATACCTTCATTAATCATAAAGTGGCACTTCTCCCAATTCAAGACAAGATTAATTTGTTCACATCTCTGCAAAACTCGATCAAGGTTGCTTAAGCAATCATCAACAGAAGTTCCGTAAACGGAAAAATCATCCATGAAAACCTCCACAATCTTTTCACAAAAATCAGAGAATATAGCAGTCATACATCTTTGAAAGGTAGTAGGTGCATTGCAACCAAAAGGCATACGTCTATAAGCATAGGTTCCAGAAGGACAAGTAAAGGTCGTTTTCTCTAGATCAGATTGTGATATAGGTATTTGAGAGAAACCAAAATATCCGTCCAGAAAACAAAAGTGTGTGTGCTTAGATAATGTTTCTAATATCTGATCAATGAAAGGAAGAGGGTAATGATCTTTTCGAGTAGCTTTATTTAATTTTCTAAAATCAATTACCATTCTATAGCCAGTGACAATTCTTTGTGGAATGAGTTCATTCTTATCATTAGGAACAACGGTAATACCTCCCTTCTTAGGGACACAGTGAACGGGACTTAACCATCTACTATCAGCTATGGGATAGATTATACCTGCTTATAGAAGCTTTAATATTTCAGTTCTTACCACTTGTTTCATCTTAGGATTCAATCTCCGTTGGTGATCAACAACGGGTTTAGCATCAGGTTCCATATTAATCTTGTGTTGACATAGAGTGGGACTAATGCCCTTAAGATCATCAAGAGTATATCCAATAGCAGCCCGGTGCTTCCTCGGAATTTTTAATAATCTTTCTTCTTCATGTTCTTAAAGGTTAGCACTAATAATAACAGGATGTATATTTTTTTCTCATCAAGATAAGCATACTTCAAAGTGTCAGGCAATTGCTTTAATTCAAACACAGGATCACCTTTAGGTGGAGGAGGACCTCCAAGAGTTTCAATAGGCAAATTGTGTTTCAGGAGAGGTTGTTGTTCAAAGAATTTTTTATCTATTTCATTTCTTTCACGCAAGTGCATATCATTTTCATGGTCAAGCTAATATTGTTCTAGTGGATCGGTAGGAGGCACGGCAATAGAAGCAAGACCGATTATTTCATCCTTACTAGATAGTCCTCTATCACGAGGTTGTCTACTAAACTTGGAAAAATTAAACTCATGAGACACATCACCAAAGCTGACACAGACAGTTTGTTTTTCACAATCTATCTTAGCATTGACGGTGTTGAAGAAAGGTCTACCAAAGATAATGGGACAAAAGTCATCTTGTGGGGAATCAAGAACTAGAAAATCAGTAGGATATTTTACTTTTCCACAGAAGACTTCAACATCTCTAACAATCCCAAGTGGTGTGATGGTGTCTCCATTAGCAAGCTTAATAGTAACATCAATATCTTCTATTTCAGCAGGTGCTATATCATTCATAATTTCTTGGTATAAGGTAAAAGGGATAGCACTCACACTAGCACCCAAATCACATAAACCATGCAATAATCTCCTATTTTGAATGAGACAACAGGCATGCCCACTACGGGTCTATGTTTATCTTTTTCATCAGGTTTGGCAATTCTGGCAGCTTCATCACAGAAGTAGATAACATGCCCATCAATATTTTCCACCAAGAGATCTTTAACCATAGCAACACTGGGTTCTACTTTAATTTTCTCAGGGGGCTTAGGTGCTCTAATATTACTTGTCGGGTCACCATGCACACGATCACATATGGGGCCATCGGCCCCTTTGTGGTTCTACGGGGGTGAGGTCACGTTGCGCAAAGAGAAGAGGTGGTGAGACAGCACGACGACGAGACACTGGTGTTTTACCCAGGTTTGGGCCGCTAGGAAGCGTAAAACCCTACTCTTGCTTTGGTGGATTGATCGGGGGAACACGAAGCACACGCAGTGCTCAAACCCGGCAAGGTTGCCCTCGTGGGAGCTACTACGTGAGTACAAGTGTCCAAAGGTCCGAATCTTTATCTAGGTTGCCTAGGGCCTCCTTTTATAGCTCAAGGGGCGACCACAGTGGCAAAACAGACATTATCTAGTGATTTGATAGCTAACAGTGCTATCATACCTAACTCTGGCATTTAGGACAAAATGTCATAAATGCTAGCCTAGGTGGCGTGCGGGGATGCATCCCCGGTAGGCTTCTACCACCACTTTGGCTAACTATTGCTTAGTATCTTGACATGCCTCTCGACGGGTGCCAAACAGGCATAATCTGTCTCCCAGCACGTGGCCACGTATTTAGAGAGAGCCACTTAGCCACCTGAGGGCTCGCCACCTCATCGACAAATGACTGGTGTTGCGATGCGGTGGAGCGGTGGCTGATCGGCTCGCGCCTGCCGGGGGATGGCTTGCCGAGTCTTCCAGAAGATGTGTGTGCCCTGGTCCCCGGCAGGCACCGGGGATGTGACTGGCTCGGCTCGGGCCCGTTCTGGGCCATTGCATAGACCTTGCCGGCGTCCCTTAGCCAGCGTAGGTTTCTTCTGTCGGGGTCTTGGTCTTGAATGATTGGTTTTATCTTCTTGATGCGCTCCTTGATCTCACGTAGAGCCTCTTCTCTGGTTTGGACTGGTCTTGACTGGGTAGAAGCTTTCCCCGGCAGGCTTAGGGCATCGGGTTGGAGGCTTATCGTCCGTGCACAAGTCAGGGGAAAATAAACACCCCTGTTTGTGTACCCCGACAGAAGCCCCCTGGCCTGAGCAATACGTGTCGCTTGGCATCATTGGGTTAGGCACCAAACAGTGCACGGACACGCGTCGAAGAAATGCTGCCCTCACGTCCTTGGTCGTGATGACTTGTCGAAGCCACGTCCACCCCGCGTAATTACCGCAGGTCGTGGTGTCATGAAACAGTAACCGTTGGAGAGTAAAAAACGCCAGTAATAGAAACGGCATTTTTCCGAAAAGATAGCGAAGAGCCAACCCCCGCGCGAGCTCCCAATAAAAAAGGTAACGCGCAGGGCGCTGCTCATTTGCGTCTGTTTCTCCTTCCTTCATCTTCCTCCTCAAGCCAAGAAACCGCTTCCGCCGCCGCCACCCGCCCACCAAGCGCTGCTAGATCCTCCGCCGCCCTTGAGAGCCCAAGAGATGGGGCGGAAGACGAGTGCCGTGATGGGGAAGCAGGCGGCCGCACCGGCGGACCCAGCGGCTGAAGAGAGGAAGAGGAAAGCAGAAGAGTTGGAGAGGCTGTGATAGAGAGATGTGGTTCTCTCCCCGTCGAACCTGGACGGCAACACCTTGATCGCAAGGTATGCCTATATGTGGGGGAGGGAAACGAATGGGCACGGAGCACCCGTAGTTCTGCCGGACAGGGCCAAAGAGAAGACACCATCAGATTCGTACCGCTTCTTCTGCGCGTACTTTCTCTGGGGCCTCTCCTCCCCCTTCTCTGATTTCTTTTCTGCCATGATGACGGTGTACGGATTTCACCTCTTGGATTTCACGCCCAATGCAATGGCGTGCATGGCGATCTTCGCCCATCGGTGCGAGAATTTTGTTGGAGTTGCCCCCAATGTGGATTTTTTCAGACACTTCTTCGTCCCCCGGATAGATGACAAATCCCACCGCTCGGGGAACATAAGCTGGATTCCTCGGTGCAGGAGGGAAGACTGGGACTATCTCCCTGGCCAGCAGCGCGGGAAGTGGGAAGAGTGGAGGGGCGACTGGTGCTGGATCAAGGATGAAGAAGCCCCCGGGTTCTTCTCAACACGGACTGGATGCATCATGCGTGGAAGCGACTGGAGTAAGTTGGGCCTCTCTGACGACAGGTTCCGCCCGACGCTAAACAGGATTACTCGTCTGAAAGCTGTCGGGCAGACCATCGAACAAGTGGGGGCCGACTTCCTCCGGCGCCGCATTGCGCCGCTGCAGAGGAGGGACAGGTTTGCATGGGAGTACAACGGTGCTGCCGACAGGATGCGGCTGTACCCAGGCCCCGCCAGCAATCTGACGAGTCTACGGCGATGGTTGGTTGTGTGAGCAGCTGTTCGGCCATCTTGGGCCGTTCCATTTACCGGCAAGAGTTGTTCCCCTGCATCTCAATTCCGCCCGGAGCCAGATTTTGCAATGGATGCCCGACTGCAACGCCTCCGGGGTCAAGCCCGATTGGGAGCTGCCTGCCCTGGATGACGAGATAGATTTGATCTCTCGCTTGGAAGAAAGAGCTTCCAAGGCGGAGGACAATCTGATCAAGCCAACTACCAGGGCAGAGGAGGCATTCCTCGCCACAAGGATTGACGTGGACAAGAAGGTCCGGGCCGCCAAGAAAATGGGCTCCGGGGAAGAGGAAGAGGAGGAGCCCGAGGGTGATGATTCTTCTAAAGAGGGGAGCGAAAAGCACGCCACGGAGGAGGCTACCAGGTTCAAATCTGTCGGGGCCGAGGCTTCCCAAGCCGTGGCGACAGGAACCCAAGAGGAGGTTGAGACGGAGGAGGTGATGGAGCCGTAGGTGGAGGAAGAAGGGCTCGAAATGGGCCCTCAAGCTCCAGAGCCAGGGCGCCGCCTCCGCGAGCACGTCAACCGTGAGTCAGCGGCCCCTGCTTCTTCGCGGAGCATCCAGAAGGTGAAGAAGACGACAACCAGGGGAGGCAAATGCGACACAGCACGCCGCCATTCCCTCTGCCTCTCTCGGGCTAAGTCTCCTCCCGCCAAGCGACGGACGGTCACGGGGGTAGACCCCAGCCCCCCGGCAAGCCCACCTTCTCCTCCAGGTCCGACTCTACCGGAGGTCCCGGTCCCGCCGCCAAGCCCTGCTCCTCCAACTTTGAAAAGGGGCAGATCAAGTCCGCCGCCTGTGTCATACGAGTTGGGCTCCATACTCATCGCCCCAGAGTGAGTTGCTCAATTTCGATCTTTGTCAATGTTTTATGTCCTTGATTTCTTGACTGATCTTGTATAGCTGAATCTGACAGGGATAGGGAGACCCTTGCGCATCGGGCCAAACGGGCCAAATCCGCGGCAAGGACGGGCTCCACGGCAGGCATGAGCCCGGCAGGAGGCGCGGAGGAAGACCCTGCGCCTAGCCCCCAGTCCAGCCCTCTTCGTGAAACTCTAGGACTGAGCTCGTCTGCTGGCGGGGATGAGGAACGACATCTTCCCACACCTGACAGGGAGATGGGAGAGACCTATCAAGGAGAGACTCGCCAAGGGGAGCCCTCCTTTCAAGATCCCTCGTCGACCATCGCCCGTGGGGAGGAGTCACCGGCAAGGGCCTCCACCAAGGGGTTTGCCCGTGCTGTGGTCACCACCGGAGGAGTGGTGACAGACCGCACGCCGGCAACTGATCTTGCCGGGAAAAAGGACGCTCCTCCTCAGCAACCTCCATCGGGTAACCCGCTTGCCTGCATTTTCACTTTCCCCTTCTCTCTTTTTGTGTGTCTTGTTGATTTCTGGCCTTCATTTTTCTGCTTACTGCTTTTGTCCGCAGCTTCGCCACTTGAAGAGCCTGAGTTTCTGGAAGAAGTGGCCGGCATTGGGAAAGATGCTGCTGAGGAGGAGATGAGGATTGCTGCCGCAGAGGGCCACGGGCAGGTTGCTGGGGACGTTCAGGAGTCCTCAGAAAGAACGGAATCAGCCCCCGGCGACGCATCTGGCCCGGATACAGTCATTGAGGAGAAGACTCCTCTCCGGTCCATGGGGCCCTTCACTTCGAGCTATCCCTTGGCCTCGGCCCTGCAATCTCCCGAGAGCAAACTGGCACTGGTGACTGCTCGACTTGGTCCCACAACTCCTGGCTTGTCCTTCTCAGCGGGCGCAGACTTTGATGAGGAAATCAGACGGGTACTGGCGCCGCTGTCTCAGAGGGTCGAAGAAGCTGATGGTTCCGCTGATGGCACCAAAGATTTGGCTTTCTTGGAATCCATGGCAGCAGGGCTCAAGGACGTGCAGAACAGGTACAGTCTAAAATGGCGGGCGGTCAAGGAGCATCGCGACTCGGTCGAGCTCGTGGACCAGCAGCTGAGGGACAAAGGGAACGAGTTGCAAAGGTGGTACAACTAGCAGGTCCTTTCTCTTAAGAGGCAGTATGAGACGTTGGGCATGGCCAAGGAGGACGTTGCAGCCCGGGAGACTCGACCGGTGGAGCGCGAAACGCTTCTGAACACCAGAGAGTCGAACATCTCCTCCCGAGAAGGGGCCCTCGAAGCTACTCTCCACGGCAAGGAGGAGGAGTTGGAGGCCCGTGTTCGGCAATGCACCAAAGAGCTGGAGGACGGCCAGAAGGCCACTCTCGACGCGCTCTCTCTGGAGTCCTCAGCCCAACTGAAGAAAGTGGCTGATGAGCTCGCTACCGCATCTGCCGCCAAGACCAATCTCGAGGCCCAACTGAGCAAGCTGACGGAAGACCTTGCCAGGAGCAATAGGAAGATCGAGGACCTCAAGGAGGAAGCACGGAAAGCGAAAGCCACTCTAGAAGACGCGCAATCGCATCTTTCCTCCAAGAGCCAAGATCTCGATGCCGCCAACGACACCATCTTCATCATGAAATCCAGGCTTGCCTCTTTGGAGAAATACATTGAATCTACTGGTGTCCATGAGAGGCTGCTACTGATAGACCTGACCAATGCAAAAACCCTCCAAAAAGATGCAGAAGACAAGCTGGAGAACCAGATTTAGCAGCGCGACCTCTGGATCAAGAGCATGATTTACATCGCCGAGCGCCTCACTGCCCAGATTGCGAGTATGGACATGAAGAGCTGGGCCTTCTCCGTCGGCAAGCACGAACTTCCAAGCGTCAAGCTGACACTCTTCTTCGAAGGCTTGATCGAGGGGTTGAAGATGTACGAGGACGACATGGCCACCTGCTTTGCCAATGAATCTCGGAAGCTGGCTCACGATGCTCTCTTCCTGGTCCTGAGCAACATTGCCTTCTTCCACCCGGACCTCCACCTTTCCGATGGTTTCAAGAAGCTGCCGCCGGGCGCCGACACCTCTGCTGCCGCGAAGAAGGCCGGTCCCCTTGCTGACAGGGTCCTCTCAGTCCCAAGGACCCAGGGAAGTCACCGGGGTTAACCTTGAGTCACCCTTGCTGCCGTGTTGTCCTGTACTTAAGACACAATATGTATCTCGTATTAGATTATGCACTATCTTTGCTTTAATATTTGTTGAACTGATGTCTTTATGTAAACACATGCTATCCCCCTTGCTTTCTTGCTGGCATTCGTATAGTGGTTTTCTTTGCGTGCTCTGGTTACCCGCCAACAACGTGCTGCCGCGATTGCTTTGAGGAACGGGTCCTTAGCATTCTGCTGGCAAGGAGACGTTGTCGGTGAGTTTTTACTTGACAGTGTTTGATGCCGCCGCATGTTTTGTTCAGCAGACTCAAAACAAAGCAAGGGCGCAAACAAATACAGCAAGGTTCCCTTGCGCACAAGAATCGCCATACGAAACCTTGGTTGCTAAAGGAGGGAGATATGCAAATGTGAGCTCTAATGAGGGTTGATAATCATGACAACTTAGCTTTTGTCATGGCTCCCCTTTCGTCCCGGCGTGTATTTATTCACGCACATTGTCCCTTGTTCCATTCATGGCCACCCTTCCTCTTTGTGTTTCTTGGTGAATACATGCGCATGTACCCACCTTTGCCCTGAGATGAAGGGAAAACAAGGAGAGGCAAAAGGAAAAACTTGGGAGCCCGTTAGTTATGAGTATAATCCTCGGCACGAGCTTGCCGGGTTAATGTAAACATTCAAAACTAACGAAAAATAGGGGAGTAAACATGAATGGCTGAGCCTTCTCTGCTTTCCTTCATGTCCAACGGTCCCATAGCGACCAATGCGATGGAGGTATTGGCGAACGGGACCTTGTCATGGTTCGCTTGCCGGGGGTGCCAATCGATGGATTCGCTCTAGCGTTCGGCTCGGGATTTACCCTTGTCGGGATAAATACAGGACCGAGCCTCACACGAGCTTATCGACACCGGCGGCACCACCGCCCCGAAGAACTGATCGCAGGCGGGGAAGTAGAGGAGAGAGGGGTATAGCCGTGTACCTCTTCCCCCCTTTTTTTGCCTATCGAACCGAGTTGCACCTCACTGGGGTTAGGTGGGCTTGCTCGATGATTGCGATAGGGACAGCGCCTCTGCTCGGTTTGCCTCCTTCTTGACCATGGTCTACACTGCGGTTGTGCTATCCATGTAGGACGCATCAGCCACAGCGCCGATGCCCCCCATCCTTGTCGCCGCCATCGCTGCAACGGCGACATGGGATGGAATACGGGGAGGAAGAAGCTTGGGGAGCAGCATTGCTCCTCTCCTCCGACGCTCCCGGTGGAGGAAATGATGATGAAAATCGATGCGCTGCCCACGACCTCAAGTTCGCGCAAATGACGCTTCCCCCTAGCTGGCGCGCCAAAGATGTCGGGTCACGATGCACATGATCACCTATGGGTCCATCGGCCCCTTTGTGGTTCGGCGGGGGTGACGTCACGTTGCGCAAAGAGCACAGGTGGTGAGACAGCACGACGACGAGACGCTGGTATTTTACCCAGGTTCGGGCCACTTGGAAGCGTAAAACCCTACTCCTGCTTTGGTGGATTGATCGGGGAAACACGAAGCACATGCATTGCTCAAACCCGGCAAGGTTGCCCTCGAGGGAGCTACTACGCGAGTACAAGTGTCCAAAGGTCCGAATATTTAGCTAGGTTGCCTTGGGCCTCCTTTTATAGCTCAAGGGGCGACCACAGTGGCAAAACAGACATTATCTAGTGATTAGATAGCTAACAGTGCTATCATACCTAACTCTGGCATTTACGACAAAATGTCATAAATACTAGCCTAGGTGGCATGCGGGGATGCATCCCCGGCAGGCTTCTACCACCGCTTTGGGTAACTATTTCTTAGTATCTTGACACGCCTCTGGACGGGTGTCAAACAGGCATAATCTGTCTCCCAGCGTGTCGCCACGTATTTAGCGAGAGCCACTTAGCCACCTGAGGGCTCGACACCGCATCGACAAATGACTGGCGTTGCGATGCGGTGGAGCGGTGGCTGATCGGCGCGCGCCTGCCGGGGGATGGCTTGCCGGGTCTTCCTGAAGATGTGTGCGCCCTGGTCCCCGGCAGGCACCAAGGATGTGACTGGCGCGGCTCGGCCCGTTCTGGGCCACTTCATAGACCTTGCCGACATCGCTTAGCTAGTGTAGGTTGCTTCTGCCGGGGTCTTGGTCTTGAATGATTGGTTTTCTCTTCTTGATGCGCTCCTTGATCTCACGTATAGCGGCTTCTCTGGTTTGGACTGGTCTTGACTGGGTAGAAGCTTTCCCCGGCAGGATTAGGCCATCGGGTCGGAGGCTTATCGTCCGTGCATAAGTCAGGGGCAAATAAACACCCCTGTTTGTGTACCCCGACATTACTCTTGCGAACCACAATTGATACCTTAGAATGTTCCTTTATCCTAACAGGGAAAGGTGGTTTTTCAATATAAGCGGTAGGCACAACTGGATCAAATTGTAAATGATGGTTTCATATTTAGCTATGACTGGTTCTTTAATTTCTTCTTTAATAGGGGGATGATATTTAAACCACTTCTCTTTAGAGAGATCAACATGAGTAGCAAATGATTCACAGAAAGAAGCTACTATCTCAGAGTCAAGTCCATATTTAGTGCTAAACTTGTGAAAAGCATCAGTATTCATAAAAGATTTAACACAATCAAACTTGAGCTTTATACCTGACTCATTACCTTCATCGAGTTCCCAATCTTCAGAGTTGCGTTTAATTCTTTCTAAGAGATCCCACTTGAATTCAATAGTCTTCTTCATAAAAGAACCAGTACAAGAAGTATCGAGCATGGATTGATCATTATGAGAAAGCCAAGCATAAAAATTCTGAATAATAACTTCTCTCGGAATATCATGATTGGGGCATGAATATAACATTGACTTAAGCCTCCCCCAAGATAGAGCAATGCTTTCTCCCTCACCGGGCCAAAAATTATATATATAATTCCGATCACGATGAACTAGATGCATGGAATAAAACTTTTGATGGAATTCTAATTGCAATCGATTCCAGTTCCAAGATCCAATATCATCACATAGCCTATACCATGTCTATGTTTTTCCCTTCAAAGATAAAAGGAAAACCTTCTTCTTAGCTTCATCTCTGGGTAAACCTGCAAACTTAAATAATCCAAAAATTTCGTTCACATATAATAGGTGTATATCAGGGTGTTCAGTTCCATCTCCTGCATAAGGTTTAGCAAGCAGTTGTTCTACCATACCCGAAGGAATTTCATAACCAATATTTTCAGTGGGTGCATTAGGTTGAGGGGCAACTAATTTTGGTTCCGGTAGAGGTGAAGATACCCCGAACAAACCCCTCAAAGGATTGTTTTCCACACTAGCAAGTAACAATAAATTTCAGCATGTAGTATAAGTTTTTCCTTACCGATTTCCACTTACCAAGAGCGCTTCACTCTCCGGCAACGGCGCCAGAAAAGAGTCTTGATGACCCACAAGTATAGGGGATCAATCGTAGTCCTTTCAATAAGTAAGAGTTTCGAACCCAACGAGGAGGAGAAGGAAATGACAAGCGGTTTTCAGCAAGGTAATTTCTGCAAGCACTGAAATTGTAGGTAACAGATAGTTTGATAGCTAGATAATTGGTGACGAGCAAGTAACGGTAACGGTAAATAAAGTGCAGCAAGGTCTCCCAATCCTTTTGTGGCAAAGGACAGGCCAGAAAAGTCTCTAGTAATAGGCAAAGTGTTCTTGACGGTACACGGGAATTTCATCTAGTCACTTTTATCACGTTGGTTTGATTTGTGTTGGCTACTTCGATAATTTGATATGTGGGTGGACCGGTGCTTGGGTGCTATTATTACTTGAACAAACCTCCCACTTATGATTAACCCCCTCACAAGCATCCGCAACTACGAGAAAGTATTAATATAAAATCTAACCATAGCATTAAACGTTTGGATCCAAATCAGCCCCTTACAAAGTAGCACATAAACTAGGGTTTAAGCTTCCGTCACTCTAGCAACCCATCATCTAATAACTACTCCACAATGCATTCCCTTAGGCCCAATGATGGTGAAGTGTCATGTAGTCGACGTTCACATGACACCACTAAGGGAACCACAACATACATATCATCAAAATATCGAACACATATCAAATTCACATGATTACTTGCAACATGACTTCTCCCGTGACCTCAAGAACAAAGGTAACTACTCACAAATAATATTCATGCTCAAGATCAGAGGGGTATTGAATAGCATAATGGATCTGAACAGATAATCTTCCACCAAATAAACCATATAGTAATCAACTACAAGATGTAATCAACACTACTAGTCACCAACAGGTACCAATCTGAGGTTCTGGTACAAAGATTGAACACAAGAGATGAACTAGGGTTTGAGAGGAGATGGTGTTGTTGAAGATGTTGATGAAGATTGGCCTCCCAAAGATGAGAGGGGTGTTGGTGATGACGATGGCTTCGATTTCCCCCTCCGGGAGGGAAGTTCCCCCAGTGGAATCGCTCTGCCGTAGGGCAAAAGTGCTCCTGCCCAAGTTCCGCCTCGAGACGGTGGCGTTCCATCCCGAAAGTCCTCCTCTTATTTTTTTCTAGGTCAAAAGACCTTATATACCAGAAGATGGGCACCGGAGGTGGGCCGAGGAGGGCACAACCCACCAGGGCGCGCCTGGGGGGCCTGGCGTGCCCTTGTGTCTTGTGCCCACCAGGGTGGCCCCCTCTGGTAGTTATTTGCTCCAGTATTTTCAATATATTCCAAAAATATTCTCCGTAAAGTTTCAGCTTATTTGGAGATGTGCAGAATAGGTATCTCTAAAGTGCTTTTTCAGGTCCAGAATTCCAGCTGCCGGTATTCTCCCTGTTTGTGTAAACATTGCATATTATGAGAGAAAAGGAATTAGAATCACTCCCTAAAGCATTATTATTCAACAAAACATTATAAATAAAAGTAGGAAATCATGATTCAAAATGGACGTATGAGTAACTCTTCAATTCATACATTGTTTAATTTCCCTTCGCACATACCGAAGGATGAATGCTATGATGATTGCTATGATCCCTTGGATTCATTTGAAATATCCCTTTTTGATGAACTTGATGCTTGCTATGCTTGTGGCCTTGATGCCAATATGAATTATGCTTATGGAGATGAACTTGCTATAGTTCCTTATGTTAAGCATGAAATTGCTGCTATTGCACCCACACACGATAGTCCTATTATCCTTTTGAATTCTCCCAACTACACCATATCAGAGAAATTTGCACTTATTAAGGATTATATTGACGGGTTGCATTCTGCCACTACACATAATGATTTTGAAGGATATAATATGAATGTGCTTGATGCTCCTACTTGCAATTATTATGAGAGAGGAACCAAATCTTCACCTCTCTATGTTTCCAATATGATAAAATTGCAAGAAACTACTTATGCTATGATTTGGCCTTTACTTTGTGTGAATGAATTGTTCTTGTATGACATGCCAATGCATAGGAAGAGAGTTAGACTTCATTGTTACATGATATATATTTCTTTGTGCTCACTACTAAATTACAAATCATTGTTAATTAAAATTGGCTTTGATATAACTTGGGATCCGGGTGGATAAATAACTTGAGCACTATATGCCTAGCTTAATGGCTTAAAAGAAAGCGCTGCCAGGGAGACAACCCGGAAGTTTTAGACATTCATTTCTTTCTGTTGTGTGCTATTAAAATAATAAAAAACAAAAAAAATAAAGTGGGGAACTTAAAACCTTTTCAAAAAGAGAAGTGAAAGTGAGAAAGACGAGCATCGTTGAAGTGGTGGCTAGCCTTGAACTTTGTTCATGGCCATGGAAACTTAGTGAATCTTGATTACAGAAACTTTTCAAAAAAAATAATTATCCCCTTGTATAAATCCATTGTATTATAAAAATAATGCGCCAAGATTTACCTTTGGGATGTTTAAATTGCTTGTTTGATATGTGCTGTGTAAAAACAGAAACTTTTGCTATAGTGTTTGAATTTTCATATTTTACTGGAGCGTGGAAAAAATCTGAATTTTTTAAACAGTACTTCTATGCAAATTATTTATTACGTCCCAATTTTTTAGAATTTTTTAAGTTACAGAAGTATACTTTACATCTGCATCTTTACAGTCTGTCCTGTTTTTCACAGATTGTTGTTATAGTTGCTTTGCATGCTTATGTTTGAATTCTTGTTGAGCCCCATTGACTTGGGAGCCATAGAATTATGATCGCATACAGTGGGTAAAGTCATAGTATAATTATGCAATAATTTTATGGCAGGACATGATGTGATTGGATGATTATGTACTAAACGTTTCTAATGAAAGTTCTGTCAAGTTTTGTGTGGATGAAGTGTTCGAAGATCGAGCAGGTATCGATATGAGAAGAATAAGGAGAGACAAGAGTTCAAGCTTGGGGATTCCCAAGGATCCCCAAGTATATATTCAAGGAGACTCAAGCATCTAAGCTTGGGGATGCCCCGGAAGGAATCCCATCTTTCTTCTTCAACAACTATCGGTATGTTTCGGTTTTTGTTTTGTTCACATGATATGCGTAAATTCTTGGAGCATCGTGTGCCTTTTATTTTCCTTTTAGCATTGCACCATGCTGGTATGGGAAAGTCCATGGTTGATTTATAGAATGCTCTTTGCACTTCACTTATATCTTTTGAGTATGGCTTTATAGAATGCTTCATGTGCTTCACTTATATCATTTGAAGTTGGATGCCTGTTTCTCTACATATAGAAAACCGTTATTTGTAGAATGCCCTTTTGCTTCACTTATATTTATTAGAGAATGTCCAGGTCTTTTTTAGAAAGAATTAAACTCTAATGCTTCACTTATACCTATTTAGAGAGTCAACGGGAATTGGTCATTTACATGGTTAGTCATAAATCCTACATAAAACTTGTAGATCACTGAATATGATATGTTTGATTCCTTGCAATAGTTTTGCGACATTAAGATAGTAATATGTGGGTGCACTAGTGATGATTGTGGATTAGTAAGAATATTGATGTTAAGGTTTGTGATTCCTGAATCATGCACGTATAGTCTCTAGTTGTGAGATGAAGTTGGAGCATAATTTATCCTTGATTGAAATCCTTTGTGCTGTTGAATCGGGGGCTCGCGATGGTTAACTCCACCCAACCTCCTCCCTAGGAGCATGCGAGTAGTTCTTTGCTTCGAGAGAGATAATAAAACCTTGCAATAAGTATGTGAGTTCTCTATGACTAATGTGAGTCCATGGATATACACACTCTCACCTCCACATATTTGCTAGCCTCTTCGGTACCGTGCATTGCCCATTCTCACCTCGAGGATCGGTGCAACTTTTGCCGGTGCATCCAAACCCCATGATATGATACGCTCTGTTGCACATAATCCTCATTATATCTTCCTCAAAACAGCCACCATACCTACCTATCATGGCATTTCCATAGCCATTCCAAAATATATTGCCATGCAACTTCCACCGTCACTTCATATGACTTGTACTTCCATTGTCATATTGCTTTGCATGATCGTAAGATAGCTACCATGATATTTACATGGCTTGTCTATTTTTTGATATCTTTTGCTATGCTAGATCATTGCGCATCCTGGTACACTGCCGGAGGCATACATATAGAGTCATATCATCCTATCAGTTTTTCATATCGAGTTGTAAGTAAATAAAAGTGTGATGATCATCATTATTAGAGCATTGTCCCAGTGAGGAAAGGATGATGGAGACTATGATTCCCCCACAAGTCGGGATGAGACTCCGGACGAAAAATAAAAATGGGGGAGGCCAAATGAGCCCACCATAAAAAATGGGGGAGGCAAAAAAAGAAAAAGCCCACAATAAAAAAATGAGAGAAAAAGAGAGAAGGGACTTTGCTACTATCCTTTACCACACTTGTGCCTCAAAGTGGCACCATGTTCTTCATATAGAGAGTCTCATGTTTTATCACTTTCATATGCTTGTGGGAATTTTTCATTGTTAGAACTTGGCTTGTATATTCCGATGACGGGCGTCCTCAAATTCCCGAAGTCTTCATGAGCAAGCAAGTTGGATGCACACCCACTTAGCTTCAGTCGAGCTTTCATACACTTATTGCTCTAGTGCATCCGTTGCATGGCAATCCCTACTCCTCGCATTGATATCTATTGATGGGCATCTCCATAGCCCGTTGATACGCCGAGTTGATGCGAAACTTTCTTCTCCACTTTTACCCCTTTGAAACCTACCACCACATTCTATTCCACCTTTATGCTATAGCCATGGTTCACGCTCATATATTGCATGAGTAATACAAAGCTGAAGCACGTGAAAATGTACGATACAATTGCTTGGTTTGACACCAGGGTGCTCATGATTTATACTTTATGCTAGGAAGACCAAGCGTGACAGGCTATATGATTTTGTAGGGATAGCACACTTTGGCATTGTTATTTTCAAAGGACATGATTGTTTGCTTGTAAACCTAAGTATGGATGTCTCTTTGTCAGACTGTTGCCTTGAATCACTTGTATCTTAATATTCATGCCATGATTAGAAATTTGTTCAAGATTATGTTAGGTAGCATTCCACATCAAAAAAAATATTTTTATCATTTACCTTCTCGAGGACCAGCAGGAATTAAGCTTGGGGATGCTGATACATCTCCATAGTATCTATAATTTTTTATTACTTCATGCCAATATTCTACAACTTTCATATACTTTTGGCAACATTTTATATTATTTTTGGGACTAACTTACTTATCCAGTGCCAGTTCCTGTTTTTTGTGTGTTTTTGTTTCGCATAAATTCCATATGAAACGAAGTCCAAACGTGATAAAAATTTACGGATAATTTGTTAGGAATATATGTGAATTTTGGGAGTCGGAATCAACGCAAGACGGTGCCCGAGGGAGGCACAAGCCAACAGGGCGCGTCCTAGATGGGTCGCTCCCTGATGGCTTGTGCCTCCCCCTTTAGTCAGTTGGGGCTCTCCTTCCGCCGCAAGGAATATATTTTCGCGATAAAAATCCCCTCAAAATTTCAGCCCGATCGGAGTTACGGATCTCCGAATATTTAAGAAACGATGAAGGGGTCAGAAACCAGTCGCGAAAACAGAAGAGAAACAGAGAGAGATCCAATCTCGGAGGGGCTCCTCCGCTCCGGGAGCCATGGCGGCCATGGACCAGAGGGGAAACTCTTCTCCCACCTAGGGAGGAGGACAAGGAAGAAGAAGGAGGGGGGCTCTCTCCCCCTCCCTCCCGGTGGCGCCGGAGCGCCGCCGAGGCATCCATCGTGACGGCGATCTACACCAACAACTTCGCCGCCGTCACCACCAACTCTCTCCCCCTCTATGCAACGGTGTAAAACCTCTTCGCCCCGCTGTAATATCTACTTGAACATGGTGCTTAATGCTATATATTATTATCCAATGATGTGTGGATATCCTTTGATGTTTGAGTAGATTTCTTTTGTCCTATGCGTTAATTGTGGTATGATGCTATTGATATGAGTTGTATGTTGATATGGTGCTGTCCTATGGTGCCCGCCGTGTCACGCAAGCGTGTGGGAATCCCGCTATAGGGTTTGCAATATGTTCATGATTCGCTTATAGTGGGTGGCTAGAGTGACAGAAGCTTACACCCGAGTAAGGGGATTGTTTACGCATGGGAGTAAAGGGGACTTGATGTTTAATGCTATGATTGGGTTTTACCTTAATGATCTTTAGTAGTTACGGATGCTTGCTAGAGGTCCAATGATAAGTGCACATGATACAAGTAGAGAATGTGTGTTAGCGTATGCCTCTCCCTCATTGCATATGACAAGTATCTATCATGTTATATTCGATTGCCTATGGACAATCTTTCTCTTGCTTTACACAAAAAGCTTTCTGTTAAACAATTTACTTTATTTTTCTTTATCTAAACAGCCCCCAAATTTTATTTACTTGTCCTTTATTACCTTGCAAAACTATCTCTACACCTACTAAGTACTTCTAGTTTCTTTCCCGCAAAGTAGTTTCATACTTGTTTTAGTTAAAGTAAGCGTTAGCGTGCGTAGAGTTTTATCGGTGTCCGATAGAACTTGAGAGAATATTAATTCTACCTTTAGCTCCTCATTGGGTTCGACACTCTTACTTATCGAAAAAGGCTACAAACAATCCCCTACACTTGTGGGTTATCAGTTAGCAGTAGCAGTGGCCCTGCCCCGTGCTGCTGTTAATCCCGCCTTAGCCTCTTCCTGGGTCGGCCCCCTCATCCCCTCCTCCACACTCTCCCACTCTCTCCGCCCACACTCTACGTACCAGCGCCACCGTCCCGCCCTGCCGCCCTCCCCCGCGATCCGCCGTCCTACCCTGCCGCCCTCCCCGCGAGCCACCGTCCCGCCCCGCCGCCCTCCGGCACCCGGTGCCGTCGTATGACCTCCGCCGCTTTGACTCTTTTCTGCCGTCCTCTGCGCCACCTCATCGGACCTCTTCCGCATCGACCTCACCTCCTCATCCGTAAGCTCACTCCGTCCCAAGAATAGTAAGTGTTGATTTATATAGCCAAAACATAGTTAGGACTAATGCAATGGTTATGTTTAGCAATGTCACCAAGAATAGTTGCTAAGTTGGACTAGAGATAAATGAAAAAAGAAGTTTTTTCTTAGATATAAGAGATTATATAAAAGATGTGGCATCTCTCTTTGGTGTATGAGATGCCATTTCTATGTCCTATGTTTTCCTAAGTTTAATCATTATAATTTTAAGAGCGTACAATCATTAATGGCTAGAGGTAAATATAATCCATCATATAAGGTATATTTTGTCTTCTCTAGATGATGTGGAATGCGTAGGAAAACACCATCTTACTAAGTATTGTGCATGCCCATAACTATTGACTTCACCAATATATTTTGAAGATTTATAGCCAAAAGATAGATACATATGACTTTGTTGGCGTATCATGAACGCACGTGACAACATCCATCAGTAGGGCCTATGTTACGCCGTGCTTAGTATTTCTAAAAAAACCAGATACATACATGCACAACTAACTTTGTCAGTGTGAGTGTGTGCATCTATGATGCACATTCTATGTTGTCCAGATTCATCATTTACTTATATACCGATGATACAGTCCGGTATATGCATAGTTGTCTCTCCGAGAAGATTTTTTGTCAGAATAGCGTAGCTAAACGAACGTGTGAAAAACCAAATAACCACATTAACAGGTACTCTGTGTTTGTCTAGATTGAACAGCTGCTATATTGTTCATGCATGTATGATTTTGTAGGGAACACCTCCGAGTGGCCTATGTTTTGCCGGACTGTTGATTCATTTCCATTCCGACAAATTTCAGGCGCTCGATATGTCCTGCTTTTCGAAAAGATCATGCCAAAATTTTTCGTGGATTTTGGCATGACTTCTTCTAGAAAGTAGGAAATATCGAGTGCCCGTGATTTGGCAGAATAGGAATTAGATGACATTTCGGCAAAACATAGGCCATTTGTTATGTCATTACTCCATAAATGTAATGTTAATTGACTGATTCTTAGTGTTGACTTTCAGTCTGTCAGAGCTCCTTGTGTCACTTTTAGTTTGTTCTTGATGGAGGAATCCCGACCGTTGTCGTGGGGGTCGTCTCCTCTTCCTCATCTCGCGATATATACATTGGTCTAATGCGTAAGAGAGGGAAAGTAAGTGACCATCACCGACGGTCCAAATATCAGAGGAAGAATCCCGACTGTTGTCGTGGGGGTCGCTTCCTCCTTCTTCCTCGTGTGCTACACATTTTGGTAATGCACGCAGGGACGAAGGGAGGAGCGGCCAACGACGGTCGTAATATTATTGCGAGGGAGTGTCCACCACATATATACACCATCATATCAGTGTGAGGGAGTTCCCACCATATACACCATGAGATATGAGAGTTTTTCAAGGAAGCCTCGATAGACCAAAAGTCAACACGTGCTGAATAGTGAACTGTGTGCTGAGTTCTTGGTATAATTGTCATAGATTTTAATCTTTGTATCACGAACACAGGAAATGTCTAATGATGCTGGGATTCCAGAGTGCGTTTACTACACCGACGACAGGGGTATGTGCGGCCGTTATCCCCGCTTAGACAATGGTAGGTGCTTCGCCGTCACACTAAAAGAGGAGTTCAAAATTTCTACAGTATGTAACGACGGCATGTATTTTTTTGTCATTAAGCATGACATGTGCTTTTTTGCTTTAACCTGTAATTTTCTTTTTTACAATTCGACTAGTGCATTACCTGCTCTACAAGACTGTATGTCTTGGACAAGTTTCATTTCAAAGATAAGGAGAGTACAGAGACTAAGAGAGCTCACCAAAGGACGGAACTTTTCACTTTTGATGTCAAGCTCTTGAATGTAGTAGATCACACTTATTTTGGTTGTTCCAATTGGAGAGCACTATGCAAGGCCTACGGGTTTCAGGAGGGCATGCAAATAACTTTCGATCTTGGTCATGAAGATGATCGTGAAAATAATATTTAATTTGGGTGCAAGTGGATCACATGATTCCAGTTCTACTTCCATGTGAGTTTGTCAACAAATTTGTCAAGTAATTTATATTTTTTATTGAAAAATATTAGGTACTCATCCCTACTTAACTTGTTTATTTTTAATTGTCATCTTATTTCTCTTCTCCAAGAAATACACGGAAGATAGTAGACCAGACTTACTACATTTATGACTCCGATCTTACTTGGCTGGAGAAAAATCGTCTGATCTCATTTACTAATGATGTTGAGAATTATAAGACCAATTACCAAATTGGCGAAAGTTATACTGGATATGTAGCACTAGTGCACGAGTTGAACCATGGTAACATCCGTGCAGATAGCATGGTATGATTTTTTTTACTATTGTGTCACTAGTCCATCTTTTGCATACATAAATTTTTCTTAAGGAAAACTAGATTGCTAACTATGTTTTTATTATGTTATTCAACAGAAACTCCCGCCAGAGGTTGTGCCTGACCTGATATTTTTCAAAGGTCATTTGGATATTATCAGCTTACGGCCAATTCTACCTAGGAGCTTCTGCAATGCATACTCGATTTCTAGACGGGATGAAAGCGTGAAAATCAAAGGATTTAGCAAAGTAATGAAAGACCGCAAGCAACCACTTGGCGGAGACGAGAAGGATTTGCGTAGGCCACAAGTCAGAGATAGGTAGATCTCTATTCTTCACAATGGAGAGGGAGGATCTTACCTGCTTTATGTTATTTTACTTAGGAGAGAGTAGTATGTTGTACCTAGGAGAGAGTAGTAGGTGATACCTAGGAGAGATGACTTTTTCTAGTTTATGACATTGTGTAGTAGTGGTTAACTTGGCATGATTAAGATGATGATGAGTTGTTAGATGATTAAGATGATGATGAGTGTTAGATGATTAAGATGATGATAAGTTGTTATGTGACTACGGATGATGAGTTAAGTGGATGGGTGCAAGTGATCAAGTTGAATTAGTAGGAAAATATGATGTTACGGCGGCACACAAGTGTCGAATGAAGGCAATACCTTCATTCGACACTTTTGTGCCGTCATAACATCATATTTTCCTACTAATTCAACTTGTCACTTGCATCCATCCACTTTAATCCGATTGTTGTTTCTTCTTTATTGATGTTATATATTAATTTGTATAACCATGTATAAATACAATATATATATATGTATATGTATATACATACATACGCATGATTAGTAGTGGCATGGGGCATAGACTCGCGCTGCTAATAGTTAGCTGTAGCGCGGGTACAACCACACGCCACTAATAAGTGAGTTACCAGTAGTGCTGGCCGTACCCACGCTACTGCTAACTATTAGTTGTACTGCCCTAGTAGCAGCGTGGGCCCCCGCGCTACTGATATGGGAAAAACTCGACTACTACTAGGCTTTTCTCTAGTATTGCCAGGGGCCCTGCAAGCTAGAATGGCACCCCCTGGGGGTAGGGTCGTGGTTGCTTCTGGGACCCGTGGTGCTCCATTTCCCGTAATTCTTGGCCTATAAATTCCCAAATTTTTAAAACCCTTGAAGTGAGACCCGAAATAATTTTATCGCCACCAAAAGCCTCTGGTCCACCACAATCCCATATGGAGCCATGGTTTGACACTTTGCTGGAGGGGGAATCATTGGGGAGGCCGTCTTCATCAGCCTTGTTGCCTCCACGATGATGCGTGGGTAGTTTTTTCAGGACCTACGGGTCGATAGTAGTAGCTATATGTCTTTCTATTCTCTCTCTCTCTCTCTATATATATATATATATATATATATATATATATATCTTCAATACGACAATCTCTTCGGAGATCTATTCGATGCAATTCTTGTGGCATGTTTGTTGGGATCCGATGAATTGTGGATTTGTGATCTTATTATTCATTGATATATATTGATTCTCTTGAAGTTTCTCTCTTATGTAATTTCATAGCTATGTATGATTTTTCCGATCTATGAGTCTTCTTTGGCCAAGATAGATGAGTAGTTCTTCAGAGGGAGTGGTGCATAGTAGTGGGTTGAATCTTGCGGTGATCTTGTCCAGTGACTAAAGGGATGAAGGCACAAATTATATTGTTGCACTAAGGGTAAAATGACAGGGTTTGGTCATATTGGTTAATCTCTTCCAGTCATCATGCCACATTTCTTATTGCGTTACTCTACTTATCATGAAAATAATACTTTGAGATGTGTCCCGAATAGTGGTCTTGGGGTGCAGCAATAGTAATAGATGCAGTTGGATTAGCGGTATACTTATCAAACGTAATACGTATGTGAGATTATGCCATGAATTATCATAGTTATAATTTGTGCTATTTCGTCAATTGCCCAATAGTAATTTGTCTACCATGTCACTACATGCTTTCGAGGAGATGTCACTAGTGAACATATGTCCCCTGGGTCTATTCTCCATTTATAGAAAAGCTCCTACAATTGCAATTTACTATTTTTGCCACTTTGCCTATCAGTGTGTGCTTTTAATCTTGTAGCTAGCAAGAACAAGGGGAGTGAGGACCCCTTGCCTTTGTTGGGTCCAAGCATTTGTTGTGTTTGTGTGCAGGTACTGCTAACGTTGTTAGTGCCGTGCCTCCTACTGGTTCAATAAATCTTGGTTCTTAACCGAGGTCCTGCTGCTGTGCTACATCACCCTTCCCCTTCAGGGAAATCCAACAACTCCTATGGGAGTAGCAGAAAAATTTCTGCCGCCGTTGCCGGGGAGTCATCATTTCCCAAATTTGATTTAGCTTCATGTGGTACGTTCATGGGGTGATGACCCACAAGTATAGGGGATCAATCGTAGTCCTTTCGATAAGTAAGAGTGTCGAACTCAACGAGGAGCAGAAGGAAATGATAAGTAGTTTTCAGCAAGGTATTCTCTACAAGTGCTGTAAGTAACGATAGTAGATAGATTTGTAGCAAGATAAATCGTAACAAGTGACAAGTAACAATAGTAGCAAAGGTGCAGCAAGGTAGCCCAATCCTTTTTGTAGCAAAGGACAGGCCTGAAAGTACTCTTATAGTAAGCAAGCGCTCCCGGGACACATGTGAATTATGTCTAGTCATGTTCATCATGTTGGGTTGATTCGCGTTCACTACCTTGATAATTTGATATGTGGGTGGACTGTGGTAAGGTGTTGTTCTTACTTGAACTAACAACCTACTTATGATTACCCCCTCTCGCAAGCATCCGCAACTACGAAAGAAGAATTAAGATAAATCTAACTGACGTGGCTTGAGACTGCGTCGGTATTTCCCAAAAGAGGAAGGGATGATGCAGCACATCGACGGTAAGTATTTCCCTCAGTTATGAAACCAAGGTATCGAACCAGTAGGAGGATCACCACCACCTAATAAGCAGCACCTGCACACAAAGAACAAATACTTGCAACCCGACGCGAAAGAGAGGTTGTCAATCTCTCTACGGTAAAAAGATAGATTAGGTAATGATAGATTCGAGAGATAGATCTCTCAAGAACACAAAATAAAAAGTGCAGCAAGGTATTTTTGGGCTTTTGGAATAATAGATCTGAAAATAAAAGCGGCAAAAAGATAGATTGGAAAGCAATATGTTGGAAAAGTAGACCCGGGGGCCGTAGGATTCACTAGTGGCTTCTCTCATGAGTATAGCACACGGTGGGTAAACAAATTACTGTTGGGCAATTGATAGAAGATCAAATAATCATGACGATATCTTGCTACTTCTTGAGCATGCGTTGGTTTTCCCTTGAAGAGGAAAGGGTGATGCAGCAAAGTAGATAAGTATTTCCCTCAGTTGTTGAGAACCAATGTATCAATCCAGTAGGAGATACAAGCAAGTCCCCAATAGATGTACCTACACAAATAATCAAACACTTGCACCCAACGCTATAAAGGGGTTGTCAATCCCTTCACGGTTACTTGCAAGGATGAGATCTGATAGAGATAGATATAAAAGATTGCTAGAAAGTAAAGTAAAACAAAAGTAAAAATAATGCAGCGAGGTATTTTTGTTATTTTTGGTTTATAGATCTGAAAATATAATATGGAAAATAGACCCGGGGGCCATAGGTTTCACTAGAGGCTTCTCTCATGAAGGAAAATAATATGGTGGGTGAACAAATTAATGTCGAGCAATTGATAGAAAAGCGAATAATTATGAAGATATCCAAGGCAATGATTATGCATATAGGCATCACGTCCGTGTCAAGTAGACCGAAACGATTCTGCATCTACTACTATTACTCCACACATCGACCGACTCCTGCCTGCATCTAGAGTATTAAGTTCATGAAGAACAGAGTAACGCATTAAGTAAGATGGCATGATGTAGAGGGATAAACTCAAGCAATATGATGAAAACCCCATCTTTTTATCCTCGATGGCAACAATACAAATACGTTCCTAGCTACCCCTACTTTGTCACTGGGTGAGGACACCGCAAGATTGAACCCAAAACTAAGCACTTCTCCCATTGCAAGAATTACCAATCTAGTTGGCCAAACCAAACCAATAACTCAAAGAGACTTGCAAAGATATGAAATCATGCATATAAGAATTCAGAGAAGATTCAAATAATATTCATAGATAATCTGAACATAAACCCACAATTCATCGGATCTCGACAAACACACTGCAAAAGAGTATTACATCGGATAGATCTCCATGAAGATCATGAAGAACATGGTATTGAAGAACAAAGAGAGAGAAGAAGCCATCTAGCTACTAGCTATGGACCCGAAGGTCTGTGGTAAACTACTCACGCATCATCGGAGGGGCAATGGAGTTGATGTAGATGCCCTCCGTGATCGAATCCCCCTCCGGCAGATTACCGAAAAAGGCTCCAAGATTGGATCTCACGAGAACAGAGGCTTCCGGCAGAGGAAAAGTATTTTCATGGCTCTTTTTGGTATCCAGGGAATATTTGGGAATTTAAAGGCCGAAGAATAGGGTTAGGAGGGCTGCCGTGGGGCCACAAGCCAGGGGGGCGCCCCCCCTAGGGCGCGCCCGGGTGGCTTGTGACGCCACGGCAGGTCTCCTGCCTTCATCTCCAAGTCTGCTGGGTTTCTTCTGGTCCAAGAAAAATCATTCCGAAGATTTTATTCCGTTTGGACTCTGTTTAATATTCCTTATCTGCAATACTCAAAAACAAGGAAAAAACAGAAACTGGCACTAGGCTCTAGATTAATAGGTTAGTCCCAAAAATAATATAAAATAGCATATTAATGCATGTAAAACATCCAAAACAGATAATATAATAGTATGGAACAATCAAAAATTATAGATACGTTGGAGACGTATCAAGCATCGCCAAGCTTAATTCCTGCTCGTCCTCGAGTAGGTAAATGATAAAAACAGAATTTTTGATGTGGAATGCTACCTAACATATTTATCCATGTAATATTCTTTATTGTGGCATGAATATTCAGATCCATAAGATTCAAAACAAAAGTCTAATATTGACATAAAAACAGTAATACTTCAAGCATACCAACAAGGCAATTGCGTCCTTTCGAAATAACATGGCCTTAGAAAGTTATCCCTACAAAATCATATGGTATGGCTATGCTCCATCTTCCCCACACAAAGTATCTAAATCATGCACAACCCCGATGACAAGTCAAGCAATTGTTTCACACTTTTTATGTTCTCAAACGTTTTCAACTCTCACGCAATACATGAGCGTGAGCCATGGATATAGCACTATAGGTGGAATAGAATATGGTGGAGGTTGCGAGGAAAAAGGAGAAGATAATATCACATCAACTAGGCGTATCAACAGGCTATGGAGATGCCCATCAATAGATATCAATGTGAGTGAGTAGGGATTGCCATGCAACGAATGCACTAAAGCTATAAGTGTATGAAAGCTCAAAAGAAAACTAAGTGGTTGTGCATATGATGAAAAATTCCACTACACTACTGGAATCAGGGACTTTGCCATCTGCCAGCTCTTTGCCGTCTGCTGGCAGACGGCAAAGAGGTTGTTTGCCGTCTGCTTTGGGAAAGCAGACGGCAAAGATCTGGCTGATGGGAAAGACACTGTTTGCTATTAGCCAGCTCTTTGCCGTCTGCTAGCGGACGGCAAAGTTTCTTTGTCATCCGCTAGTAGACGGTAAAGAGGTGGGGTGGGGCCCAGTGGAGGCCAGTTAACTGCAACGGCCCACCCCACCTCTTTGCCGTCTGCTAGCAGACGGCAAAGAAAATACCTACTAACGGCCCTAAAGGCCCACCCCCCTCCACTCTCTCCACTCTCTCTGCCTCTCCCCTCCCGACCCCGACCCCACTCCACCGCTGCACCCGCCGCCGCCCCCGACCCGCCCCGGCCCGCCGCCCGCCGCTCGCCGCCGCCGCACCCGCGACTGCCGACGCCGCCCACTGCCCCGCCCCACTGCCCCGCAACGTGCCCGCGCGGCCGCGCCCAGGCCTGCCCCTCGCCGCCCCGTCGTGGCCCGGACGCCCCCTCGCCGCCCCGTCGCGGCCCGGACGCCGGCCAGCCCCGTCGCCGCCCCCTCGCCGGCCAACCCCTCTGCCCCCCTCTGGTGAGCTCCCCCTCCTGCCCCTTTTATTCTGTTTTTTTATTATTTTTTCTGTTTAGGTTTTAGATATTTATACATTTAGGAGTTTAGATACTTAGATGTTTAGGTTTTTAGATATTTAGACATTTAGGTAGAAAGAAACCTAGAAGAAAGAAAAAGAAGAAAAGAAAAAGGAAAAAAAGGAAAAAGAAAAAGGAAAAGAAGAAAAAATAAGAAGAAGAAGAAGAAGAAGAAGAAGAAGAAAAAGAAAAAGAAGAAGAGGAGGAGGAGAAGAAAAAATAAGAAGAAGAAGAAGAAGAAGAAGAAGAAGAAGAAGAAGAAGAAGAAGAAGAAGAAGAAGAAGAAGAAGAAGAAGAGGAGGAGGAGAGGAGGAGAAGAAGAAGAGGAAAAAGGAAAGGAAGAAGAAAAGAAGAGGAGGAGGAGAAGAAAAAAGAAGAATAAGAAGAAGAAGAAGAAGAAGAAGAAGAAGAAGGAAAAAAGGAAGAAAAGGAAGAAGAGGAAGAAGAAGAAGAAAAGGAAAAAGAGGAAAAAAAGACCCCGACACCCGGACCCCGACCCCGACACGACACCCCGACCCCGACACGACACCCCGACCCCAACACGACACCCCGACACCCCGACCCTGACATGACACCCCGACCCCGACATGACACCCCGACACGACATTCGACACACCCCGACACCCCGACACGACACCCCGACACCCCGACACCACGACACCCCGACACCCCGACCCGACACCCCGACACCCCGACACCCCGACACCACGACACCCCGACACCCCGACCCGACACCCCGACACCCCGACACCACGACAGCCCGGCACCACGACACCCCCGACGCCGACACCTCTTCGGCCTCCTGTTGAACGAAAAGGTGCTCTTTGGCCTTCCAGAGGCCGACGGGGTCATATATTTCCCTATTTTGTTATGAAAAACATCATATATATTTGTGTTGATCGGGTGGATTTAAATGTGCAGTTCTTTCGTTGCTGCGAGGGTCTGGTGTTCGACGACCTCCCCGTGCGTACGACGAGCTCCGCCCCTGCGTTCGTGGGTGAGCACAAATGACATCTCCTCCTCCCCCCTTCATTTGCTCTGTTCTGGTCTTCGTGCCGATGAAACTTGCTAGCTATAGGTGTCAATCATCAGTATGCGTGACCACTATGCGTCTCCCGTTCGAAAGGGTTACATCTATAAATATGCATGCATTTGCATATTTATAACCGTGATTCTTTCGAATTGTCCAACGTTATCCATGGACAGCCCGAGTATGTGTAGATTGGGTTCATTTTCCCATATGCTCTACTCCGGATCCGATGCAGAATTTCGTCAGTGCCTCCCTGTTGTTCTCCAGGTACACATCCTCTCTGCTTATTGCCGAGACGTGTATCAGGAGAACATCGGGGAGGTGCTGCCGAAATTTTGCGTCAGATCCGGAGCCGAGCATGGGAAAACGAACCCATCTACACATACTCGGGTGGGATTAGGACCTATCTTTACCTACTAGCGTCTAGGTTGCATGGACGTAATAAAACTGACAAACTCTATTAACTGATGAATATGGTTTGCTGAATTATGTATATATTTCTTGTGTGTCCAGTAGCTAGGCAAGATGAGTGATCGTGCGTGGATGTACACCGGTCACACTAGTCAGAAAGACATGACCCATGAATGGATAAGAAAAACCAAGGGGTTTGTGAGAGCCGCATTTGCAAATGGACAGGAAACAACCTGGTGCCCCTGTGTCGAGTGCGCCAACTTTCATAAGAAGTCAGAGTTTGAAATGATCAAACACCTCCAGAAGTTAGGTTTTACGCCTAATTATAAGGTCTGGACATTTCATGGTGAGTCTGCCCAACGTGCCAGAGCTGAGGAGGGCCGTCGTCGCACCGACGAGCATGGTACCAGGATGGAAGACATGGTGGCAGACTTTGATGATGCTCGGGATTTGGACGATGAGATGGAGGAATCTGCAAAAGCTTCAATGATATGTTGGAGTCTTCAAAACGTCCTCTCCACGAGCACACTGAGCTTTGTTAGCTGGATGCCATCGCACAAGTAATGGCTCTGAAGGCTCAATTCAACTTGGGCAGAGAATGCTACGACGCGATGATGACACTATTTGGATGTTTTCTACCCAAAGGCCATGTAATGCCCGCAAACCTGTACCAGTCGGACAAAATCCTCCGTGTACTTAAGATGCCCTATGAGAAGATAGATGCATGTGAGAAAGGATGTGCCTTATTTAGGCTTGAGTATGCAGACTTGAAGTATTGTCCCGTTTGCCAGTCTTCCAGGTATGTTGAGGTAGACAACGGTATGGGTGAGAAGAGTCAGACAAAAATCCCAGTTAATGTTCTTCGGTATATGCCAATCATACCAAGACTTCAACGTCTTTTCATGGTCGAAGAGACGGCCAGACAGATGACATGGCACAAATTGGGCAAAAGAACCGAACTAGATGCAGATGGGGAGCCGATGTTGGTACACACATCGGACGCTTTTGCGTGGAAGCGCTTCGATGCAATACATCATGCTAAAGCGGCAGATCCAAGGCATCCTCGAATCGCCATAAGCACGGATGGGTTCAATGTGTTTGATATGATGGCAGCCCAATACAGTTGTTGGCCTGTATTTGTCATTCCACTCAATCTCCCCCCCCCCCGGACAGATTATGCAAAGAAAGAACATTTTCCTGACGTTGATAATTCCGGGGCCCAACTATCCGGGGAAGAGTATGAATGTGTACATGCAGCCACTTAAGGATGAACTGCAAGAAGCTTGGGATAATGGGATCAAGACATACGACGCCGCTACAAAAAAAACTTCTTAATGCGTGTGTGGTACATGTACTCGATGCATGACTTGCCGGCGTATGCGCTATTCGTTGGCTGGTGTGTGCATGGAAGGTTCCCGTGCCCCACATGCAAGGCAGCTCTTGAGTTTCGTCGGCTGCAGACGGGTGGCAAGTTTTCTTGCTTCGACATGCATAGACAGTTCCTGGATCCTCGCCATAAGTTCAGAAAAGACAAGAAGAACTTCATCAAAGGTAGAGTTGTCAAAAACTCTGCACCACCTGCGTTGACAGGCCAACAGACCCTGGATCAGTTAAACTCTCTCGAGCCGGATCCAGAGCGTCCAGGGTATTTCAAGGGGTATAATTCGGAACACGCCTGGACTCACAAGACATGCTTGTGGGATCTGCCTTACTTCAAAGACCTCCTTTGCCCACACAACATCGACGTGATGCACACTGAAAAGAATGTCGGCGAGGCCCTCTTTGGTACATTGTTCGGCATAGAGGGGAAAACAAAGGATAATCCTAAGGCTAGAGTCGATCAGCAGGCTCTATGTGATAGACCACTACAAAACATGCGACAACCGAAAGGAAAGAAAAACTGGACGAAGCCAAAGGCATGGTTCAATCTTGGAAGGCCAGTTATGAGGGAAATACTCCTGTGGGTGAAAAATGAGTTGATGTTCCCCGATGGGTATGCAGCGAATCTAAAGAGGGGAGCGAGCCTTGAAAAATTGAAAATATTTGGTCTCAAGAGTCATGATTGGCACATATGGCTTGAGCGGGTAATGCCGGTGATGTTGCGTGGCTTTATCCCTGAGGATGAATGGCTAGTACTGGCAGAGCTGAGCTATTTCTTCCGTGTTCTTTGTGCGAAAGAACTATCGCCTGGCTTGCTAGAAGAACTGGAAGAGTTGGCGCCGGAGTTGATCTGCAAGTTAGAGAAGATCTTTCCACCGGGCTTCTTTAATCCAATGCAGCATTTGATTTTGCATCTCCCGACCGAGGCACGATTGGGGGGGCCCGAGCAGAATCGTTGGTGCTACGCAACTGAGAGGATGCAGAAGACGCTTCGAGAAAAATGTAAAAATAAACGTCGAATTGAAGCATCGATGGCCGAGGCATTCATTACTGAGGAGGCGGCAAACTTCGTGACAGCACACTACGAAGCCAAAAATCGTCATTTGCATAATCCGAAGCCTCGGTACAATGCTGGCGACCCTAAAAAGGGTGGATCCAACCTCAGCCTATTCAAAGGGAGCCTCGCACCAGCCGGTGCTTATACTTCCTTACCGTTGGATGTCGACGAATGGCGGACCATTACATTGTATATCTTGAACAGCCTAACAGAAGTGCGGCCGTACATCGAGTAAGTTCTCGGTACATTGTTTCGCAACCTCTAATTCGTTTGAACTGCTCTTATTCCCGGATATTTGATACAGTCGATACGTCGCCGAATTCTCGTATGGAGCGGTGATCCAAAAGGATTCCGTCGAAGAGTATGAGCTTCTGGCAATGCATGGAGGCGGCTATCCCGGTTTCATCTCTTGGTTCAAAAAAACGGTAATTTCCATTAGACCATTTCATTTATTCGTCTAATTTCCGGCTAATGCAACAATCCTTTCGTATTAAACTTGTAGGATACTTCAGAGTCTATGGACGCCAAATTGAGACAAGTCGCAAATGGTTTTGACTATAAGGTCTGTTCATTTGACAAATACGACATCAACGGGTATCGCTTTCGTACCTATGGCAAAGAGCTATCTATGGCCGACCGAAAGTCTACAAATTGTTGTGTCTCTGCTATCGGCGAAGGAGGTACCGAGTATTATGGAAGAGTTGAAGCAATTTATGAACTTCTATTCTATGGTGCAAACCCACCGAACGTCGTAGTCTTCAAATGTTATTGGTTCCAGCCGAAGGAGACTAGAAGGACTCATGAACATCTAGGGCTAGTCGAAATCAAACAAAGCACCCATTTGGATGTTCCCGATGTCTATATTACGGCTCAATAGGCGACCCAAGTTTTCTATCTACCGTGGGCCTGCCAAACTGATCCAAATCTGAATGGTTGGGATGTCGTTTATGAAGTGCCGCCACGTGTTAGACCACCTCCCCCCAATGAAGAGGATTATGAACCTCACATTAACCCAGACACATATGAAGGAGAATTCTTCCAAGAAACACGTCTTTCCAAAAAACGTTTCAAGAACCGCTCTACTTCACACCAGAACATTGAAGTAGACAGCGGCAGTGAATCCGAGCCTGAGCCGGAACAAGAAGAGCAGGAACAAGAAGAGCCGGAACAAGAAGAGGTTACTGCTGCGGATGACCTGTCAATGCTTGACCGATTACGTATAGGAGGCCTTCCACATGTTGATGCATTTATTGATGATGATGATGAGCACGTCATTACTGATAGTGATGATGATGATGATGCATTTATTGACCCCGAAGCATATATAGACGATGATGATGCA
The DNA here is from genome assembly GCA_039707655.1 of Elymus sibiricus. NCBI lineage: Eukaryota > Viridiplantae > Streptophyta > Magnoliopsida > Poales > Poaceae > Elymus > Elymus sibiricus. Next base: position 192,119,798 of record CM077667.1, on the reverse strand, counting down.
TTTATTAATGATGACGATGAAGATTAATATTATAGTTCATGTCAGGTATTCAATTATTATTATGTAAATATATATTATTAATTAGTTCATGTTAGGTATTCAATTTTTTATTATGTTCATGATGATGATACACTTAAATTATATACATATTATTCATGTCAGGTATTCATTCTTTAACCTAGGATAGCTCTAAAATGACCTATACTTAGCATTTATTCCTCCAAAATGAATTTATATGCTTAGCTAGCTCAAAAATTACATAACAACCTTAATTAGCTCCAAAATGACCTATTTAACCTACGATAGCTCTAAAATGACCTATACTTAGCATTTATTCCTCCAAAATGACTTAATATGCTTAGGTAGCTCAAAAATGACATAATAACCTTAATTAGCTCCAAAATGACCTATTTAACCTAGGATAGCTCTAAAATGACCTATACTTAGCATTTATTCCTCCAAAATGAATTTATATGCTTAGCTAGCTCAAAAATGACATAATAACCTTAATTAGCTCAAAAATGACCTATTTAACATATGATAGCTCTAAAATGACCTATACTTAGCATTTATTCCTCCAAAATGAATTTATATGCTTAGCTAGCTAAAAAATGGACCTATTTAACCTTGGATAGCTCTAAAATAACCTATTTAACCTAGGATAGCTCTAAAATGACCTATACTTAGCATTTATTCCTCCAAAATGACTTAATATGCTTAGCTAGCTCAAAAATGACATAATATGCTTAAGAAATGACCTATTTAGCTCCAAAAAGACTTAATATGCTTAATTAGCTCAAAAATGGCATAATTACTTATGTTAGCACAAAAATGACCTATACTTAGCTTTTTTTTAGTTCATTTATGATATACTTAGCATATTTAGGTCAAAAATGGCCTATTTACCTAGGTTAGCTCTAAAATGACACAAGTAAGCAATAAGAAGAAGAACAAGAAGAGGAGAAAAATTCTAGTCTTCTTCTTCTTCTTCTTCTTCTAGTCTTCTTCTTCTAACTTTCTTCTTTCTCATTTTGCAAATTTGATTCACTTCACGGAAGCTTGCGTTCATGGAGTCCTTGTCCTTCCATTTTCTTTTCATTTTGTAGGATCAACAATGTGACACTTGCATATGTATGTATAGATGAATGAAACTTGCATATGTATGGATGAGACTTGCATATGTTTTGATTTGGTATGTGTTGGATGATCATATCCATATGGCTTGCATATTATTTGCATATGTGTTGTTTATTATGTGGTGGATGAGACATATTATGTGGTGGATAAGACATAATGTTTTGCCTTATTATGTGATTCTGAATATATATATATGTGTGTGTTTGAATTTCTGTGAAAATGAATTGATATAAGAAAAAACAGAAAAAACAGTTGCTATATAGCCACTTTGCCGTCTGCTAGCAGACGACAAAGAGGTTTGCCGTCTGTTAGCAGACGGCAAAGTGGGCACGTGGCAGCAGCCTGTGCAACCTGGGCTGGCCTATTTGGCCTCTTTGCCGTCTGCTGGCAGACGGCAAAGACCTTTGCTTCTTTGCCGTCTGCTGGCAGACGACAAAGAGCCTGCGTTGGCCCAGCTGACGCATGACGTCAGCTGACGTCAGCTGCAGCTCTTTGCCGTCTGCTGACAGACGGCAAAGAGCGCCGTTAGCCCTCTAACGGGGCTGGCACCTTTTGTCTGCCGTCCAGGTGCTTTGCCGTCTGCCAGCAGACGGCAAAGAGCTTTCCTTCTTTGCCGTCTGCCAGCAGACGGCAAAGAGGCCTTTGTCGGCAGCCGTTCAGCCGGAGTGTTGGCCGTCTGCTGGCAGACGGCAAAGGCTTTGACGTCCGCAAAGTATGCCTTTGCCATCTGCTATGGCAGACGGCAAAGCAGCTGATTCCTCCATAAATGTAATGTCATTACTCCATAAATGTAATGTTAATTGACTGATTCTTAGGGTTGACTTTCAGTCTGTCGGAGCTCCTTGTGTCACTTTTAGTTTGTTCTTGATGGAGGAATCCCTACCGTTGTCGTGGGGGTCGTCTCCTCTTCCTCATCTCGCGATATATACATTGGTCTAATGCGTAAGAGAGGGAAAGTAAGTGACCATCACCGACGGTCCAAATATCAAAGGAAGAATCCCGACTGTTGTCGTGGGGGTCGCTTCCTCCTTCTTCCTCGTGTGCTACACATTTTGGTAATGCACGCAGGGACGAAGGGAGGAGCGGCCAACGACGGTCGTAATATTATTGCGAGGGAGTGTCCACCACATATATACACCATCATATCAGTGTGAGGGAGTTCCCACCATATACACCATGAGATATGAGAGTTTTTCAAGGAAGCCTCGATAGACCAAAAGTCAACATGTGATGAATAGTGAACTGTGTGCTGAGTTCTTGGTATAATTGTCATAGATTTTAATCTTTGTATCACGAACACAGGAAATGTCTAATGATGCTGGGATTCCAGAGTGCGTTTACTACACCGACGACAGGGGTATGTGCGGCCGTTATCCCCGCTTAGACAATGGTAGGTGCTTCGCCGTCACACTAAAAGAGGAGTTCAAAATTTCTACAGTATGTAACGACGGCATGTATTTTTTTGTAATTAAGCATGACATGTGTTTTTTTGCTTTAACCTGTAATTTTCTTTTTTACAATTCGACTAGTGCATTACCTGCTCTACAAGACTGTATGTCTTGGACAAGTTTCATTTCAAAGATAAGGAGAGTACAGAGACTAAGAGAGCTCACCAAAGGACGGAACTTTTCACTTTTGATGTCAAGCTCTTGAATGTAGTAGATCACACTTATTTTGGTTGTTCCAATTGGAGAGCACTATGCAAGGCCTACAGGTTTCAGGAGGGCATGCAAATAACTTTCGATCTTGGTCATGAAGATGATCGTGAAAATAATATCGAAATTTGGGTGCAAGTGGATCACATGATTCCAGTTCTACTTCCATGTGAGTTTGTCAACAAATTTGTCAAGTAATTTATATTTTTTATTGAAAAATATTTGGTACTCATCCCTACTTAACTTGTTTATTTTTAATTGTCATCTTATTTCTCTTCTCCAAGAAGTACACGGAAGATAGTAGACCAGACTTACTACATTTATGACTCCGATCTAACTTGGCTGGAGAAAAATCGTCGGATCTCATTTACTAATGATGTTGAGAATTATAAGACCAATTACCAAATTGGCGAAAGTTATACTGGATATGTAGCACTAGTGCACGAGTTGAACCATGGTAACATCCGTGCAGATAGCATGGTATGATTTTTTTTACTATTGTGTCACTAGTCCATCTTTTGCATACATAAATTTTTCTTAAGGAAAACTAGATTGCTATCTATGTTTTTATTATGTTCTTCAACAGAAACTCCCGCCAGAGGTTGTGCCTGACCTGATATTTTTCGAAGGTCATTTGGATATTATCAGCTTACGGCCAATTTTACCTACGAGCTTCTGCAATGCATACTCGATTTCTAGACGGGATGAAAGCGTGAAAATCAAAGGATTTAGCAAAGTAATGAAAGACCGCAAGCAACCACTTGGCGGAGACGAGAAGGATTTGCGCAGGCCACAAGTCAGAGATAGGTAGATCTCTATTCTTCACAATGGAGAGGGAGGATCTTACCTGTTTTATGTTATTTTACTTAGGAGAGAGTAGTATGTTCTACCTAGGAGAGAGTAGTAGGTGATACCTAGGAGAGATGACTTTTTCTAGTTTATGACATTGTGTAGTAGTGGTTAACTTGGCATGATTAAGATGATGATGAGTTGTTAGATGATTAAGATGATGATGAGTGTTAGATGATTAAGATGATGATAAGTTGTTATGTGACTACGGATGATGAGTTAAGTGGATGGGTGCAAGTGATCAAGTTGAGTTTGTAGGAAAATATGATGTTACGGCGGCACACAAGTGTCGAATGAAGGCAATACCTTCATTCGACACTTTTGTGCCGTCATAACATCATATTTTCCTACTAATTCAACTTGTCACTTGCATCCATCCACTTTAATCCGATTGTTGTTTCTTCTTTATTGATGTTATATATTAATTTGTATAACCATGTATAAATACAATATATATATATATGTATATGTATATACATACATACGCATGATTAGTAGTGGCATGGGGCATAGACTCGCGCTGCTAATAGTTAGCTGTAGCGCGGGTACAACCACACGCCACTAATAAGTGAGTTACCAGTAGTGCTGGCCGTACCCACGCTACTGCTAACTATTAGTTGTACTGCCCTAGTAGTAGCGTGGGCCCCCGCGCTACTGATATGGGAAAAACTCGACTACAACTAGGCTTTTCCCTAGTATTGCCAGGGGCCCCGCAAGCTAGTATGGCACCCACTGGGGGTAGGGTCGTGGTTGCTTCTGGGACCCGTGGTGCTCCATTTCCCGTAATTCTTGGCCTATAAATTCCCAAATTTTTAAAAACCCTTGAAGTGAGACCCGAAATAATTTTATCGCCACCAAAAGCCTCTGGTCCACCACAATCCCATATGGAGCCATGGTTTGACACTTTGCTGGAGGGGGAATCATTGGGGAGGCCGTCTTCATCAGCCTTGTTGCCTCCACGATGATGCGTGGGTAGTTTTTTCAGGACCTACGGGTCGATAGTAGTAGCTATATGTCTTTCTATTCTCTCTCTCTCTCTCTCTCTCTATATATATATATATATATATATATCTTCAATACAACAATCTCTTCGGAGATATATTCGATGCAATTCTTGTGGCATGTTTGTTGGGATCCGATGAATTGTGGATTTGTGATCTTATTATTCATTGATATATATTGATTCTCTTGAAGTTTCTCTCTTATGTAATTTCATAGCTATGTATGCTTTTTCCGATCTATGAGTCTTCTTTGGCCAAGATAGATGAGTAGTTCTTCAGAGGGAGTGGTGCATAGTAGTGGGTTGAATCTTGTGGTGATCTTGTCCAGTGACTAAAGGGGTGAAGGCACAAATTATATTGTTGCACTAAGGGTAAAATGACAGGGTTTGGTCATATTGGTTAATCTCTTCCAGTCATCATGCCACATTTCTTATTGCGTTACTCTACTTATCATGAACATAATACTTTGAGATGTGTCCCGAATAGTGGTCTTGGGGTGCAGCAATAGTAATAGATGCAGTTGGATTAGCGGTATACTTATCAAACGTAATACGTATGTGAGATTATGCCATGAATGATCATAGTTATAATTTGTGCAATTTCGTCAATTGCCCAATAGTAATTTGTCTACCATGTCACTACATGCTTTCGAGGAGATGTCACTAGTGAACATATGTCCCCTGGGTCTATTCTCCATTAATAGAAAAGCTCCTACAATTGCACTTTACTATTTTTGCCACTTTGCCTATCAGTGTGTGCTTTTAATCTTGTAGCTAGCAAGAACAAGGGGAGTGAGGACCCCTTGCCTTTGTTGGGTGCAAGCATTTGTTGTGTTTGTGTGCAGGTACTGCTAACGTTGTTAGTGCCGTGCCTCCTACTGGTTCAATAAATCTTGGTTCTTAACCGAGGTCCTGCTGCTGTGCTACATCACCCTTCCCCTTCAGGGAAATCCAACAACTCCTATGGGAGTAGCAGAAAAATTTCTGCCACCGTTGCCGGGGAGTCATCATTTCCCAAATTTGATTTAGCTTCATGTGGTATGTTCATGGGGTGATGACCCACAAGTATAGGGGATCAATCGTAGTCCTTTCGATAAGTAAGAGTGTCGAACTCAACGAGGAGCAGAAGGAAATGATAAGTAGTTTTCAGCAAGGTATTCTCTACAAGTGCTGTAAGTAACGATAGTAGATAGATTTGTAGCAAGATAAATCGTAACAAGTGACAAGTAACAATAGTAGCAAAGGTGCAGCAAGGTAGCCCAATCCTTTTTGTAGCAAAGGACAGGCCTGAAAGTACTCTTATAGTAAGCAAGCGCTCCCGGGACACATGTGAATTATGTCTAGTCATGTTCATCATGTTGGGTTGATTCGCGTTCACTACCTTGATAATTTGATATGTGGGTGGACCATGGTAAGGTGTTGTTCTTACTTGAACTAACAACCTACTTATGATTACCCCCTCTCGCAAGCATCCGCAACTACGAAAGAAGAATTAAGATAAATCTAACTGACGTGGCTTGAGACTGCGTTGGTATTTCCCAAAAGAGGAAGGGATGATGCAGCACATCGACGGTAAGTATTTCCCTCAGTTATGAAACCAAGGTATCGAACCAGTAGGAGGATCACCACCACCTAATAAGCAGCACCTGCACACAAAGAACAAATACTTGCAACCCGACGCGAAAGAGAGGTTGCCAATCTCTCTACGGTAAAAAGATAGATTAGGTAATGATAGATTCGAGAGATAGATCTCTCAAGAACACAAAATAAAAAGTGCAGCAAGGTATTTTTGGGTTTTTGGAATAATAGATCTGAAAATAAAAGCGGCAAAAAGATAGATTGGAAAGCAATATGTTGGAAAACAAATTACTGTTGGGCAATTGATAGAAGATCAAATAATCATGACAATATCTTGCTACTTCTTGAGCATGCGTTGGTTTTCCCTTGAAGAGGAAAGGGTGATGCAGAAAAGTAGATAAGTATTTCCCTCAGTTGTTGAGAACCAAGGTATCAATCCAGTAGGAGATACAAGCAAGTCCCCAATAGATGTACCTACACAAATAATCAAACACTTGCACCCAACGCTATAAAGGGGTTGTCAATCCCTTCATGGTTACTTGCAAGGATGAGATCTGATAGAGATGGATATAAAAGATTGCTAGAACATAAAGTAAAACAAAAGTAAAAATAATGTAGCGAGGTATTTTTGTTATTTTTGGTTTATAGATCTGAAAATATAATATGGAAAATAGACCCGGGGGCCATAGGTTTCACTAGAGGCTTCTCTCATGAAGGAAAATAATATGGTGGGTGAACAAATTAATGTCGAGCAATTGATAGAAAAGCGAATAATTATGAAGATATCCAAGGCAATGATTATGCATATAGGCATCACGTCCGTGTCAAGTAGACCGAAACGATTCTGCATCTACTACTATTACTCCACACATCGACCGACTCCTGCCTGCATCTAGAGTATTAAGTTCATGAAGAACAGAGTAACGCATTAAGTAAGATGACATGATGTAGAGGGATAAACTCAAGCAATATGATGAAAACCCCATCTTTTTATCCTCGATGGCAACAATACAAATACGTTCCTCGCTACCCCTACTTTGTCACTGGGTGAGGACACCGCAAGATTGAACCCAAAACTAAGCACTTCTCCCATTGCAAGAATTACCAATCTAGTTGGCCAAACCAAACCAATAACGCGAAGAGACTTGTAAAGATATGAAATCATGCATATAAGAATTCAGAGAAGATTCAAATAATATTCATAGATAATCTGAACATAAACCCACAATTCATCGGATCTCGACAAACACACCGCAAAAGAGTATTACATCGGATAGATCTCCATGAAGATCATCAAGAACATGGTATTGAAGAACAAAGAGAGAGAAGAAGCCATCTAGCTACTAGCTATGGACCCGAAGGTCTGTGGTAAACTACTCACGCATCATCGGAGGGGCAATGGAGTTGATGTAGATGCCCTCCGTGATCGAATCCCCCTCCGGCAGATTACCGAAAAAGGCTCCAAGATTGGATCTCACGAGAACAGAGGCTTCCGGCGGAGGAAAAGTATTTTCATGGCTCTTTTTGGTATCCAGGGAATATTTGGGAATTTATAGGCCGAAGTATAGGGTTAGGAGGGCTGCCGTGGGGCCACAAGCCAGGGGGGCGCCCCCCCCTAGGGCGCGCCCTGGTGGCTTGTGACGCCACGGCAGGTCTCCTGCCTTCATCTCCAAGTCTGCTGGGTTTCTTCTGGTCCAAGAAAAATCATTCCGAAGATTTTATTCCGTTTGGACTCTGTTTAATATTCCTTATCTGCAATACTCAAAAACAAGGAAAAAACAGAAACTGGCACTAGGCTCTAGATTAATAGGTTAGTCCCAAAAATAATATAAAATAGCATATTAATGCATATAAAACATCCAAAACAGATAATATAATAGTATGGAACAATAAAAAATTATAGATACGTTGGAGACGTATCAAGCATCCCCAAGCTTAATTCCTGCTCGTCCTCGAGTAGGTAAATGATAAAAACAGAATTTTTGATGTGGAATGCTACCTAACATATTTATCCATGTAATATTCTTTATTGTGGCATGAATATTCAGATCCATAAGATTCAAAACAAAAGTCTAATATTGACATAAAAACAGTAATACTTCAAGCATACCAACAAGGCAATTGCGTCCTTTCGAAATAACATGGCCTTAGAAAGTTATCCCTTCAAAATCATATGGTATGGCTATGCTCCATCTTCCCCACACAAAGTATCTAAATCATGCACAACCCCGATGACAAGTCAAGCAATTGTTTCATACTTTTTATGTTCTCAAACCTTTTCAACTCTCACGCAATACATGAGCGTGAGCCATGGATATAGCACTATAGGTGGAATAGAATATGGTGGAGGTTGCGAGGAAAAAGGAGAAGATAGTATCACATCAACTAGGCGTATCAACAGGCTATGGAGATGCCCATCAATAGATATCAATGTGAGTGAGTAGGGATTGCCATGCAACGAATGCACTAAAGCTATAAGTGTATGAAAGCTCAAAATAAAACTAAGTGGTTGTGCATATGATGAAAAATTCCACTAGTTATATGAAAGTGACAAAATAGGAGACTCTCTATCATGAAGATCATGGTGCTACTTTGAAGCACAAGTGTGGAAAAAGATAGTAGCATTGTCTCTTCTCTCTTTCTCTCATTTTATTTATTTATTATTATTTTTTTATTTTGGTGGGCATCTTTGGCCTCTTTTTTTTTATTTGGGCTTCGCTGGCCTCTTTTATTATTTGTAAAGTCCGGAGACTCATCCCAACTTGTGAGGGATTCATAGCTTCCATCATCCTTTTCTCTCATGGGACAATGCTCTAATAATGAAAATCATCACACTTTTATTTACTTACAACTCAAAAATTACAACTCGATACCTAGAACAAAATATGACTCTATATGCAATATGAAAGCGATGGTGCATGTCATGAAAAACGGAACGGTGGAAGTTGCATGGAAATATATCTCGGAATGGCTATGGAAATGCCATAATAGGTAGGTATGGTGGCTGTTTTGAGGAAAATATATGGTGGCTGTTTTGAGGAAGGTGGGTTTGATGCACCGGCGAAAGTTGCGCGGTACTAGAGAGGCTAGCAAAGGTGGAAGGGCGAGAGTGCGTATAATCCATGGACTCAAAATTAGTCATGAAGAACTCACATACTTATTGAAAAATTCTATTAGTTATCGAAACAAAGCATTAGACGCATGCTCCTAGGGGAGAGGTTGGTAGGAGTTAACCATCGCGCGCTCCCGACCCTCACACAAAGGTTGACAATCATTAAACAAATCATGCTCCCACTTCGTTACATAACGGTTCACCATACGTGCATGCTACGGGAATCACAAACTTTAACACAAGTATTTCTTCCAATTCACAATTACTCACTAGCATGACTCTCATATTACCATCTTCATATCTCAAAACTATATGCAAGGAATCAAACTTCTCATAGTATCCAATGCACTTTATATGAAAGTTTTTATTATATCCCTCTTGGATGCCCATTATATTAGGACTAAATTCATAACCTAAACCAATTACCATGCTGTTTTAAAGAATCTCAAAATAATATAAGTGAGGTACGAGATTTCAATAATTTCTATAAAATAAAACACCACCGTGCTCTAAAATGATATAAGTGAAGTACTAGAGCAACATTGCCTAGCTCAAAAGATATAAGTGAAGCTCATAGAGTATTCTAATAAATTCACGATTCAGCGTGTCTCTCTCAAAAAGATGTGTGCAGCAAGGATGATTGTGGCAAACTAAAAAGCAAAGACTCATATCATACAAGACACTCCAAGCAAAACTCATATCATGTGGTGAATAAAAATATAGCCTCAAGTAAATTTACCGTTGGATTGAAGACGAAAGAGGGGATGCCTTCCGGGGCATCCCCAAGATTAGGCTTTTTTGTATCCTTTAATATGGCTTGGGGTGCCTTGGGCATCCCCAAGCTTAGGCTCTTTCCACTCCTTATTCCATAGTCCATCAAATCTTTACCCAAAACTTGAAAACTTCACAACACAAAACTCAACAGAAAACTCATGAGATCCGTTAGTATAAGAAATATAAATCACCACTTTAGGTACTGTTGTGAACTCATTATTTATTTATATTGGTGTAATATCTACTGTATTCTAACTTCTCCATGGTTCATACCCCCCGATACAACCCATAGATACATCAAAATAAGCAAACAACACAAAGAAAACAGAATCTGTCTAAAACAGAACAGTCTGTATCAATCTATAGACTTCGAATACTTCTGTAACTCCAAAAATTATGAAAAATTAGGAAAATAAGGGAAATTTGTATATCAATTTTGTGTAAAAAAATTTCAGATCAAAAGCACGTTACAGTGAATTTAAAAAATTCCTGTACTGAGAGCAAACGTTTCTGTTTTTCAGCAAAATCAAATCACAAACACCGTAGACCATCCCAAAGGTCTTACTTGGCTGAAACACTAATTTAAACAAGAAAACACAATTACTACAGAGGTAATAATGTGTGAAACACTCAAAAACAGAAGCAAAAACAAAAGCATAAAAATAAAATTGGGTTGCCTCCCAACAAGCGCTATTGTTTAACGCCCCTAGCTAGGCATAACGCTGAAGATCTAGGTATTGTCATCTTTGGTATGCAATCCATAAGTGGCTCTCATAATAGATTCATAAGGTAATTTTATTTTCTTTCTAGGAAAGTTCTCCATGCCTTTCCTTAATGGAAATTGGAATCTAATATTTCCTTCCTTCATATCAATAATTGCACCAATCGTTCTAAGGAAAGGTCTACCAAGAATAATAGGACATGTAGGATTGCAATCTATATCAAGAACAATGAAATCTACGGGCACATAATTACTATTTGCAACAATAAGAACATCATTAATCCTTCCCATAGGTTTCTTAATACTGGAATCCGCTAGATGCAAATTTACAGAGCAATCATCAAATTCACGGAAACCTAGCACATCACATAAAGTTTTTGGAATCGTGGAAACGCTAGCACCCAAATCACACAAAGCATGGCACTCATAATCTTTAATTTTAATCTTAATAGTAGGTTCCCACTCATCATAAATTTTTCTAGGTATAGAAACTTCCAACTCAAGTTTTTCTTCAAAAGATTTCATCATAGCATCCACGATATGTTTAGTAAAAGCTTTATTTTGATTATAAGCATGCGGAGAATTCAACTCGGATTGCAACAAGGAAACACAATCAATCAAAGAACAACTATCATAATTAAAGTCCTTGAAATCCAAAAGAGTGGGTTCATTGCTATTTAAAGTTTTGACCTCTTCAATCCCACTTTTATCAATCTTAGCATTAAGATCTATAAACTCCGAATCATTTTGACGCATTTTAACTTAAGTTGACTTATCTCCATTCCCATCTTTATCAAGATTTACATTAGAAAACAAAGATTCAATAGGAGTCACATCAATCACTTTAAGATCTTCATCATTATTATCACGAGAACACACTTTTTCAAGCCATTCACGGTTAGCACGTATTCTAGTGGTTCTTTCCTTCCACTCATCAATAGAAATTATCATAGCCTTTAAAGACTCATTAATATCATTCTTGGGTGGAATAGATCTAATTTTCAAGGAATCAGTCTCAAGAGAAATTCTATCAATGTTCCTAGCCAAATCATCAATCTTGAGCAATTTTTCTTCAATCATAGCATTGAAACCTTTTTGCGAACTAATAAATTCTTTAATATTATTCTCAAGATCAGAGGGCATATTATTATAATTTCCATAAGAATTGTTGTAGGAATTACCATAATTATTAGAGGAATTACTAGGAAACGGCCTAGGATTGAAATTACCTCTATACGCTCTATTACCAAAATTGTTCCTACCAACAAAATTCACATCCATAGATTCATTATTATTTCCAATCCAAGAAGACAAAGGCATATCATTAGGATCAATAGGAGCACTCTTACTAGCAAACAATTTCATCAATTCAACCATCTTTTCACTCAAAGTATTTATTTCTTCAATAGCATGCACCTTTTTACTAGTAGGAGATCTTTCGGTATGCCATTGAGAGTAATTTGCCATAATATTATCTAGGAGTTTAGTAGCTTCTCCTAATGTGATTTCCATAAAAGTACCACCCGCGGCGGAATCTAAAAGATTTCTAGAAGCAAAATTCAATCCCGCATAGAAAATTTGTATAATCATCCATAAACTCAAACCATGCGCGGGGCAATTTCTAATCATTAGTTTCATCCTCTCCCAAGATTGTGCAACATGCTCATGATCAAGTTGCTTAAAATTCATTATATCGTTCCTAAGGGAGATGATCTTAGCGAGCGGAAAGTACTTGGAAATAAAAGCATCTTTACACTTATTCCATGAATCAATACTATTTTTAGGCAAAGATGAAAACCAAGTTTTAGCGCGGTCTCGTAGTGAGAACGGAAATAGCTTCAATTTAACAATATCATTATCCACATCTTTCTTCTTTTGCATATCACACAACTCAATAAAAGTATTTAGATGGGATGCGGCATCTTCACTAGGAAGACTGGAAAATTGTTCTTTCATAACAAGATTAAGCAAAGCAGCATTAATTTCATAAGATTCCGCACTAGTGGCGGGAGCAATCGGAGTACTAATAAAATCATTATTATTAGTATTGGAGAAGTCACACAACTTGGTATTCTCTTGAGTCATCGTGACAAAGCAAGCAATCTAGCACACAAGCAAACAAAAAGCAAACGAAAAGACGAACGGAAGAAGGGCGAATAAAAAGGCAAATCTTTTTGGTTTTTTCTGAAAATTGTTTTAGAAGTGGGGGAGAGGAAAACGAGAGGCAAATGGCAAATAATGTAAATGCAAGAGATGAGTTTGTGATGGGTAATTGGTAGGCTTGATGTAGATCTCCCCGGCAACGGCGCCAGAAATCCTTCTTGCTACTTCTTGAGCATGCGTTGGTTTTCCCTTGAAGAGGAAAGGGTGATGCAGCAAAGTAGATAAGTATTTCCCTCAGTTGTTGAGAACCAAGGTATCAATCCAGTAGGAGATACAAGCAAGTCCCCAATAGATGTACCTACACAAATAATCAAACACTTGCACCCAACGCTATAAAGGGGTTGTCAATCCCTTCACGGTTACTTGCAAGGATGAGATCTGATAGAGATAGATATAAAAGATTGCTAGAACGTAAAGTAAAACAAAAGTAAAAATAATGCAGCAAGGTATTTTTGTTATTTTTGGTTTATAGATCTGAAAATATAATATGGAAAATAGACCCGGGGGCCATAGGTTTCACTAGAGGCATCTCTCATAAAGGAAAATAATACGGTGGGTGAACAAATTACTGTCGAGCAATAGATAGAAAAGCGAATAATTATGAAGATATCCAAGGCAATGATTATGCATATAGGCATCACGTCCGTGTCAAGTAGACCGAAACGATTCTGCATCTACTACTATTACTCCACACATCGACCGACTCCTGCCTGCATCTAGAGTATTAAGTTCATGAAGAATAGAGTAACGCATTAAGTAAGATGACATGATGTAGAGGGATAAACTCAAGCAATATGATGAAAACCCCATCTTTTTAACCTCGATGGCAACAATACAAATACATGCCTCGCTACCCCAACTTTGTCACTGGGTGAGGACACCGCAAGATTGAACCCAAAACTAAGCACTTCTCCCATTGCAAGAATTACCAATCTAGTTGGCCAAACCAAACCAATAACTCGAAGAGACATGCAAAGATATGAAATCATGCATATAAGAATTCCGAGAAGATTCAAATAATATTCATAGATAATCTGAACATAAACCCACAATTCATCGGATCTCGACAAACACACCGCAAAAGAGTATTACATCGGATAGATCTCCATGAAGATCATGAAGAACATGGTATTGAAGAACAAAGAGAGAGAAGAAGCCATCTAGCTACTAGCTATGGACCCAAAGGTCTATGGTAAACTACTCACGCTTCATCGGAGGGGCAATGGAGTTGATGTAGATGCCCTCCATGATCGAATCCCCCTCTGGCAGATTACCGAAAAAGGCTCCAAGATTGGATCTCATGGGAACAGAGGCTTCCGGCGGCGGAAAAGTATTTTCGTGGCCCTTTTTGGTATCCAGGGAATATTTGGGAATTTATAGGCTGAAGAATAGGGTTAGGAGGGCTGCCGTGGGGCCACAAGCCAGGGGGGCGCCCCCCCCCTAGGGCACGCCCTGGTGGCTTGTGACGCCACGGCAGGTCTCCTGCCTTCATCTCCAAGTCTGCTGGGTTTCTTCTGGTCCAAGAAAAATCATTCCGAAGATTTTATTCCGTTTGGACTCCGTTTAATATTCCTTATCTGCAATACTCAAAAACAAGGAAAAAACAGAAACTGGCACTAGGCTCTAGATTAATAGGTTAGTCCCAAAAATAATATAAAATAGCATATTAATGCATATAAAACATCCAAAACAGATAATATAATAGTATGGAACAATCAAACATGATAGATACGTTGGAGACATATCATATCTAAGGCAATGATCATTATATCTGCATCTACCACTATTACTCCACACATCGACCGCTATCCAGCATGCATCTAGTGTATTAAGTTCATGGAAAATGGAGTAATGCAATAAGAACGATGACATGATGTAGACAAGATCTATTCATGTAGGAATAGACCCCATCTTGTTATCCTTAATGGCAACGATACATGCGTGCCTTGCTGCCCCTTCTGTCACTGGGAAAGGACACCGCAAGATCGAACCCATCACAAAGCACCTCTTCCCATGGCAAGAAAAATCGATATAGTTGGCCTAACTACACCAAAGATTCGAAGAAGAAATACGAGGCTATAAGTAATCATGCATATAAGAGATCAAAGAAGACTCAAATAATATTCATGGATAGAAACTGATCATGAACTCAAAATTCATCAGATCCCAACAAAAACACCGCAAAAGTTTACATCAAATAGATCTCCAAGAGACCATTCTATTGAGAATCAAAAGACAGAGAGGAAGCCATCTAGCTACTGCCTACG
Organism: Elymus sibiricus; assembly: GCA_039707655.1. Taxonomy (NCBI): domain Eukaryota; kingdom Viridiplantae; phylum Streptophyta; class Magnoliopsida; order Poales; family Poaceae; genus Elymus; species Elymus sibiricus. The sequence continues at coordinate 192,104,542 of CM077667.1, read as the reverse complement.
GACCCGTAGGTCTATGGTGGACAACTCACGCATCATCGGAGAGGCACCTATGAAGAAGATGAACCCCTCCGTGATGCTGTTAGATTGGATCTCGAGGTTCTGGAACTTGCGGTGGCTGGATGTGTTTTTTGTCGACTCCCCTAGGGTTTTCTGAATATTTGGGTATTTATAGGCATTAGAGGCGGTGGAGAGGGGCCCCGTGGAGGGCACAACCCATCAGGGCGCGCCGAGGGCCCCCTAGCGCGCCCTGGTGGGTTGTGCTCTCCACAGCCCACCTCTCTGGCACTTCTTTGGACCACTTGTTGTCTTCTGGTCCAAAAAAAATCTACAAAATGTTTCGTCACGATTGGACTCCGTTTGGTACTGATATTCTGCAAAGTAAAAAACAAGCAAAAACAACAACTGGCACTTTGGCACTATGTCAATAGGTTAGTCCCAAAAAATTATATAAAGTTGCAATAAAGTAATTGTAAAACATCCAAGAATGATAATATAATAGCATGGAAAAAGCAAAAATTATAGATACGTTGGAGACGTATCACAAACCATAGGATGAAACATGTGGATCCAAATCAGCCCTTTATGAAGCAACGCATAAACTGGGGTTTAAGCTTCTGTCACGCTAGCAACCCATCATCTACTTGTTACTCCACAATGACTTCCCTTAGGCCCATAGCATAGTGAATTGTCATGTAGTCGACGTTCACATGAAACCACTAAGAGAAGTAACAACATACATATCATAAAAATATCGAACGATTGCCAACTTCACATGATAACTTATAACAAGACTTCTCCCATGTCGTCAGGAACAATAGTAACTACTCACACCTCATCAACATGTTCAAGATCAGAGGTGCAATAATAATAATAATTAAGGATCCGAACATAATTTATTCCACCAAGTAATCCAACAAGCATCAACTACGAGATGTAATCAACACAACTAGTAACCCAAAGGTACCAATCTAAGGTTTTGGGACAAAGCTTTAATACAAGAGATGAACTAGGGTTGGAGATGATATGGTGCTGGTGAAAATGTTGATGAAGATTGGTCCTCCCACGAAGGAGGAAGCGTTGGTGATGACAATTGCTTCGATCTCCCCCTGCCGGAGAGGGATTTCCCCGGCAGAATCTGACTGCCGGAGTGCAAAAAGGCCTCTGTCCAGGTTTCCGGCTCGAGACGGCGGCGCTTCACCACGAAAGGTTGCTTATGATTTTTTTTCTAGGGTAAAACACACCATATAGGAGAAGAGGGGCCTCGGGAGGCCAGCTAGGGCCCCACAAGCCATCAGGGCACGGCCTGGGGGGCCGCGCCCTGTTGGCTTGTGGCTTGCTGGTGGCCCCCCTCTGGTATATTTTTGGCCCATAAATTCATATATATTCAATAAAAATTCCTCGTGAAGTTTCAGGTCATTTGGAGTCTGGTGATTTTTCTGCCTTTTTCTCGGTTTTCCGGTCCAGAATTCAAGTTTCCAGATAATTCCCTCTTTGTGATGTACCTTGCATATTCAGAGAGAAAGGGCATAAGAATTGTATGATAATAGAGAATAATGGACAAGAATAACATAAATATGAATAGGAAATCATGATGCAAAATGGACGTATCAACTCCCCCAAGCTTAGACCTCGCTTGTCCTCAAGCGAAAGCCGAACTCGAGCATAATGTCTACATGATTTGAGAGAGAGGTGTCGATAAAAACAGAATACGGACAGGAGAGCATCATGCATATCATTATAGCAGCAAGCATTTCATCATGTAATGATCTATTCACAATTATCCAAGTATGAAGCATAAACTCTATTGACAACAAACAAATAATGCTTTTAGTCATGGTGATAATCCTCACTCATCATATTCAAGAGAAGAGTATATGTAAGAGCTTTCATTGTACCAAACCCACATACTCAACTATCCTTTAGTCATCTATGATTGTTGACATTCATTGCATATTTTTGGAGCTAATGTTTTTGCCGGACACATAGGAAGATAGGGGCTTCATTTGCCACCCAACTCATTTACCTCAAGGATAATGTCAACAATAATGAATCATGGTTCCTTACATTCAACTGGATATATATACTTGGATCTTACCTCAACATGTGATGCTTACTACTAATAGAGTTTATATCTTAGAAGAAGAATGGATTTTGATGACTCTTGAATAAAGGTAAGAAATTTATGAGAGTGAAAGATAGGCCCTTCGCAGAGGGAAGCAGAGGTTGTCATGCGATTTTATTTGGTTAGATGTGCAATCTCTTAATGCAAAGGAACTTCACTTCATATTGCCCCTTGTGATAGCGAACTTTATTATGCACTCCGTCACTTTTATTTCTTCACCATCACAAGATCATACAAAGCTTATTTTCCTTTTCAATAAAAGATCATACATGATTAGAGGCAATTTTTATTGCTTATGCACCAATGACAACTTACTTGAAGGATCTTATTCAATCCCTAGGTAGGTAAGGTGGACTCTTACAAAAAGAAACTGGGTTCAAGGGGTTATGGATGCACAAGTAGTATCTCTACTTGGTGCGGAAATTTTGGCTAGCAAAAGTTCTAAAGGAAGCATCACATGTTAAAGGATCCATGTCTATATAACTTCTATGCAAATGTAAGCAATCATGACCATTAGCCTGTCTTCCATGTCCAACTTCAACACTTGATCATTATTTAATATTTGGTGAGGGTTCGTAATCATAGATGATGTCCAAGATAGTATATTTGTATGTGAATCTTCTCCTCTCTATCATGATCTTGCATAGATTATAACAATGACTAAGGCTATGCTTGTTCTATTCCCAACAATTTTCGTAGTTCATACTTTCTTTTTATGTGAAGTCATTACTTCCCATGGGATAAGCACATGATCTTTACTATTCTTTTTATTGTCTTGCTATGATCATTGGTACAAGAGAGTAAAGCACATGAACTCAACTAATCTTTATTATATAACTCTCACACTCGATTACAAGGATAGGTAGAACTCAAAGAAAAATTCTAAGCAAAGCAAATCTGAAACTTTATTTCTCTAAACCACTAAATAGCTAAAAGATCAAACTAAAATAAAAGATGGCGATGAAAAAGTGATGGTGATACGATACCGGGGCACCTCCCCAAGCTTGGAACAAGCTAGGGGGTGTGCCCATACCCATGTACTCAAGTGTTCTTTGGTGATGGCAGTGGTGTTGGAGTAGTGGTGCCCTTCTTCTCCAGCTTATGCCTGAGGATGAAGTTTTCCTGCCTTAAATCATCGTTTTCTTGTTCGAGCTTCAAATCCCTTTTGCATAAATTTGCCTTGCTTTCCTGCAGAAAACAAGATGGGATAAATTGGATCTTAGATTTGTTTACTCCATCGGGGAGGCTTGACTTCTTGAACTCCACATGCATATCTCCAGGTTGAGGAAGTGCATCTTCATCTTCATCCGAACTAGCTTCTGGACCGGTTTCTTTTGTCTCCTCCAGATCGGAATCTCCCTCCTCTTCGGTGGACCATAAATAGGGGTATATGTCCCCAAAGATCTTTGGGTCCGCCATGTAGTTAGACACATAGCCCTCTCCATCCGAATCTTGAGACGACATATTCTCCGTTCTGCCAGAAAAACAGCCCGAAACAAGAACAGAGGAGAAACTTGCGATGCGATGGTCAAAACATCCGGGAGAATATATAATGATTTTTTCTAGGTCAGAATACGGGTTCAGGAAGAAATCGGAGTCGGGAAGGCACACGAGGGCCCCACAAGCCATCAGGGCGCGCACCAGGGGGGCGCGCCCTGTTGGCTTGTGCCTCCCTCATGGGTCCCCCTGACTCCGTTTTATTTTTGGAATATTTCTAAAATACTAAAACCAATAGAAATTATATTTTTGGAATTTTTGGAGTCGTTTTACTTACCGTATCACATACCTACCACTTTTTTAGGTTTCTGGAGTGTTCCAGAAGGTCTCCCGTATGTGTTCTTCCGGTGTTATAACTTGAATGACATTAGTTTCTTCATTAATGGGTGTACCTGAAATGTAATGCTTGATTCTTTGCCCATTCACCACTCTCGGGTTTTTGCCTTCGAGGTTGTTAATTTTTATAGCGCCGGAGCGGTAAACCTCTTCGACAACGTATGGACCTTCCCATTTGGATAAGAGTTTTCCTGCAAAAAATCTGAAATGATAATTGTACAAAAGCACAAGATCTCCTACATTGAATTGGCTCTTTTGGGTCCTTTTGTCATGCCATCTCTTAACGTTTTCTTTAAACAACTTAGCATTCTCATAAGCTGGTGTCCTCCATTCATCTAGTGAGCTAATATCAAATAACCTCTTTTCACCGCCAATCTGAAAATCATAATTCAACTCCTTAATTGCCCAATAAGCTTTATGTTCTAATTCAAGAGGAAAATGACAAGCTTTTCCATACACCATTTTATATGGGGACATCCCCATGGGGTTTTTACAAGCAGTTCTATAAGTCCAAAGAGCATCATTTGGTTTCTTGGACCAATTCTTCCTGGATCTATTAACAGTCTTTTGCAAGATCAACTTTAATTCTCTATTACTCAATTCAACTTGGCCACTAGACTCAGGATGATATGGTGATGCAATTCAATGGTTAACATCATATTTAGCTAGAAGTTTACGGAAATCACCATGAATAAAATGTGAACCACCATCAGTCATTAAGTATCTAGGGACTCCAAACCTCAGAAAAATAATTTCCTTAAGCATTTAAATAGAGGTGTTATGATCAGCACTACTAGCTGGAATAGCCTGTACCCACTTAGTAATGTAATCAACAGCAACTAAAATATGAGTATACCCATTTGAGGAAGGAAAAGGTCCCATAAAGTCAAAACCCCAAACATCGAATGGTTGAATGGCAAGTGAATAATTCATAGGCATTTCCTGACGTTTACCAATGTTACCAACTCTTTGACATACATTACATGAAAGGACATACTTACGAGTATCCTTGAAAAGAGTAGGCCAATAAAAACAAGATTGTAATACCTTGTGTGTGATACGTCTCCATCGTATCTATAATTTTTGATTGTTTCATGCCAATATTATACAACTTTCACATATTTTTGGCAACATTTTATATGATTTATTGGACTAACATATTGACCAGTGCCCAGTGCCAGTTCCTGTTTGTTGCATGTTTTTTGTTTCGCAGAATATCCATATCAAACGAAGTCCAAAAGTGATAAAAATTTATGGAGATTTTTTTTGGAATATTTGTGAATTTTGAGAAGTGGAATCAACACAAACGGAGGCCCACAGCCCCCACAAGACACCAGGGCGTGGCCAGGGGGCCCAAGCGCGCCCTAGTGGGTTATGCCCACCTGTAAATCGGTTGGAGCTCTCCTTCAGGCGCAAGGAAGCTAATTTTTGGATAAAAATCCCCTGAAAATTTCAGCCTGATCGGAGTTACGGATCTCCGGTAATATAAGAAACGGTTTTCGGCCAGAAAACAGGAACGCGAAACAGAAGAGAAAAGAGAGGGAGATCCAATCTAGGAGGGGCTCCTGCACCTCTGCCGCCATGGAGGCCATGGACCAGAGGGGGAACTCTCCTCCCATCTAGGGGGAGGCCAAGGAAGAAGAAGAAGGAGGGGGGATCTCTCCCCCTCTCTCCCGGTGGCGCCCGAACGCCGCCGGGGCAATCATCGTGACGGCGATCTACACCAACAATCTTGCCGCTGTCAACACCAACTCTCTCCCCCTCTATGCAGCGGTGTAACACCTCTCATCCCCGCTGAAATCTCTACTTAAACATGGTGCTCAACTCCATATATTATTTCCCAATGATATTTGGCTATCCTATGATGTTTGAGTAGATCTCTTTTTGTCCTATGGGTTAATTGTGGTATGATGTTATGGATGTGAGTTGTATGTTGATATGGTGCTGTCCTATGGTGCCCTCCGTGTCATGCAAACATGAGGGATCCCCGCTGTAGGATGTTGCAATGTGTTCATGATTTGCCTATGGTGGGTTGTTTGAGTGTCAGAAGCATAAACCCGACTAGGTGGGTTGTTGCGTATGGGTGTAAAGGGGACTTGATACTTAATGCTATGGTTGGGTTTTACCTTAATGAACTTTGGTAGTTGCGGATGCTTGCTAGAGTTCCAATCATAAGTGCATATGATCCAAGTACGGAAAGTGTGTTAGTGTATGCCTCTCCCTCATTGCATATAACAAGTATCTATCATATTATATTCAATTGCCTAGGGACAATCTTTCTCTTGCGTTACACAAAAAGCTTTCTATTAAGTTATTTAATTTTATTGTTCTTTTATTAAAACATCACCTAACTTTTATTTCACGTTCTTTATTATCGTGCAAAGTACTTCTAGTTTTATTCCCGCAAAGTAGTTTCATACTTGTTCTATGTAAAGCAAACGTTAAAGTGTGTGTAGAGTTGTATCGGTGGTCGATAGAACTTGAGGGAATATTTGTTCTACCTTTAGCTCCTCGTTGAGTTTGACACTCTTACTTATCGAAAAATGCTACAAATGATCCCATACACTTGTGGGTTATCAAGACCTTTTTCTAGAGCCGTTGCCGGGGAGCAATAGCGTGGGGTGAGTATTGTCGTGTGTGCTTGTTTGCTTTATCACTAAGTAGTTTTTATTTTTTGCTCTTGTTTTCTATCTTTAGATATGGGTAGGAAACGCAAAATACCAAAAAAAAATAGATGTACTTGCTGCTCCAAAAGTTGAGGAACCACTAGTGTTCCGTACTACCGAAGAATATTATTTGGATCATCTTCGATCCATTTGTGCTCGTGCTGAAAACCCAATTAGCTTAGTTGAGGGAAAATCATTAAATGAGCATGCTTATTATGTGCGACACCGTATATCTCAAAAAGGGAAACTCTTGTGGCATCAAATTCATACTTTGTGTTGTTATGCTTGGAATTTATGTGAATTACATGATTTTACTTGTTGTTCGGAAGAAACTAAAAAACACCTTCCCTACCAATGTGTGTTTAATGATAATGAAATACTATCTTCTTATGCCAAGGAAGCCTATTGTTATTTTGATGTTGAACGAATTGAAGAATTTGTTGCTTTTAAGGGTGCATATGAAATTGCTTGTTTGATTGAAAAGTATGATGCTACTCTTTACGAATCTGAAAATTTGCCATACTTAAATATTGCTATGAAAACTATGCTTCTAATGCTTATGTTAAAGAATTTATTGAAGGAATGACCGCTGCCTTGGAAGAGACTAATATTTTGCAGAAATCTATGGAAGAAGAAATTGCTGAAACTGTGAGCTCATTAGATGAAAAAGATGAGGAGGAGAGCGAAGAACAAAAGGAGGAAGAGTGGATTGATCACCCATGCCCACCTTCTAATGATAGTAACTTTTAAACTCATACATTTTTTAATTACCCTTCGTGCTTACCGAAGGATGAATGCTATGATGATTGCTATGATCCCTTGAATTCATTTGAAATATCACTTTTTGATGAACTTGATGCTTGCTATGCTAGTGGCCAAGATGACAATATGAATGATGCTTATGAAGATGAACTTGCTATAGTTCCTTATGTTAAGCATGAAATTGTTGCTATTGCACCCACACATGATAGTCCTATTATCTTTTTGAATTCTCCTAGCTACACTATATCGGAGAAGTTTGCTCTTATTAAGGATTACATTGATGGGTTGCGTTTTGCTACTACACATGATGATTTTAATGAATATAATATGCATGTGCTTGCTGCTCCTACTTGCAATTATTATGAGAGAGGAACCAAATCTTCACCTCTCTATGTTTCCAATACTATGAAATTGCAAGAAACTGTTTATACTATGCATTGGCCTTTACTTAATGTGCATGAATTGTTCTTGTATGACATGCCGATGCATAGGAAGAGAGTTAGAATTTGTTGTCACGTAATATATATCACTTTGTGCTCACTACTAAATTACAAATCATTTTTAATTAAAATTGGCTTTGATATACCTTGGGATCCGGGTGGATCCACTAGTTGAGCACTTTATGCCTAGCTTAATGGCTTTAAAGAAAGCGCTGCCAGGGAGACAACCTGGAAGTTTTAGAGAGTCATTTTATTCTGTTGTGTGCTTTTATAAAGTTTAAAAAAATATAGAGGGGAACCTAAAACTTCACAAAAGGAAAGGTGAAAGTGAGAGAGTTGATGAGCATCGCTGAACTAGGGGATATCCTTGAACTTTGTTCATGCCCATGGAAACTTTGTGAGTCTTGAATCACATAAAAATTTCCAACAAAAATAATTATCCCCTTGTACAAATCCATTGTATTATAAAAATAATGTGCCAAGACTTTCCTTTAGGATGATTAGATTGCTTGTTGGTATGTGCGGTGTAAAAACAGAAATTTTGGCTGTAGTGCTTGAATTTTCATTCTTTACTAGAACGTCAAAAGTTTCTGAATTTTTTACAAAGTATTGCTATACAAAATGTTTATTTCTTACTAATTTGTAAGAATTTTTGGAGTTATAGAAGTATGGTCCAAGTTCAGATTACTACAGACTGTCCTGTTTAAGACAGATTCTGTTTTTGATGCATTGTTTTGCTTGTTTTGATGAAACTATCGATTTTATCGGTGGTATAAGCCATGGAAAAGTTATAATACAGAAGGTATAATGCAAATATAAAATATGAATGGGTTTTCAACAGTACTTAAAGTAGGAATTTGCTTTATTATACTAACGGATCTCACCAGTCTGCTGTTAAGTTTTGTGTGGATGAAGTGTTCGAACCTCGAGGAGGTGTCGATTTGAGGAGAAGGAGGAGAGGCAAGAGTTCAAGCTTTGGGATACCCAAGGCACCCCAAGTAAATATCCAAGGAGACTCAAGCGTCTAAGCTTGGGGATGCCCCGGAAGGCATCCCATCTTTCTTCAACAAGTATCAGTATGTTTTCGTTTTCGTTTCGTTCATGTGATATGTGTAAATCTTGGAGCGTCTTTTGTGTTTAGTTTTCACTTTTCTTTTATGCACCATGCTGGTATGAGATAGTCCATGGTTGATTTATAGAATACTCATTGCACTTCACTGATATCTTTTGAGTATGATTTTATAGAATGCTTCATGTGCTTCACTTATATCATTTGAAGTTTGGATTGCCTGTTTCTCTTCACATAGAAAACCATTATTCGTAGAATTCTCTTTTGCTTCACTTATATTTATTAGAGCATGGTATTTTGTAGAAAGAATTAAACTCTCTTGATTCACTTATATCTATTTAGAGTCAACAGGAATTGGTCATTTGCATGGTTAGTCATAAAATCCTACATAAAACTTAGGGATCACTGAATATGATATGTTTGATTCCTTGCAATAGTTTTGCGATATAGAGATGATAATATGTGGGAGGTACTAGTGGATGATCGTGTTTAGTAAGATATTGGTGTTAAGTTTTGTGATTCCTGAAGCATGCACGTATAGTCTCCCGTTATGCTAGGAAATTGGAGCACAATTTATCCTTGATTGTCTATCTTTGTGTGAAGGTCGGGCGCGCGCGATGGTTAACTCCTACCAACCCCCCGCCTAGGAGCATGCATAGTAATACTTTGCTTACAGAGAGCTAATAAAACTTTTGCAATAAGTATGTGAGTTCTTTATGACTAATGTGAGTCCATGGATTATACGCACTCTTACCTTTCCGCAATTTGCTAGCCTCTACGGTACCGTGCATTGCCCCTTCTCACCTCGAGAGTCGGTGGAAACTTCGCCGGTGCATCCAAACCCCGTGATATGATATGCTCTATCACACATAAGCCTTATTATATCTTCCTCAAAACAGCCACCATACCTACCTATTATGGCATTTCCATAGCCATTCCGAGATATATTGCCATGCAACTTCCACCGCCTCCGTTTTGATGACTTGAGCATTCATTGTCATATTGCATTACATGATCGTAAGATAGCTAGCATGATGTTTCCATGCTTGTCCGTTTTTTTTGATATCTTTGCTACGCTAGATCATTACATTCATATAGAGTCATACTTTGTTCTACTATCATTGTAATATTGAGTTGTAAGTAAATAGAAGTGTGATGATCATCATTATTCATTATTAGAGCATGCCCCAGTGATGAAAGGATGATGGAAACTATGATTCCCCCACAAGTCGGGATGAGACAAAGAAAAAATAAAAAAAGAGAAAAAGAAAAAAAAGAAAAAAGGAAAAAAAAGAAAAAAGGAAAAAAAATAAAGAAAAAGGGGCATGCTAATTCCACACTTGTGCTTCAAAGTAGCACCATGTTTTTCATATAGAGAGTCTCCTATGTTGTCACTTTCATATACTAGTGGGAATTTTTCATAATGGTTAGATGCATACCCACTTAGTTTACATATTGAGCTTTCATACACTTACAACTCTTAGTGCATCCGTTGCATGGCAATCCATACTCCTCGCATTGATATCTATTTATGGGCATCTCCATAGCCCGTTGATACGCTGAGTTGATGCGAGACTTTCTTCTCCACTTTTACCCCTTTGAAACCTACCACCATATTCTATTCCACCCATAGTGATATATCCATGGCTTGCGCTCATGTATTGCGTGAGAGTTGAAAATGCTGAAGCGCGTTAAAAAGTATGAACCAATTGCTTGGCTGACACCGGGGTAGTACATGATTTATACTTTGTGTTAAGAAGACAGAGCAAGACAAGGCTATATGATTTTGTAGGGATAGCATTCTTTAGCCTTGATATTTTGAAAGACATGATTGTTTGTTGGGATGCCTGAGTATTAATGTCTTTATGTCAAAACTAGACTATTTCTTTGAATCATTTGTGTCTTATTATTCATGCCATGATTAGATATATGATCAAGATTATGCTAGGTAGCATTCCACATCAAAAATTATCTTTTTTTATCATTTACCTACTCGAGGACGAGCAGGAATTAAGCTTGGGGATGCTGATACGTCTCCATCGTATCTATAATTTTTGATTGCTTCATGCCAATATTATACAACTTTCACATATTTTCGCAATATTTTATATCATTTATTGGACTAACACATTGATTCAGGGCCCAGTGCCAGTTCATGTTTGTTGCATGTTTTTTGTTTCGCAGAATATCCATATCAAATGAAGTCCGAATGCGATAAAAATTTACGGATATTTTTTTGGAATATTTGTGAATTTTGAGAAGTGGAATCAACGCAAATGGAGGCCCACAGCGCCCACAAGACACCAGGGCACGGCCAGGGGGCCCAGGCGCGCCCTGGTGGGTTATGCCCACCTCGTAAGTCGGTTGGAGCACTCCTTCGGGCACAAGGAAGATAATTTTTGGATAAAAATACCCTCAAAATTTCAGCCCGATCGGAGTTACGGATCTCCGGGAATACAAGAAACGGTTTTCGGCCAGAAAACATCAACGCGAAATAGAAGAGAATAGAGAGGGAGATCCAATCTAGGAGGGGCTCCTGCCCCTCCGCCGCCATGGAGGCCATGGACCAGAGGGGGAACTCTCCTCCCATCTAGGGGGGGGGGCAAGGAAGAAGAAGAAGGAGGGGAGCTCTCTCCCCCTCTCTCCCGGTAGCGCCGGAACGCCGTCGGGGCAATCATCGTGACGGCGATTTACACCAACAATCTTAACGCTTTCAACACCAACTCTCCCCCCTCTACGCAGCGGTGTAACACCTCTCTTCCCCGCTGTAATCTCTACTTAAACATGGTGCTCAACTCCATATATTATTTCCCAATGATATTTGGCTATCCTATGATGTTCGAGTAGATCTGGTTTTGTCCTATGGGTTAATTGTGGTATGATGTTATGAATGTGAGTTGTATGTTGATATGGTGCTGTACTATGGTGCCCTCCGTGTCGCGCAAACGTGAGGGATCCCCGCTGTAGGGTGTTGCAATATGTTCATGATTTGCCTATGGTGGGTTGTTTGAGTGACAGAAGCATAAACCCGAGTAGGTGGGTTATTGCGTATGGGAGTAAAGGGGACTTGATACTTAATTCTATGGTTGGGTTTTACCTTAATGAACTTTAGTAGTTGCGGATGCTTGCTAGAGTTCCAATCATAAGTGCATATGATCCAAGTACGGAAAGTGTGTTACCGTATGCCTCTCCCTCATTGCATATAACAAGTATCTATCATATTATATTCAATTGCCTAGGGACAATCTTTCTCTTGCGTTACAAAAAATGCTTTCTACTAAGTTATTTACTTTTATTGTTCTTATATTAAAACAGCACCTAACTTTTATTTCACGTTCTTTATTATCTTGCAAAGTACTTCTAGTTTTATTCCCGCAAAGTAGTTTCATACTTGTTCTAGGTAAAGCAAACGTTAAAGTGTGCGTAGAGTTGTATCGGTGGTCGATAGAACTTGAGGGAATATTTGTTCTACCTTTAGCTCCTCGTTGGGTTCGACAATCTTACTTATCGAAAAAGGCTACAAACGATCCCCTACACTTGTGGGTTATCAGTGTGCAGTTCTGTCTCTAGCATGATGTCCTCCATAAGGTTCAGAATGACACTTCCTTAAGATTTGTTCCTGTTCATGCTCAGGTATACAACATCTAATAATACCATCCAGTCCTTTATAAAATGTGGGTCATCCCAAAATTAATGTCGTAAATCATAAAAGAATTTTTTCTTTTGTTGATAGGTGAAACTAGGTGGGATATATTTAGCAACAATGTAATTAGAATAATCAGCATACCAAGGAGTACTACGTGAAGCATTTATAGCAGCAAATTGTTCATCAGGAAAAATATCATCAATAGGCAGTGGGTCATCAAGAACATTCTCCATTCTAGACAGGTTAACTGCTACGGGGTTTTCAGCTCCTTTTCTATCGACAATATGCAAATCAAATTCTTGAAGCAAAAGCACCAACCTTTTCAGAGTTACAATACCAAACGGAGTTCAATTGCCACAAAATTTTTTGGTGATTTTTTTGGACCAATACAAGACCTAGAAGCTTCGGAGGAGGGCCAGGCGATGCACCAGGGGCCCACTACATATCCAGCCGCGCCCCCTGGGGGGGGCACGGCCAGATATGTGGTGGCCCCCTGGAGCGTCCCCAGACGACGTTCTCTGGCCTATAAATTCACATCTACCATAAAAACATGCGCTCACAAAACACTTTTTAACTTCCACCCAACGCCGGCAAGAGGGTTGCCAATCCCCTTGATCTCGTTATTTGCAAGCAAGTGGGTTGTGTAGATAATTGTAGATAATAGTAAAGTGCAAAATAAAATAAAAGGTAATAAATAACAGCAAGGTAATGATAGCGTTTGTGAATTTATAAGTGAATAGACCCAACGGTCGTAGAGTTCTCTAGTGGCATCTCTCATAAGCAAAGCATATGGTGGGTAAACAAATTACTATTGGGCAATTGATAGAAAAGCGAATAATTATGCGATGTTCAAGTCAATGATCATGTGTATATAGGCATCACATCCATAAGCATATAGGCCGACTCCTGCCTGCACCTACTACTATTACTCCACTTCAAGAGCGCTTCTATGCTTGCCTCTCTATGTATTAAGTTCATGACAAACAGAGTAATGCTTGGAGAACGATGACATGATGTAGACAAAGTAAACTCAACTAATTTTGTTCTTTTTTGTGCAGCCACTGAAGACGATTGAGGATTGGTATTCCTATTGGTTCGATAAACCTTGGTTTCATAACTGAGGGAAATACTTACCCACTTTGTGCTGCGATTACCCGTTCCTCTTCACGGAAAACCCAACGCATATCACGAGTATCAGGAAGGATTTCTGGTGCCGTTGTCGGGGAATATCATCATCAACTACCAAGTAACTTCACAAAAAAATTCATTCACTTGTTCTTCTTTTTATTTGCTGTTATATTTAGCTTGTCACATAAAAATAAAAAATACAAACATATTTATCTTTGCTTGTTACCTTGCTCGCTTGCCTAGCTAAGTTATCTTTATCTTTATCAAAAACAAACAGAAAGTTCAAAGCAAAAATTTAAGATAAATGGGTCCTCATCCACTTGCTAATCTTTTAAAAAGACCCAATTATGTTGAAACAATTGCTAGTGATAGTTCACTAGATTATCTTTATGAGGTCTTGCTTGAAAATCGTGAATCTAGAAATTGTGAAATTTATAAGGTGATTCATGATTGTTCCTCCAATGAAAAGCATGATTGTCATGTTGTTAGTATACATTCTATGAATATAAATTTTGCTAATGATCATGATTGGGGTGATAATCATGATGTTTCTTGTGATCTTGATAATTCTATGCTTCATGATGAATCTATAATTGATTATGATATTTGCAGCACTACTAAAAGTGGGTTTGATCCCACAACCTTGGACGATTATAAGACTTATATGCACATGGATCATAAAGAGAATGTTTTACATGATAGTTATATAGTTGAGTTTGATTATGATCCTACATGTAATTATTATGAGAGAGGAAAATATGGTTATAGGAATTTTCATGTTACTCACATACCTCTCTTTGTATTGAAATTATTAATGCTTCACTCTTCCTATTTGCATATGCAAGATTTCACTTGCCTTGATAATTTGTTTGCTTATAAAATGCCTATGCATAGGAAGTATGTTAGACTTAAATATGTTTGCCACATGCTATATGATGCTCTCCTTGTGCTTCAATTATTATCCTCTATGTGAGCATCATTGAAATCTCAAGCCTATCTTGATGGCTATAAAGAAATAGCTTGTTGGGAGACAACCCAATAGTTATCATTAATTTCTTTTTATTTTTAATAGAATGATTATTAACTCTGTAATTATTATGTTTTTGTGTTTAAATTAGTGTTTGTGCCAAGTAAAGCCTTTGGGATGACTCACAAGATGAGTAGAATCGATGCTGAAACAAAATAGAAACTTTTGACTCCAGTACAGGAATTTTAATTTTTTGCTGGAGCTTGATAATGATATGAAATTTTTACATAGTGTTGCTACACAAATTTTCGAGGTTTTCCTAATTTTCAGGATTTTTAGAGTTACAGAAGTATAGGATCTCTACAGATTGCTACACATTATTCTGTTTTAGACAGATTCTGTTTTTGCTTGCATAGTTGCTTATTTTGATTAAACTATGGATTGTATCGGGGGGGGGGGGGGTATAAGCCATGGAGAAGTTATAATACAGTACCTATTATGCATTTATGAAATTTGAGTCAATTTCCAACAGTACTTAAAGTATGCAATATGTTTCTTATACTAATGGATCTCATGAGGTTTTGTTGAGTTTTGTGTGATTGAAGTTTTCAAGTTTTGGGTGTTATCTTGATGGACAAAGGAATAAGGAGTAGCAAGAGCCTAAGCTTGGGGATGCCCAAGGCACCCCAAGGTAATATTTTAAAGGAGACTCAAGCGTCTAAGCTTGGGGATGCCCCGAAAGGCATCCCCTCTTTCGTCTCAATCCATCGGTATGTCACTTGGAGCTATATTTTTATTCATCACATGATATGTGTTTTGCTTGGAGCGTCGTTTTCTTTTGTTTTCTTTTACTTTCAGTTTGTCACAATCATCATTTGCTAGACACACCTATTTGATAGAGACACACCTTCATGATAATTTGCTAGAATACTCTATGTGCTTCACTTATATCTTTTGAGCTAGGAAGTTACTCTAGTACTTCACTTATATCTTTTTGAGCACGGTGGCGTGTAGATTTTATAGAAATAATATGCTCTCGTTGTTCACTTATAAGACTAGTCCAAGAATATTAGGTATTCAATGAATGATAATCAAAACCATCGTGTAGCACATATAGACAAGTTGTGGGTTAATGACATTGATGTGGTAATATGAAAAAGATGCGAGTCCAAAGTTGTTGATTCGTAGAAGTGTCGAGATTAAGAGGTGTTAACTTGTTATTCATCTAAAACTTAAAGAGGCATGGTGATGATGTGTGACCATTTATATTCCTCGTTGAAATCCTAGTGTTGTTTTGAGTCGGGGGCGCGCGATGGTTAACTCCTACCAACCTCCTCCCTCGGGGCATGCGAGGAGTACTTTGATTTGTGATAAAAACTAATACAACTTTGCAATAAGTATGTGAGTTCTGTATGACTAATGTGACACCATGGACATACGCATATTCACCTTCTCATATTTGCTAGCCTCTTCGGTACCGTGCATAGCCCATTCTCACCTCGAGGATCGGTGCAAATATTCGCCGGTGCATCCAAACCCCGTGACAGGATACGCTCTGTTGCACATAAGCCTCATTATATCTTCCTCAAAACAGCCACCATACCTACCTATTATGGCATTTTCATAGCCATTCCGAGATATATTGCCATGCAAATTCCATCATCACTTCACATGACTAGTTCGTTCATCATCATAATGCTTTGCAGGATCGTATAGAGCTGACATAGTATTTGTGGCAAAGCCACCGTTCTTCATATTTTTTATACATGTCACGCTAGATCATTGCACATCCTGGTACACTGCCAGAGGCATTCATACAGAGTCATATCTTCCTATCAGTTCTTCATGTTGAATTGTAAGTAAATAAAATTGTTATGATCATCATTATTAGAGCATTGTCCCAGTGAGGAAAGGATGATGGAGACTATGATTCCCCCACAAGTCGAGATGAGACTCCGGACGAAAAATGAAAAAAATGGGGGAGGCCAAATGAGCCTGCCATATAAAAAACAGAAAATGGGGGAGGCAAAAAGAAAAAAGGGAGAAAAGCCCACCATAAAAAAATGAGAGAAAAGAGAGAAGGGACTTTGCTACTATCCTTTACCACACTTGTGCCTCACAGTGGCACCATGTTCTTCATATAGAGAGTCTCCTATGTTGACACTTCCATATTCTAGTGGGAATTACCTTTTCATATAATAAACTTGGCTTGTATATTCCTATGATGGGCTTCCTCAAATGCCCGAGGTCTTGATGAGCAAGCAAGTTTGATGCACAACCCACTTAGCTTCAGTTGCACTTTCATACACTTATAGCTCTAGTGCATCATTTGCATGGCAATCCCTACTCCTCGCATTGATATCTATCGATGAGCATCTCCATAGCTCGTTGGTACGCCTAGTTGATGCGAGACTATCTTCTCCACTTTTGACCCCTTTGATACCTACCACCATATTCTATTCCACTTATATGCTATGTCCAATGGTTCACGCTCATGTATTGCGTGAAGAATAAAAAGTTGATGCATATTGAAAAAGTACGATCCCATTGCCTGATTTGGACACTGCAGTGCTTAACATTTGTATCTATGTGGTGAAGACGGAGTCATGCCTTGCTAATATAATAAGATGAATAGGGGTAAAACATTCTTTTAGGATCGTATACTTTGAAAAAATAATGATTTTACTTATAAATATTACTAGGTTGTTGTTTGTTAATTCATCATTTCTCAATGAGCATACTGTAACAGCCCGGAACCGACGTGCCAGAAGATTCCCCTTTTATTTCGTTGCCGTCGTGTGATTCGTTTGGTTGTTGCATTCATCATCGCATCATTCGCATCATCCGCATTGCATCGGCACTCCGTCACCGTAATTTTTCAAAACTTGCATCCGTTCGTAGCTGCCGGTTCTTTCCGTTCTTGTCGACGATCGTTTCGAGACCATCCACACAAGCACGCGCTCGTGGCATCGTTAAAAAAATGCTTTTGAAAGCGCGCGAAAAATATTCTCGGATTGGGTCGAAACTTGGTGAGCGGTCTCAATATAGTGTAGCTAGACCGCCTGCCAAATTTCGTCGCAATCGGAGGTCGTTTGATACCCCAACGGTCGACCGTAGCGGCACCGTCATCGGTTTATTTATCGGACGTTTCGGTGTTTTAAAACTCTGTCACGGGCCGCAAACTTCCCTCTCATCTCAGCCCTACACCCCTCTACACAGCCGACTAACCCAACTAACCAAAACCCGCGTCCGGAGCCGTCCGATCGCGATCGGAGGGCTCGAAACGGTGCTAAAACCACCCAAAAACCTAAACCCTAGCGCCCCTGCTATAAATAGCACCCCTACCCTTCCATTTTTGGACACCCCTAGCCTCCCACCTCGCAGCCGCCGCCGCCGCACCTCGTTTTCCGCGCCGGCCGCTCACGCGCCGCCACCTTGCAGCCACACCGCCGCCGTAGCCGCCTCCCGGACCAACCAGGCCACGCCACGTCGCCCGCCCCAGCCTCCCTCCGCCGCGGCCCACCGGGGCCCGAAACCGGCCCGCCCCGGGCCGCAACCGGGCCCGCGCGCCCGCCTCGCACCACTGCTCCCGCACCCTAGCTCCATGGCCGCCCGACCTCCTCTGACGGAGACGCCGCCCAAGCCGGCCACCGCAGCGCCGCCTCGCGCCGGTGAGCTGCGCCGCCGCTGCAAGACTCGCCGTCGTACCCCTGCATAGCGTGCCCCCGTCGGAGCCGCCGCCGCCTGACCATGGCCGGCCCTGCTCCTCTGCCGTCGTCACGTGACCACCCGTCGCCAGGGCCGGCCTCCACGCCGCACCCCGACCCCGCCAGACCTCACCGCCGGCCGGATCCGGGGCTGCCACGCCTGGATCCACCTCGTCGCCCGCCCTAACGTCCGCTCGCCGCCGTCCTCGCCGGCAACCGCCGCCGTGGACCTCGGCCTCTTCTTCCTCCAGATCGGGACGGGCCTGTCCCGATCCGGCGCATCCGCCCCGAGCCGCCATCCAAACGCGCAGATCCGCTCCGCCCGGATCCCTTCATCCCGATTTCGTTGAAGGGTATATTTTTTTCTAAGTCCCTAGAAACTGTCATTTTCATCATCATGTTGCATATTGTGATGCTTGCATTTTACAAACCGTGCATCGGATCTAAATGAGTTATATATGAAAAATGATCTACTTTTCGTGCTCTTCATGATGGTTGCCTTTTCATGTGGATTAGAGATCATCTTCATGCTATAAACGTTCTTGCAAAAGTGCATCCCGTCGTAGATCGCAAATCTGTTATTTTATTCGATGTTGTGTGGATGATTGCATCTCAACCGTAGGCCTTTTGCATGTGGTGTATTCATGAGTATTGCTCTATAACATGTCTACTTTGATGCCATGCCTCTGGTTGCTAGGTAGGACATCATCATCATGTTCATTTGTTGCTCTCGAGTTGCTATCGTGTTAAAACTGAAATCTGTTAACGAAGAGTTCCATTTTGTGAGCATCATATTAAGCAATCCATGACCCGTATGAACATGTGCCAATGGTATGTTTTGGTGTGTGTCATGTCTTCTTGATGTTAGTGTCCTTGCCATGCGCATAGAGGGTTGTTATGCCACTGTTATTGCCATGTCAACATGCATAGTCAATACTGCAGTTTTGGGAGATAGCTAAATTTCACTCAGTCTGAAACTGTTATTTTGTTGCCATGTTGTCATGTGATTTGCTATTTATCTAGGAGTCTTTTGCGGTTCCTAACAAGGAGTCTTTTGGTAAGCATGTTGTTGCCTATCATGTTGTGCCAATAGTTTGCATGAATAGATTTAGCATCATAATTAATTCTGTTGTCCAATATGTCAATCTGTTAAAAAAAACTGCTTCACATGTCTACTCTAATTTTCACGAAGTCTGAGAATCTGTTTTCTTCATAATGCCATGTTGTGTTGATGCTAACCATGTTTCTAGGCATAATTAGACCTTGCCACCATGTAATGATTTGTAGTGCATCATGTCTGCTACCATGCTGTTAAGTTTCATGCCAATATATGACCTGTAGCATATAGTTTTACTGCTGCCAATATGCCTCCATGAAAATCTGCTATGCTAAAAAGCTGTTATTTTCACTAAGTCCTAATCTGCTATATTTTGTTGCCATGTTGTGAGCTTCCTACCATGTGTTCCATAACTATTTTGAGTATGATATGTGAAGATGGAATGAAGTGTGCATTATATGCTACTACCCGATGCTTATTTTGTGCATTTTAGAATCTTGTAGCTTGTTGTTTTCATGTGTGCAATATGTTATGTTGCTGTTTTGGGCAGATTTCAAATAAAACTTGTGTTGGTTGTTGTGGTTGAACCGTAACTCATTTTGAGCATGTCCTATATGAAACTTGCTTAGAATCTCATGTAGTTTCATAATATCTTGTGGTTGTCATTTTCATGCATTTTCCATTCATGTCATGTTCATCTTGTGAAGGTCATATCTTTTAGACCGTAGCTCCGTTTGTGATGTTCCATATAGGTAAATCAACTGGAATGACGTGTAGAATTGCATGGTATACTTTATTTTCCAGTTTAATAAATATAAAATATGATTAGTTCAGATCTGGACCAATTTCGAAATTAACATAGAAAATGCTATATGTTGTTTCCGGCCTCATTTAAGATGCCTAGATAGATAGTTTATTCACGCTTCACCTCTTGCCATGTTTAACAACATTTAAAATTGATGTGTACCGAAACGGGAGTGAACTAATTCAAATATGGAGTTTTGTCAATATGCAACTCATTGCATATTGAGCTTCACTTAATGTGTAGAAGTTGATTGTTGTGCTTTGCCATGTCATGCATAACATGCATCATATTTGATTGTGCATCGTGTCATGCATATGTTGTGGTGTTGTTCATGTCTTGATTGTTTGTTCCGGTTTGCTTCATCTCGATAGAGTTCCGAAAGCTTTCGGAGTGTGAGGATTCGTTCGACTACGTTGGCTCGTCTTCTTCATGGATTCGTTCTTCCTCCAAGTGGGATCTCAGGCAAGATGATCATTTCCCTGGATACCATTACTATCATTGCCATGCTAGATGTCTCGTTTCTATCGCTTGTCTCGCTAGCTACCACTTGTATGTCAAGCCTCCCAAATTGCCATGAAAAGCCTCTAACCCCTCCACATCTCAGCAAAACATTGTTTGGCTATGTTACCGCTTGCTCAGCCCTTCTTATAGCGTTGCTAGTTGCAGGTGCAATGTTTCCATGTGCCAACATGGATATCCTTTTTGATATATCACAATATTATTGCTATTTAGTTTAATGCACATATATACTTGGTAAAGGGTGGAAGGCTTGGCCTTTTGCTCGGTGTTTTGTTCCACTCTTGCCGCCCTAGTTACTTGTGTACCGGTGTTGTGTTCCATATTGAGCGCTCCTAACATGCTCGGGGTTGTTATGGGGACCCCCTTGATTTTCGTTTTAGGATAAAACTAGTCTGGCAAGGCCCAACATTGGTACTATATTTGCCTAATAACTAATAAAATGCATAGGGACCCGCCGGCACCCGCGGATAATTAATCAACAACCCGGGCCAGTGCTCCTCATGAGTGTTGGTCCAAAACAGAGCCACTTGCGGGGCCGCCCCGGGGCAACTCGGGGGATTTCTATCAGGCCACCGTACGTACTGCTCATCTGGTAGTGCCCTGAGAACGAGATACGCGCGGCTCCTATCGGGATCTGGCCTGCCGGGCGGCCTTGCTGGACTTGTTTTACCTTTCTCGGACGTCTTGTGCGAGGAATTCCGATAATACTTCAGGCTATCTCGAGGTTGCGGTTTTCCAATGGAATTGCCTAGGAAATCACGGGATTTGTGGTCGAGGTTATTCCCGCGGCGTGTGGTTAGTTTGTGATGGATGAGTTGGAGCACCCCTGCAGGGTTAAATCTTTCGGAAAGCCGTGCCCGTAGTTACGTGGCAACTTGGAAACTTTGTTTAACACCCGGTCATAGCAAACTTGAAGTAAACTCAAATAAAATACACCAACCGTGTGCGTAACCGTGACCGTCTCTTTTCGTGAGGCCTGCTCCGAAAGAGAAAACGGTGGGGTTATGTTTGACCGTAAGTAGGTGTTCAGGATCACTTAGTGATCATTACTAGTTCACGTCCGTTTATTCGACAATCATCCCCCTTTACTCTTGTACTCGTAAGTTAGCCACTCAAATAATTGCTTAGTGCTTGCTGCAGCCTCACCACGTAACCATACCTCACACATTGAGCTTTAATAGTCTTGATACCCTTGGAAATGAGATTTCTGAGTCCCCGTGGCTCACAGAATCTACAACAACAGTTGCAGGTACAAGTAATGCGATGCTTTGACGTGAGAGCGATGCTTGTTTGATTTGGAGTTCTTCTTCTTCATCAATCTAGGATGGGTTCCAGGCGGCAGCCTGGGATAGCAAGGATGGATGTCATTTTATCGTTTGATTTCGTCCGTAGCCGGACCCTGCGCTTCTGTATGATGATTGTTATGTGATTGTATTGATGTGATATTGATGTAACTTGTGGCGAGTGTAAGCCAATTCCGTATACTCATCCATTCTTTACATGTACTTGTAATGATATCCATTCTTGCAAAACGACGAGATGCGCTTCTATCCCTCTCGAGCCCCTCGTGCCAAAATAAGAATAGGATTGCATCTTGGGCATGACACATACACACCAAAGATTACATAATGGGTAGCATGTCAAATAAAAAATTATGTTTTTATCATTTACCTACTCGAGGACGAGCAGTAATTAAGCTTGGGAATGCTGATACGTCTCCAACGTATCTATAATTTTTGATTGTTCCATGCTGATATATTATCATTCTAGGATACTTTTTGGGTATTTATTTACCAATTTATAATATTTTTGAGCACTAACCTATTGACCCAGTGCCCAGTGCCAATTCCTGTTTTCTACGTGTTTTTTCCTTTTCAGAGTTACAATACCAAACGGAGTTCAATTGCCACAAAACGTTTTGGTGATTTTTTGGGACCAATACAAGACCTTGAAGCTTCGGAGGAGGGCCAGGCGATGCACCAAGGGCCCACCACATATCCAGCCGCCCCCCTGGGGGGCGTGGCTAGATATGCGGTGGCCCCATGGAGCATCCCCCGACATCGTTCTCTGGCCTATAAATTCACATCTACCCTAAAAACATCAGAAGCGCTCCCAAAACACTTTTTCCGCCACCGCAAACCTCTGTTCCGACGGGAGGCCATCTACACCTCCGTTCCGGCACCCTACCGGAGGGGAGATCGATCATGGAGGGCCTCTTCATCAACCTTGCTGCCCTCACCATGATGTGTGAGTAGTTCACCACAGACCTACGGGTTCGTAGGTAGTACCTAGATGGCATTCTCTCTCTCTCTCTCTCTCTTGATCTTCAATACAATGTTCATCGCATCTTTGCCTTGATCTATCCAATGTAATCCCTTTTTATGGTGTGTTTGTTGGGATCCGATGAATTGTAAGTTTATGTTTAGATTATTCATGAAAACTATTTGAGTCAAACCTGATTACTATGATTCTTATTTGCATGATCATCATAGCTTCGTAATGCTCTCCGATCTATTGAGATAGTTTGGCCAACTAGATTGATATTTTTCGGTGGGAGTGGTGCGTTGTACTAGGTTCAACCTGACGAGTTTCTATATACCAGCGACAGAAGGGGACAAGTTGCGTATTTGTGTTGTTGCTAATAAGGATAAAACGATAGGGTTTATTCATATTAGTTGAGTTTACTTTGTCTACATCATGTCATCGTTCTCCAAGCATTACTCCGTTTGTCATGAACTTAATACGTAGAGAGGCAAGCATAGAAGCGCTCTTGAAGTGGAGTAATAGTAGTAGGTGCAGGCAGGAGTTGGCCTATTTGCTTATGGATGTGATGCCTATATACACATGATCATTGCCGTGAACATCGCATAGTTATTCGCTTTTCTATCAATTGCCCAACAGTAATTTGTTTACCCACCGTATGCTTTGCTTATGAGAGATGCCACTAGAGAACTCTACGGACCCCGGGTCTATTCACTTATAAATTCACAAACGCTATCATTACCTTGCTGTTATTTATTACCTTTTATTTTATTTTGCACTTTACTATTATCTACAATTATCTACACAACTCACTTGCTTGCAAATAACAAGATCAAGGGGATTGACAACCCTCTTGCCGGCTTTGGGTGCAAGTTGTTTGTTCTTTTGTGTGAAGCCGCTGAAGACGGTTCAGGATTGGTATTCCTATCTATTCGATAAAACTTGGTTTCATAACTGAGGGAAATACTTACCTACTTTGTGCTGCGATTACCCGTTCCTCTTCACGGAAAACCCAACGGAGATCACGAGTACCAGTTAGCGGCCTAGACATCTTTGAGAAATCTTTAATGGAACGCATATAAAAATCAGCATGCCCAAGGAAGCTTCTTATACCTTTGATATCTTTGGGGCATGACATCTTCTCAATGGCGTCAACTTTAGCTTTATCCACTTCAATACCTCATTCAGAAATTTTGTGCCCAAGTACTATGCCTTCATTCACCATAAAGTGGCACTTCTCCCAATTCAAAACAAGATTAGTTTCTTCACATCTCTGCAAAACTCGATCAAGGTTGCTCAAGCAATCATCAAAAGAAGTTCCATAAACGGAAAAATCATCCATGAAAACCTCTACAATCTTTTCACCAAAATCAGAGAATATAGCCATCATACATCTTTGAAAGGTAGCAGGTGCATTGCTTAAACCAAAAGGCATACGTCTATGAGCATACGTTCCAAAAGGGCAAGTAAAAGTAGTTTTCTCTTGATCCTATTTTGACATAGGTATTTGAGAAAAGTCGGAATATCCATCAAGAAAGCAAAAGTGTGTGTGCTTAGATAATCTTTCTAGCATTTGATCGATAAAAGGTAAAGGATAATGATCTTTCCTAGTATCTTTGTTTAATTCCTGAAATCAATCACCATCCTATATCCAGTTACTATTCTTTGTGGAATAAGTTCATTTTTATCATTAGGGACAACAATTATACCTCCCTGCCTCCAGAAGCTTTAATATTTCAATTCTTACCACCTCCTTCATCTTAGGGTTTAAGCGGCGTTGGTGATCTACGACAGGTTTAGCATCTGGTTCCATATTAATCTTGTGCTGACACGGAGTGGGACTAATGCCCTTAAGATCATCGAGAGTATATCCAATAGCAGTCTGATGCTTCTTCAGAGTTTTAAGTAATCTCTTTTCTTCATGCTCTGAAAGGTTAGCACTGATAATAATAGGATATATATTCTTTTCATCAAGATAAGCATATTTCAAAGTATCAGGTAAAGTATTTAGCTCAAACGTGGGATCTCCCTTGGGTGGAGGGGGATTCCCTAAAATATCAACCGGTAAGTTGTGCTTAAGAACAGATGTTTGTTTCAAAAATATATCATCTATCTCATTTCTCTCATTCATATGCCTATCATTTTCATGGTCTAAGAAATATTGCTCTAATGGGTCGGTAGGAGGTACGACAATAGAAGCTAGACAAATAATCTCATCTTTGCTTGATAATTCTTTCTCATGAGGTTGTTTACTAAACTTGGAGAAATTAAATTCATGACACATCGCCAAAGCTTACTTTAACCTTATCAGTAACACAATTAATTTTAGCATTAATAGTATTCAAGAAAGGTCTACTAAATATAATGGGGCAAAATTTATCTTGTTCCGAACCAAGTACTAGAAAATCAGTGGGGTACTTGACCTTTCCACACAAGACCTCAACATCTCTAACAATCCCAAGTGGTGTAATAGTATCTCTGTTTGCAAGTTTTATAGTAACATCAACGTCCTCAAGTTCAGATGGTGCTATGTCATTCATAATTTCTTGATATAATGTAAAAGGTATAGCACTAACACTGGCACAAATATCACACAAGCCATGATAACAATGATCTCCAATTTTAACAGAAACCACAGGCATGCCAACAACTGGTTTATTTTTATCTAGTCTCACGCATTTCTAGAAGGTTTTGCAATTCTAGCAGCTTCACCACAGAAGTAAATGACTTGACCATCAATGTTGTCACTAGCAGATCTTTAACCATAACAACTTTAGGCTCAACATTTATTTTTTCAGGAGGTGTAGGTGTCCTAGCATGAATTTTATTAACCACAGTTGTAGCTTTAGCATGTTCCTTTATTCTAACAGGGAAGGGTGGTTTCTCAATGTAAGTAGTAGGAACAATTGGATCAACATGGCTAACAATTATTTCTTCCTTCTCAAGTTTAATAGGTTTCTCTAATTGGTCTTCAATGGGTGGATGGTACTTAAACCACTTCTCCTTAGGGATATCAACATGAGTAGCAAATGATTCACAGAAGGAAGCTACTATCTCAGAGTCGAAGCCATATTTATTACTCAACTTATAGGAGGCATCAGTTTCCATAAAAGATTTTACACAATCAAACTTGAGATTTATACCTGACTCTTTACCTTTGTCTAGCTCCCAATCTTCAAAGTTGCGCTTAATCCTTTCCAGGAGATCCCATTTGAATTCATTAGTTCTATTCATGAAGGAACCAGTAGAGGAAGAATCGAGTAGGTTTTGATCATCATGAGAAAACCGAGCATTTTTTTTTTGCATAATAGTATCTCTTGAGATATCATGGTTGGGACAAGTGTACATCATAGATTTAAGCCTCCCCCAAGCTTGAGCGATACTTTCTCCTTCACGAGGCCAACAATTATAAATAAAATTCCGATCACGATGAACTAAATAAATAGGGTAAAACTTCTGATGAAATTCCAACTTCGAACGATTCTAGTTCCATGATCCAATATCACCCAATAACATGTACCACATTAATGACTTTCCCTCCAAAGATAAAGGGAAAAACTTTCTTCTTAACTTTGTCTCCAGACAACCCTGCAAGCTGAAATAATCCACAAACTTCATCAACAAATATCAAATGATAATCAAGATGAGTCGTTCCATCATATGGGTGTGATAAGCGTTTTTCAAGCATACCAGAAGGAATCTCATAATAAACATTTTCAGTAGGTTCAATAGGTTGAGGAGCAATTTCCTCATCTCCAGTTTGGGGCAAAGATGCCCCGAACAAGCCACTCAAAGGGTGACCGTTCATAGTGACAAGCAACAGTAAAATTCATTACGTATAGAAAATGTTACCTTACCAATTTCCACTTACCAAAGGCGCTTCACTTCCCGGCAACAGCGCCAGAAAAGAGTCTTGATGACGCATAAGTATAGGGGATCAATCGTAGTCCTTTCGATAAGTAAGAGTGTCGAACCCAACGTGGAGCAGAAGGAAATGATAAGCAGTTTTCAGCAAGGTATTCTCTGCAAGTGCTGTAAGTAACGATAGTAGATAGTTTTGTACCAAGATAAATCTAACCATAGCATGAAACATGTGGATCCAAATCAACCCCTTATGAAGCAACGCATAAACTGGGGTTTAAGCTTCTGTCACTCTAGCAAACCATCATCTACTTGTTACTCCACAGTGACTTCCCTTAGGCCCATAGCATGGTCAAGTGTCATGTATTCGACGTTCACATGACACCACTAACAGAAGTAATAACATACATATAATCAAAATATCGAACGAATACCAACTTCACATGATAACTTATAACAAGATCCCATGTCCTCAGGAACAATAGTAACTACTCACACCTCATCAACATGTTCAAGATCAGAGATGCAATAATAATAATTAAGAATCTCAACATAATTTCTTCCACCAAGTAATCCAACAAGCATCAACTACGATATGTAATCAACACAACTAGTAACCCACAGGTACCAATCTGAGGTTTTGGGACAAAGTTTGAATACAAGAGATGAACTAGGGTTGGATATGAGATGGTGCTGGTGAAGATGTTGATGAAGATTGGTCCTCCCACGACAGAGGAAGCGTTGGTGATGACGTTGGCTTCGATCTCCCCCTCCCGGAGAGTGATTTCCCTGGCAGAATCTGACTGCCGGAGTGCAAAAGGGCCTCTGCCTAGGTTTCCGCCTCGAGATGGCGGTGCTTCGTCCCGAAAGGTTGCTTATGATTTTTTTTCTAGGGTAAAACACACCATATAGGATAAGAGGGGCCTCGGGAGGCCAGCCAGGGCCCCACAAGCCATCGGGGCGCGGCCTGGGGGGTCGCGCCCTGTTGGCTTGTGGCTAGCTGGTGGCCCCCCTCTGTTATATTTTTGGCCCATAAATTCACATATATTCAAAAAAAATCCTTGTGAAGTTTCAGGTCATTTGGGGTCTGGTGATTTTTCTGCCTTTTTCTCGGTTTTTCGGTCCAGAATTCCAGTTTCCAGATAATTCCCTCTTTGTGATGTACCTTGCATATTCATAGAGAAAGGGCATAAGATCGTATGATAACAGAGAATAATGGACAATAATAACGTAAATATGAATAGGAAATCATGATGCAAAATGGACGTATCATGGGGATAACACTTAGTGAAGCTACAAAGCTTCTTGATACCATGACTTCCAATTATTCCCAATGGCACACCGAGCGTGCTCCAAGTGGTAAGAAGGTAAAATCTGATGAGCAAATTTCCTCCCTAAGTGAAAAGGTTGATGCTATTATGTCCATTCTTGTTAATAAGAGTGATACTATTTATCCAAATTGTTTGCCCTTGCCTACTTTGATCGAGAAAAAAACAATGATAATATTGATGTGAATTTTATTTCAAGGAGCAATTTCAATAATAATGCTTATAGAGAACTTCAATAATAATCCTAGACTGTATCCCATTAACCCCTCTAATAATTATGGTAATTCCTATAATAATAATAGTAATAATAGTAGTAATAATAATAGGATGCTTGCTGAACTTGAAAACAATATTAACGAATTTATTGGTTCTCAAAAACATTTCAGTACTATGGTAGAAGAAAATTTGACCAAGTTTTATGATATGTGTAGAAACATGGATATACTTGTGCGTGAGGTGGATATTCTTAACAATAAAAATCATTGATATGCTGAGATCTAGAAGAGAACGTTAAGAAAGATAGGTTGAATTGTGTTTCCTAGCTAATAATGATGAAGATGTTAAACTATTCGTGTATCAACTGTTGAATCATTGTTTAGAAATATTAAAGTTTATAATGATGGTACTGGAGAAGAGTGAACATTAACTAAGAGGTGTCCCAATTGTTCAGAGGGTGATGATATTGTTGGCAATAATGATAAAAGTTGGTTTGAAGGGGTAAAAAAATTAGATAGTTATGCTCCCACTATTTAGGATTACAATGATTTCAATTATGATAGTTGTTCCATTACTGAATGTATTTCCTTCCTTCAAGCGGCAAGTACCTAAGCTTGGGGATGCCCAAGGCACCCCAAGGAAATATTCAAGGAAGACTCAAGCATGTAAGCTTTGGGATGCCTCGGATGGCATCCCCTCTTTCGTCTTCAAACTATCGATATATCTTACTCGGAGCATATTTTTAGTCTTCACATGATATGTGTTTTGCTTGCAGCGTCTTTTCTTTTTATTTTAGTTTGCTTACTAATATTTGCAATCATCATTTCCTGAACATATTAATTAAGAGAGACACACATTCATCCTAAATTTATGGAATGCTCATCTGTACTTCACTGATATCTATTTGAGTTGAGGCAATTGCTCTTGTACTTCACTTATATTTGTTTGAGCATGGCGATGTGTTTGTAGAAATTATTTGTACTCTCTTGCTTCACTTAAATCCATTTTTAGAGTTGGGAAGTGGTAATTTGCATGAGTTATATGGTTGGTCCAAAAATGATAGGTATATAAAGGTGGTATAATAAAAACTAGCATGTACTTGTAGATCATTGAATATGATAAGTTTGATTCCTTGCAACAGTTTTGCGATATTGGGGTAGTAACATGTGAGTGTGTTGGTAAATAACTAAAGCTAATTATCAATATGGATGTTAAGGTTTTGAGTCTGTATGCATGAAAGTGATGGCCACCGGCATTATCAATCAAGTTGGATTATGATTTGTCTTTGATTGAATAAACATTTTTGTGTTTGGATCTGGGGCGTGCGATGGTTAATTCCTACAACCTCCTCCCTAGAAGTGTGAGTTATACTTTGCTTCGAGGGCTAATAAAACTTTTTCAATAAGTACTTGAGTTATTTATGTTTAATGTGAGTTTTTGGTCTACAAGAACTTTCACTGATCCATATTTTGCTGGCCTCTTCGGTACCGTGCATTGCCCTCTCTCACCTTGAGATACGGTGCAAACTTTGTAAGTGCATCCAAATCTCATGAGATGACACACTCTCTCATAAATAAGCCTCGTCATACCCTTCCTCAAAACAACAACCATACCTACCTATTATGGCATTTCCATAGCCATCCCAAGATATATTGCCATGCAACTTCCATCGTTACTATTCATCATATGACTTGAGCATTCATTGTCATTTTGCTTTCCATGATCATATAGAGATGACCTAATATTTGTGGCAAAACCACCATTCCTCATTATAATACATGTTACACTAGGTCATTGCACATCCTGGTGCACTACCAAAGGCATTCATTTTTGGTCATCGTATTGTTCATATCTTTGAGTTGTAAGTAAAATAAAGTGTGATGCACTATTAGGGCACGCCCCTACGTGTGAGGATAAAAAAGAAGAAAAAGCAGGCCAAAAAGAGCCCACCAAAAAGGAGAAAAAGATAGAGGGGGCGCATCACTATCTTCTTACCACACTTGTGTTTCGGAGTAGCACCACATATTTGATATAGAGAGTCCTCATGATTTTCATTTTCATATACTAGTGGGAATTTTACATTATAGAACTTGACTTGCATATTCTGATGACGAGCTTCTTTAAAATGCTCGAGGTATTCATGAGCAAGTAATCCCTCCTTCCCAAAATAAGTGTCTCAAACTTGTACTAACTTTAGTACAAAGTTGTACTAACGTTAAGACACTTATTTTGGGACGGAGGGAGTAAATTGTATGCACACCCTCTTAGTTTCATATAAAGAGCTTTCATACACTTATAGCTCTAGAGCATCCGTTGCATGACAATTTGTACTCCTCGCATCAACATCGATTGTAAGGCCTCTCCATTGCCTAACGATCAAGCCTCATTGATGTGAAACTTTCTTATACCTTCGTCTTCCTTTATAAAACCCTATCATCATTCTCTTTGTCGTCCTAAGTGCAAAGACTTTGGCTCATGCTCAAGTATTGCGTGAAATTTTAAAAATCTAAAGCGCAAAAAAGTATGATTTAATTACTTGGTTAGGCACTGGTTTGTTCTTAATATAATATATCTATGCTAGAAATACTAAGTGTTACATGCTTATCATGATTAAGGGTGTAGGGACCGCGTTCTTTAGCAACTTTATTTTGAAAGACAATAATTGTTTACTTGCATGTTTATGTATTATTATGTCAGTTTGTATAGACTATTACTTTGAATTATTCGTACCCCAATATTCATACCAAGATTACATCATTTAATCAAGAACATGTTAGGTAGCATTCAACATCAAAAATTCTTTTGTTACCATTTATCTACTCGAGGACGAGTAGGACTTAAGCTTGCAGATGTTGATAATCTGAAACGTATCTATAATTTTTTTATTGTTAAATGCTATTATGCTATCACTTTTGTATGTGTTATATGTCCTTTTACATTATTTTTTAAAACTATTAATTTAATGCCTAGTGCTAGTTCCAGTTTT
Organism: Elymus sibiricus; assembly: GCA_039707655.1. Taxonomy (NCBI): domain Eukaryota; kingdom Viridiplantae; phylum Streptophyta; class Magnoliopsida; order Poales; family Poaceae; genus Elymus; species Elymus sibiricus. The sequence goes on along the minus strand of CM077667.1, from coordinate 192,073,168 downwards.
TTTGCCTGTTTTTGGTTTTTCAGAAAATCGATACCTATAGATGTCTAAACACGAAACTTTTTGACGATATTTTCTAAATCATAAAAGACCCTAGAAGGATCGGGAGGAGGCAAGAAGACCCACAGGATCCCACAAGTTAGTAGGGCGTGCTAGGGTGGCTTATTGGCCCCATGGTGCTCCATTTTCCCTAATTCCTAGCATATAAATTCCCATATATTGAGAACCCCTCGAAGCGAGACCCAAAATTTTTATCGCCAGCGCAAACCTGTGTTCTGCCATGATCCCATCGGGAGCCCTATTCCGGTACTCCACCGGAGGTGGGAATCATTGGGGAGGCCATCTCATCAACCTTGCTACCTCCATGATGATGTGTGAGTAGTTCTTTCAGGAGCTATGAGTCCATGTATTAGCTACATGGCTTCCTCTCTCTCTCTCTCTCTCTCTCGCTCTCTCTCTCTTCAATACAACGATCTCTTCGGAGATCGATTCGATGTAATTCTTGTGGCATGTTTATTGGGATCCAATGAATTATGGATTTACGAACAAATTACATTGATTTGTATTGATTCTCTTGAAGTTTCTCTCTTGTTTAATTTTAAAGCTATGTATTCTTTCTGATCTAAGAGTCTTCTTTGGCCAAGATAGATGAGTAGTTCTTCATAGGGAGTGGTGCATAGTAGTGGGTTCAATCTTGCGGTGATGTTGTCCACTGACAAAAGGAACAAAGGCAAGTATTGTATTGTTGCTACTAAAGGTAAAATGATGAGGTTTGGTCATATTTATTGATCTCTTCATATCTATATTATGTCATCTTTCTTATTGCGTTACTCTATTTACCATGAACTTAATACTTTGAGATTCATGCTAGATAGCGGTCCTTGGGGTGGAGTAATAGTAGTAGATGCAGTTGGATTGATGGTGTACTTATCATGAGCGTAATGCCTATCTGAGATTATGACATGAATGATCATAGTTATAATTTGCGCTATTATGTAAATATCCCAATGCTAATTTGTCTACCATGCCACTATCGGATTTCGGGCTCCACAAAACCCAAAGAGGTTCGAACTCTGGGGCGTGTGCGAAGATCCCCACCAGCTTCGACCTCAAGCTCACAGCTCGACAGCCTAACCCAACAAACTCACACAATCGTGGGGAAGAAGAGTAGCACACGAGGATTTACCCAGGTTCGGGCCGCTGCGAAGCGTAAAACCCTACTCCTGCTTTTGGTGGATTGCCTCACGAGGAGGTTTGTGGATGAACTAGTACAATGGAGAGTAGCCTCGCAAGGGTACTCAGGTGATGTTCCTCTCATACCCTTCTACGGAGCAGCCTAATCTCTATTTATAGTGGCCCGGGTCCTCTTCCCTTATCGCAACGGCGGGAAGGGATCCCACAATGGCAGAATTCGAAGGGGGACAAGGAGTACACCTTATCCTGATGAAAGGTGGTCTTCGCCTGCAAAGTAGCCGGTGGTGATGCAGAGGTGGGCTCGGCGATGACGTCCGTCCTGCGGGGCTCGTGGTCTTGGTCTCATTGCGCCGGAATGGAAACCTTTGGGGGTGCCTTGGGAACCTGCGTACGTCTTTGCCTCCTTTGCACCAAAGAGGAAACTGTCCCCTCTATGCGCGCTGCTGCCCGCCTGGCCGGGCTTGCGTAACCCTCGGCCTCCCGAGGCTGAGTGCTGCATAGGGATCTCCGCCCCTCGGAAGGCGACCTGGGGAGGCCTCCTCCCTCCTGGGGTCTTGGCGTCGTCCTCCTCGCGAAGGTGGGGCTCCCACGAGGGCCTTGTCTTGAGTGAGGCTACACTGGGCCGCACCTGGCCATTGAAGTGGGCCATGCCATGGGCCGCAGGCTGGCAGGTCTGGGTACCCCCGTTCCCAGAACGCCGACAGCAGCCGCCGGGCCCAAGGCGTGCTTGGGTTGGCTTCGGGGTGAAGCCGAAGAGGCCGACCCGAGCGCCGCGGGCCCCAATCGCCTACGTGCCCGACCTGATGCGTGTCGCATAATGAGACGCGGACGCCTCCGCTCCCGGAAGACGTCGGGAACCGCCCCGAGTAGGGCTGACGCGAAGCCTGCGCGCCGCGCCGGTCATCATTACCCTTCCTTGAATGCGGTTGTCTCCTTGTGTTTTCCCCCCCTCAGTCCACGCGGATGTGACCCGCCGAGGGTAGATGAAGCGACGTGAAGCAGGGCAGCACGCCGACCGAGTCTGGCATGTGGCGCCTGAGGAGCGCACGGCGCCTCCACTCCTCACGACGCCCCATGGGTAGCGGTTGCGCGTATAAACCCACCACGCCCGGGGGGTCATGCCATCCTGACGCGCCCTCTTGCTTCCCATCCTTCCAAAGATACCTTCCTCATCTTCCTCTCTTCCCTCACCCTCCATGGCATCTGGAGGGGGTGCAGCCGATGCGGGGAAGCGCACGGGGTCTTCGGCTCTAGCGCCGGCCTCTGGAGGCAGCCGCGGGGGGCCTTCGAGGCCGGCCCAAGCCCGCCGGTGTTGGGACATCATCGACGAGTAAGTGTTCCGTCATCCTCCCCCTTCTCTTGCGACCATGCCCGACACGCTGGACCTGATTGTTTCCTCCTCCTAGAGCGCCTGCGCCCAAGAGGCGCAGGCTCGACGAGCTCCAGGAGGAAGCGGACGCGTTGAGGGCCTAGCTGGTGGGCGCCGAGGCCGCCCTTCAGGCCGCGCTCAGGGGCGAGGAGGAGGCCAAGGCGGAGCTAGCGTCCCTTCAGGCCCAGATCAAGGGAGCGGCTGACATCGTGCAGGCCGCCCAGGACGAGGCGGTGCACGCGAAGATGCTAGAGGCGCGGCGTGCCAAGCAGTACCTGGACATTGCCCAGTGCGCAGTTGGTGCGGTCGGCCGGTTCGTTGGGGAAGCCCCCGTGCTGCCGTGTGCGCACGGCGACAGGGGCTACCTCAACTTCTTCAGCAAGGTGGTGGAGGCGCTGGAGACCGGCGTCTCCCAGGTGGACGAGGACAACATGTCCAGCGCGTGTGACCTCCTGGACATCATGCTGACACGCGTCTTCTCCAACCTGCGCTGCCACGTCCCGGAGCTTGATCTCCCCCGCATCATGGAGCCGGTGCCCGAGGAGCTCCAGAGGCCCCTCAGGGATGACGTGCACCAGCACGTGGAGTCCCTGGTGGAACGGTTCGTCCAGGAGCCTTCCTCTGACGAGGGCGATGACTCCGGCGCCGAGGCTGGCGGGGGTCCGGATGGCGACAGTGGCTCCTCCGCCTAGGCTTCCCCTATTTTCTTCCTCTAGCTCCTGTTACATCAAGAAGCACTTAGCCCCCGAGGGCATTAAACTTTTGTGCTTTACCTTTGTCTTCCTCATTCTTCTTTTAAACCGTCGATTGCTTGTTTTGTGCGACGCGCCCTCGTCCCTTCCGCGGAGTTTTTTGTCATCGTTGGTGCGGCACTGCGCACTCCCTCGTACCTTTGCTCATCCCGCTGTGCCCCTGCTCTATGCCCGGCGCTTTTCGTGAAGTCCGCGGAGGTGCCACATTACGCCCAACGATGTCGGCCTGTCGTGGCCTTACGAGGCGGACCCTCTTGAGGGGGAGCGTGCCGCCCCAAGACCAAGGTTTTGGCGACGATGCCTAGAGGGGCCGGGTTCCTTCCCTTGCTCTGCCCTTCCCTGTACCTAGAGCCACAGGAGGCCTGATAGGGGTACGTAGTAAACCGTAATGCCTGCATTCTCACGTTAGCGTTCCCGTCTCATACCCAACATTCGGGCTATCATTGAATCAAAAAGGTTTCTTCTCTTTACGGTTGGGGTACTTAGCTTGGCAGGCCGTGGCGAGCTCATGCGCTGTGAGGTGCAGTTGGAGTGCCTAGGGAGCTTTAGGATCTCGCCAGGGGGGGCTTCTTCCTTGCGAGCGCAACGGTTTGGGGGGCTTCTTAGTGCTCTGCGTCGGTGGGGCCCAGTCCCGCGCATACCTCGACCGCCGTTGGGGCGTCCGGATCACCAGGACGAGACCAAGGGGTGAGGGGCTACGTGACCAGTGAGGCTCTTGAGTCGCGTTGCTCAAGAGTCCCCCTTAACGCTCAAGCGGCCCCCATACCCTTCCTTGCTAGTTCCTGCCCCAGGTGGAGCCTGAGCCTCCTGAGGCTCCTTGATGCCGTGCCGATCGCGTCCGATGCCCCCGAGCGAGGATCGGCCGTCAAAAGACGGGCGCTCCTGAGCCAACAGGCGCCTGCTGGCTTGCCTGGGGGCGCCGCGTGAGGACCAAGGTGCCAGGGCCTCGGCAAGGTTTCACACACCGAGCCCGTGCCGCCCCCGCTCGCGGGGCGCGTGAGGGGGAGACCTACAGGTGCCGGTTAAAAAAACGAGACTTCAAGATCAAAAAGGATTGCAAAGAGAGAAAATTCCCACCCCTTTTTCAAATAAAGCTCCGAAACTTCGAGTTCCATTTCAAAAAGTGGCAATTCGAATACAAAAAGGGGCAAGCAACAGCCGCGTCCGGTACCTAGGCTAGTCTTCGTCTTTGTCTTCCCCCAGCGCAGAGCATAGGGCTTCCACGAGGCGTGGGCATAGTCATTGGAGGACAGTGTTGTCCGCCAGCGCGGAGCATGGTGCTTCCACTTGGGCGTGGGATGGAACCCCTCCGCGTCCTCGGGGGGCTCCGGGCGTATACAACCCACTCATTATTACGTGAGAGTGTCACGGCCGAAGATAGCTGGGCAAGCCCCCAGGCGCACGGCCTAGGTGCTCCCAACTCCGTCACGAGCCATCCCGCACATTTCTGCATGGTTGCGCTGTTGGGGAACGTTGCATGGGAAACAAAAAATTTCCTATGCACACGCAAGATCTATCCATGGTGATGAGCATCTACGAGAGGGAGAGTGAATCTACATACCCTTGTAGATCGTTAAGCGGGAAGCGTTAAAAAACGCGGTTGATGTAGTCGAACGTCTTCGCGGTCCAAATCGCTAGCCATCCCGCAATCCGATCACGATCCATCCCGCGATCCAATCACGAACCGTTCCGCGATCCAATCACGGTCCTTCTGATCTAGCGCCGAACAGACGGCACCTTCGCGTTTAGCACATGTACAACTCGATGACGATCTCCGCCTTCTTAATCCGGCAAGATAGAGCAGAGAGGTAGATGAGTTCTCCGGCAGCGCGATGGCGCGGCGGCGGTGGTGGTGGAACTATTCCAGCAGGGCTTCGCCTAAACACTGTTGAAAAACAAGAGGAACTAATCTATCGGGAGAGAGGGCTGCACCGTGGCCACTTGGGTTGAAGTGCTATGGCCCTCTCTCCCTCTAGTATATATAGGAGGGAGGGGAGGGGCCGGCGTCCTAGGGATCCACCCCTAGGGTCGGCCGAAGTGGGGAGGTGGAGGAGTCCAACTCCAATCCTACTAGGAGTAGGATTCCTCCCCCACTTGGTTTTCCTTTCCTCCACTTGGACTTTCCCACCTTAGCCGCATGGGCCTTGTTGGGGGTGTTCGGCCAGCCCACTAGGGGCTGGTTCACCTCCTCCCACAGCCCATGAGGCCCTTTGGGGCGAGAGGCCCCTCCCGATGGTCCCCCGGTACCCTCCCGGCACTCCCGGTACACTACTGAAGTACCCGAAACCTTTCCGGTGACCAAAAAGGGACTTCCTATATATCAATCTTTACCTCCGGACCATTCCGGAGCTCCTCGTGACGTCCGGGATCTCATCCGGGACTCCGAACAACCTTCGGTCACCACCATACATAAATCAATACTACCGAAACGTCACCGAACGTTAAGTGTGTAGACCCTGCGGGTTTGAGAACTATGTAGACATGACCGAGACACCTCTACGGTCAATAACGAATAGCGGGACCTGGATGCCCATATTGGTTCCTACATATTCAACGAAGATCTTTATCGGTTGAACCTCTATGTCAAGGATTCAGTTAATCCTGTATGTTGTTCCCTTTGTTCTTCGGTATGTTACTTGCCCGAGATTCGATCGTCGGTATCTCTATACCTAGTTCAATCTCGTTACCGACAAGTCCCTTTACTCGTTCCATAATACAAGATCCCGTGGCTAACTCTTTAGTCACTTTGCTTGCAAGGCTTATTGTGATGTTGTATTACCGAGTGGGCCCTGAGATACCTCTCCGTCACACGGAGTAACAAATCCCAGTCTTGATCCATGCCAACTCAACAGACACCCTCGGAGACACCTGTAGAGCATCTTTATAGTCACCTAGTTACGTTGCGACGCTTGAGACACACAAGGTATTCCTCCGGTGTCAGTGAGTTGCATGATCTCATGGTCATAGGAACAAATACTTGACATGCAGAAAACAATAGCAATAAACTGGCACGATCATATGCTATGTTCATAGTTTGGGTCTTGTCCATCACATCATTCTCCCAATGATGTGATCTCGTTATCAAATGACATCTCATGTCTATGGCTAGGAAACCTTCACCATCTTTGATCAACGAGCCAGTTTAACTAGAGGCTTACTAGGGACACATTGTTTGTCTATGTACCCACACATGTAATCGAGTTTCCAATCAATACAATTATAGCATGGATAATAAACGATTATCATGAACAAGGGAATATGATAATAACTAATTTATTATTGCCTCTAGGGCATATTTCCAACAGTCTCCCACTTGCACTAGAGTCAATAATCTAGTTCACATCACCATGTGATTTACATTGTTATGAATCTAACACGCAATGAGTTATGGGGTTCGATCATGCTTTGCATCTGAGAGAGGTCTTTAGTCAACGGTCTGCAACATTCAGATTTGTGTATTCTTTGCAAATCTATGTCATACTGCAGATGCTACCACGCTCCACTTGGAGCTATTCCAAATGGCTGCCCCACTATACGTATCCGTATTGCTACTCAGAGTCATCCGGATTGGTGTCAAAGCTTGCATCGACGTAACCCATTACGACGAGCTCTTTGTCACCTCCATAACCGAGAATCATTTCCTTAGTCCTCTAGTTACTAAGGATAATTTTGACCGCTGTTCAGTGATCCACTCCTGGACCACTCTTGTACCCCTTGACAGACTCATGGCAAGGCACACACCAGGTGCGGTACATAGCATGGCATACTATACAGAGCCTATGGGTAAGGCATAGGGGACGACCTTCGTCCTTTCTCTTTCTTCTGCCGTGGTCGAGCTATGAGTCTCACTCAACTCCACACCTTACAAATCAGGCAAGTACTCTTTCTTTGACTGATCCATTTTGAACTCTTTCAAAATCTTGTCAAGGTATGTACTCATTGAAAGTTTTATCAGACGACTTGATCTATCTCTATAGATCCTAATGCCCAATATTTAAGTAGCTTCAGTCCAGGTTTTCCTTTGAAAAACTCCTTTTCAAACAACCCTTTATGCTTTCCATAAATTCTACATCATTTCCGATCTACAATATATCATCCACATATACTTATCAGAAATTCTATAGTGCTCCCACTCACTTTATTGTAAATACAAGTTTCTCATAAACTTTGTATAGACCCAAAAACTTTGATCACCTCATCAAAGTGTATATTCCAACTCCGAGATGCTTGCTCTAGTTCATAGAAGGATCACTGGAGCTTGCATACATTTTAGCATCCTTAGGACTGACAAAACCTTCTGGTTGTATCACATACAACCTTTCCTCACGGAAACCGTTAAGGAAACTCTGTTTTGACATCTATCTGCCAGATGTCATAATCGAAAAATGCAGCAACTGCTAACATAATTCCAACAGACTTTAGCATCGCTACGGGTGAGAAAGTCTCATCGTAGTCAACTCCTTGAACTTGTCGGAAACTTCTTTGCGACAAGTCGAGCTTTATAAATGGTGACATTTACCATCAGCGTCTATCTTCTTCTTAAGGGTCCATTTGTACTCAACGGTCTGCCGTTTAACGGGCAAGTCTACCAAAGTCCATACATGGTTTTCATACATGGATCCTTTCTCGGATTTCATGGCCTCTAACCATTTCTCGGAATCCGGGCCCATCATTGCTTCTCCATAGCTCGTAGGTTCATCGTTGTCCAACAACATGACTTCTAAGACAGGGTTGCCGTACCACTCAGGAGCAGTACACGTCCTTGTCAACCTATGAGGTTCGATAGTAACTTGATCCGAAGCTTCATGATCATCATCATTAACTTCCTATTCAACTAACTTAGGCTCCACAGAAACAACTTTCTGCGCTGCGCTACTTTCTGGTTGAAACAAAGGTTCAACAACCTCATCAAGTTCTATCTTCCTCCCACTCAATTCTTTCGAGAGAAACTCTTTCTCAAGAAAGGACATGTTTTAGCAACAAACACTTTGCCCTCGGATCTGAGAAAGAAGGTATACCCAACTGTTTCCTTAGGGTATCCTATGAAGATGCACCTTTCCGCTTTGGGTTCGGGCTTATCAGACACAAGCGTCGCATTCCCAAACTCTGAGAAATGACAGCTTAGGTTTCTGCCAAACCAAAATTCATACGGTGTCATCTCAACGGACTTAGATGGTGCCCTAATTTAAAGTGAATGTAGTTGTCTCTAATGCATAACCCCAAAACGATAGTGGCAAATCGATAAGAGACATCATAGTTCGCACCATATCCACTAGAGCACGACTACGACGTTCGGACACACCATCACACTATGGTGTTCCAGGTGGCGTGAGTTGTGAAACAACTTCCACATTGTCTTAAGTTGTATACCAAACTCGTAACTCAGATATTAACGTCCACGATCAGATCATAGACATTTTATCTTCTTGTCACGATGATCTCAAACTTCACTCTGATTTTGTTTGAACTTTTCAAACGTTTCAGACTTGTGTTTCATTAAGTAAATATCCCCATATCTACTCAAATCAATAGTGAAGGTAGGAAAATAACGATATCCACCGCACGCTACAACACTCATTGGACCGAATACATCAACATGTATTATTTCCAATAAGTTACTTGCCCGCTCCATCATACCGGAAAACGGGGTCTTAGTCATCTTGCCCATGAGGCATGGTCCGCATGTCTCAACCAATTCAAAATCGAATGAGTCCAAAGATCCATCAGCATGGAGTTTCTTCATGCGTTTTACACCAATATGACATTTAGCGGCAGTGCCACAAGTATGTGGTACTATCATTATTAACTTTGTATCTTTTGGCATTAATATTATGAACATGTGTATCACTACGATCAAGATTCAATAAACCATTCTCATTGGGTGCATGACCATTGAAGGTATTATTCATGTAAACAGAATAACCATTATTCTCTAACTTAAATGAATAACCGTATTGCAATAAACATGATCTAATCACATTCATGCTCAACGCAAACACCAAATAACATTTATTTAGGTTCATCATGAATCCCGAAGGTAGAGAGAGCGTGCGATGGTGATCACATCAACCTTGGAAACACTTCCAACACTCATCGTCACCTCATCCTTAGCTAGCCTCCGTTTATTCCGTACCTTTTATTTCGAGTTACTAACATTTAGCAACCGAACCGGTATCCAATACCCAGGTGCTACTAGGAGTACTAGTAAGGTACACATCAATAACACGTATATCAAATATACTTCTGTCGACGTTGCCAGCCTTCTTATCTACCAAGTATCTAGGGTTGTTCCGCTTCAGCGACCGTTCTCCTCATAATAGAAGCACTTAGTCTTGGGTTTGGGTTCAACCCTGGGTTTCTTCACTGGAGCAGCAAGTGACTTGCCATCCATGAAGTTTCCCTCCTTGCCCTTGCCCTTCTCAAAACTAGTGGTTTTACTAACCATCAACACTTGATGCTCCTTCTTGATTTCTACCTTCGCGGTGTCAAACATCGCGAATAGCTCAGGGATCATTATTTCCATCCCTGGCATTTTAAAGTTCATCACGAAGCTCTAAGAGCTTAGTGACAGTGACTTGGAGAACTATAACAATCACTATCTTATCTGGAAGATCAACTCCCACTCGATTCAAGTGATTGTAGCACCCAGACAATCTGAGCACATGCTCACCGATTGAGCTATTCTCCTTCATCTTGCAGGCAAAGAATCTTATTGGAGGTCTCGTACCTCTCAGCACGGGCACGAGCCTGAGATCCCAATTTCAGCTCTTAAACCATCTCATATGTTCCGTGACGTTCAAAACGTTTTGGAGCCTCAATTCTAAGCCGTAATGCATGACGCACTGAACTATCAAGTAGTCATCAGAACGTGCCTGTTAGATGTTCACAACATCTACAGACGACGCTTGAGGGGGTGGCGCACCGAGCGGTGCATTAAGGACATAAGCCTTCTGTGCAGCAATGAGGACGATCCTCAGATCACGGACCCAGTCCGCATTATTGCTACCATCATCTTTCAACTCTATTGCTCTAGGAACATATAAAAATTCAAGGGAGCTACAACGCGAGCTAGTAATCTACAACATAATTTGCAAAGACATTTTGACTATGTTCATGATAATGATTTTAGTTAATCATATTACTTAAAAACTCCCACTCAAATTGACATCCCTCTAGTCCTTCGAGTTTCACATGATCCAAATTCACCAACCCAAGTCCGATCATCACGTGAGATGAGGTGGTTTCAATGGTGAACATCTTCATGTTGATCATATCTACTATATGACTCATGTTCGACCTTTCGGTCTCTTCTGTTCCGAGGCCATGTCTGTACATGCTAGGCTCGTCAAGTTTAACCCGAGTGTTCTGCACGTGCAACACTGGCTTGCACCCGTTGTATGTGAACGTAGAGTCTATCACACCCGATCATCACGTGGTGTCTCGAAACGACGAACTTTCGCAACGGTGCACACTCGGGGAGAACACAATTTTATCTTGAAATTGAAGTGAAGGATCACCTTATAATGCTACCGTCGTCCTAAGCAAAATAAGATGCATAAAAGGATTAACATCACATGCAAATCATAAGTGACTTGATATGGCCATGAACTTGTGCTTTTGATCTCCATCTCCAAAGCACCGGCATGATCTCCATCGTCACCGGCATGACACCATGATCTCCATCATCTTGATATCCATCAATGTGTCACCATGAGGTTGTCGCGCCAATTGTTGCTTCTACGACCATTGCTAACTCATAGCGATAAAGTAAAGCAAAATGGCGAAATAAATTAAAGACAACCCTATGGCTCCTGCCGGTTGCCGTACTCATCGACATGCAAGTCGTGATATTCTATACAATACATGATCATCTCATACATCACATATATCTCATGATGTAATTGGCCATATCACATCACAACATACCCTGCAAAAACAAGTTAGATGTCCTCTAATTGTTGTTGCAAGTTTTACGTGGCTGCTACGGGTATCTAGCAAGAACAATTCTTACCTATGCAAAAACCACAACGGTGATACACAAATTTCTATTCAACCTTCTCAAGGACCGCCTTTGTTGAATCCGATCCAACTAAAGTGGGAGAAACAGACACCCGCCAGCCATCTTTATGCAACGAAGTTACATGTCAGTTGATGGAACCGGTCTCTCATAAGCGTACGAGTAATGTTGGTCCGGGCCGCTTCATCCCACAATACCGCTCAATCAAGAAAAGACCAATGGAGGAAGCAATCTGAACATCAACGCCCACAAACTCCTTTGTGTTCTACTCATGATATCATCTATACATAGACCTGGCTCTGATACCACTGTTGGGGAACGTTGCATGGGAAACAAAAAAATTCCTACGCACAAGCAAGATCTATCCATGCTGATGAGCATCTACAAGAGGGAGAGTGAATCTACATACCCTTGTAGATCGTTAAGCAAGAAGCGTTAAGAAACGCGGTTGATGTAGTCGAACGTCTTCGCGATCCAAATCGCTAGCCATCCCGCGATCCAATCACGAACCGTTCCGCGATCCCATCACGGTCCTTCCGATCTAGCGCCGAACAGACGGCACCTCCGCGTTCAACACACGTACAGCTCGATGACGATCTCCACCTTCTTAATCCGGCAAGATAGAGTAGAGAGGTAGATGAGTTCTCCGGCAGCGCGACGGCGCGGCGGCGGTGGTGGTGGAACTATTCCAGCAGGGCTTCGCCTAAACACTGTTGAAAAACTAGAGGAACTAATCTATCGGGAGAGAGGGCTGCACCGTGGCCTCTTGGGTTGAAGTGCTATGGCCCCCTCTCCCTCTAGTATATATAGGAGGGAGGGGAGGGGCCAGCGCCCTAGGGATCCTCCCCTAGGGTCGGCCAAAGTGGGGAGGTGGAGGAGTCCAACTCCAATCCTACTAGGAGTAGGATTCCTCCCCCACCTGGTTTTCCTTTCCTCCACTTGGACTTTCCCAACCTTAGCCGCATGGGCCTTGTTGGGGGGGTTCAGCCAGCCCACTAGGGGCTGGTTCACCTCCTCCCACAGCCCATGATGCCCTTTGGGGCGAGAGGCCCCTCCCGATGGTCCCCCGGTACCCTCCCAGCACTCCCGCTACACTACCGAAGTACCCGAAACCTTTCCGGTGACCAAAACGGGACTTCCTATATATCAATCTTTACCTCCGGACCATTCCGGAGCTCCTCGTGACATCCGGGATATCACGCGGGACTCCGAACAACCTTCGTGCACCACCGTACATAACTCAATACTACTGAAACGTCACGGAACGTTAAGTGTTCAGACCCTGCGGGTTCGAGAACTATGTAGACATGACCAAGACACCTATACGGTCAATAACCAATAGCGGGACCTGGATGCCCATATTGGTTCCTACATATTCTACGAAGATCTTTATCGGTTGAACCTCTATGTCAAGGATTCAGTTGAACCCGTATGCTGTTCCCTTTGTTCTTCGGTATGTTACTTGCCCGAGATTCGATCGTCGGTATCTCTATACCTAGTTCAATCTCGTTACCGAAAAGTCTCTTTACTCGTTCCGTAATACAAGATCCCGTGGCTAACTCTTTAGTCACTTTGCTTGCAAGGCTTATTGTGATGTTGTATTACCGAGTGGGCCCTGAGATACCTCTCCGTCACACGGAGTAACAAATCCCAGTCTTGATCCATGCCAACTCAACAAACACCCTCGGAGACACCTGTAGATCATCTTTATAGTCGCCCAGTTACGTTCTGACGTTTGATACACACAAGGTATTCCTCCGGTGTCAGCGAGTTGCATGATCTCATGGTCATAGGAACAGATACTTGACATGCAGAAAACAATAGCAATAAACTGGCACGATCATATGCTATGTTCATAGTTTGGGTCTTGTCCATCACATCATTCTCCTAATGATGCGATCTCGTTATCAAATGACATCTCATGTCTATGGCTAGGAAACCTTCACCATCTTTGATCAACGAGCCAGTTTAACTAGAGGCTTACTAGGGACACATTGTTTGTCTATGTACCCACACATGTAATTGAGTTTCCAATCAATACAATTATAGCATGGATAATAAATGATTATCATGAACAAGGAAATATGATAATAACTAATTTATTATTGCCTCTAGGGCATATTTCCAACATGCACGCCCCTACAACCCAAACCTGAGTGCATTGTTCCCCGCGTAGCCACGGGATTGCGCTCCCGCGGCCCAAACATGAGCACTATGCACCCAGCACAGCCATAGGGGTGTTGTGTCGGTGAAGCCGCCTCGTGAGGCGTTGGGGTGCCGGCCAGACCACGACCCGAGGACCTCACAAGGCCCTGCCTCCTGAGGGCCGTGCCGGCGCCCCCGTTGCCGCGTGTGGCCTGCGCTGCTTGTATCTTGCCGATCCCCCTAGGCGGTTGCTCCTGCGGCCCAGAGGGCTCGGTTGCGTGCTGCTTGCTCGCGAGGGCGGGGGCTGCGCCGTGCCCCCGCGCATCCTGGGGCACCCCCTCGTTTGCACCAACCTGGCCTGGTGCCCCCTTAGTGGAAGCCCCCAGGCCCGGCTTGGAGAGGGCGTCCGGGAAATCTCTCTACTCCAAGAGGATGCTGGCACCCGCGGGCGGCGCGTGATCCACGGCGTCGTCCACAGGTACGATACTGCTCAGAACGTAGGCCTCTATGTAAAGGCCTTGGCTTCCTCCTGAGCCGTGTCCGCGCACCCCATGGGCAGCCTCCCTGGGCGGCAAGGTGACGCCGCTCTGGACGCGCGGCCCACAGACCCTCCTACGCCGAGCCTCCGCCCGAAGCTGCTTACCTCTGCCGTCGTCGCGAGGTTGGTCACGCGCGTCTTGACGTGGGTTGCCTCCCTAGTTATCCACCGCACCTCCGTTATGGTTACCTGCCTGTTCGGAAGCCTGAGCCGCCTGGTCCCTGCACCGGTTGGCGCGCTCGCGCTGGGACGACCCAGGTTGTTGACGATCCATCGGGATATGGGTGCGCGCGTTGAGGCGCACGCGAAGCGTCCCTTCACCTTCTTCAAAGGCACCACCGGTGGGGTTGGACGGCGCCCGAAGCCAGTCACTGGGATCCGGAGGAGAAGGAGCACGGCGTGCGGCGGGCATTGCCCGGGCCCGCCCTGGCAAGGGGCGGGCACGCCGTCTGCCGATGAGGTGAGCGGTACGGCGAGCGGGCCCCCGGCGCCTAGCGTCGGAGGTCGAGAGGAGTGGTGCGGATCCCAGGCCCTCCTCGTGACCATGACCAACTCGGTGATGTGGTCAGCCCAGGCGTCGAAGCCCCCATGCGTCAGGCGATGGCGAAGCAGCTCACTCGCCATCAGCAGCGCGTCATGCGCGTTGAGGTCTCCCACGTGTGTACAGGGTGATGTCGGTTCCGCGGGCGCCGCACGCCCACCGCGTGCCTGGCCGGCACGAGCTACGACGGCGGTGGAGACAACGCTGGTGGCCTGATAAGGACCGCCCAGAACCGAGCTGCCGTGGCGTGCGTCATGGGTAGTAGTGGCGAGGTTGGTGAAGGTTAATCCGCCGGGGCCGACGGAAGCCTGGCAGGCATCGGCCATCGAAACGACGGAGCGGAGAAAAGGCGAAGCTTGCAGAAGACTCCAACACGCCCCCTACCTAGCGCGCCAAATGTCGGATTTCGGGCTCCGTAAAACCCAAAGAGGTTCGATCTCAGGGGCGTGTGTGAAGATCCCCACCAGCTTTGACATCAAGCTCACAGCTCGACAGCCTAGCCCGATGAACTCACACAATCGTGGGGAAGAAGACTAGCACACGAGGATTTACCCAGGTTCGGGCCGCTGCGAAGCGTAAAACCCTACTCCTGCTTTTGGTGGATTGCCTCACGAGGAGGTTTGTGGATGAACTAGTATAGTGGAGAGT
Organism: Elymus sibiricus; assembly: GCA_039707655.1. Classification (NCBI taxonomy): domain Eukaryota; kingdom Viridiplantae; phylum Streptophyta; class Magnoliopsida; order Poales; family Poaceae; genus Elymus; species Elymus sibiricus. The sequence goes on along the minus strand of CM077667.1, from coordinate 192,057,967 downwards.
AGCCTCGCGAGGGTCCTCGGGTGATGTTCCTCTCGTCCCCTTCTACGGAGCAGCCTAATCCCTATTTATAGTGGTTCGGGTCCTCTTCCCTTATCACAATGGCTGGAAGGGATCCCACAATGGCCAAATTCGAAGGGGGACAAGGAGTACACCTTATCCTGACGAAAGGTGGTCTTCGCGTGCAAAGTAGCCGGTGGTGATGCAGAGGTGGGCTCGGCGATGACGTCCGTCCTGCGGGGCTCGTGGTCTTGGTCTCGTTGCACCGGAATGGAAACCTTTGGGGGGTGCCTTGGGAACCTGCGTACGTCTTTGCCTCCTTTGCACCAAAGAGGAAACTGTCTCCTCTACGCGCGTTGCTGCCCGCCGGGCCAGGCTCGCGTCACCCCCGGCCTCCCGAGGCTGAGTGCTGCATAGGGATCTCCGCCCCTCGGGAGGCGACCTGGGGAGGCCTCCTCCCTCCGGGGGTCTTGGCGTCGTCCTCCTCGCGAAGGTGGGGCTTCTGCGAGGGCCTTGTGGCTGCACTGGGCCGCACCTAGCTGTTGAAGTGGGCCACGCCATGGGCCGTAGGCTGCAGGTCTGGGTACCCCCATTCCCAGAACGCTGACAGCCACTACATGCTTTCAAGATAGATGCCACTAGTGAACCTATTCCCTTGGATCTATTATCCATTAATACAAAAGCTCCTACAATTGCTCTTTACTATTTTGCCACTTTACCTATCGGTATATGCTTTTAATCTTGTAGCTAACAAGAATGAGGAGAGTGACGACCCCCTTGCCTTTGTTGAGTACAAGCATTTGTTTTGTTTCTGTGGAGGTACAACTAATGTTGTTAGTATGGTGCCTCCTACCGTGTAACAGCCTGAGACCGATGCTCTAGATGATTCCTGATTTATTTCGTTATAGCCGTGTGATTTATTTGGTTGTCTCATTCATCATCGCATCAGTCGCATCATCAGCAATTGCATCGGCACTCCGTCGCCATCATATTTCAAAACATGCATCTGTTCTTAGTTGTCGGTTCTCTCTGTTCTCGTCGTTGACCGTTTTGTGACCAACCACACATGCACACACCCGCGGCATCATAAAAGTATTGTTTTAATAGTGCATATAAAGCGTTCTTGGAATTGGTTGAAAGTTGGTGTGTGGTCCTAATATATTACAGGTAGACCGCCTGCCAAATTTGGTCCCATTCGGACTCCGTTTCATACCCCAGCGGCACTATAGCTGGTCAAATTAACACACGTTTTCAGTTTAAAAAATTGTCACCGGGCCGCAAACCTTCCTCTCTTCTCTCAGCCCAACCAACCCACACATCCCACCTATCCCACCTACACCACCCACCTCGACCGAAGTCGTCCGATCGGATCGGACGACTCTAAAGAAAACCCAAATCCCTAACCCTAGCCAACCTACTATATAAAGCAGCTCCCTCCTTCCATTTTTTGTCAAAACCTAGCCTACCCTAACCTCCCAGCCACCATAGCCTTGTTTTCCGCGTCGACAACCCAGCCGCCGCACTTGGCGCCACACCACGGGCCAGCCGCCACCTGTGCCACCGCTCCCGTCCACTCTCAACGCGCCACGTCACCCCTCTGCACCCACCAGCCACCGCGGACCACCCGGGCCCGAAGCGGCCGCCCCCGTGCCATGCGAGCCTCGCGGCTAGCGCCGCCCGGGAGCTCGCCGGAGGCCACGCTCCGACCTTGCCCCGCCGCCACATCCGGCCGCCGCTGGCGCTCCCCGCCACCGCCGGCGAGCTGCTCCGCCGGAGCTCCCGCCTCGCCTCCGTGCACCGCCCGAACCCCGCCGCCTCGCACTGTGGCCTCCGCGCGAGCCGGCGAGCCGCCGGATCTAGCCCCGTGCCTAGCGCCGCCCACGGCTCCTCCTCGACCACGCCGCCGCCTCCGCGTCCGGGAGCTGTGCTGGGACTCGCTGCCGTTGCCTCCCTCCGGCCGGATCTGTGGCCCCATGGCTGGATCTGTCACCAACCGGCTTCACCATCGCCCCCTCGCTCGCCTCTGGCCGCCATCACCATTGCCATCGCCGCCGTTGATCTCGATCCTCCTCCAGCCAGATTTGGACGACCGCGTACTGGATCCGCAGGATCCCCTAACCAAACGCTGGCCCCATCCCTGCACCGCGCCGTTCTAGATCGGTCCCGTCCAGTTTTCATGAGGATATATTTCTACTGAGTCCTTTTTCGTCTATGTCAAAAACAGCATGTATGCATTTTGTGATGGCTATAATATTGTACCTGTTGATCACATGAATATGATCCATATATCAAAAATGATCTACAAAACATGCTCTACATGACTGTGGCATTTGCATGCATTTTAGGAGTCATCTACATGCTCAAGTCTGCATTGCAAAAGTGCATCTCGTCGTAATCTGCAATACCTCATTTTTTATTCAAACTTGCATGGATGATTGCATCTAATCTATAGCTCTTATGCATATGGTTCCTTCATGAGATTTGGTCTAGGTGTTGTTTACTTTGATATCATGCCTCTGGTTTCTATGTGAAACATCATTAGCATTTCCATTTCTTGCTCTCAAGTAGCTCTAATGTTAAAGCTGCTAATGTGTTAACGATAAGTTCTGTTTTGCGAGAATCATACTAAGCAATCCCTGCCTTCTTTGAACTTCTGCCAATGGAGTATTTTGAAGTGTGTCATGTCTATTTGCTGGTAGTATGTTTGTGATGACTTAAAATTCATTTTAGCTATAGTTTTCATCATGTGAACATGCTACCAAAATGTTGCTGTTTTGAGATGCCCAAATAATTCCAAGTCTAAAACTGTTATATTTTATTGCTGTTTTGCGATGTGAATGGCCATTGGTCTGACACTCCTTTGGTGTTGGCCCCATGGAGTGTTTTGTAAAGTATGTTATGGGCTATAATGTTGTGCAATTAATTTCCATGTATAGGGTTTGCATCATAGATATATCTGCTGTCAAACATGCCAATCTGTTAAAAAATTGTTGCTCTTGTACCCTGTTATTTTCACCAAGTCTGAGAATCTGTTTTCTTCAGATTGCCTTGTTGTGTTGATGCTAGCCATGTTTCTGTGCATATTTAGACAATGCTCATGTTGAATAAAACAAATTGCATCATGTTCACTGCCATGCTATAAATTTTCATGCCATGATAAGTCCTGTAGCATATGTTTTTCTTGCTGCCAATATGCCTTCAGGTTAAAGCTGTTTGTGAAAAACTGTTATTTTCACTAAGTACCTAAATGCTATGTTTTATAGTCATGTTGTGAGCTTCCTACCATGTGATCCATGACTCTTTTGAGTATGATTCCTATTGATGAAATGAAATTTATGTTACATGCTACTGCCCCATGCTTAGTTTGTGAGTTTTAGATTCCTGTAGCTAGTGGTTTGATGTGTGCAAAATGCTATGTTGCTGTTATGGACAGATTATAGCTAGGACTTGTGTTGGTTGTTATTGTTGAACCGTGGCTTCGTTTTTAAAATGTTGTACGTGAAACTTGCCTAGAATTTCATGTAGTTTCATAATATCTTGTTGCATCCATGATTTGAAATGTATGTGGTTGTTGTTTGAATGCATTTTGCATTCATGACATATTTTTCTTGTGTTGGTCATATCTTTTAGGCCGTAGCTCCATTTTGAATGATCTCTATACACTAGTGGAGAAATGGCTAGCCACAACTGTTGTTTGTGGCGCGCCATTTCTCACCAACGCCAGCACTAACATTTTCAAATAGTGCTGTCATGGGCTAAATCCGTACGCCATAGCTATTTGCTTAGTGCTGGCGTTGCACATTAGGCCCATTAGGCCCACGCCGACACTAGTTGGTTTTAACAGCTGCCGGCGCAGTAAAAAAACTTATCTTCACTCTCGACCCCAACTCAACCGGCCTGTCCTCCTCTCGATACCCGCCGCCGCTGCTGCCTGACGCGTCGTGTCTCCGCCCGACGCCGCCAATCCTGACGCCGCCCATCTCCGACCGACGCCGCCCATCTCCGCCGAACGCTGCCCCGCCGACGTTGCCTGTCTCCTCCCGACGTCGTCCCGCCGACGTCACCCTCCATGTCATATCCAAAGAAGTATGGAAATAAGATTTCCCAAAACCAATTTTCAATACTACTTGCTATATATATTTAGTGTTAGTAGTATATGAGTTGCAATGTATGAAAAAATTAGGTTTCATGAAGTTAGTAACAACAAGCATCAGACCAAATTAGTATAATGTAATATACTATGGACTCCAAATTAGAATAATGTAATATATGAGTTTCTGTGGACTCCAAATTTAGTATATGCTCTATAAATTGGGTTTCATGAAGTAACAATAAGCATCAGACCCAATTAGTACCAATAAGCATCAGTCTAACGTTGTTATATTTTTTTCAATACACTATGGAGAATTTGCTAACCGTGGGCATAATTTTTTCTATAGACCAAATTAGTAACAATAAACTATGGAAAACCTTAATTCAAAAGAAGGATTGGGTGTCCTGTCACAATAGCTTGGTATACAACATGTTCATCCATATAAGGAACTATAGTGCCTTAAAATGTTAAAAAGCTTTTGCATTACATATGGAAGGGTGGCCATGTAGGAGTAGAGTGTAAACAAGCAGCGACACCTTAGCTAAAACATAACATAGTTGATGGTAGAGGTTGACATTCAAATAAATAGTTGATGATACACTCTAGCTAAAACATTACATAGTTGATGGTAGAGCTTTCAAGTGTTTTCTGTTTGATGCTACAGCATGGCCGACTCTAGCATCTTTGAAGGCTCCTCTGAGAACTGGTCGGATTTTGCCAGAGAGAAAGGCGAAGTGAGCACCAACTAGGTAATTAGGCTAGTTACAAAAAACATGCATGAGCATTGCAAATATCAATATATCTAACCATTAGTTAATTGTTTATGTTTTGAAACCCTTGCCAGGCATACGTACGAGCTCCGCCTTCTACATCATCTGATGAGCAAAAAACATGTCACATCGACGTGCTCAATCACGAGCTAATCGTGTCACATGAGAGTACCGTCAAGGCCCTGGAGGAGGTTAATGCTTCCCTGAAGAAGGAGAGGGATCAGATTATCGATGACAGTGCTATTGTCATTGATAAGATTTCCAATCTCGAACGTCAGACCGTATTTCTGAACGATGACATAAGTCATTACAAGAAGGACATACAAGTCCTGAAGTCCGATATAACTCAGTTGAAGACGGAGAAAGCCCATTACAAAATGGAGGGGCAAGTGAATAGGAATAAGCTTCGTGAGCTTAAGTTAGTCCTTCGAAATAACTAGGTAGTGTCGAGAGGTGAATACATTGTGAGAAGTAATTTGGTACTTTTCTTTTGTGAATTTCGTGAAACATTTAGTTTGTGGAGCTGGTAGCATCTTTTGTGAATTGCTAAAACATTTAGCATCTTTTATTAATTGCTGAACATTTAGTTTGTGAAGCTAGTAATATTTTTTTAGCGAAATATGACAATGCCGGCGTGCAAATATGTCCAACGCCATAGGTATTCAAAATAGTGTTGGCGTCGTCTTCAACGCCACCACTAAATTCTAACAGTGGCGCCATATTGGTGGCGTCGGGTGTCTACGCCAGCAAGGACATTTTTGCCACGTCATAGCTAGGCTTTTGTGCACTAATGATATGTAAATCGCCTAGAATGATGAGTAGAATCACATGGTGCATTTTGTTTCCCTGTTTAACAAATATAAAATATGTTTAGTTATCGTCTGGACCAAATTCATAATTTGCATATGGGGTCGTTTCAAAAATACTATAAGTTGTTTCCGGCCTCATTTAAAATGCCTAGATAGGTAGTTTATTTATGCTTCACCTCTTGCCATGATTAACAACATTTAAACTTGCCATGTAAATAAACGAGGGCGAACTAAATGATTCAAACGTGGAATTTCATCAATACGCAACTCGTTGCATATTGAACTTCACTTAATGTGTAGTAGTTGATTGTTCTGCTTTGCCGTGCCTTGCATATTTAAACTTGACATGCATCATCATTGTTTGCGCATCATGTCATGAATATGTTGTGGTGTTTACTATGTCAGTTGTTTGTTTTTGGATTGCTTCTTTTTGATAGAGTTCTGAAAGCATTTTGGAGTGTGAGGATTCATTCGAGTATGTTGGTTCGTCTTCTTCACGGATTCGTTCTTCTTCCAAGCAGGATTTTAGGCAAGATGATCATTTCCCTAGATACCACTACTATCATTGCTATTCTAGTTGTCTCATTTCTATTTCTATGTCTCGCTACCTACCACTTGTTTGTCAAGCCTCCCAAAATGCCATGATAAGCCTCTAACCTTCCACATCCCACCAAACCATTGTTTGGCTATGTTACCGCTTACTCAGCCCCTTCTTATAGCATTGCTAGTTGCAGGTGCAGGTTGCTCCATGTGATAAATGGATATCTTGGGATGTCACAATATTCTGGCTATTTAATTCAATGCATCTATACACTTGTTAAAGGGTGGAAAGCTTGGCCTTTTGCTTGGTGTTTTGTTCCACTCTTGCCACCTTAGTTTTCGAGTATCGGTGTTATGTTCCATATTGAGCGCTCCTAACATGCTTGGGGTTGTTATGGGGACCCCTTGATTTTTGTTTTGGGATAAAACACTTCCTTAAAGGCCCAACCTGGTACTACATTTGCCTAATAACTAATAAACCTGCATAGGGAGTAAATAACCCGTGGACAATTAATCAACAACCTAGGCCAGTGCTCCTCATGAGTGTTGGTCCAACCAGGCTGCCTGCGTGGCCGCCTTGATGAAACTTGGGATTAGTTTTCCCCATAGCTAGTCCCATCTGGTAGTGCACCGAGAAAGAGATACACACGGCTCCTATTGGGATCTAGCCTGCCGGCCGGTCTTGCTGGATTTGTTTTACCTTTGATGAACGTCTTGTGCACCGGGATTCCGAGGACACTTCGGGCTATCTCAAGGTTGAGGTTTTTCACCGCAGCTTGTGGCTAGTTTGTGATGGATGAGTTGGAGCACCCCTGTGGTGTTAAATATTTCTGAGAGCCCTGCCCGCGGTTAAGTGGCAACTTCAAAATTTTATAATACCCGGTAATAGAAAACTTGAAGTAAACTCAAATAAAATACACCAACCGTGTGCGCAACTGTGACCGTCTCTTTTCGAGGGAGTTTGGAAAGAGAACATGGTGGGTTTATGATTGACTCGTAAGTAGGTGTTCAAGATCACTTCTTGCTCATTACTAGTTCACGTACGTTTATGCGTAGATCACTCTTCTTATTCTTGTAGCCATAAGTTATCCACATATTCAAATGTTTTGTGCTTGCTGTAGCTTCACCACTTAACCATACCTCACCCATTAAGCTTTGCTAGTCTTGCTACCCTTGGAAATGAGATTGCTAAGTCCCCGTGGCTCACAGATTACTACAACAACGGGTGCAGGTATAGGTAATGTGATGCTTTGACGTGAGAGTGATGCTTGTTTGATTTGGATTTCGTCTTCTTATTCAACGATCATAGGATGGGTTTCGGGCCGGTAGCCTGGGATAGTAGGGTGGACGTTGTCTCTTTTTCGTTTGTGTTTCATCCGTAGTTAGATCCTGCTCTTCTGTATGGTGATTGAATGTATTGTTGTATTGATGTATTCATGATGTAGCTTGTGGTGAGTGTAAGCCAAATCTTGTATACTCTTCTCTTCAATACATGTACTTGTGATGATATCCACCTTGCAAAAGCGTCTCCGATATACGTTTCTATCCTTGTTGAGACTTTCAAGTTTCCGCAAGGATAGGACCGCATATTGGGCGTTACATACCGGTTCGATAAACCTTGGATCTTAACTGAGGGAAATACTTTCTGCTGCTGTGCTACATCACCCTTCGTCTTCGGGGAAATCGAACAACTTATATGGGAGTAGCACCACCTCTCCCTCCTCCTTCAACCGTACCTGTTCTTCCTCTTATGCCACCCATATCGGCTTTCCACCCTTGTTCATTCCTCCTAAACTCAGGCGCGATTATTGACTTGGGTTAGATTATTGTAGAACTATCATGAACTCTAACATCTTTTCACACTCAAAATCAAAGAACACTTTCTGCTTCCATAGTGTTAAACTTGCACGTATCGTGATGGGTTTATGAACGCCCAAAGTTATGTGTACTCTGACTCCCCAACCTTGACCCTTAATAGATCGTTCATCAACTCCTTTGACTGCTCCGTGTCGGGGCATGGATGCACACGATCACCTACAGGACTAGAGGCCCCTTTGTGGTTTGACAAGGGGAGGTCACGTTGCACAAAGAGCGGAGACCATGAGGTAACGTGACGATCGGGATGCTGGTGTTTTTACCTTGGTTCGGGCCGCTGTGAAGCGTAAAACCCTACTCCTTCTTTTGGTGGATTGATCAGAGGAACACGAAGAACACGCAGTGCTCAATCCCGGCAACGGTTGCCGTTGGGGAGAGCTGCTACATGAGTACAAGTGTCCAAAGGTCCGAATCTTGAGCTAGGTTGCCTTGGGCCTCCTTTTATAGGGCAAGGGGCAACCACAGTGGCAAAATAGTCTTTATCTAGTGATTAGATAGCTGACAGAGCTATCATACCTAACTCTGGCATTTAGGACAAAATACCATGATTACTAGTCTAGGTGGCGCGCGGGGATGCATCCCCGGCAAGCTCTTACCACCAGTTAGCTGGCTGTTGCGTAGTGTATTGACACGCTTCTAGACGGGTGTCAACTGGGCATAATCTGTCTTCAGGTGCGTTGCCACATTCTTAGTGGGAGCCACTTAGCCACCTGAGGGCTCGACACCACATCGACAAGTGACTGGCATCATGATGCGGTGGAGCGGTGGCCGATCAACTCGCGCCTGCCGGCGGATGGTTTTCCGGGTATTCCTGAAGATGTGTGCGCCTCTGTCCCCGGCAGGTACCAGGGACGTGGCTGGCGTGCCTTGGGCCCCTCCTGGGCTATTGCGTTGGTCTTGCCGGCGTTGCTTGGCCTTTTGTAGATTGCAGCTGCCGGAGTATGGGTCTTGAATGCTTGCTTGGTGACGTGGTTGCTTGTGTTGATGGGTTTTGCTACTACTGCCTGTGCATAAGTCAGGGGCACTGGATACCCCTGTCCTATAGCACCGACAGGAGCCCCCGGGTTTGGCCCACACACGCTTTCCCGGTGCCGTTGGGTCAGGCCCAAAATTTATTCACAAGCGCGCAATGTGAGGAGTAACCGCCAATTTACTAGTCAGCACTGACCCACTACATCAGTCCGCTTCCGCCACGCGTGCCGGATGCATCACGGAGAGCTTGCGGTAGATGCACGTGACTTAAAGTCCTGGTCATGGTAGAAACTGCAGCGTCATGGATTGGAGCAATGGGGCGGTTACCTGTTCGCCCGTGAGTCATGGGTAGTGGGATTGGTGGAGATGGGCGGCCGCTCTGGAGCGGAGGAGAGCCAGCCCCCGTGCCATCCCCTATAAATTAGGGGGTCACGGTGGCGATGCTCATCCATCTCCATCTCCTCCTTATTCCCAAGTCCACACTGCTTGTCCTTCTCTTCTGGTTCGTCCTTGGACGCGCTAGTTCTCGCCATGACGAGGGGGCGAGGACGACTCTCAGCTTCCGCTGGGGCGACGAGAGCTTCCCTTCGGGATCATGCCGCTGCTTTAGCCGCAACGACGAGAGGTGGTTCCAGCACGCGTGATGGGAAGGCTGGAAGAGGCCGGGCCAGCGCAGGGCTCGTGGTCGGGGGAGGCGGAGCGCCGTCTCCGACCCTCCTCCGGTGGTGGCTTCTTCCTTAGCAGCGGAACATACTGAGAGCACGGCGCTGGAGTTCATAATCGGGCTGCGTGGCCCCATTCGTAGCCGCTTGCGACTCCCCCGTCCCTTCGCCAGGGTGATGGAGGTTGACAAGTCACACGCGACGTGGTTGCGCGTGCACGTCTGCTGCAATGGCGCTGCGCGGGTCGACGTCGAGTTTGCGGCGCCCCACGTCATGTTCTTCAGGCGTGGGTGGAAGACCTTTGCGCACGCCCACAATTACACGGGCGGGTACGTCCTCCGCTTCAAGCTGGTGGAGGCCGACACGCTCTCCGTCAAGATCTATGGGCGTTCGGGCGCTCGACTTGGCTGCTGTGAAGAGAGCTCGATTGGTGACGAAAGCTCCTCCTCGAGTGATAGCGACGAGGAGGACAGTGTCGGTGAAGACGGCGATAGTGAGCTCCAGGCCGTCAAGTCGGAGTACGATGACCTGGGCTCCAGCTGACGGTCGGCCGCACCATCACCGTCATTGAGCTCCCCCTTCCCCCGGCAGAGCGATTTGCCGGGGGTTCTTGACTTGGGCTCTGCCTCTCCTCCTCAGCAGGACCTTGGCAGGCTCGTGGACTCCGGCTTCGCCTTCTTTGCCGGTGGTCACACCGAGCCATTCCCCGACAGCCCTGATGGGGTCAGGCTGGGCTTCTGCTTAGGTCTCCCTTTCGCCCTTTTTCTTTTTGTAGCTTGCTCCTAGGGGAGAAAGTCAAGTAAAGATTTATTAGGAAGGAGTTCTTCAATGTATTTTGATCCATTTTGTATCAACAAATGAATGAATGTTATTTCTCTTCCCTGAGTACCATCCTTTTCTCCTGTTGTTTCTGTTGTGTCGGTATGATGGTCCTTGCCGCACAGAACCGCTTGTCGGGTCACTACTAACCACGAGCGCCAAAAGAGGAGCGACCCCCCCGGCAGCAGGCTAGCGTTGTTCCCCGACAGGGCTTCTTGTCGGTATCGACGCGGCTCCCCAGGGGCTGAGAAGTATCAGGAGCTGGGGAACGGCTCATCCCGACAAGGGTTTTCACCACGTGGAGGTCTCCACCAAACACGTCCGAGAAAGAGAGCAAGGATTTCCTTTAAGGGAGCAAACAACATAAAACTTGGGATATGCGATTAGACTTATGTTTTTAGGTAGTATCCCTTATTGGAGTACGCTGGGCCGCCGTCCTTGTTCTTTTGCCCTCCTGCTATGTTTTCCTGGTGGCAAGACACATATGGCAAGAGGCCTCTATCCCTTGAGGAGAGAATGCGGCAACAAGGATTATAGGCTTAACAAGTACTCTAGCAAATCTCTAGAATTTAAAAAGGCGATGACATCGCAATCATGAAAATGCATAATGAACATGCAATGTAATGATATGATGCAACGCCTAGCTTTATTATTGTTGCACAGGGTATGCGCATGGTTTTGTACAAAGGGTTACATGCAGCTTCGGCAAAGCTTGTACAAAAGGTGGCTACCAGGGACTGAGCCCGGCAGGCGCGCCTCACAGGTAGAACTTATGAAGATGCTCAATATTCCATGAGTTAAGCACCTTGGTGCCATCTTCGGTCTCCAGAAGGACTGCGCCAGGTCTGGTGACTCGTGCTACCCGGTAAGGGCCTTCCCACTTCGGCGTCAACTTGTTGGTACCCTTGGCGGACTGAACGCGCCTAAGGACAAGGTCGCCTTCCTCAAGGCTCCGGGCGTGGACCCTGCGGCTATGATAGCGGCACAGGGCTTGCTGGTAGCGTGCAACACGCACAACAGCCCGGAGACGATCTTCCTCGAGGGGCATGGCATCGTCATGCCATAGCTGCTTTTTCTCTACTTCATCGTAGGCAAGTACTCGAGGTGACCCGTATATGAGTTCTGTGGGGACCACTGCTTCCGCCCCATACACTAGGGAGAAGGGCGTCTAGCCGGTAGCTCGATTTGGTGTCGTTCTGAGGGATCAAAGAACCATCGGCAGCTCATCTATCCAGCGCTTGCCGCATTTCCGCAGTCTATCGAAAGTCCTTGTCTTGAGCCCTCGCGGCACTTCAGCATTCATCCTCTTGACTTGCCCGTTGCTTCTTGGGTGGGCAACAGAGGCGAAGGAGACCTTGCTTCCAAGGCTTTGGATGTATTGCATCAAGGCGCGACTCGTGAACTGGGTGCCGTTGTCGGTGATTACTCTGTTGGGCACTCCAAAACGGCACGCCAATCCTTTTATGAACTTGATAGCTGACTACGCGGTCACCTTCCTCACTGTCTCTACCTCAGGCCACTTTGTGAACTTGTCGATTGCTACGAACAAGAACTCAAAGCCCCCAACGGCGCGGGGGAAGGGGCCCAAAATATCGAGCCCCCAGACCGAGAAGGGCCAGGACTAAGTGATCGTCTGGAGAGCTTGCGCTGGTTGATGGATGTTCTTGGAATGGAAGTGGTAGGCTTCACATTTGGTGACCAACTCAGTTGCATCTTGGAGGGCAGTGGTCCAATAGAAACCCTGCCGGAAGGCTTTCCCGGCAAGGGCTCTTGATCCGATGTGATACCCACACACACCTCTGTGAATCTCTGCCAATAGCCTTAGTCCATCTTCCCGGCAAATGCACTTCAATTTCACACCGTTGGGTCTTTTTCTATACAGAGTGCCATCGACAAACTGGTACATACTTGACTGACGGACTACTTTTTCGGCCTCTTCTTGCTCTTCGGGATGTTCTCTTGTTTGAAGGAAACGGACTATATGTTGTGCCCAAGCTGGAGTCCGGGGCTCGACAACTAGGACTAAATGCATCTCCTCGTCCGTGGGAGCGCTTGTCTCGACCGTGAGAACCTGGGGTTCCGCAGGAGAGAGTTGCTCACCAGGCAAAACGAGACTGTCCCTGGCAGCTTCTCTACCAGCGGCTTCGGGGAGCTCTGCCGAGAAGTGCTTGCCGGAGTTCAACTTTCTTCTTTTCCTGGTCATCGCTGATGGGGATACCGATGGCTGAGTGAGGCGGAGGATAAAGGTTCCTGGTTCCACAGGGAGCTTTTGTGCAGCGCACTTTGACAGATGATCAGCAGTGCTGTTTTCCGCACGCGTCACGTGCTCTGTTTGTAACCCGTCAAAGCGCTCCTCCAGTTTCCTCACTTCCTCCACGTATGCCTCCATCAATGGACTCTGATAGTCTTTATTGACTTGTCTCATTATGAGTTGAGAATCCCCTCGTATGATCAGCTTTTTAATTCCCAACTCCACCGCGATCCTGAGCCCGGCGAGGAGCCCTTCATACTCGGCAGTGTTGTTGGTGGCCTCCTCCAGGGGAAAGTGCATTTGGTCTATGTACTTGAGGTGCTCTTCGGTAGGGGCGATGAGGAGCACGCCTGCTCCTGTGCCCTGGAGTAAGAAAGCACCATCAAAGTACATGATCCATTCTTTAGGTGCTTCCTTGCCGGGGAGGACTGTCTCTGGAACTTCTTCATCTGGCGTGGGCGTCCATTCTGCAATGAATTCCGCCAGCGCCCTGCTCTAGATTGTGGAAGTGCTCTTATACTTCAATCCGAAACTTGACAGCTCGAGTGCCCACTCAACTATCCTGCCGATGGCTTCGGGGTTCCTCAATATGCGCTGGAGCGGAAAACGAGTGACACATGTGATCTCATGGGCATGGAAGTTGTGGCGTAGCTTCCTCGAGGCCATGATGAGGCCGAAGATCAGCTTTTGCACTCCAGAGTACCTTGACCTAGCCCCCTGCAACAAGGAGCTGACAAAGTACACTGGCCGCTACACCACCTTCTTCTTCGTCACTTCCTTGGAACTACCTTCGCTAGCCTGCTGAGGTTCCCCTGGGTCTGCATTGGGTCCTGCCGCGTATGCTTCGGTTTTGTCCCCGGCAGCATCAGCCGCAGCGGCTGCACCTTCATCTACTTCTCGCTGCGCCACCAGCGCTGCACTAACCACTTGATTCGTTGCCGCCAAGTATAGCAGCAACGGTTCTTGTGGCTTAGGAGCGACCAAGGTGGGAGCAGAAGAAAGGTAAGTTTTCAGATCCTGCAGTGCTGCCTCTGCTTCCGGGGTCCACTTTACCAGGCCCGCCTTCTTCAGGATCTTGAAGAATGGCAGGGCACGTTTAGCGGATTTGGAGATAAACCTACTTAACGCAGCAACACATCCGGTCAAATGACTGATGTCCTTGATGGTCTTGGGTGCTTGTATCTACTCAATTGCCTTGATCTTGTCGGGATTGGCTTCTATTCCTCGCTGAGATACAAAGAACCTAAGTAGCTTGCCGGATGGGACGCCAAACACACACTTCTCAGGATTGAGTTTCAAATTGATCTTACACAAGTTTGCAAAAGTTTCTTCCAAGTCTTGTATGAGAGTCGCTTCATCCTTCGTCTTGACGACTATATCATCCATGTAATCTTCCACGTTTCTGTGCAACTGTGGTCCAAATCTAGTCTGTATGGCTCTGGCAAAGGTAGAACCAGCGCTCTTTAACCCGAAGGGCATCCGTACAAAATAAGTACGTGCCGCATGGAGTTATGAACGCGGTCTTTTCCTCATCTTCCTTAGCCATGAAAATCTGGTGGTATCCAGAGTATGCGTCCAAGAAGGAAAGCAAGTCGCACCCGGAAGTGGAATCGACAATCTGGTCGATGCGCGGCAAGGGGAAAGGGTCCTTTGGGCATGCTTTGTTCAACTATGTGAAATCTATGCAGAGCCTCCATTTCCCATTCGCCTTGCGCACCACTGCTGGGTTGGCTAGCCAAGTTGGGTGCAACACTCCTCTGTCCAAACCAGCTGCTTCGAGTTTCTTAATTTCTTCGGCAATGAACTGTTGCCGCTCCAAGGCTTGCTTCCTAACCTTCTGCTTGACGGGCCTGGCATGAGGGCAAACAGCAAGGTGGTGCTCAGTTACCTCCTTGGGAACACCGGGGATGTCGGATGGTTGCCAAGCAAACACATCGACATTCGCCTGCAGGAAGGCAACGAGCGCGCTTTCCTATTTGTCAGTAAGGGTGGCGCTGATGGTGAACGTACCTCCAGTGCCATCCAGCCCTGCCGGGATCTTCTTCGTCTCAGGATAGGTGACCTTGGTCTTCTTGCTAGCGGAACTCTTCGGCAGGTCATCATCAGGTGTAGCACACTCCGAAGAGGCGCGCTTCCCGAAGTCCTTACCGGTGTTCACGCTAGGCTTCTTTGCCTTCTTTGATTGCTTGGTGGGAGCTGGGATTCCTCCAACCTCCGCTGCTACCATGTCCCAATACATCTTGTCCACGCATATGACTGCGTCCTTCTTGTCAGATGGGATGGAGATGATTCCAATGGGGCCCGGCATTTTCAAACTGTTATAAGCATAGTGGTATGCTGCCATGAATTTTGCCAGGGCTGGGCGACCAAGAATTCCGTTGTAAGGCAGGGGGAGCTCAACCACGTCAAACACCACCTTCTCAGTCCGGTAATTCAACTCCCTGCCAAATGTCACAGGCAAAGTGATCTTTCGCTTAGGTTGGCTCCTGCCGGGGTTGACTCCTTGTAACATGCCCGTGGCCTTGAGCTCTCTGTCAGGGATCTGCAGCCTTTCAACCACTTTTGGGGAGATTAAGTTCAATCCCGCCCCGCCGTCAACAAGCATCTTGGTGACCTTGAGGTTGCAGATTGTTGGGGAGACCAACAATGGCAAGCATCTGACCGCAATGGTGCGATCAGGATGGTCCTCTTCATCGAAGATGATAGGTGTGCGGGACCATTTGAGTGGCCTTTTGGACTCTGCAGCTGGTGCCACAACGTTGACCTCACGCTCCCACTGTTTAAGCTGGCGGTGAGAGGAATGCAATGACGCACCCCCGTCAACACACATGGCTTCAGTTGCCCTCTGGAATTCTCAATCACTGGAATCCTCCTCGTCATCCTCATCCTCACTCATATCCTTTGCTTCTTTCTTCTCACGACCTCTGGCTGGTCTTTCCTTCTGCTGCGGAGCTTTGCCGCGGAGGCCTCCTCTGCCGCCACGGCCTTTCCCGGCAGCACCGTCTTGGCCTTTCTCTTCGTCACGCTTCTCGTACTCGGCCTTCTGCTTCTCGACAAGCTGCTCAACTTGGCGGCATTCTTGGAGATCATGGCCTTTAGTGTGGTGGATTTTGCAGTATGGCCCGTCGGACTTTCTAGTTTTCTCAGCGGCAGCGGCCTCCCTTGCCGGGGGCCTCGGCTTTGGCCTTTTTGCCAGCACTTAGATCACCGGAGCCCTCAACGGCCAACACTGCTTTTCCTTTACGCTTCTTGTTGCGCTTCCAGCTCTTCCCCTTCGGGCCAGGGGCATCGTCGTCGTCATCTGAATCGACTTTGACGCTAGCCTCCTCTCCGGGTAGTCGTCTTCCTTCCTCGGCACGAGCACACTTGTTCGCCAACGTGTACAGCTTGTTGACTGTCTTGGGGAGTCTAACGTTCATCTTGGCCCACATCCTCCTGTTGCGCATGTTCGAATGGAACGCGGAAATCACGGCAGCGGGGTGTATCTCTGGAATGTTGCGGTGCACTCGACTGAATCTCTGGATGTACTTCCGCAAAGTCTCTCCCTCCTTTTGCAGAAGGACTTGCAGGTCGCTGGGCTACCCTGGCTCCAGGTGGCCGCCTGTGAAGGCGCCAACGAACTCGTTGCACAAGTCATCCCATGATGAAATGGAGTTCTCCGGCAGGTGCATCAGCCACGATCTCACGTTTGGCTTGAGTGCCAAAGGGAAGTAGTTGGCAAGCACCTTCTCATCTCTTCGTCCGTCAGCTTGAACGACTATCGTGTAGATGCCCAGGAATTCTGCCGGGTTCAGTTTTCCATCGTATTTCTCCGTCAGCTCTGGCTTGAAAGCTCGGGCCGATGGCCAGCGGACCTGCCGCAGCTCGCGAGTGAAGGCAGGGCACCCAACCTCGTAAGGCAGGTATCCGCTAGCACCGGGCGCAGGGTCGCCAGCACCTGGGCCATTGCGCCCGTCAGACTGACGGTGTGCTTCTCGGCACCGCTCGATGGTGATGCGTGCGTCTTCTTTCCTCCGATCCTCCAAGACACGCCACTGGTCCCGACGATCGCGCGGGCCGGACGAGGACATAGATGCTTCGTGAACTCGTCAGCATGTGAAGCTCGCCGCGGCTGCTCCTGGGTCTGTTGTCACGGAGGGGACTGCACCATTGGTGTGGCCCCCTCGACACGAGCGCCAGCCCGAGCCGCCGTAGCTGTACGTGTGCGTCACGATGGCTCTACTTGCTGAGATTTGTTGGCTTCGACGAAAGATATCAAGCTCTGGATGGTAGCTCTCCACTCATCCATCTTATCAGCCACTGGCGGGAAGTTTAGCAGCAGCTGGGCTTGCGCCATTGCTTCCGATGCCGTGTCCGGCATGGCAAAAGAGGCGGACCGCGACGTCGCCCGGCTCCTGGTGGAACTAAGAGGGGCATCGCCGCATCCCTATTGCCGTGCGCCGATCGCCGGGGCGGTCTGTTGTGGGGGAGGCCGAGCCCACGGGTTTGCGGCTCCGCTCTACGCTCCGTCTTGTTCTGGACGAGGCGTGCACCCAGTAGCCGCGCTAGTGACGGGCACTGATGGGGATCACGGCTTGCTCCGGATTGAGCGCTGCCGCGGCGGCCACGGCTATCCACGCGGCGGGGAGGTGGAGACTGGTCGTTTCCTCCGGCCGCGGTACCAGGGGCGTACTCACCAGGATGTTGCTATTGTTGCTCCTCTTCGGCGTTCCCCGCTCCAACCTCGGCCGCAGGGGACACGACGGTGCCACCGCCTGCGCCAGCCGCGTCACCCATGACGCCCGCCTCACTTGCAGCCGCCGTGGCGCCAATGGTGCCCGCGGCTGCATGCGAGGGAGCCTTTGAAGTGGAGGGATGCACGGTCGCGCCAGACTTCTTCTTGGGAGCCGTGGATGAACAAGACGATCATGAAGATCGACTCGCTGTTCACGAACTCGGGTTCGCACAAATGACGCCCCCCTACCTGGCGTGCCAAAGATGTCGGGGCACTGATGCACACGATTACCTACGGGACCAGAGGCCCCTTTGTGGTTCGGAAAGGGGAGGTCACGTTGCACAAAGAGCGGAGACCATGAGGCAACGTGACGATTGGGACGCTGGTGTTTTTACCTAGGTTTGGGCCATTGCGATGCAAAAAACCCTACTCCTGCTTTTGGTGGATTGATCAGAGGAACACGAAGAACAAGCAGTGCTCAATCCCGGCAAGGGTTGCCGTCGGGGAGAGCTGCTACGTGAGTACAAGTGTCCAAAGGTATGAATCTTGAGCTAGGTTGCCTTGGGCCTCCTTTTATAGGGCAAGGGGCAACCCCAGTGGCAAAACAGTCTTTATCTAGCGATTAGATAGCTAACAGAGCTATCATTGCTTACTCTGGCATTTAGGACAAAATACCATGATTGCTAGTCTAGGTGGCGTGCAGGGATGCATCCCCGGCAAGCTCATGCCACCGCTTAGCTGGCTGTTGCGTAGTGTATTGACACGCTTTTGGACGGGTGTCAATTCGGCATAATATGTCTTCAGGTGCGTCGTCACATGCTTAGCGGGAGCAACTTAGCCACCTGAGGGCTCGACACCGCATCGACAAGTGACTGGCGTCGTGATGCAGTGGAGCGGAGGCCGATCAGCTCGCGCCTACCGGGGGATGATTTGTCGGGTCTTCCTGAAGATGTGTGTGCCTCGGTCCCCAGCAGGCACCGGGGACGTGGCTGGCACACCTTGGGCCCCTCCTGGGCTGTTGCGTTGGTCTTGCCGGCGTTACTTGGCCTTTTGTAGGTTGCAGCTGCCGGAGTCTGGGTCTTGAATGCTTGCTTTGTGACGTGGTGGCTTGTGTTGATGGGTTTTGCTACTACTGCCTGTGCATAAGTCAGGGGCACTGGATACCCCTGTCCTAGTGCACCGACACTCCGACCTTCTTTGTAGGTTGGTGTGCAATACTCGTTGATCTCATCTTCGCTTTCAAGTGTGTCACATGCACCCACACCTAGTGGGTATATAGCCCCCCCCCAATTCTCTTCCGACCATCCATCATAAGGGGCTAATGCTGGGCAGTTTTAGAAGATCCATGGCCCACCATGCATGACTGTCTGCTAATTCGCCAAGCATGTTAGATGAACATAGAAGAGGTTATCTTCTATAGCTCTAAAGAGAACTTCATGCACTAGATTCCATGCCGATCTCATTGTTCCATTGAAAGTACCACGAATGAACCTTTGTGTGGTTTGCACCCGGGCAAAAGCCATGAACTATGTGTCCTTCTCTAGTTCTTCCATGTCCTCCTCCAACACCACATCTTCCTCCTCATCTTCCCTAAGATTCAGATACTTCAGCTTCTCATCCAAAGACTCCTTGTGATGTGATCTACTTCCTTGCTTGGATCCCAACGGATTACCCTCCGCCACTGCCGGCGCTTTTCCTTCCTTTGCTCTCTCACCGCCGCCATCAACTCCAGACGTAGATGAGTCTGCACTAGCCATCCTCCTACCAAACTAGGCTTACGCACGACCACCCTAATTCCCACCCCTCTATATTTACTATTAACTCTCCTGGGAACGGAGTTGGATGGGAATCTGATCCAACCTCAAGAGGATGACATGGTCTCCTTGGTTGTCACCTAGGAGAAGAGAATCCCTAGAAGGGAACGAGACGTTTGTTTAATTCCACACCTATGGGCCTTATTATGTACCTGCAGCTAATGACCGAATTAGTCAATGGATAATTTTGTCCTAAATTCTGTTTTATTTTATGACTTTGGTCCATGAGCATGAAAATTACATTTTACATAAAGAAACAGAAGGATAGGAACCTTATTTATTTACTTAGATTGTAAAGATTGGCAACCATGATTGCATCCAAATAATAAATGGACCTGACTTTTTTCATTGCCAAAGATTTCTATGAGTTTATTGCAGGTTTACCAACAAATAGATTGATTTGATTTATTGTACCAATTTTTTATGTGAAACCGTCCAGATAAGAACCGTATTAAATAAAAAGCAGGAGGGCTGAAAATTTTATTGAGAGGTGGGTTAGCGTATGCAGAAGGTTGGATGAGGGGTTGGTAAGGAGAAAACTGAATGAAAGATGGAACCTTAGGTTCTTTTTAAGTAGCAAAGGTTTCTCATAATTCTGTTTTTACTCCACCATCCCATACATGACAACCTCACGTGTGAATCAATCGGATAACCACCCATCCAACAATTAGGAAAGAAATTACTTTCCAATGCGTTGCAAATTTTCCGAGTTGCCTTGTGCATGGCCATGCACGGGGGTGGGAGATATCCACATGCCATCAAATCTTTGCATGCTGTCCACAAGATTGATTTTAATTCGGGTGCTACGAGTATGGTTATGTACCTGCAGCTAACGACTTATTATTCAATGGGTAATTTCGTCCTAAATTCTCTTTTAGTAATGCATTTGTTTACCGAGCATAAAAATACATTTTACATAAAGAAATAGAGGGAGTAGGAACCTTATTTGTTTTTTAGATTGGAGAGATTAGTGAATGATTCCAATGAATAAATTGACCTGACATATTGCACTGCCAAATATTTCCATGAATTTATTGCAGGCTTACCAAAGAATAGATTGATTTGCTTTATTGTGTTACAAACTGTTTTTGTGAAACCCGTGAGATAAAAATTGTATTACATAGAAAATCCGGAGGGGTGAAAATCGATTGAGAGGTGGGTTAGTGTATCTGGAAGGTTGGCTGAAGGGATGATGGGGGAGAAAAGTGAGTGAAAGATGGAACCTTAGACTCTTTTTAAGTATAGACACATATAGAAATTGAGCGAGTTAACTCCTTCGCGTTCGGATGCTCCAATGCCAAATCAAAGCGTGGAGCGCTAAACCACAGGATTTCTACGCATGGACCACCACGCATCCACGCGAAGTCATG
The DNA here is from genome assembly GCA_039707655.1 of Elymus sibiricus. Classification (NCBI taxonomy): domain Eukaryota; kingdom Viridiplantae; phylum Streptophyta; class Magnoliopsida; order Poales; family Poaceae; genus Elymus; species Elymus sibiricus. Next base: position 192,037,281 of record CM077667.1, on the reverse strand, counting down.
AGGGCTTAAGACCCACCAAAATCAAAATTAGTCGCCCCACCCCCTTGAATTTTAGGGGCACCCTAATTAATATTATAATACTCTAGGGAATTGTTGCACCAGGATTTGTCGAAAACCAAGCGCTCCGACAAGCGCACGCGAATTAGCCATCCCCAAGATAGAGACTAGTAAACACCTACATCCAATGCATTTTGATATTAGGAAGGAAACTAATTGCCCATTCACAATAAGCATCTTGAGCATTCACCATTGGAACAATCTAGGTTGTTATAGTATCCTAATTCGATGATCGAGATTAATTGGATCAGCCCCTTTTGATCTTTCTATATTGGTATCTTTACTGCCTAAAAAATAGTAAGTGTTTAGTTTCCTCTCGTAGAGTGTTTCGCTCATTGTTTCGTCTGCCCTCCACTCCTCTCCTCTTGTCTTTTTCCCGTCCACATCGCCCTCCTCTCGTTTTCTCACTCTCGCTCATAGAGTCTTCCCCGTCTCTTCTTGGTCGCGCCACTTCTAACGACGCCCAATATGCAACATCTACCACCTCCAACGTCGATTGGCACCGCCACGGCAACACCACACTCCACCAATCACCTCTCGTTACAAAATCCATCGTCACCTTGTTGTTCTGCTCCTGCACATTGTGATGTGGCTAACCCTAGTTGTCTTTGTCTATAGCACACCAACGTGGTGATGTCGGCGCAGCCTCCGGTGCTCCTTAGCTCAACCTTCCTTGCCTATTGCATGCCTCCACGCGTGGATTCGCCTCATTTTTTTTGTCAATCTGTGGGCTCCCACATCAATGCCCAGCCATTCTTCTACTCTCTTAATGTGTTGTTGCATCGTCATTTTCTTCTTCAACTACATAACCGGCCCATTCGAGCCACCCGAGGGTCCTCACAGACATGGCCACATGGGGGAACACGGGCAGTTCCCCTCGCAAGCTACCTCGACTCTGTTCACTTGTCGTTGTGCCTAACTTTTCCACCGTGATGAGCCTCTCCACCAGGACATCCTTTGTTTCCCGATTTCACCTCAAGCTCATGTGGAAGTCAAAGATGTATGTCCTGTTATGCCCCAGACCTCCATCCACTTGTTGTCGTTGCTCCCGTCATTTCAATTGGTTGTTTAAGCAAGTGGTTATTCTTTTGGTTTTCAGGTATGTTATCATGTCTTCATGTTTGTCGAAATCCGGGCATCATATTGATGGATTTCCTATATTTTTTTTAGTGAAGTCATACATTTGGACATTTTACTATTTAACATAGATGTAAAGGAACTGCATAAAACATACCATGATGCATATGATATTTGATTGGAGTAATGTGTATGGATGACAGGAATGTGTTTAATCCATACCATATGTGTATTTCCATCCGAGTAAGGGTAAATTATTTGAAGTGATAAAGAGAGCACATATAATATAAGTCAATGTCAGCAATACATTGTTCATTTGTGTCTCCTTCTGCCTATGGTAATTTTCCATAGGGTTTTTTAATTTCATGCCCCCGGTTGCTTAGTTCTGCTCAGTTTCCCCCGTACATCTAACATTTCTTAGTTTTCTCCTCATCTACTCAGCTCCGCCTAAAAACTGCCCAAACGGAAGCTTTTCGTCAGGTTAAAGTCGTTGACTATTACTTGGCTCCATTACTGACGCATGGGACTCTTGGAATGTTTACAGGTGGGACCAGGTAGGAGATGTTTGGGTCAAGACTCTCTAGGAAAATTCTATCTCTCTCATTTCACATCCCCTGCGGCCCGAGCTGTCCACCCCAACCCCCAATCCTGCAGCCGTCCGCTGGCGATGATGCCACTGGAGATATTTTACGATGGTGATGATGTCTTGATGGCAACGTGTAAGAAGATCTCCTCATGGTTTCCAAGCTCCAAAGCTATGGAGTAGCAATCCTTGTAGTTGGTAATTAACGCAAGGGATGATGAGATCCGATGTATGATCCAGATTGAGTAAAGGGGGTCACTTGTATCAGGGTTTTATGCAGGAGGCAATCGAGTCTCCGGATCCTCGACAATGAGCTCGTTGGTATTCATACTCTCTTGTCCTGTCACGCCAGATCTAGTGTTCTTTTCCGTTTGGTGGGTGATTGATACGTCTCCAACGTATCTACTTTTCCAAACACTTTTGCTCTAGTTTTGACCTCTAACTTGCATGATTTGAATGAAACTAACCCGGCTGACGCTGTTTTCAGCAGAACTACCTTGGTGTTATTTTTGTGCAGAAATAAAAGTTCTCATAATTGGACGAAACTCTTTGTGAATTATTTTTTGGATTTATAATGAATTATGGAGCAAAGACTGTGAGAGGGCATATGCCAGGGGCCACCACACATCAGGGCGCGACCCCCCTAGATCGCGCCCTGATGGCTTGTGGGGCCCTCGAGGCTCCTCTGACCCTAATTCCAGTCCTATAAAATCACATCTTCGGAGAAAAAAATCAAAGAGAAGTTTTCATCGCGTTTCACGAGACAGAGCCACCGCCACCTCCTGTTCTTCCTTGGGAGGGCTGATCTGGAGTCCGTTTGGGGCTCCGGAGAGGGGAACCCGTCGCCGTCATCATCACCAACCCATCTCCATCAACACCGTCATGATGCTCACCACCGAGAGTGAGTAATTCCTTTGTAGGCTTGCTGGACGGTGGTGGGATTGGATGAGATTGATCATGTAATCGAGTTAAGTTTGATAGGGCTTGATCTCTAGTATCCACTATGTTGTGAGATTGATGTTGCTATGAATTTGCTATGCTTAATGCTTGTCACTAGGGCCCGAGTGCCATGATTTCAGATCTGAACCAATTATGTTTTCATGAATATAAGAGTGATTTGGATCCTATCTTGCAAGTTGTATGCACCTATTAAGTGTCTTGATCTGCATACCCCATGGTGACAATAATTGGGATTCTTTCCGGTGATTGCCGTAGTTTGAGGAGTTCATGTATACATCATGTGTTAATGCTTTGTTCCGGCTCTCTATTAAAAGGAGGCCTTAATATCCCTTAGTTTCCAATAGGATCCCGCTGCCACGAGAGGGCAGGACAAATGTCATGCAAGTTCTTATCGCAAGCACGTATGACTACATACGGAATACATGCCTATATTCAATCTTCAAGAAATCGGTAACTGGTAGCTGCTCGGTCGACTTGAGAGTAGCGATTAATTCGTGAATCAACCTATTAACTGGATTAATCGGTCGGGCATTAATCTGTGTATTAAATAAAAACTTGCCAACTTATATCTAGATTTTTATGTGTTATACCATACTTCCATGCACCTAGCTATGTAATATACCAATATATTCTATTATAGGCATATAAAAAATGGACAGGAGATAAAATTAATAATAGTTATACACCCAAATCTACAAAATGTCAACATTCAAAATTATCAATAAAAAATTTAAACGCATCCATATACTTGCTAACATACATCACACAATATACTACAAATAACAAGCAAAACCAACAATTCTATCCACTAATCTACAAAATTGTAATTTATAATCTACTAATATATGAATGCTAGATTCTCCACTAAAATAGGGGGAAACGATGGTAGTACCTTGCCTTCTGGTGACACCATGGAGGGGGAGATTGGGGAGCATCCCATGGGAGTGGATGGGTAGCAGCCAAGGGGGAGGGGAATGAGGTCCAGGCAGACGACCAGAGTGGCCGAGCAGCTGGATCTTGGAGGTGTAGTGTGGTGGATGGCATTGGTGAGGACATGGCTAGCCACCATACAGGTTAGGAGGAGATGAATGGAGCATGAGGGAGCGGGAGGAGGGCAAAACCCTAGGTATTTAGTAGAAAGAGGGGGTGTGAGGGGTTATGTGCCAAAATTTTGGGATTCGTTTGCCCACCAATGAATGGGCCAGTAGGGAATAATCGGTTTGGCAACTAACTAATCGGTATGACGACTGATTAACCGGTCTAACTGGCCAATTAATCGGCTTGGCAAGTTAACGTGATGAATAGGTGCTATTCGATTCGGTCACCCTATGAGTAGCGATTAACAGACAAGTTAACTTGTTAATCGGGCGAATTCTTAAACAGTGCCTATATTATATTGATGAATTGGAGCTAGTTCTGTGTCACCCTAGTGTGTAACTGTTACATGATTGATGTCATCTAAATCATTATCCACCACTGATCCACATGCCTACGCTTTACATATACTGAATCTTGCTAAGTTACTATTGCTACTGCTACTGTCACAACTGCTACAAAATTGTTGCTGCCACTACTACTATTACTTTTGCTACAACTATTTGTCATGCTACTAAATATTTGTTGCAGAGAGATATCCCAGGTGCGGTTGAATTGACAACTCAACTGTCAAGGCCAATAAATATTCTTTGGCTCCCCTTGTGTCGTATCAATAAATTAGGGTGAAATACTACCCGTGAAGACTGTCGCGATCCCCTATACTTGTGGGTTATCAAGACCTTTTTCTGGCACCGTTGCTGGGGAGCATAGCTCTATTTATTGTGTTAAATTGAGGATATCCAATTGCCACTATGAAGAATCTGGAAGACAATCGAACTAAGATCGTCCCCTCTCGCATGAGAGGAGGTAAGGAACTGCCATCTAGCTCTACTTTTGATTCACCTACTGTTTTGAATCAGCTTGTTACACCACCGCCTGTTGATCGTCCTGATATGTCACATGAACTTGATGATGCTACCTTTGAAATTAATGATGATAGTATTGCTACACATGTCGAAACTGAAATTGTGCCACAGAATGAATTACTTGATGCTCATATTGCTAAAGCTAGAGAAATTGAAAATATTGAAACTGATGAGGACTTTGAGTCACCTGTTACACCTTGCTCTCCTAATAGATATGAATTTCCTCATGTACATGAAGGTTATGTTATGGATAAGTAAATCGCTAGTGATTTCTTTGCTTGTGAAAATAGAAATGACTTGAAGAATCTGCTATGCAAACTGGAAAAAAAATCTATGATGGAGAAAATGAAATATGATCCTAAATTTGCTACTTCTCCTATATTTGTAACTGATAAGGATTATGAATTCTCTGTTGACCCATAGTTAATTCCTATAGTAGAATCTGATCCTTTCCACGGTTATGAAAATGAAACTGTTGTCGAACACCTTATGAAACTGAATGATATTGCTGCTCTGTTTACCAATGATGAAAAGATATGCTACTATTATATCCTTAAGCTTTTTCCTTTCTCGCTAAAAGGCGAGGCCAAGGAATGGTTTCTTTCTCTTGCTCCTGGTTGTATGCGTAGTCCCCAGGATATGCTCCATTATTTTTCTACAAAATATTTTCCAGCTGATAAGAAACAAGCTGCCTTACAGGAAATATTTAACTTTGTGCAAATTGAAGAAGAGAATCTCCCTCAAGCTTGGGGGAGGCTTCTCCGGTTGCTTAGAGCATTACCTGATTGTCCTCTTAAGAAAAATGAAATTCTCGACTTCTTTTATAATGGACTAACTGATGCTTCTAGGGATTTCCTAGATAGTTGTGCTGGTTGTGTTTTCAGGGAAAGAACTGTCAATCAAGCTGAAGAATTATTGAATAACATATTGCAAAATGCCGGTGATTGGACACTCCCTGAACCACCTCTGGAACCTATTCTTCTTTTTTGTGAGGTCACCTCCGGAACCTATTCAAAAGAAGAGAGGTATTCTATTCCTCAACCCTGAAGATATGCAAGAAGCAAAAAGATCTATGAAGGAGAAAGGTATTAAAATTGAGGATATCAAGAAACTACTACCTATTGAAGAAATACATGGACTTGATACCCCGACACAGGTAGTAGAGGTAAACTCTCCCCGTTCCTTTAGTGAAAATGATATACCTTACAATAAGACTCCTGAACAATGCATGGATGAATATGATAATTATGTTGCCAAGCAAGAACATATCAACAATTATGTTAAGGATCAATTGAGACGTAATGCCATGATGATAGACCGCTTAAGCTGCTTGATGTTTAGAATTTCTAATGATGTAAAAGGTCTAGGTAAACATGCTTCTATGGTTCACACTCAACTAGATCAAGTTGCTAAGTCACAAAATGATTTGCTTGCTGAAGTGAATGATAATATGAATGATCATGATGTTAGAGTAATGACTAGGGGAGGTCGTATGACCCAAGAACCTCTCTATCCGGAAGGTCATCCTAAAAGAATAGAACATGATTCTCAGAGAATTAATGTTGATGCACCTAGTTCCTCTAATAAGAAAAAGAAGAAGAAAAAGGATAGGAACTTGCATGCTTCTAGTGAACTTGTATAGAAACACCCACTGAGAAACATCATGATATTTCTATTTCTGATGCTGAGACACAATATGGTAGTGAACATGCACCTAATGATAATGAAAAAGAAGATGAAAGTAATACTGTGGATGTAGACGCTCCACCAGATAGTAATAAAGAAAATGGTAACGATGTAGAGATAGAACCTGCGGAGGATCTTGATAACCCACCTCCTAAAAATAAACGTTCTGATAAGAGAGATTTGTTGCTAGGAAACATGGAAAGGAAAGAGAGCCATGGTTTAAAAAGCCCATGCCATTCCCTCGTAAGCCTTCTAAAAGTAGGGAAGATGAATATTTTGAGCGCTTTGCTGAAATGATTAGGCCCGTCTTTTTGCGTACTCGTTTGACCGATATATTGAAAATGCCTCTGTATACTAAGTACATGAAAGATATTATTACCAAAAAAAGAAAAATACCTGAAACTGAAATTGCTACTATGCTTGCCAATTATTCTTTTGATAGAGGAATACCTAAGAAGCTAGGAGATCCTGGCATACCCACAATACCTTGCTGTATTAAAAGAAATTATGTTAAAACTGCTATATGTGATTTAGGGGCCGGTGTTAGTGTTATGCCTTTCTCCCTTTATAAAAGACTTGATTTGAGTAAGCTTACACCTACCGAGATATCTTTGCAAATGGATAATAAATCCACTGCTTTACCTATTGGAATTTGCGAGGACGTTCCTGTTGTGGTTGCAAATGTTACTATCTTAACAGACTTTGTTATTATTGATATGCCCGAGGACGACAATATGTCGATCATACTTGGTAGACCCTTTCTAAACACTGCAGGGGCTGTTATTGATTGCAATAAAAGCAAGGTTACCTTTCACATCAATGGCAAGCAAAATACCGTTCATTTTCCGAAGAAGCAAACTTTGGTCAATAATAATAATGTCACTGTCGGGGCACGGATGCTCACGATCACCTATGGGACCAGAGGTCCCTTTTGGTTCGGCAAGGGGGGTCACGTTGCACGAAGAGCGGAGAGCATGAGACGGCGCAACGATCAGGACACTGGCATTTTACCCAGGTTCGGGCCGCTGCTAAGCGTAAAACCCTACTCCTGCTTTTTGGTGGATTGATTGGAGGAACACAAAGAACGCAGAGCGCCTAACCCCGGCAAGGACTGCTGTCGGGGAAAGAGAGGCTATGCGAGTACAAGTGTTCGGGGGTTCGAATTGCCAACCTTGAGCTAGGTTGCCTTGGGCCTCCTTTTATAGTGCAAGGGGTTACCACAATGGCAAAACAGACATTATCTATCGATTAGATAGCTAAACAGAGCTATCGTACCTAACTCTGGCATTTAGGACAAAATGCCATGATTACCTGCCTAGGTGGCGCTTGGGGGTGCATCCCCGGCAAGCTCTTGCCACCGCTTGGCCGGTCGTTGCTTAAGGTCTTGACAGGCTGCAGGGCGGGTGTCAACCGAGCGTAACTTGCATTCCAATGTGTCGCCACATGCTTAGCGAGAGCTGATTAGCCACCTAAGGGCTCGACACCGCATCGATAAGTGACAGGCGTAGCGATGGGGTGGAGCGGTGGCTGGTTGGCTCATGCCTGCCGGGGAGTGGCTTGCCGGGTCTTCTGGGAGGTGTGCACGTCTTGGTCCCCGGCAAGCGTCGGGGACGTGCTTGGAGCGTCGCAGTCCAGGCTTGGGCTGCCGCGTTGAGCTTGTCGAAGTCTTGGTGTTGATTGCTGGCCGGGTTTTTGCTTCTACCGCCTGTGCATAAGTCAGGGGCGCTGGGTACCCCTGTACAAGTGCACCGACAGGAGTCCCCCGGGACTGGCCCACACGTGCTCGCCAAGTGCCGTTGGGTCAGGCCCAAATTTCATGCACAGGCGCACAATGTGAGGGAGTAACTGCCAATTTATTGGTCAGCACTGACCCACCACCTCAGGCCGTTTCCGCCACGCGCGCCGCATGCATAGCGGGGAGTTAGCGACGGGCGCGCGTGACTTAAAGTCCTGATCGTGGTAGAAACCGCAGCACCATGGATTGGAGCAATGGGGCGGTTACCTGTTCGCCAGTGATCGTTGGCGATGGAATTGGTGGAGATAGGCGGCGACCCTTGGAGTAGAGAAGAGCCAGCCCCCGCGCTCTCCCCTATAAATTGGGGGTCGTGAGGGGCGATGCTCATCCATCCCTTCTTTCACCTTGAGTCCAAAACCCACAGAGCTCGCCCTTCTTCTTCTTTGTCCTGAGCTGCGCTCGTCTTCCCGATGCTCAGGGGGAGGGGCCGAGCGAGCATGCTTGTAGAACCTCCCTTCCGAGCCTCTGTTCAGCTCCCGTCATGGGTGTGTGGTTCTGAACTGAAGGTTGGTCGGGGAAGCCTCGGATGGTGGAGCGGGCAACATGGTGGCCGTATCGGGGACGGCTGTGGTGGTACGCTTGCCGCCGTGCTGCCCGCATCTTTAGTCTTGACGGAGCTCCACGCGGTTGACGTCGCGTCGGGATCTATGTTGGAGGTGCAGCGTCGTGGCGGTCCATGGTTCCCGCAATCCTTATTCAAGGTGATGAATAAAAAACGCACACACGGTCACCATGGGCGTGCGAGCGGTTGCAACCGCGCGTCGTGATTTACCGTGGTGAAGCTCTCCTCCCGCAGCACTCTGGATGGAGCGTATGGGAGAGAGCTCTTCATCTTCGCGTGTTCTTCTAAGGCGGGGGACGGAACTCCCCGCCTTTGGCCACCGGGGGCGACCATGCTCTCTATGGGGTCCTCGGGTTGCCACGCCTGGAGCTTGGGCAATGGCGGGGGCGTCTCCTCGGGCGGTGGTGATGAGGAAGACGATGGCGGTCGGGGATCTACGACGCATCAGGAGCACGGATGAGGTCTCCGATGCGTCACGTTCCCCGGCAGCACCATCATCACCAGATGGGTCCCGGCAGCGCCACCATCTGCACCTGCCCTCCGCCTTCTTTCCCCTTATCGGTCTTGTCCTCTCCGTTGGCTTCGTCCGCCCTGCCTGGGGGCAGGGTCCTTCCGCCGGTCGCGTCCCTCTCGTCCTGGCTGGGAACCGTCGAATCCCGGCCAGGCCCTCCTTTTGCCCTCTGCTCCTTCTCTACCTAATCCATGAGAGGAGAGGGACAAGAAAGGGATTACGGGGCACTTATCTTTTTTCATGTCAAAAGATGTAGGCGCTTGCCAAGTTTTAACGAATTATAATGTAATATCTACCCATTTTGTATTGAAAATGAATGAGAATAGAATGCTATTTTCTTCCCGCAAGTACTATCCCGTTCCTTTCCTTATTTGTACTGCATTAGTATGTTTTGTCTCTGCCGCACGGAGCTACTTGTCGGGTCATCATTCAAACCACGAGTGCCAAAGTGGGGGAACGAGCCCCCGACAGAGATCCTTGTCGGTATAGGCGCTGTCACCCCTATAAGCAAAGACAGTGGGACGGCTCGTCCCGACAAGGGTTTTCACCATGTGGCTGACTCCACATCACGCGGTAAGGAATATACTACGGGTTTCCTTGAGAAAATGAGAAGTACTGAACTGGAAATATACGATATACTTATCTTTTCCAGGTAGTATCTTCTTTTCGAGCAGCATGGGCCGCCATCTTTGTTTCCTTGTTTCCCTTCCCTGTTTTCTTGATGGTGAAACATGTAGGGTGAGGATAGTAACAAAGATTACGGTTTCGTCAAGCATTCTAGCAAATATTTATAACTTAAAAGCGCTAACATTGCAGTCATAAAAAAATGCGCAATGAGCATGTAAGGATGATGATATGATGCAATGCTATTGTTGCACAGGGTCTACGCCTGGCTTTGTACAAAGGGTTACATGCAACATCGGCAAGGCTTGTACAAAAGGTGGCTGCCGGGGACTGAGCCCAGCAGCCGCGCCTTACGGATAGAACTTACGAAGATGATCAATGTTCCATGAGTTCTGCACTTTGGTGCCATCTTCGGTCTCCAGACGGACTGTGCCAGGTCTGGTGACTCGTACTACCCGGTAAGGGCCTTCCCACTTCGGCGTCAACTTGTTTGTACCCTTGGCGTTCTGAACACGCCGAAGGACAAGGTCGCCTTCCTCAAGGCTCCGGGCATGAACTCTACGGCTATGGTAGCGGCACAGAGCCTGCTGTTAGTGTGTGGCACGCACAGCAGCCCAAAGACGGTCTTCCTCGAGGAGCGTGGCATCATCATGCCGCAGCTGCTGTTGCTCTACCTCATCGTAGGCAAGCACTCGAGGTGACCCGTATATGAGTTCCGTGGGGAGTACTGCTTCCGCCCCGTACACTAGGGAGAAGGGCGTCTAGCCGGTAGCTCGATTTGGTGTCGTTCTGAGGGACCAAAGAACTACCGGCAGCTCATCTATCCAGCGCCTGCCGCTCTTCTGCAGCTTATCGAAAGTCCTTGTCTTGAGTCCTCACAACACTTTAGCATTCATCCTCTCGACTTGCCCGTTGCTTCTCGGGTGAGCAACAGAGGCGAAGGAGACCTTGCTTCCAAGGTTTTGGATATATTGCATGAAGGCGCGGCTCGTGAACTGGGTGCCGTTGTTGGTGATCACTCTGTTAGGCACTCCAAAGCGGCACACCAGTCCTTTCATGAATTTGATAGCTGCTTGTGCGGTCACCTTTCTCATTGGTTCCACCTCAGGCCACTTTGTGAACTTGTCGGTTGCCACGAACAATAACTCAAAGCCCCCGACAGCACGGGGGAAGGGGCCCAGGATATCGAGCCCCCAGACCGAGAATGGCCAAGAAAGAGGGATTGTTTGCAGGGCTTGCGCTGGTTGATGGATGTTCTTGGAGTGGAAGGCAGGCTTCACATTTGGTGACCAGCTCAGTAGCGTCCTGGAGGGCAGTGGGCCAATAGAAACCCTGTCGGAAAGCTTTCCCAGCAAGGGCCCTTGATCCAATGTGGGAACCACATACTCCTTCGTGAATCTCTGCCAACAGCTTCAGTCCATCCTCCCGGCAGATACACCTCAATTTCACACCATTCGGCCGCCTTCTGTAAAGGGTGTCATCGACAAACTGGTACATACTTGACCGACGGGCTACTCTTGCGGCTTACTCTTGCTCTTCGGGGAGTTCTCTTGTTTGAAGGAAATGGACTATATGTTGCGCCCAGGTTGGAGTCCGTGGCTCGACAACAAGGACTAAAGGCATTTCCGCGTCTCCGGGAGCGCTTGTCTCAACCGCTAGACCCTGAGGCCCTGCGGGAGGGAGCTGCTCGTCTGCCGGAACGGGACTTTCCCCGGCAGCCTCTCTACCAGCGGCTTCGGGAAGCTCTGCCGGGAAATGCTTGTCGGAGTTCAGCTTTCTTCTCTTCTTGGACAGCGCAGATGGGGACATTGATGGTTGGGTGAGGCGGAGAACAAAGGTTCCTGGTTCCACAGGAAGCTTCTGCGCAGCGCACTTTGATAGGTGGTCAGCAATGCTGTTTTCTGCTCGTGGCACATGCTCTGTTTGTAGCCCATCGAAGTGCTCCTCCAATTTCCTCACTTCTTCCACGTAGGCTTCCATCAGCGGGCTCTGGTAATCCTTGTTGACTTGCTTTATCACAAGTTGAGAATCTCCTCGGACGATCGGCCTCTTTATTCCCAACTCCACCGCGATTCTAAGTCCGGCAAGGAGCCCCTCATACTCAGCGGTGTTTTTGGTGGCTTCCTCCCAGGGAAAGTGCATCTGGACGACGTACTTGAGGTGCTCTTCGGTCGGGGCGATGAGGAGCACGCCTGCTCTAGCACCCCGGAGTGAGAAAGCACCGTCAAAGTACATGATCCAATCCTTGGGTGCCTCTTTGCCAGGGAGGATTGTCTCCGAAGCTTCATCATCTGGCTTGGGTGTCCATTCTGCAATAAACTCCACCAACGCCCTGCTTTGAATGGTGGAAGTGCTCTCATACTTTAATCCGAAGCTTGACAATTCCAGTGCCCACTCAACTATCCTGCCAGTGGCTTCGGGATTCCTTAGTATACGTTGCAACGGGAAACGGGTGACAAATGTTATCTCATGGGCTTGAAAGTAGTGGCGCAGCTTCCTCGAGGCCATGATGAGACCGAAGATCAGCTTTTGTACTCTGGAGTACCTTGACCTAGCCCCATGTAATAGGGAACTGGCAAAGTACACGGGCCGCTGCACCATTTTCTTCTTTGCTACTTCCTTGGATTCACTGTCAACCATTTGTTGAGATACCCCTTGATCTGTGTTGAGCCCTGCCGCGGATGTTTCTTTCTCGCTCCCGACAGCATCAGCAGCGGCTGCTGAATCTTCATCCACCCCCCGCTGCGCCACCAGCGCTGCACTAACCACTTGATTCGTTGCCACTAAATAAAGAAGCAACGTCTCTTGCGGTTTAGGAGCGACCAAGGTGGGAGCAGAGGAGAGGTATTTCTTTAGGTCTTGCAGAGCTGCATCAGCCTCCGGGGTCCACTTCATTGGGCTAGCCTTCTTCAGGATTTTGAAGAACGGCAAGGCGCGCTCAGCGAACTTGGTGATGATCCTACTCAATGCGGCAACACATCCGGTGAGGCGCCTGATATCTTTGATGGTCTTGGGTGCCTGTATCTTCTCGATTGCCTTGATCTTGTCAGGATTGTCTTCTATTCCTCGCTGAGATATGAAGAACCCAAGCAGCTTGTCGGATGGGACACCGAACACACACTTTTCAGGGTTGAGCTTCAGGTTGATCTTGCGCAAGTTTGCGAAAGTTTCCTCCAGATCTTGTATGAGAGTGGCTTCATCCTTGGTTTTGACCACGATGTCATCCATATAGGCTTCCACATTTTTGTGCAGCTGAGGTCCAAAACCAATTTGAACAGCCCTGGCAAAAGTCGAACCAGCACTCTTTAACCCGGAGGGCATACGCACAAAGCAGTACGTGCCACAGGGAGTTATAAATGCGGTCTTCTCCTCATCTTCCTTTTTCATAAATATCTGGTGGTAGCCGGAGTAGGCATCCAAAAAGGAGAGCAAGTCGCATCCGAAGGTGGAATCAACAATTTGATCTATGCGCAGCAAGGGGAAAGGGTCCTTTGGGCAAGCCTTGTTCAAGTCAGTGAAGTCTATGCAAAGCCTCCATTTCCCATTTGCCTTTCGTACCACCACCGGGTTTGCCAACCAAGTTGGATGCAGCACCCCTCTGACCATACCAGCTGCTTCAAGCTTCTTGATTTCCGCGGCAATGAACTACTTCCGCTCCAAGGCATGCTTCCTAACCTTTTGCTTGACGGGTCGGGCATGAGGGCAGACAGCAAGGTGGTGCTCAATTACCTCCCTAGGAACACCAAGGATGTCAGATGGTTGCCAGGCAAACACATCGACATTCTCCCACAGGAAGGTAATGAGCGCGCTTTCCTATTTGTCAATAAGGGTAGCACTGATGGTGAAGGTACCACCAGTGCCATCCTCCCTTGCCGGGACCTTCTTCGTCTCAGGATAGGTGTCCCTGGTCTTCTTGTTAGCGGAACTCTCTCGCAGGTCATCGTCAGGTGTGGCGCACTCCGAAGAGGCGCGCTTCCCGGAGTCCTTGCCAGTGTTCTTGCCAGCCTTCTTCATTTTCTCTGTGCCCTTGGTGGGAGCTGGGATTTCTGTGGCTTCAGCTGCTACCGTATCGTGATACATCTGGTCCACGCAGATAACTGCGTTCTTCTTGTCGGATGGGATGGAAATGACCCCGATGGGCCCTGGCATCTTCAAGGTATTGTAGGCATAGTGGTATGTCGCCATGCACTTTGCCAGAGCTGGGCGACCGAGGATTCCGTTGTAAGGCACTGGGATTTTGGCGACGTCGAACACTATCCTCTTTGTTCGGAAGTTCAACTCCCCGCCGAATGTCACAGGCAGAGTGATCTTTCCCTTGGGTCGGCTCCTGCCGGGGTTGATTCCTTGGAACGTACCCGTGGCTTCGAGCTCTTCATCAAGGATCTGCAGTTTCTCAGCCACTCTAGGAGAGATCAAGTTCAACCCGGCCCCGCCGTCAACTAACATCTTAGACACCTTGAGGTTGCGGATTGTCGGGGAAACCAACAATGGCAAACACCCAGCCGTAGTGGTACGGTCAGGATGATCCTCTTCGTCAAAGATGATAGGCGTGCGGGAGCATCTGAGTGGCTTCCTAGATTCTGCAGTTGGTTCCACAGCATTGACCTCGCGCGCCCACTGCTTGAGCTGGCGGTGAGAGGAGTGCAAAGACGCTCCCCCGTCAACGCACATGGCTTCGGTTGCTTTCTGGAACTCCCTGTCACTGGAATCCTCATCATCATCCTCATCTTCACTCATATCATCTGTTTCCTTCTTCTCTTGGCCTCTTGCGGGTTTTTCCTTTTGCTGTGGAGTTTTGCCGCGGCAACCTCCTCTGCCGCCACGGCCTTTCCCGGCAGCGCCGTCCTGGCCTTTTTCCTTGTCATGTTTCTCGTACTCAGCCCTCTGTTTCTCAACAAGTTGCTCGACCTGTCGGCATTCTTGAAGATCATGGCCCTTGGTGCGGTGAATTTTGTAGTATGGCCCGTCGGACTTCCCGGTCTCCTCAGCGCCAGTAGCCTCCCGGCAATCAGCGCACGTGGCAGCTCCCTTGCCGGGGGTTTCGGCTTTCACCTTCTTGCCCGCACTGAGGTCTCCGGAGCTCTCGACAGCCAATACTGCTTTTCCCTTACGCTTCTTGTTGCGTTTCCTGTTCCTTTCCTTCGGGTCGGAGGCATCGTCGTCATCATCAGAGTCCACTTCGACGCCCGCCTCCTCTCCGGGAAGTCGCCTTCCTTCTTCAGCTCAAGCACACTTATCCGCCAAGGTGTAAAGCTCATTGACAGTCTTGGGGAGCTTGATATTCATCTTGGCTCGCATCCTTCTATTGCGCACGTTCGAGTGGAACGCGACAATCACTGCTCCGGGGTGGATCTCGGGGATGTTGCGGTGTACTCGGCTGAATCTTTGGATATACTTTCTCAAGGTTTCTCCATCCTTTTGCGGGAGGACATGGAGATCGCTGGGCTGGCCTGGTTCTTGATGACCACCGGTGAAGGCGCCAACGAACTCGTTGCATAGATCAGCCCAAGACGAAATGGAATTCTCCGGTAGGTGCATCAGCCATGATCTCACATTTGGCTTGAGAGCCAAAGGAAAATAGTTGGCGAGCACCTTTTCATCTCTTCCTCCTGCAGCTTGAACAACTATCGTGTAAATGCCCAAGAACTCCATAGGGTTAAGCTTCCCGTCGTATTTCTCCAGTAGCTCAGACTTGAAAGCTCGGGTCGACGGCCAGCGGACCCGTCGCAGCTCGCTAGTGAAGGCAGGGCAACCAACCTCGTAAGAAAGGTACCCGCCAACGCTGGGCGCTGGGTCGCCGACGTCTGGACCGTTGCGCTTGTTGGATTGACGGTGTGCTTCCCGGCGTCGCTCGATGGTGATGCGCGCGTCTTCCTTCCATAGGTCTTGAAGGACACGCCGTTGATCCTGGTGGTCGTGCGGGCCAAATTAGACTATGGACGCCTCGTCGCGGTCATCATCATGTGAAGCTTGCTGCGGCTGCCTCTGGGCCTGTTGTTGCGGAGCGGATTGCACTGTTGGGGTGGCCCCTTCGACGCGCTCGCCGCCCCGGGCCGCCGCTACTGTTTGCGTACGTCGCGACGGCTCCGCATGCTGGGTCTTGTTGGCTTCAACGAAAGAGATCAAACTTTGAATGGTGGCTCTCCATTCATCCATCTTATCAGCCGCTGGCATGACATTGTGTAGCATCTGGACCCACGCCATGGCCTCCTCTGTCGTGCCCGGCATGGCGAAAGAGGCGGACCGGGACATTGCTCGACTCTTGGTAGGACCAGGAGAAGCGTCGCCGCGTCCTTGATGCCGTGTGCCACTCGCTGGAGCTTTCTGGTGGGCAGCGGGTTGATCCTGCGGGGTTGCGGTTCCGCTGGGCACCCTGTCTCGCTCCGCACGAGGTGCACGCCCAACAATCTCGCTGGCGACGGGTGCGGCCGGAAGGTCACGGCTCGCACTGGACTGGGCACCGCTGAGGTGGCCTCGGCCATTCGCGCGGCAGGGAGGTGATGAACGGATGTTCCCTCCGCCTGTGGCGTCGGGGCCGAGCTCGCCATGTTGTTGCTGTAGTTGCTCCCCTCAGGCCTGTCCTGTTCCATCTCCGGCCGCGAAGGGTTGGACGGGGTCGCCGCCTGCGCCGACCGCGTCGTCCACGTTGCCCGCCTCGGCCGCAGCCACCGCGGTGCCTACCGCACCGGCGGCCGCATGTGAGGGATCCTTCGAAGTGGAGGGATGCGCGGCCATGCTGGATTTCTTCTTCGGTGCCATTGTTGATGAAGACGATGATGAAGACCGATTCGCCGTTCATCAACTCGGGTTCGCACAAATGATGCACGCCCCCTACCTGGCGCGCCAAAGATGTCGGGGCACGGATGCTCACGATCACCTACGGGACCAGAGGTCCCTTGTGGTTCGGCAAGGGGGGTCACGTTGCACGAAGAGCGGAGAGCATGAGACGGCGCAACGATCAGGACACAGGCATTTTACCTAGGTTCGGGCCGCTGCTAAGCGTAAAACCCTACTCCTGCTTTTTGGTGGATTGATTGCAGGAACACGAAGAACGCGGAGAGCCTAACCCCGGCAAGGACTGCTGTCGGGGAAAGAGAGGCTATGCGAGTACAAGTGTTCGGGGGTTCGAATTGCCAACCTTGGGGTTGGTTGCCTTGGGACTCCTTTTATAGTGCAAGGGGTTACCACAATGGCAAAACAGACATTATCTATCGATTAGATAGCTAAACAGAGCTATCTTACCTAACTCTAGCATTTAGGACAAAATGCCATGATTACCTGCCTAGGTGGCGCTTGGGGGTGCATCCCCGGCATGCTCTTGCCACCGCTTGGCCGGTCGTTCCTTAAGGTCTTGACATGTTGCAGGGCGGGTGTCAACCGAGCGTAACTTGCATTCCAATGTGTCGCCACGTGCTTAGCGAGAGCTGATTAGCCGCCTGAGGGCTCGACACCGCATCGATAAGTGACATGCGTAGCGATGCGGTGGAGCGGTGGCTGGTTGGCTCACGCCTGTCGGGGAGTGGCTTGCCGGGTCTTCTGGGAGGTGTGCACGTCTTGGTCCCCGGCAAGCGTCGGGGACGTGCTTGGCGCATCGCAGTCCAGGCTTGGGCTGCCGCGTTGAGCTTGTCGAAGTCTTGGTCTTGATTGCTGGCCGGGTTTTTGCTTCTACCGCCTGTGCATAAGTCAGGGGCACTGGGTACCCTGTACTAGTGCACCGACAGTCACTGAGCCAACTCCCATGGTTATCATTGGAAGCTTTGCATTTCCTATACCTACTTTCAAGAAGAAATATTATAATCTTGTTGTTGGGGAGATGCAAATCCCCATTGAGGTAACCTAGTGATATACAAAAATTCTTCGGTTGCATGTTAACCGGAAACGGTTGTTAATAAGACTTGATCATCCTTATTAATGGATCCTTTTCGGAAGGCATCTGATTGATGAATTTAGTATTCACAACTCTCTGTTTCAAAAGTTTATCCTCCATTATTTTCAGTTTATGTAAAATAAATTGGCATGATTTTCTGTTTTTCTGTTTTTCCCGTGCGTAGAAAAATGCCCAAAAATAAAAAGTATCAGATTGCCACAAAATTTAAACATGAATTTTTCTGGAATAAATAAAAAAATTGGCATAAAAATTACATCAGGGGACTGCACATGTGGGGCACAAGCCAATAGGGCGCGGCCCCCCTGGGCCGCGCCCTGATGGCTTGTGGGGCCCACAGGGGACCCTGCCTTATCCCTTCATACCACTCTTTCTCCTACCTCCACCAAAAATTCTCTATCCATCTCTCTCCCGTGTTCTTCACCTAGAAGCGGAAATTTTCTATCTCTTTGCTCGGAACTCTGTTTCCGAAACTGTTTTGAGGAATTGTTCCTTGGTATGTGACTCCTCCATTCCTACAAACCTTAACTGTGGGAGAAACTAGGGCATGTCACACACTAGAGCTACTAGTTTGCAATTTCCTTCCATGCACTACTTTTCTCTGTTTATAGGAAAATGCATAACTGCCATGGAATAGGGTGGTGACCTCAGTGCCCCTACCCTGGCTATTCTACGCCGTGCACTTTACGGTGATAACACTTACAACATAGGAGCTATTGTTGCGCGTTGATTAAATCTTAACCGAAACAAGGGCAAGGTTCATGGTGGTATTTATGCCACTCGCTTGGCAAAGCATTTTGAAATTGCTATACGCCCTACTGATTACCTTTTGCCTAAGGTTTATCTTGATCATCAGTCTATGATGGAATACCAATTCATTGAAGAAGCACAACCACTGCAACACATTTGTTATAGTTTGGTATTTAGCGAGAAGACTTGCGATATTATTCCTTTGCTTGCGCCCTCTTTGTTTAACTATCATGCCAGGAACGGATACAAAATAATGCCAGAAGATATAATCGCTTATCGGAATGAGCTGGCTGCTGCGGAGGCCGAGGCCCAGGCGTGGGATGCTCAGGTGCCCCAGCCAGAATACTTTCCTGGACCTGACGGCTATTATCAGTAGTGATCACCAAGCTAGGCAAACGCCTAAACTTGGGGGAGTACGTATTTCTCACCAACATTACATTCATGTTCACACACTTCATATAAATTGTCGGTGTTCATCCTCTTTCATTGTATATCCATATTAGTTTTATTTTTCCGCTTTCTTCTTGTGTGTTTGAAAAACTTTGGAAAACCCAAAAATATTTCTTGCTTCTTTTTAGTTTTCTTTCCCTACTTAATTATCTTTAGTACTAAAAAGAAAACCCAAAAAGATTTCCTTTGCATGTTGGGAGCTTTCCCGTGAAATAGTTTTTCTCGTTCTTGTTTTCCCGCAGTTTATTTGCTTGCTTGAGAAAAACAATAACTCCAAAAATATTTCAGTGTGTTTCTCTGAATTTCTTTTCATTTTGCTGAGTCTTTGAAAGGAGAAGACCACGATGAAAATGTTTAGTGGCTCTTATATGCTTTATTGTTGATCGAACAGAGAGCCAATATTACCTTGTCTTTTCCATTGTCCAAAACTGCCCTGCAGATTCCAGCTTAGTCCACGGTATTCTTGCACTATTATTATTATCACATCATTCGGTCATGCAAGTGAAAGGCAATAATGATGATATTTGACGAAGTGATCGTGGCAAAGGAAGCTGGTATGAACTCTTCTTGTTTTCCGTTTTTGTAAATATGTTTAGCTCGTTTGATCTTGATTCAGTATATTATGAGTGAATGACGTGGCTTGAGACTGTGTCGGTATTTCCCCAAAGAGGAAGGGATGATGCAGCACAGCGATGGTAAGTATTTCCCTTAGTTATGAAACCAAGGTTATCGAACCAGTAGG
This sequence comes from Elymus sibiricus, assembly GCA_039707655.1. NCBI lineage: Eukaryota > Viridiplantae > Streptophyta > Magnoliopsida > Poales > Poaceae > Elymus > Elymus sibiricus. Next base: position 192,017,638 of record CM077667.1, on the reverse strand, counting down.
AGGATCACCACCACCCAATAAGCAGCACCGGCACACAAATAACAAATACTTGCAACCCGACGCGAAAGTGAGGTTGTCAATCTCTCTACGGTAAAAAGATAGATTAGGTAGTGATAGATAGGAGAGATAGATCTCTCAAGAACACAAAATAGAAAAGGCAAATAAAAAGTGCAGCAATATATTTTTGGGTTTTTGGTTTTGTAGATCTGAAAACAAAGAGGCAAAAAGATAGATCGGAAAGCAATATGTTGGAAAAGTAGACCCGGGGGCCGTAGGATTCACTAGTGGCTTCTCTCATGAGTATAGCGCACGGTGGGTGAACAAATTACTGTTGGGCAATTAGTAGAAGATCAAATAATCATGACGATATCCAAGGCGATGATCATTATATAGGCATCACATCCAAGATAAGTAGACCGACTCCTGCCTGCATCTACCACTACTACTCCACACATCGACCGCTACCTGCATGCATCTAGTGTATTAAGTTCATGGAAAAACGGAATAATGCAATAAGAACCATAACATGACGTAGACAAGATCTATTCATGTAGAAATAGACCCCATCTTGTTATCCTTAATGGCAACGATACATGCGTGCCTTGCTGCCCCTTCTGTCACTGGGAAAGGACACCGCAAGATCGAACCCATCACAAAGCACCTCTTCCCATGGCAAGAAAAATTGATCTAGTCGGCCTAACTAAACCAAAGATTCGAAGAAGAAATACGAGGCTATAAGTAATCATGCATATAAGAGATCAAAGAAGGCTCAAATAACATTCATGGATAGAAATTGATCATGAACTCAAAATTCATCGGATCGCAACAAACACACCGCAAAAGTTTACATCAAATAGATCTCCAAGAGACCATTGTATTGAGAATCATAAGAGAGAGAGGAAGCCATCTAGCTACTGCCTACGGACCCGTAGGTCTATGGTGGACTACTCACGCATCATCGGATAGGCACCTATGAAGAAGATGAACCCCTCCGTGATGGTGTTTAGATTGGATCTCGAGGTTCTGGAACTTGCGGCGGCTGAAATTGTGTTTCGTCGACTCCCCTAGGGTTTTCTTAATATTTGGGAATTTATAGGCATCAAAGGCGGTGGAGGGGGGCCCGGTGGAGGGCACAACCCATCAGGGCGCGCCGGGGGCCCCCTGGCGCGTCCTGGTGGGTTGTGGCCTCCACAGCCCACCTCTCTGGAACTTCTTTGGCCCACCGGGTGTCTTCTGGTCCAGAAAAAATCTCCAAAAAATGTCGTCGCGATTGGACTCCGTTTGGTACTGATATTCTGCGAAGTAAAAAACAAGCAAAAACACAAACTGGCACTTTGGCACTATGTCAATAGGTTAGTCCCAAAAAATGATATAAAGTTGTTATAAAATGATTCTAAAACATCCAAGAATGATAATATAACAGCATGGAGCAAATAAAAATTATAGATACGTTGGAGACGTATCAGCATCCCCAAGCTTAATTCCTACTCGTCCTCGATTAGGTAAATGGTAAAAACAGAATTTTTGATGTGGAATGCTGCGTAACATGTTCATCTCATATTCTTTTCTTTTGTATAGCATGGACATTTGGACTAGTAAATGATTCAAAGCAATAGTCTAGTTTTAACATAATGACTTCAATACTCAAGCATGCCAACAAGCAACCATGTCTTTCAAAATATCAACACTAAAGAAAGTTATCCCTAGCCCATCATGCTCAATCATTGATCCATTCATGAAACACATTCAAATATTAGCTATGCCCATGCTCAAGTACGATCATAGTGCCCCCTAGTTGGTGCTTTATAAGAGAAGATGGAGACTCAAAGTAAAAATAAAAATTGCATAAAGTAAATAGATAGGCCCTTCGCAGAGGGAAGTAGGGATTTGTAGAGGTGCCAGAGCTCAAAGTTTTAAATTGACAGAGAAAAATATTTTGGGTGGCATGCCTTTCCTGTCAACGAAAACGACAAAGTAGCTCACAATACTTTCCATGCTAGATATATCATAGGTGGTTCCCAAACAGAAAATAAAGTTTATTCCTTTTTCCACCAAACTTTCACTTTCCATGGTAGGCCGTATCCACGCTTGCCTTCCATACCAACACTTTCCAAGGAATTTATTATTTGAAAACATAAAGTAAATATATATTTTTCATTTCGGGAATGGGCATCCCTATTACCGCCACACTCTCGTGCAATGACATGTGAATAAACACTCATCTTGAGAATAACACATCTAGCATGGAAAAATATTGGACACTCCCCACCGTTTGATGAGCGGTACGAGCACACAAAAGAGAAAATTTATTTTGAAAATTTAGAGATGGCACATACAAATTTTCTTGAAACGGCATGGAAATACCGCATATAGGTAGGTATGGTGGACTCATAAGGCAAAACTTGGTTTAAGGATTTTGAATGCACAAGTAGTATTTCTACTTAGTACAAATGGAGGCTAGCAAATAGATTGGGAAACAACCAAACCAAGAAACGAAAATTCACATAAGAGAGCATTGAGCATAACTATCACCGAATAATGCACCATAAGTAGGATGTAACTTCATTGCATAACTATTGACTTTCGTGCATGCATAGGGAATCACAAACCTTAACACCAATATTCCTACTAAAGCATAATTACTCACTAACATGACTCACATATTACTATCATCATGTTTCAAAACTATTACAAGGAATCAAGTTTAATTTTTCCAATGATCTTCATGAAAGTTTTTATTATATCCTCCTTGGATATCTATCACTTTGGGACTAGTTTCATATATTTCCATTGCTTTTGACAAGCTCAAAAAAATTTAAGTGAAGCACTAGAGCATAAAGATTTCATCTCTCAAAAAGGTATAAGTGAGGCATGAGAGGATTTCTTCAAAATTTGCTAAATCTAAAATAAATCTAAGAGAAGCATGAGAGTATTTCTACAAAAATTTCCAAGCACACCGTGCTCAAAAAGATATAAGTGAAGCACTAGAGCAATTCTATAGCTCAAAAAGTTTAAGTGAAGCACATAGAGCAATTCTAACAAATCATAGCATAATTTTGGCTCTCTCAAATAGGTGTGTCCAGAAAAGCAAGCAAAGACTCAAATGATACAAGACACTCCAAGCAAAACTCATGATATGTGACGAATAAAAATATAGCTCCAAGTAAAATACCGATGGTTGTTAGAAGAAAGAGGGGATGCCACTCGGGGGCATCCCCAAGCTTAGTTGCTTGTTTCTCTTTGGATATATCTTGGGGGGGCTATAGCATCCCCCAGCTTAAGCTCTTTCCACTCCTTATTCCTTCATCCATCGTGATCTCACCCAAAACTTGAAAACTTCAATCACACAAAATTCAACAAAATCTTCGTGAGATCCGTTAGTATAATAAAGCAAATCACTACTTTAGGTGCTGTTGACAACCTATTCATATTTTATTATTGCATTATACCTACTGTATTTTAACTTTACCATGGCTCATACCCTTCAATATAAGCCATAGATTCATCCAAACAAGCACACAATGCAACGAAAACAGAATCTGTCTTAAACAGAACAGTCTGTAGTAATCTGTACTCTAACCATACTTCTTTAAATCTAAAAATTCTGAAAAATTAGGACAACGTAAGTAATTTGTATAGAAACACTGTGTTAAAATTTCAGCTCAAGATCATGTTCCAGTAAAAATTGAAAATTCATATACTGGAAGCAAAGTTTCTGTTTCAGATTCAGCATCGCTTCTACTCATCTTATGAATCATCCTAAAGGCTCTACCTTGCACAAACACTAAATAAACCATAAAAACACAATCATAACAGAGGCATAATTGTGTCAACACTCAAAAACAGAAAGGAAAAAACAAAAATTTATTTATTCGTTGGGTTGCCTCCCAACAAGCGCTATCGTTTTACGCCCCTAGCTAGGCATAACGCATAGATTCAAGTATTGTCATCTTTGGTTTTGGATACTTTCGTGAGGGCTTTCTCAAATCCGGGGGGCTCTTTAAACTTCACCACATTTTCAGGAGACGAAACCATCTTGAGAACCAAAATATCCAAACGTTTATTGCAAAGGGTAATCAAAGTATCCAAACGATTGAGGTTCCCACTAATATGTTTGAGAGGTTCATTATATTTTTTCAACTCCACCAAGTGCTTATGTAAATCATCCAATTTGTCGAGAATTTGAACACCTTCTTGTGTAAAAGAAGGTCCCTTTTTTAATCGGGGAATCCCCAATATCCCCTCCAAAATTTCATAAGCGGTGTTTGCATCAAGCTCAATAAAATTCCCTTTAGCCGCAAAATCCAAGAGTTCTCTATGGTGCAAAGCTAATCCTATGTAAAAATTTCTAAGCAAAATTTTTGCGTCTCCTTTTAGATTGGAAATACGATAGGATTCCATCAGCCTATACCAGGCATCTTTCAAATTTTCCCCGTGTTTTTGTTTGAAGTATAGAACTTCAAAATCTGGTGACAAAGGGGGAGTAGTAACGCTAGTCATAGCAACAAGGTAGGCAAACAAGAGATCTGACGAGAAAAAGGCAAACGAAAAAGAGGGCGAATAAAATGGCAAATTGGTGAAGTGGGGGAGAGGAAAACGAGGGGCAAATGGCAAATAATGTAACTGCAAGGAGATGAGATTTGTGATTAGGAACCTGGTAGATGATGATGGAGTCTCCTCGGCGCCTGACATAGGCACGTAGAAGAGACCGCTTCCTCCCCGGCAACGGCGCCAGAAATTCCTTTGACGTGGCTTGAGACTGCGTCGGTATTTCCCCAAAGAGGAAGGGATGGTGCAGCACAGCGCGGTAAGTATTTCCCTCAGTTAAGAAACCAAGGTTATCGAACCAGTAGGAGGATCACCACCACCCAATAAGCAGCACCTGCACACAAATAACAAATACTTGCAACCCGACGCGAAAGAGAGGTTGTCAATCTCTCTACGGTAAAAAGATAGATTAGATAGTGATAGATAGGAGAGATAAATCTCTCAAGAACACAAAATAGAAAAGGCAAATAAAAAGTGCAGGAATATATTTTTGGGTTTTTGGTTTTGTAGATCTGAAAACAAAGAGGAAAAAAGATAGATCGGAAAGCAATATGTTGGAAAAGTAGACCCGGGGGCCGTAGGATTCACTAGTGGCTTCTCTCATGGGTATAGCGCACGGTGGGTGAACAAATTACAGTTGGGCAATTGATAGAAGATCAAATAATCATGACGATATCCAAGGCGATGATCATTATATAGGCATCACGTCCAAGATAAGTAGACCGACTCCTGCGTGCATCTACCACTATTACTCCACACATCGATCGCTATCCAGCATGCATCTAGTGTATTAAGTTCATGCAAAAATGGAGTAATGCAATAAGAACGATGACATGCTGTAGACAAGATCTATACATGTAGGAATAGACCCCATCTTGTTATCCTTAATGGCAACGATACATGCGTGCCTTGCTGCCCCTTCTGTCACTGGGAAAGGACACCGCAAGATCGAACCCATCACAAAGCACCTCTTCCCATGGCAAGAAAAATCGATCTAGTCGGCCTAACTAAACCAAAGATTCGAAGAAGAAATACGAGGCTATAAGTAATCATGCATATAAGAGATCAAAGAAGACTCAAATAATTTTCATGGATAGAAACTGATCATGAAATCAAAATTCATTAGATCCCAACAAACACACCACAAATGTTTACATCAAATAGATCTCCAAGAGACCATTGTATTGAGAATCATAAGAGAGAGAGAGGAAGCCATCTAGCTACTGCCTACGGATCCGTAGGTCTATGGTGGACTACTCACGAATCATCGGAGAGGCACCTATGAAGAAGATGAACCCCACCGTGATGGTGTTTAGATTGGATCTCGAGGTTCTAGAACTTGCGGCGGCTGGAGTTGTGTTTCATGGACTCACCTAGGGTTTTCTGAATATTTGGGAATTTATAGGCATCAAAGGCGGTGGAGGGGGGCCCCGTGGAGGGCACAACCCATCAGGGCGCGCCCTGGTGGGTTGTGGCCTCCACAACCCACCTCTATGGCACTTCTTTGGCCCACTGGGTGTCTTCTGGTCCAGAAAAAATCTCCAAAAAGTTTCGTCACGATTGGACTACGTTTGGTACTGTTATTCTGCGAAGTAAAAAACAAGCAAAAAACAGCAACTGGCACTTTGGCACTATGTCAATAGGTTAGTCCCAAAAAATGATATAAAGTTGTTATAAAATGATTGTAAAACATCCAATAATGATAATATAACAGCATGGAACAAGCAAAAATTATAGATACGTTGGAGATGTATCAGTGAACATGTTCATGGTGACAATTAGAGATTATAGCTTCTCATGCCATGCTTAAATAGTTAGTAGTGAATAATGATTTATCTTATAGGTCAACATGCCTTAAAAGGTTATGATGTGGTATGGTAGTATGGTATTTCCCTCTGAGAAATTCAAGCGGCTTGACTTGTCCCATGCACAAACATGTAGTTAATTCAAAACTAATGCAGCCTTCATGATGATTAAATTCAGAGTGTTCATATCCTACTCATGCTATGTTCAATGTTAATTATTCGCAATGCATACCTATGACCGTTTTCGCTCTCTAGCTGGTCATTTCCTAACCTATTACTAGCCTTCACCTGTACTAAGAAGGAATGTTGCTTGTGCGTCCAAAACCTTTAAAGCAAGTTATTCCACATGAGTCCACCACACCTACCTATATGCGGTATTACCCTGTCGTTCCAAGTAAATTTGCATGGGCCATCTCTAAACATTCAAATAAACATCCATTTTGTGCACGCATCTCTCTCATGGAGCGATGAGGCGGTCAGTATTTTCCATGTTAAGTGAGTTATTCTCAAGATGGTCGTTTATTCACCGTCATTGCACGAGAGAGGCTGGTAAAAAGGATGCCCAGTCCTGCATAACAAAAAATTAATTAAACAGAACTCCTTGGGACAGTTGATATGTTGGCAGGCATCCGTGGATTCGGTCAACCATGGTTTGTGTATGGATGGTGGATAGGAGTAAACTTTAATATTCTGTTTGGAAACCTCCAATAATGAGTTTAGCATGGAAGATATTGAAAACCTTTGTTGTAACGTTGATAGGAAAAATGCACCACCCAAAAACTACATTTCAACCCTGTTTTAAAACATGAGCTCTGACACCTCTGCAAATCAATGCTTCCCTCTGTGAAGGGCCTGTCTATTTATTTTTATGTTCAGTCATCATACTCTTACTAAAGGCGCCAGATTAGAGAGCATTATTGTCATTCTTATGCATTGAGTCTAGTTAATGTTGAATGTGAGCATGAAGGGATCTTTTCTACCCTGAATTATAATGTTTAGTCATTGCTTGAACCTCAGAGGTGCTCTGCATTTATGTTTTGCGATCTCAGAAAGGGCCAGTAAAATACCATGTCCCCATATTATATCATGATTGTTTTGATAAATTGTTAGCATGTGAGATATCTTATTATTTGCTTGATAGATGGTTATGTATTGCCATGAGTTGATATGATGTTTAAATTGCTATCATGGATGTGGTTATTTATAATTTATGCTGAAAACTTGAACACTAGCTAAGCATGTGTATAACGACGAGAACAAAAGAGTTTGTAAAAGTTTTCTTTATCACTTTCGGTTTGCCAACTGAATTGCTTGAGGACAAGAAATGAGTTAAGCTTGGGGGAGTTGATACATCTCCAATGTATCTACTTTTCCAAACACTTTTGCTCTGGTTTTGACCTCTAATTTGCATGATTTGAATGAAACTAACACGGACTGATCCTGTTTTCAGCATAACTACCTTGGTGTTATTTTTGTGCAGAAATAAAAGTTCTCGGAATTGGACGAAACTTTTTGTGAATTATTTTTGGGATTTATAATGAATTATGGAGCAAAGAACTGCCGGAGGGCGTATGCCAGGGGGCCACCACACATCAGGGTGCCCCCCTAGGCCGTGCCCTGATGGCTTGTGGGGCCCTCGAGGCTCCTCCGACCCTAATCCGTGTCCTATAAAATCACATCTTCGGAGAAAAATATCAGAGAGAAGTTTCATTGCGTTTCACGAGACGGAGCCACCGCCACCTCCTGTTCTTCCTCGAGAGGGCTGATCTCGAGTTCGTTTGGGGCTCCGGAGAGGGGAAATCGTCGCCGTCGTCATCACCGACCCTTCTCCATCAACACCGCCATGATGCTCACCACCGAGAGTGAATAATTCCTTTGTAGGCTTGCTGGACGGTGGTGGGATTGGATGAGATTGATCATGTAATTGAGTTAAGCTTATAGGGCTTGATCCCTAGTATCCACTATGTTCTGAGATTGATGTTGCTATGACTTTGCTATGCTTAATGCTTGTCACTAGGGCCCTAGTTCCATGATTTCAGATCTGAACCTATTATGTTGTCATGAATATAAGAGTGATTTGGATCCTATATTGCAAGTTGTACGCACCTATTACGTGTCTTGATCCCCATACCCCAAGGTGACAATAATTGGGATTCTTTCCGGTGATTGCCGTAGTTTGAGGAGTTCTTGTATTCATCATGTGTTAATGCTTTGCTCCGGTTCTCTATTAAAAGGAGGCATTAATATCCCTTAGTTTCCAATAGGACCCCGCTGCCACGGGAGGGTAGGACAAAAGATGTCATGCAAGTTCTTATCGCAAGCACGTATGACTACATACGGAATACATGCCTACATTATATTGATGAATTGGAGCTAGTTCTGTGTCGCCCTAGTGTGTAACTGTTACATGATTGATGTCATGTAAATCATTATCCACCACCGATCCACGTGCCTACGCTTTACATATATGGAATCTTTCTAAGTTACTATTGCTACTGCTACTGTCACAACTACTAGAAAATTGATGTTGCCACTACTACTATTACTTTTGCTACTACTATTTGCCGTGCTACTAATTCTTTGCTGCAGAGAGATATCCCAGGTGCGGTTGAATTGACAACTCAACTGTCAAGGCCAATAAATATTCTTTGGCTCCCCTTGTGTCGAATCAATAAATTAGGGTGAGATACTACTGGTGAAGACTGTCGTGATCCCCTATACTTGTGGGTTATCAGTGATCTATGTGCAACCTCCCCCTGGTATGTCCCTAAACATAATTATGTCGGTTAGTGTTGAGGACTGGTTATCGAGCATCGCAAGGCACAATGATGAGCATATGGTACAGGAGGATGGGGAGAAGGATTGGTTCTCGAGCACCACAAAGCCTATGTCAGCCGATGATCATATGGGGGAGGAGGATGTGGAAGAGGATAGGTTGTCGAGCACCGCAAATCCCACGTCAGCCGATGACCAGTTGATTACTTCCTTTGGTGATCCGGAAATGAAGCAGAAAGGATTCTCGCCTTTTTCCCTAGAGGTGACCCTGAGTTATCAAACCCACGAGCGGATGATGCCCTTTAAGCTAGGGTCTCGGACAAGCTTTTGTTAAGGAACAATTCCATCTTTTGACCGGATGAAAATCGAACAACTGAAAGAGAACAATAATAATAAGAATAGGCATGGGTATGAGGTCTTAATGCTTACAACCATATATTTTTGTTGGGACCAAATATGATATTAATTTACTTGCTCGAAGGCACCCATTGAGACATGCTTTTTCGAACCGAAGTGGGGGATGTGTCCAAATTACGTCTTGACCGTCTCACGTCCTACCTCAAGTGCCAGTTGTCCACGTGAAGACCCTATCTATCTCGCAAGGTTGCCTTGCTATAATTAGACAAAAGCATTGGGCGTTAATGACTATCCTCTTAAATCCACAGGGATAGGGTCCGTGTTACCGTACTAAACCTTTCTATCACTAGTGATCAGAATAACACTTCACGGTCTCCCTACACTTAGCCTCCTCGTGAGACACTCTCAATCAACCTGGGTCCTGCAGGAATGAAGAACACGAAAGAGACAAGATACATCTATGAAACAATTTTATATCACACATAAGGGACATTAGTTCAAAGCCCTCCCACTGATCCCTACAACAAATACATTGGGTTGCAAGGCTCTTACCTCAACCCATACCTTACCGAATTACCCCCATATGTATATCAGATCACACGAAGAACACATCATGAAGATAGATTTATTGGTAATATGTCTTACACTGGATGTCATGTGTGATACACGATTATAAGTATGGCTAGAGGAGGAACAAATATGGTGGAGATGGAGATGGTGGCCATGAAGATGGCGTCGTCTAGGGTTGAAGATGGGATGAAGATGATTTTGTCGTGTGGCTCCTCTCACGGTTCGTTTGTTAACATTTCGTTCTCGACCCCTTTATAGAGTATGTTCAGGTGGACAAGACGCCTCGAAATCCACGCCATACAACCACTCACACGAGCGATCGTGGTTGTATGATGCACCATCTTTCATGTTGTTTCTTTTGGTGGTGCCTCCACTTGATTTCTTCTATATCCTCCTTCACTTCTTTCCATGTTATGACTTGATTTTGTCTATATTTAGCCCATTTGCCATGGAAACAAAATAAAGAATGGATTTTGAAATCCTATGCATTCATTAGTCATTAGTGACAATGTCGGAGCGAATATCTCAGTTTTAATGAAATATATCGGTTTAAACTCAGGTTAGAGGAGTGTAAAAATATCACTCATCAACTCTCCCAAGCTTAAACTTGATCGTCCTCGATCAACATAAAGATAAATCTGCATAATAAAGAACTCAGTTGTTTAAACAGAAATATGAGAAGGTTTTGGTTCACTTACAATCTGTCCGCCTAGAGAGCCCTCTACTTCTTGGCCTGAAAACTTAGTATAGTTGTAGCGATGGCGTGGTTATTATGCAAGTGTTAGTGAAGCAAATATAATCAACTCAGAGGTTTTTATCTACTAGATAAGACAACTTTTCAACACTCAATTCTATTTCCTCAAGTTAACACTTGCTTGTCGGGAGTGCACGGAAGAATTTTTCTTTGATAGAGCCATGAAAACAGAATTTAGGAAGTGAAAGGTATGTAAAGACAAACATGATGCTAGAGTACTCATTAACTTACCCACTAATGTCTCGTCCTCAAGGCTTTCAAGCACTTCAATTCAATCATTATTTGTTGAAACTTTGGTTGTCACGTGAAGGGGATTATGCCAAATAAGTGATCACGTAAAGAGTTTCATTATGGCTTAATTTTCATGTAAAGAGTTTCATTATGGCTTAATTTTGGGAACTATGGAACTTGATAGTTGTCTTTTTCAAGCTCTTGTGACCATTTCTAGGTATTTACCACATACACACCCATTCAAGAGAAAGCCGAATAATATTCGATGTAGTGTTTCCACTATGTACGGTACCAAACTCATAGCCAAAAATCCGAGCCGAAACTCTGGTGAATCATTCATTGGCTAGCAAAGTTCTCAGAATAACATAAAGAAAGGTGATGAAGCCACATTTACACATGTACATGTGCATATAGTAGCAAGGGCCATGGCACCAGCAAGAAGCTGAAGCACGATGTAAGAGATACAACATAGATTTTTGGCATAATCTCATTCACCCTTCAACTAAGTTCCTCTAGACAATTTAATCCACAAGTGCTATCAAGTCTATTAAAACTAACAATATGGGGTTGAGAATTTCTAACATCATCTTCTCTACAATTTTTCTAAACTCCCCACTCTTTGAATACTTTCTCTTGTGAATGTTTATTCTTAGTTAAGATCAATTTCTTTTAAAATAGTCTCGCGACAAGTCTTGATTATCTGGATTAAACAGAGCAAAGGCTACAAAATTATTTTAGCTACTACAACACACCTTTGTTTTAGTTATCAAGAGTTACTCCCTCTTGCACACATTGCACATACTACTACTACATCTATTCTAAGTATTTCAAGTGCAAAAGACGGGAGTCATAGGACGTACCTTCACAGTCATGAATGTACACACTTCTCTTCCTTATTCTTGCTTTGCTCGTTATACGGCATAGATCAACTCCTCTGGAAATAAGAATGCTAACAAACTCAAAGGGCAAAAGAAAAGAGCAAAGAAAAACTTATTATATTTTTTCATTTTTTGCGTTTTTGAAAATTAACTTGCAAACTAAAAATTACAACAACAAAAAGAAAAACGAAAGCAAATAAAAAAGCAAAGTGTTGGAACAAACCAAATCAAGTGTTTTGAAGCTCAATGAGCTGAAGTACAACCTCATTACAATTTATTCAAATAACACCGCCCTTTGTTGATGTAGACATGGCAGTGACCTCCCCCCAAGCTTAAGCTTTTTCAAGCCCAAACCGGTGAAATCATTGTGGCGGTTGGTCGGGAGCTCATCCTTGGCTCTAGTTGGAGAAGCTGGTGTTCACGTGGGTGAACGCATCTCGAAGGGAATCGACAAGGTTGCTAATGTCATTGAGTGAACCCTAGAGACTATAGAGCTTCGTGTACGTGGTGTAGGCTTCTTGTTGTTTCTCCTCCTCTTGGTGTTGCTCCTCCTCTTCGTCGGGTGCGATTTCTTCTTCATCAGCTTGTTCAGGTTCATGGCCTTCTTGGTCAAAAGCTACATCACTTTCCTATGGCACATAATGCAATTGTCCATTTTCTATGGAGAAACGGTTAGGCATAGGAGTAGGAAACAAGTAACTCACTCCAAGAATTTGAATGCAATGACAACCACGACGGACTCCTACTATTTTTGCACTAGAAAGACCAAGAATATTGACAAGGTTATTACCGACAATGGTGTGAAGATGATTGTAGTTAAGACCAATCGAGTTGGCCAATACGATGATCACTCACCCACATATGATGTCCCCTTGTGCATGATTTTCTTGATGCGTGAGATTTAGCAAAAGTATTGCCCCTAAGTTGGGCCAATAACCGACATCAACGTTAGTTGTTTGCCTGAGGATTAGCATATTCTTGTCTTTCACCTTAGAAACTTCTCCTCTTGCCTGCAAAGAGTTAGTGATAACATAATAAAAATAACGTATAGTAGGACTTTCAATGCAACTGACTCTTTGCTTATGACCATGATAACTCATACGATAGAACGATTGCCTTGGGTGCGGTTTGGTAAAATTGTAAACATGGCAGATGTCTTTATTGTTGTTGGTGAAGCCAAAGTGAGCACACCACTCATCAAGAGTGATGTTGAAGTCTTGGTCCATGAGACCGAAAATGATCCGCTCTTCCTCATAAGTATTTGGCATGATACCAATATTATGCAAGAGAGTGCTAAGAAACTCAAGCATCATGAGTCCATATGTCTCACATCCCTGGTAAAAAAATGGTGCAACCCGGCATAATCACAAAGAAAATTGAAATCATTGGTAATACCTCGCTTCACGAGTGTGGACTCGCATGCCCATTTGGTCGTATTTATCTTCCTGGCATGAAGCTTCTTGTATTTCCTCATTGCTTCACGGTCGGTGAATACTATCCCGTGTGCGAAAACTTGTTCTTGTTGTCGTTCGATGTTCGTCAATGAACTCGGTACATCACCATGAACCACACATGCGAACCTCCTCGTAGACATCTAAAGAATATTTTTGTAGTCCAATACAATGAAATTATATTGATCCTATGGTAGCCACAACATCATACTCCTCTAAAATGATCAACGAATCCAAGCCAAACTTAAAATTTAGATCAAATATACCCATAACCTAGGCATGGCAATTCTTGGCATATAGAACATGGATTTGCGAAAATAAGTTGGGCATCGAAGGAGAAACGTACAGTACATCGATCACGCAGAAGGATTTGAAATAAAATCGAATGAGTATGGAGATCGGGCAAAGTTGTGCTAGGGTTTGGAGGAAGAGGAAGAAAGGAGAGAGATGGGGCGAAATACCTTCGTCCTCGGGCTATTTATGGCCGACAAACGTCCATAGGACTGCCCATATGAGCGGTACCGCTCGTATGAAAGGTTGTTGTTCATTGTGTCCGTGCAAATCTGTCTGTGCATTATGTGACCAACAGCACCCGCATGGAACACCATCATTCGATCTATTTTTTTGTCTTCTTGTCGAGGGTGTCATACGACTGCCCCTACGAGCTCGGGTGCTTGCATCACTACTGCAGGAATGTCCAAAGATGACACATCAATCTGAGACCCTTCGACCAAACTGTGTGCGATGCATGAATCGCAAACGGTATAGTTCTAGCTCCGTCGCCAATAACGCAAACCATGTGCGATGGCGGGTCCATCAAATACAATTCAGAAAAGTGGTGTGTGTGTGTGATACACGACAAATAGTCGATCCAAATGAACTGTTTGCGATGAACCAACATAAAGCAAACGGTTAACTAAATACACATGTGTTCGATGTACGACATACATGCCATTGGGATGAACTGTTTGCGATGAGCCAAAACAATAGAAACGATTCGGCAGATCAAGGTGTGTGCGATAGACGGGATACAGGTCACTCGGATGAACCATTTGTGATCAGTCCAAACAACAGAAACGGTTTGCCACATCAAGGTGTGTGTGATAGACGACATACATGTCACTCAGATGAACTGTTTGTGATCATCCCTCACAACAGAAATGTTTAGCAAGATCTAGCTGTGTGCGATAGACGATATACAGGTCGCTCGGATGATCTGTCTGCGATGAGCGAAAAATAACAGAAACGATTCGTATTAACAAGATGTGTGTGATACCCAGTAAATAGGTGAGTAATAACAATAGTGTTGTAACCGATAATAACACAGACGATTCCTTCTATTAGGGTGTGTGTGTTGCGGGGAAATGGTTCCTGGTAAAGGATTGTCAGCGATTGATGAAATCATCACCGATGGTTCGGTAGTTTAATCCATATGCGATGTGATTTTCTTAGTCTGCACACACACATCCATGCTCTGTGTACAGAACATCACGCTTGCATAACCAAATTAAGCATCCAAATACATAAGTGACTACACACATAACATTGGCACACATCAATAAACTATTACGCACATAACAACATGATTGCATAACCTAATTAAGCATCCAAATACACAAGTGACCACACACATAACATTGGCACACATCAGTAAACTATTACATGCATAATAACCTATGAGCAACGGTCATCAACTCATCTACTTCTTGTGACACTTGTTGCCACCGCTCTACTTGTGGCTCGAGCCCACGTCGTCATCAGGTAGGAGGCACTTCCTCATGTCAATGATCCGCTTGAACATCTCGTAGCATGTGTATGCGTCCTTGGCCGAGGACTAGAGGTGATCTTCATTCGGTGTGCTCACCCAGCCTCTATGCCATTGAAGCTTGTTCTTCTCACACTTAGCCCTCATGTTTTTGTAGTAGGGGTCAATGATCGCCACGACGAGGTCAACCAGGGAGTCCTTGTCCTTCGTGCAACCACAGACCCTGTAGTGGCGATGGACGTCCACTAGCTTTTGGTAGGCCAAGACCAAAGTCTTGAGCACCTTTAGATCATTGATGGTGTCCACCGTAGCGAACATGTAGTCGGGGATGTTGACAAACCTGGTGAAACGACCGCAAGGCCTTGTGGCCAAGCAATAGTGGTAGACGAGGACGTGATTGCCCATGCACAACTTGGCGACGACAACCTTCTAATCATGCCCGGTACGACCGCCGGTGTACGCGAGGTCGAAGCCGACCACTTTGTACTTGCCATCCTGAGCAAGCAAATCCTCCATAGTGTTGATGGAGTCCTCCACCACGGCCGGGTCATTGGTGTACACCATCGTGAGGTCCGTCTTCCTGATGTGGGTGTCCACATGATGCATGCCAAACACCATTGGAGCGCCGCTAGACATCCTCTCTATATGTGTCATCGTGGGTGTGCTTATTGTGTTGTCGGGCATGATCTAAAGTTTTAAAAGACTATGGTTAATGGCTGCGGGTATAAATGGGGGACAGAGGTCCTGGAAAACCAGCACGTCTAGATAGCAGGTTTTGCAGCACGTGGTTCACATAACTGCATCATGGCGACGCACGCGGCGCAACCGCATGCATATCGCACCCCAAGCGTGATCGTGGGTCGGCCCCAACCGTTGGCAGAGCGCGTGTGAAGGGGCACGAGAGCAGAGCACGCAAAGGGACGCGAGACCAGAGTGCCTGGAGGGACTCGAGGTCGAACCCGACCACTTTGTACTTGTCTGCGTCAAGCAACAGGTCCATAACATGGATGGAGTTCTCCACCCAGATCGGATGCTTGGTGTACACCACCGAGAGCTCGGTGAACCTTCTATGTGTGTCCACTACGGCATGCATGGTGAACTAGTGCTCATCATCGGCATCCACTCGGAGCGCCATTGGAGCCGCGCAGGATACCCGCTCTGTATATTTTGTCGTGGTTGTTCTTCTTAAGGTCCAGATATTAATCGTCCATTGCATATTAAGCAAGAAATAATAATACCAACATACAAGTCTCATAGGATGCCATTTGAATGATTGTATCAAAAATGATAGAAATATTACAAAGTTTCAAATTCCAGCATTACAAGTCTAAAATTCAAACATTACCAGGTTCAAACTGATATAAGAAATGAAATTCAGCTTATGCAGAAACTTTGTCATGCAGCTCTAAACGGCCGCGCTGATTAGCGGAACATGAACATATGAGAGGCTCAAGCTGATATTACAACTAGAGTTTCGCAACTTCAATATTTCTGCAAAGGGATCTGCCACTGACATATCATGTATAGGCTTGACATAAGGACTTCCATTAGTCTGTCAACTAAAGTTCCAAATTGAAACTAAGCTTTTGCAGAGCCTATTCCATTCTGCCGTAGTCGTCGGCCCTGATCAGCAAACCATTCTTTTTTGCGTGATACATGTAGGGCAAATCTCATTACCTTTAGCACACTTTCTCTCAGAACAAAGAACCTAGCGAATATAATCTCCGCTAAGCTCCCTCGGTAGGAGTTCAAAGTAATTTCTGAGAGATGGAGATCAATGCATTCCATGGGATTGTCATATTGCATCACATTATCCACTACCGGGCCTAACCGTATCTGCAAAGAAGAGAATGTATTAGTGCTTGAACACACAAGCATCTCTTTCACTTGCAGGGTTTCTAAAACACACGAATAGAGTGACATGCCATCTTCGATCTTGCATGATTAATATGGGCGTTTGATTACAGTCAAGGAAAACATAGGATTCTTCACAGGAGGTCAGAGTTGATCAAAATTTTCCTTTGAAAAATACGTAGTACAGATGAATCCAAATGAGAAATACCTATGGATTGTAACCACATGAATCAAGCAACTACTATAGGAAATAACATCTATGTATTGAAATCCTATAAAATTCCTTCAGAAATTGTAGTACATTCGTCATTGTAAACTTGGGAAAAGGGGCCAAAAATTGAACTCCCTGGTTGTTAACATTTAACAGGAAAGGAGCATCACCTCGATATATACCTTCTCTAGAAACGGAAAGCATCTCAGGAATCTGGCAACTTGGTCCAGGTTGGGGCTGACAGATTCTAGTGCCAAGACCTACACTGTGCGCAGATACGGGGTCGAGCTTGTCAGAATCATTTTCTGGATGATAGACGAACATACATCTTGAAAATAGAAAAAATTCTAATTTCAAGAAGGAGAAGAGGGCGACTGTTGTACCTGGACGGTTATGGATACAATAACAACTTCAAAGAATTTGATAGGCGAGTAGCCAAACACTGTCAACTTCGGCGCGTAAATGACCTTGATTCTTGTTGGACCTTCTTGATCAACTACAAGTAATCTCTCTAGTAAAGGCACGTCCCTAATGACCATTTAGTGATTCACCTTCTGTGATCTGTTGCAGCACCAGCAATAGACACACAAATTTCTGGAGACTCATGGAGTGTCGAGGTACGACAATCTATGGGACCAGCAGGGCCCCTTTGTGGTTCAACTGTGGGGATCTACGTATGCAAAGAGCATCACCAACCAAAGCACGCTCGGGATTTAGACAGGTTCGGGCCACCCGGAGGTGTAATATCCTACGTCATGTGTGGTGGTTTTGTATGATTAAGTCCAAAGTACAGGGAGCGCAACAACCCGACAAGAATGCTCGAGAGTGCTGCTACATGTGCAAATGGACAGGGTTTCGACCTTTGTAAAGGTAGCCGTGGACCTCCTTTTATAGGCTCTAGGGGTTACCACAGTGGCTAAAAAGGTAAATACACAAGGGTAAATAGTGGATGTAATAGTGGTCAAACTACTGACATGCTACAGTGGGAAATACCTAACCCTGACGGATTAGGACATACCTCTTATTCTTCTGCCACGCCATTAGGACGGGTGTTATTAAAGCTGTTGTAATCCTACCGAGCTGCCACGTGCCCCGACAAGGCCTACCTAATAGCCTGCCCACTCGACACCTATACGACAAGTGACAACTCGATCGATGAGGTGGAGCGATGGCGAGGTAGTGGGATTCTTCCCGGGCTCAGAGATTGCCGGGTCTTCACTTGCTCGCTGGCATGGGCCTTGCCGGCAAGTTCGGCCTTGATCTTCTGTACTCTTCTGTAGTACTTTTCGATCACCCGGCTAGAGGTCTTCTTTGTATTCTTGTAGTCTGGTCTTGAATATGGCTTTAGTTATCCTCTGGCAAGCCTTGCTATCGGGAAGGATACAACTGCCTATTTATAATTCTGTAGTATTAAGGACCCAATTCTTAATACACCGATAGGAGCCCCCGGGCCTGGGCCACACACGCATGCGAGGCGTCGTTGGGCTAGGCCCAAAACAATGCACATGCACACGTGGCAGGGAATAACTGCCATAATCTACATAATCTTCTATTTTACTGCACCCTTCATGACGCGTGTTACATGCGAGGCGTGGCATTCACAAAAAGGAGCGATCGCTCGAGTAGTGCGCTTGACAATGCGCGATCATTTCGAATAATAAAGAGCCAGCCCTCGCAGCTTCCCCATAAAGAGCAGACAATAGAGAGTGTTGCTCATTCACCTCTTCCCATTCCAGTCTACCAGCCACCGTCGCCTTCTCCCTTCGTCTTTCTCCTTCCACCGCTTCTCCGAAAAACCACTGTCATGATGGCGAGAGGTAGGGGCCGAGCCCGAGCATCTGTCGTCGCCTCGAGGGCTTCTCCCCAAAGCCAAACACACATTTTGGTTACGACTGCGAGGGCCAGCTCTAGCTCCTGTGGAAGGAGCACATCTCAGGGTCGTGGAGGGCAAGGCGCTCCAAGCCTCGGCGGTCATGGCAGCACACCCCTCCTTTCACCCCGGGTGGAAGCCCACACAGGGTAGGTGGCGTATGAGTTCGTCGTGTCACTACGCCGTCAACCCCGCAGCTGGGTGCGGCTTCCAGACCCCTTTGCAAGGGTCATGGGAGACAACAGGCCCTTAGGCCTGTGGCTTTGGGTGGACGGCTGCTGTAATGGCCCTGCCTGGGTGGCGGTCGAGACTTCCCCTGCCGGCTCCATATATCTGATGCGAGGATGGAAGTCATTTGCCCGCTCCCGTGATCTGGGACACGGACATCTCCGCCGATTCAGGTTTGGTGGATCCGCCACGCTTTCTGTGAAGTACTTCGGGGCTTCCGGCGGCCGTCTGGAGTGCTGCGCGGAAAGCTCAAGTGGCAGCAACTTTGACTCCTCCAACGAGAGTGACGACGACGACAACTCTCCCAGGGTCAAGAGCAAGGGTGACGATTCGAACTAGGTGTGAATAGCGCTTTAGCTGAAATTTGAAGGCGAATCACACCCTAGCTAGGTTCTTTTCTTTTGTCTTTGTATCACACCCAATGTAACCCTGCCGGGATGCAAGAAAACATAGTCGGGCACTTTCAACTAAATATCCAATGTTCATTATGTTTTATGAATGAGTACTGTTTCCCCTTGTTAATTTATGTTTTTTTGTATGATGTGCACCCTGCCCTGTTTGGAAACTTGCCGGTGCGCACACTTGCCGCGAGCGCTTGAGGAATGGATCCTTAGTAGCCTGCTGGAAATGCTGCTACTGGCAAGGTAACTTGGCGGTCAGAGTGCAGCTACTAATCTTGTCAAGCGGACTCGAGACAAGACAAGAGCGCAATCTGATTATGCCAAGGCTCCTTTGCATGCAGGTTTTCTCATACAAATGTCAGGATCGTTCAAGGGAAAATAGCTATAACAAAGAAGTTTTAAAGTTTCTGTAACTTAGCTTTTCTTTGTTGTACTTCTTGCCACAAAATGATCGTCCTTGAACGTATTTAGGTATCCATACCGTCACCCCCCAGGGAAGACTTGCACGCGGGAGGCCCTTCTACCTTTTGAGAAAAAGAAAGAAGAGAAAAAGAGGAGGCTAGCAATCTTGTCAGTTCAGTAATCATTTCAAGCAAGTTATAGTGATCACAACATTTTTATACAACATACAAAATAAATATGTACTTTGACAAAAATTTGTAGAACACTTAGCTTATTGATTATGCACAGGGTCTTCGCCTGGCTTTGTACAAAGGATTACATGCCTTGCTGGCTGACTTGTACAAAAGAGGTTGTCGGGGGGGCCGGTAACCTGCCTCACTGTAGGATCCAAAGTATGTCTAGAGGGGCGTGATTAGACTACTTGACCAAATAAAAATCTAGCCTTTTCCCAATTTTAGGTGTTGGCAAGTTTTAGTAATTGTAGCAAGTCAAGCACACCCTACACACGCAAGTCTAAGAGTATAGCAGGGGAAAGTAAAGATATGCACATGAAAGTAAAGGTAGGGATAGGAAGATCAAACGCAAGTGATGACACGAAGATTTTTCCCATGGTTCCGATAGGTGGTGCTGTCGTACGTCCACGTTGATGGAGACTTCAACCCACAGAGGGTAGCGGTCGCGAGAGTACACGGAGGGCTCCACCCAAAAGGGTCCACGGAGTAGCAACATCGTCTATTCCGTCACGACTTCCATTCACGAAGGACTAGCCTCACTATGGGTAGATCTTCACGAAGTAGGCGATCTCCTTGCCCATACAAACTTCTTGGTTCAACTCCACAACACAGAGAAGGAGGCTCCCAAGCGACACCTAACCAATCTAGGAGACACCACTCTCCAAAAGGTAATAGATGTGGTAACGATGATGAACTCCTTGCTCTTGTGCTTCGAAAGATAGTCTCCTCAACACATAATCACTCTCTCATAGATTTGGCTTGGTAGAAGAGGTTGATTTGGTGGAAAGCAACTTGGGGAGGCTAGAAATCAAGATTCATATGGTTGGAGTGGAAGATCTTGATCTCAACAAATGAGTAGGTGGCTCTCTCTCAGAAAAATGGATGGGGCAAGTGTAGGTA
This sequence comes from Elymus sibiricus, assembly GCA_039707655.1. Classification (NCBI taxonomy): domain Eukaryota; kingdom Viridiplantae; phylum Streptophyta; class Magnoliopsida; order Poales; family Poaceae; genus Elymus; species Elymus sibiricus. The sequence continues at coordinate 191,996,405 of CM077667.1, read as the reverse complement.
TGTTCTGAGTGCTTCCTCTACGAGTGAGAGGAGGTCGAGTGGTATATATAGGCATCTCCAAAAATCCAACCATTACAACATTATTGCCCAACTCGGTGAAACCGGAGTAAAAACTCGGTTGCACCGACTAGTGCAAAATGTGGCAACTTTTGTCTTTTTGGTGAGACCGATATACAAATCTCGGTGGTACCGACATGGGTGACCAGTTTCCAAATCTCGATGAGACCGATTTTCAAAAATCAGAAATTCTGATTCTTGAAAATAGGATACCAGAGAGTTGGTCACTGGTTTTGGTTGCACCGAAGTGGAATGTTGGTGGCACCGAGACTTAGGTTTTTGGCTACGATCTGTCTAGGGTAAAACTCGATGGGGCCGATTATGAAAAGTTGGTGGCACCGATTTTAGTGGTAGGGTTTAGATAGAGATTTTGTGGGAGAATTTCATGTGTATTTTTGGTGGCTAATCTCCAAGCACTTAAGCAACCAGATCATCATAGAAACCTCATCCCCTTTTAATAGTATTGGCTTTCCTATGGACTCAAAAGTGATTTCTCACAAAATGTAAACTGTAGACTCTTCAAGCTTGTTGCCAATAGATGTTCCTTTCATCTAGGGGATCTCCTCACAATCCTTTTGCCAATCCATTCATTAAACTTTCCTGAAATATACTTGGTGGAAACATTAGTCCAATGAAATATATGTTTTTATTAATTATGAAAACCACCTAGGGAGAAATTGTGCTTTCAATCTACCCCTTTTTGGTATTGATGACAACATATAGATCAAAGCTTCGATAAAAGATATAATCAATGAATAGCATCGTCGTTTTGAGAAGTATGTGATAAGAAAGAGATCCCCCTAAATTTGTGCATTATTTTAAAATTTGCGTTTGAATGCAAATGCACAATCGATTAGGAGCATGGGTAACTCTTCCATGTCACATACAACTTTGTGTGCGCATAAATGATATGAATGGATTACAATGCACATAACATGAAACATGAGTGAATGATCATAATATTAACATCACATGGATAGGAAATAGGCATCATCAAGCAAAGTGTATGATCAAACACGACGGTGTATAAGAACAACCAAGCAATAAACCAAATGTTTAAAAATAGAGAGAGCAACCAAAATACAAAACACTCTCTCTCTCTCTCTCTCGAAGCCCTATGATCTATACACTTCTCCCCCTTTGGCAACAATTTACCAAAAAGTTCAAAGGTATAGAGCTAAGTGTCGCTCTAGGCTCTATCTCCTCCGGTAGCCGTTGAAGGAGTCGAAAGAAGGACGTCAGCGAATGCTTCAGCTGAAGTCCTCTGAGGTGGTGGAGTAGATGCTGAAGTTGCAGAAGGAGCTGATGGAGCCATTGCTGGTGTTGATGAGGAAGGTCTCAACTCTGGAGCAGGCATGGTAGACGATCTGCCATGAGTCTTGAAATGAGTGCTAGGCCTGAGAGGAGGACTATCATCATCATCACTGGAGTGGGGACTGGGCACTGCATCCACTTCCTGCTTCAACTCTTTGACTGTCTTTGTCAGCTCATCCACCTTGTTGTCTAGAGCATGAATCTTTGTTTCCACAATCCTCTCAAGACTTTTCTGATTCTTGAGGATCTCAGACACATTATTTTCTATCCCTTGGATATAGTTGATAAGATAGGATAGTTGATCGCTCTTCGTCCTAGGAATGTGAGCACTAGTGGCTCTGGCTGCCTCTGCCTGTGCAGTAGCTGAAGTGGGATGAGAAGGATCCATCACCACAACATTGTCCTCGAAGTCTGGCAAGAGTGGGAGGTGTGGACGCTCAAGTGCATATTGGCTCTTTCCAACTTTGAAATTAATGAGCATCTGAATATATGGAGCATATCCACATGATCTCTTCTGATCAGCAGTTGTCCTCTTGATTGTCTCAACAATCAAATCCATCACCCTGAATCTGGTGTGGGTGTCTACTTAATGCAGCATGTTTATGAGTACCCTCTAATCATCTTGTCATCTACAGACTTTGGCATCAAGGTATGCCTCATGATGGTGTTGGTAGTGGGTAGTCCTGCTTGGAGATAGTAAACAGAGCCAAGCTTGTGAGTCTTCACATAAGCAGTGGGGATGATATTGTACATGTTGGCCATGGAGTTGTGATTCATCTTGGCCTCAGTATAGACATCAAGATCTCCCTCTTGAACTTCTGGGGCTCCTAAGATGGTAGCCCACTCATCAACTAAAGATTGTTATCTAGTGCCCTCAGTCATCCATACTATCCTTCCATCTGGATAGAAATGAGACGTGGAGTAGAACTGCATAATCATTTCATCATTCCATGCAGTGAACTCTCTGCCAACAAATGCATCAATATAAATGGCCTTGAAGTTCTCTAGCACATGAGGGAAGTAGTCTTCATTTTCCTTAATGAATGTCCAATCAACGTATCTCATGTCGTTAACTGCAGGACTCTTGTCTAGCAACACAGTCTCATAGAAATCTTGCTGCTTTGGTGTGGAAGCGAGCATCTACAACCGTCCTTCTGCTGATGGAATATGGATCATTTGCTCTCCATATCCTGAGCCCTTGATCCTTTCTCTTCTTCATTTCCTCTACCACAGTGTGATCATCATTATGCTCTGGCACATGGGGTCTCACTTTTCTCAACACAGCAACATCTTCCTCTTCATCATCCATGGTGGAAGATCTCTTGTTCTTCACAGCAAGAGGAATATCTCTGGTGGTCCTCTTGCGCTTGGGGGCAGCTGGCTTCTTGGGAGCAATTGGCTTGGCCTTGGATGCAGCCTGGCTAGTCATGGCATTAGCCAATAACTTCTTCTTCTTGGAGGGAGAAGGTTTTGCGACTGGTTCTTCCTCTTCCTCTTCCTCCTGCACAGCTGGGTCCTCATACATGGAAGTAGGTCTGCCTTGGACAGGAAGAGTCCTCTTTCTGACCCTCTTCCTGCCTGGCTTCTTGGGCATGGACTTAGAAGTCCTAGGTGTTTCAAGGGTGAGAGTCATACCTGCCCTAGCACTCTCTAGTGCTCTCCTAACTTCAGAGCTAGCATACTCTTTCCTTATAGGCCTCTTGGCAGAAGTGGCCTCATCAACAGCTTTCCTGACAGATTTCTCCTTCTTTTCCTGTTGCTTCTTAGCTAGGACCTCCTCGGGTACAAAGTCTGAGTCTTCTTCATCAGAATTGAGCTTTCTCCTGGCCCTAGTGGCTGCCTTGGGCAAGACATGAGAACTGCGGGTGCGAGGGTCTTCAGAAGATTGACTAGCCTCTGGGCTAGTGCCTGCATCCATGTCAACACTCTGCTCTCTAAAATCATTTTCACGGTCCTCTGAACCAGGCATGTTATCGCTGTGAATAGATATAGAAGAATGGAGGGGATAAGCATCACAAAACACAGAAGTTTTTGCAAATTTGAACTCAAAAATCATAGTCATAGAATTCTGCAAAGTGTCATTCGGTTCCACGGAGATTTAATTTTCGGAGCTACCGAGACTGGCTTTCTCTTTGACACAGACTTGGTCACCTTTTCGGTTTCACCGAAAAGGAAGACTCGGTCCCACCAAGAAAGTTCTCAGAGCCCTAAAACGCAAATCGGTTGTACCGATTTGGTTGCACTCGGTGACACCAAAACGCACTTGGCGGAACCCTAAACCTAGATTTTCGTGTTTGGCTATTCTAACAGATTTGTTTTGTGGATAGAACTCATTCAATTAGTGGCACGATGGGGAAAAAGAACTAATGCGCGAGAATTAGACATTGGAGCGCACAAGGGGCCAAAACTTTACCCTAACTCGCTGAAGTTTCGCGACGACGACGATGGCAGGGCAGATTACCGATGACAGCGAAGGACTCTGGCGGCGAGGGCGCACTGGAGACGAGGAAGAAGTCCGAAGATGCGAGCGGCAGCAACATAGGGGTGCGGGAGGCTGAAGGATTGAAGAATTTTTCAATTTTGGCTCCGCGGGGATATATATACCCTACTGCTATCGGTGACACCGATCTATGGATTTTGGTGCCACTGAGTTTCTTAACTGTCAGAGACAGAGAAACTCAGTGAGGCCGAGATTATCAAATCGGTGGTACCGAGGTTCAAAAACCATATCAACCCTTGTACTTTGGTGGAACTGAGATTTTTATGTTGGTTACACCGAGTGGCACATGAGAGGTTTTGGAAATCAGATCTTGTTGAAACGGAACTCCGAGTGCTCCTCACACGGAGGGTCCGAAAAGTGCTTGCTCAAATTTTGTGCTGAAGCATGAATAGAATTTGAGACTAGAAAGCATAGATAGCTAGAGTAAGGTACTTAGGCATTCTTGTATATCCAATTGGCCCAAGAAAAATGAAAGCCAAATAACAACAATTGGATATCCTTGAATGAGCAAAAATATGCATACCAACATGCTCACACAATAAGGTCAAATGAAATATAGCAAACATGCAAAACCACTCTAGTATCTACCAATAACTTTGGCTTAGGAGCCAAGCAAGAATACTTGATCATATGTCATACTCATCGTTTAAGCACAGGTGGGGTTACCACTTTTGCATAAAGCATTTATTGTGTTCACATCTTAAGAGATGCTTTGACTCAAGTCTTAGAGTAAAGCTCCCCCTTGATGTGACATCCCCCCTAAGAGGGATAAACTAACCTTGGGCTTTGTCGTTGAAGACTTCATGTTGGTGTTGTAGTAGTGGATGCTCATAGTTGATGAAGATCATCTTGAGTTGGGAGCAATCCTTGTTGTTTCATACTCTTCTCACCTACATGGGTTAGTCCCACACAAGGAACAAATACAAAGATATCTATGGAGATGGAGCGAAGCACATTTAGATGATGTCCACTGATTCTTTAATTACCTTGTCCCTTGCTTACCTATGAGGGAATATGTGACTCGTTGAACTATCGCATAAGGTTGGAGTTGATTGCATTAGTTCTTGCCAATGATGAATGTGAGTGAATTTTGTTGGCGAAGTCACCCCTCAAGAACTTCTCTAGTTCTTCTTCTTTGGGACCCACATCAACTTGATGGGGATCCTTGGAGTTGAAGTAGCACTTGTTGAAGTAGAGCTTGTAGTAGCTTTGGGAACCCATTTGACCATGGCTTGGGATTCTTCTTCAAATATGTCGATCTCCTCTTGAAGCTTGATCTTGCCCTTGAGCTTGTGGTCTTGTGGTGGAAGGTCATCTTCATCTTTTGTTCCCTTGGGGAGAGTATGATCATACTTCTCCCTTTGAGGAAAAAACTTAAGCTTGGGGTATTGACCTTCTTCCCATTCAACTCCATTGGAGTTGAAGTAGCCAATTCCATGATTCTTTCGGTATCCTCCATGCTTGCGTACAATCTCCTCAAATTGCTTACATCCGGCAAGACTCTTGCAGACACCTTTCTCTATAATCCCTTTCAATAAATCGTTTTCTTTCTCAAGTGTAACTTGGCTAAGAGAGTCATTAGTGGAATCAATAGAGCTACTAGAAGCAACATTATTGGATTTAGTATTAGTGTTGTTGCTACTAGATGAAGAACCTTTCTTGCCTTTGTTACTAGTTTGTTTAGATTTAACTTGTGGAACAAATGTAGACAAGAGTAGTCGTTTGGCAAGATAAGAAGAACTCTTCTTTCGAAGATCGTCATTGATAGCTTTAAGAAACTCATGTTCTTGCTCTAAATTTAGCTTCTCGAAGCGTAGCTTCTCATGAGTTATTAGAGGCTCATGATCTTATAGAGTAGATTCATGAGCTAACTTAAGAGTGTTTAGTTCTTTAGTTAGACGCTCAATATCCTTCTTATCATCATCACACGACTTATGTTGACTAGCATGATTATTATCAAGTTTATTTTGACTAACATCACTAGTTTTATCAAAGAGCAACTCATCATCTCCAAGTAAATCACCCTCATCACTATTGAAGTCAATGTATTCGGGGTGTGATACCTTGGGTCCTTTAGCCATGAAGCAACTTCCACTTCCTTCATTTGGTGAATCAAATATGGCATAGGAGATGGAGGTTACGAGTGCTAATCCGGCAACACCTTCATCTTGACTATAGTCGGAGTTGGAGTGGTAGCTTCTCTCGGATTGGTTGTCAGAATCGGAGCCGGAAACCCATTCACCAACATGAGCTTGATGTCTTATTTTTGTGTAGCTCTTGGTGTATTTGTCCTTCTTATCCGAGTCGTTGCTTCTCTAGGAGGGTCTTCGTTCATAGTGATCTTCTCTACTTCTTCTCTCTCTACGAGGTGATTCATCTCTTGAGATTCGTCTTCTAGGTGACTCTTCTCTTCTTTTGTGGGGGTGTGTGCACTCATTGGAGTAGTGTATGGGACTTCCACAATTGTAACAATTCCAGTCATGACTAGAGGAATGCTTCTCTTCATATCTTGAGTTGGAGCTTCTCTGTTTGCCTCTACTCTTGTAGAACTTGTTGAATTTCTTGACCATGAGGATTATCTCTTCATTGGTAACAAGGTTGTCACTTGAAGTAGCGGGAGTGCCACTTGTAGCTTTGTATGCACCGCCTGACTTGGTGTGAAGTTCCTCTTTGTCCTTGAGTGACATTTCATGAGCAACAATGATTCCAATGACTTCCGTAGGCTCGAGATCTTTGTAGTTTGGCATCATTTGGACCAATGTGCACACGGTGTCGTACTTTCCATCCAAGGCTCTAAGGATCTTCTTGATGATGAATTTTTCGGTCATCTCTTCACTTTCTAAGCCGGCAATCTCATTCGTGATGAGAGCAAGCCTAGAGTACATTTCCGCGACTCCTTCACCATCCTTCATCTTTGTAACACCCCAAAAAAATTTAATCATGTTTTATAAATTAAAATTTTGCCAGGAGTATTTATTTTCTATCTTTCTGGATTTTTCTATGGATTTCAGAACCACTTCTTTTCTCTGGATTTCAATTTTTTCCCTCTTATCTGAAAACTTTTGAATAGCGTTGTGTGGCTTGAGTGTTTTATTTAATCATTTTATTGCATTCATTAAAACCAGTGGAAAAAATTTCAAAATAAAATTTGTCAAGATTTAAATTCATTTAATAGCATTTTACCCCTTTTAAGAGCCTCATTTGCACTACAACTATTTTATAACTCCATTTATAAATTCCACAAAAATTTGTAGAAGTCATGGGATGTCCCTGGATCACTTTTATGCAAAAACCCAGCTTGGCCATTTGTAAATTTTAAGCTCCACTTCAAGCTTTCAAATCGGGTTCAGTTTGTAGTTTGCACTGCAACCTATTTAAATATCTCTTTAAAAATTCCATAAAAATTTGGGGATGTCAGTAGAGGTATATAACTCATGTTTATACAAAAATCCATTTGGGTTCTTTGAAAATATTGAGCAAACCATCCTCATTTGCATTCTGGTCCAGTTTGGCAGTTTGTACTGCAACCTCATTTTATCTTGCCCTATTGCCCTTGGGATTTTTCCTTCTTTTAGTCCACCCTATAAAAACCTTAAGTCCAAGAGATCAGTCCCATAGGCATGTCTTAAGTTGACCAAATTGCCCCTTTCTTTTTCTGTCCAGAATTGTTTTCCACCAAAACTTGCATTAACAAGTTTCTGCTTTGGCCAAACTAACTTTGCCATCATCACCTGCACCTAAAGAGACACTAACCTGGAGATTTTGGCCACCAGAAGAGATGCCTAGATGCCTTTGGCATTTCATCAAGCAGGTTAGGAGCATGGCCAGATTTGGCATGCTTCTAGGTTTGCATTATGAACTAGTTCCCCAGACCAAACCGGCATGTCCACTAGAGATTTAGCAAACCACCCATCCATCCTTGTAAATTGCAGCTCCATCCAAGCCCTATAGCTAGCACTGGCATTTCGTCGAGCGCTTGGCGTGCGTGCTCTGGGCGCGGCCAGAGCGCGGCCAGAGCGCACGTTTTGCTCGTGCTGCTCCCGAGCCGCCGCGACCAGATGCCGCCTCCCCCGCTCGTTCCATTCATCCCCCCTGCCCCCTGGTTCTGCCCGTCGCGTCCTACTCCTCCCAGAGCGGCAGCAGTGGCCCCTTGGCGGCAAGACTGTGGCCGCAGCGAGCCCCTGCCATGGCCGGCGCCGCCCGAGCCTCCCCAGCGCGCCAGCTGCCCCCTGGACCATGCCGTTCTTATCCGCGAGCTCGTCCGATAGCGCCCGTCGCCGCCACGTCTCCCCTAGCAACAGAACGGCGGTTCATCGTCGTTCTTATCCATGGCCGCCGCGGGAACCGACCTCGTCGCACTATAAAAAGGAGCCCCGAGCACGACTAGCCACTCCATCGCCCTCCCTGGTCCCGTATTGAAGCCCCCAAAGCAGCCTGACGACCGGGGGAACCCATCTTCCCCGTCTCCGGCCGAACCACCGCCGCCGCCCTCCGGTCGATTCCGACCAAACTAGGGCCTCCCCTTCTCCAAGCTCTTCACCGCTAGCTCCACCATGACCGCTAGAACCCATTCCCTCTGCCAATTTCGCCCGAGAGTCTCGGTGTGCAAAGCTCCCTCTCATGGCCGAAGCCTCTTCCGCCATGGAGGAAGGGCTGCTCACCATCGAGCTCTACCGCGCCCCTAGCCGTCTCCAACAGACGCGGAATTCTCTCCCGAGCATCCCCATATGCAGAGCACCACGAATGGTGGCCTGTGGCGTCGGCAATCGTCGCCGGAGTCCGGCACTGCCTCTGTCCCAGGCGCGCGCGAGAGGTGAGGGACGAACCCGACAGGTGGGGACCACCTGTCGGTGACCCAGCCAGACGCCCCAGTGGCGCAGCCCCTCGCTTGCGTGTTCCCACGGGGAAGGCGTACTCCGGAGAATACGCTTTCGCTTAAGGTACGCGTATTGGCCCCGAAGTACGTTTCCTTCTTCCCTAAAGCGTATTCGGTCCGAAACGTTTTTTTTTTCTGTTTTATTTAAAAACAGAATTTTGACCTGAACTTTGAATGGCTATAACTTTTAAAATAAAACTCTGATTGATTTGATTCTTTTTCCTACCTCTCTAAAATTTTATCTAGTTTATTTTCATATTTATTTGAAAATTTTCCAAGACAACTTTTTGTACTGTTTTTGTATTGCGTGTTAATTCAAATATTTTTCAAAATAGGAATTGGAGAGAGGAGAAAAACTTTCAAAAGTTTTGTGATGCACCCTACCTCTCCACACACTAAAGGCAAGCATTCTGAACCCGGGCATAATAATTGTTTGGTGTTGTTTGACGTAACTACAACACCATATTGACTCGAAGCATGCATTATTTTATGTGACGTGATCATGCTCCTGAGTGCATGATAGAAATTCCTTGCTGTTGGAATTTAAATACTTGTGACAGTATTCATACTCTTACACCTCTCATGCCTACCGGAAGGGATCCGTAGAAGTCTCTGTCTCGGGTAGACACGAGCTTGGTGTTGACATCTCATTGAAGCGAGAGTGGTCAGTGATACATGAAGGGGTGTGATGAGTGGTGATTCTGTTTGGAAACTGTGAAAAATAATTGTTGTGCTAACCATGCAGGGAACACATAAGCCTCCTGAGTCGACCATAGATCGAGTCTTGTTCCAGTAACCCCCATACTTGTTCCGTACTACCACTTGTCCCTGCCGTAGGTAGGGTACGGTCCAGTAAGTTGTCAACCCCTTTCTTGGCACACACCGTACAGAGAGGCCATAGTGAAAGATACCAGTGGCCACTGGTAGGCATGTCACTTGGTCCGGGGGCATGGGTGTTTCCGGTTGGACCGAGAGGGGGGCACCCCTTAGAGCGCGCGAATATAAATTTGATCCCATGCTATTCGAGGTTGGAGCCTCCCCACTTAGAGTTTTGCTTAACGAGTGTCATGGGTGATTCCAGGCACCGGTAAGTTAAGCTGGTGTGTGCGGGTCAGGTGTGTTTTCAATTCAAAGACCGTAAACGGAATTAGTCCTGGTGGACTAAAGAAATCCGTTACTCGTGGGTAAAGAGTACACCCTCTGCAGAGTTTATATCTATTTGAATAGCCGTGTCCGCGGTTAAGGACTACAGTCTGGGATGGGTCAAGTGTCGGTCTTAGTGTCGGTTTTCGGAGGAAAAACTTCTAAACCAGAATATTGATCTTGGCATGTGATAATGATGATTTTGACTATTATTATTGTGGACTAACCATTTTTAATATTTGTATTATTGAGTATCCTTGGGACGGTTCTACCTCCTGGATACTTATTGTTATTTAGTTTCCCTTATAAGCCCTTTATGTGGTGTCGCTCAGACGCCCGACTGTGGCATGCCTGTTATTTATTTTCCCTTATAAGCCCTTTATGTGGTGTCGCTCAGACGCCCGACTGTGGCATGCCTGTTATTTATTTTTCCTTATAAGCCCTTTATGTGCTGTCGCTCAGACGCCCGATTGTGGCATGCTTGTTATTTATTTTCCTTATAAGCCCTTTATGTGGTGTCGCTCAGACGCCCGACTGTGGCATGCTTGTTATTTATTTTGCATATAAGCCCTTTATGTGGTGTCGCCCAGACGCCCGACTGAGGCATGCTTTATATTTTTATCCTTTCGAGGCGTCGCATTCAGACACTCGATCAGTTTATCTGATTTTTATTCTCTGATTGCTTATTCCTGTTTAATATGAATGACTTGCTTGCGTGCATCATGAATTTTATTTTGTGACTGACTAAGTGATCGTGGATTGTTTCAGTGCATGATTATCACATGCTGTATTATACCTGTTTTCATGATGTTTGCGAGTACATTCAAAGTACTCACTGGCTTGTCCCTGGCTATTGTCTTGGCCAGATTTCTTGTTTGAAGAGGAGCGCAACGACGACAGCCCGGAACCTAGGCAACGAAGATAGCAGCCTTGTGAAGATAGGAGTTATCCAGGTCAGCTGTTCCTGTGGGAAATGGGGTCCCATAGACGCTGATGATCCGCAAACCGCTTCCGCCATCAACCACTAGAAACCTTTTGTTGTACTCATAGACCAGAATGGTCTTGTACTCCATATTTTGTATTTTGCTTGGAATTTCTGTATCAAGATTGTGCCTCATCAGCTAACAGTAATCCTGGGGCTGGTGAGCACAAGGACCATTTACTGGGAAATTAATATCCTGGAAAACCGGTCCTGACAACCTTGAACTTGTCAAGTTGACTTTGTAGCGCATCCAACTTATATTCCCTGATGGATTCGGTACCTTCGTGCATATCAACCAAAGTATCCCAAATTTACTTTGCATTCTCAAGACGGCTTATCTTGTTGAACTCTTCGGGGCATAAGCAGTTGAATAGAATGTCGCATGCTTGAGCGTTGTATTGCAACATCTTCAATTCTTACGCGGTCGCTTCACGACCCGGTTCCTTTCCATCACGAAAGAATTCACCTTGCAATTCAACACGAACAACATCCCATACGGCGGGGTTATGACCAAGAGTACGCATTTTCATTTCATGCTTCCAACTAGCAAAGTTTGTACCATCAAAATATGGACTTCTACGATGATAACTTCCCTCACTAGACAGCATACTCTCCTAGGTTGTGAAACCAATGCAATGGAGACCAAGGCTCTGATACCACTTGTAGGGCTCGAAGTATGTATAGAGGGGGGTGATTAGACACCCTACAAAATAAAAATCTAGCCTTTACCGAATTTTAGGTTGTCGGGTCACGATGCACACGTTCAGCTATGGGGCCATGGGCCCCTTTGTGGTTTGGCAGGGGTGAGGTCACGTTGCACAAAGAACAGAGGTGGTGAAGCAGCATGACGACGAGACGTTGGTGTTTTAACCAGGTTCGGGCCGCTGGGAAGCGTAAAACCCTACTCCTGCTTTGGTGGATTGATCGGGGGAACACGAAGCACACACAACGCTCAAACCCGGCAAGGTTGCCTTCGGGAGAGCAGCTAGGCGAGTACAAGTGTCCAAAGGTCCCAATCTTTAGCTAGGTTGCATTGGGCCTCCTTTTATAGCTCAAGGGGCAACCATAGTGGCAAAACAGACATTATCTAGTGATTAGATAGCCAATAGTGCTATCATACCTAACTCTGGCACTTAGGACAGAATGCCATAAATGCTAGCCTAGGTGGCGTGCGGGGACACATTCCCGGTAGGCTTTTACCACCGCTTTAGCTAACTATTGCTCAATATCTTGACACGCCTATGGACGGGTGTCAAACGGGCATAATCTGCCTCCCAGCGAGTCGCCACGTGCTTAGCGAGAGCCACTTAGCCACCTGAGGGCTCGACACCGCATCGACAAATGACTGACGTTGCGATGCGGTGGAGCGGTGGCCGATCGGCTCGCGCCTGTCGGGGGATGGCTTGCCGGGTCTTCCTGAAGATGTGTGCGCCTCGGTCCCCGGCAGGCACCGGGGACATGAATGGTGCGGTTCGGGCCCGTTCTGGGTCGTTGCATCGACCTTGCCGGCGTTGCTTAGCAAGCGTAGGCTGCTTCTGTCGGAGTCTTGGTCTTGAATGCTGGTTTCGCCTTCTTTGATGCGCTCCTTGATCTCACGTAGAGCGGCTTCTCTGGTTTGGACTGGTTTTGACGGGGTTCTACTGCTACTGCTTGTACATAAGTCAGGGGCACTGGGTACCCCAGTCCTAGTGCACCGACAGGAGCCCCCAGGTCTGGCCCAAAAGCGCTCGCCCAGTGCCGTTGGGTCAGGCCCAAAATTTATGCACAGGCACGCAATATGAGGGAGTAACTGCCGACTTTCAAGCCAGCACATACTTACTACCTCAGGCCGTTTCCACCACGCGCGCCGCATGCATTGCGGGGAGTTTGCGATGGATGCGCATGGCTCAAAGGTGTGGGAGTGGCAGCAGCTGCAGCACCAGGGATTGGAGCAATGGGGCGGTTACCTGTCCGCCCGTGATCATTGGTAGTGGGATTTGTGGAGATGGTCGGCCACCTTGGAGCGGAGGAGAGCCAGCCCCCGTGCGCTTCCCTATAAATTGGGGGATCACAACGGGCGATGCTCATCCATTCCCTTCTCCTCCTCGATCTCAGGTTCACATAGCTTGCCTTTCTTCTCCGTCTTTGGATGCACCAGTCACCACCATGACGAGGGGGCGAGGACGACTCCAAGCTTCCGCCCCGGAGACGAGAGTTTCCCCTCGGGATCATGCCGCTGCTTCAGCCGCAGTGGTGGGAGGCGGTTCCTGCGCGCGAGGTGGGAGCGCTGGAAGAGGCCGGGGCCAGTGCGGGGCTTGCAGCCAGGAGAGGTGGAGCGCCGCACCCGATCCTCCTCCGTCGGCGGTTCCTCCCCTAGCTTGGCCCTGGCAGGCTCATGGACTCCGGCTTCATCTTCCCTGCCGGTGGTCCTGCCGAGGCGTGCCCTGCCGGTCCTGACGGGGTCAGGCTAGGCTTTTGCTTAGGCCCTCCTTTCGTCCTTTCTCCTTTTTGTAGCTTGTTCCTAGGGGAGAAAGTCAAATAAAGAGTTATTTATGGGGCGTCCTCTAATGTATCTCTATCCATTTTGTAAAGAAAATGAATGAAAGAATGCTATTTCTCCTCCTTAAGTACTATCCCTTTCTCCCCTTGTTTATACTGTGTCAGCATGTGTGTCCTTGCCGCACGTAACTATTTGCCGGGTCAGTACTAACCGTGAGCGCCAAGGGGGAGCGAGCCCCCGGCAGCAGGCTGGTATCATTCTCGGCAAGGCTCCTTGTCGGTATCGGCGCGGCCCCCCAGAGCTAAAAAGCGACAGGAGCTCGGGGACGGCTCGTCCCGACAAGGGTTTCCATTGTGTGAAGGACTCCATTGTACACAGTCAAAAAGGATAGCAAGGGTTTCCATAAGGGAGCAAATGGCTCCTAGCTTGGAATATGTGATTAGACTTATCTTTTCAGGTAGTATTCCTTTCTGGAGTACGACGGGCCGTGGTCCTCGTTCCTTTGCCCTTCTTCCTTGTTTTCCTGATGGTCAAACATGCAGGGCAAGAGGCCTCTGTCCTCTGGAAAGAGAGAATGCGGTAACCAGGATTATAGGCTCATCAAGTACTCTAGCAAATTTCTAAAACTTAAAAGCGATAACATTGCAACATAAAAAATGCATAGTAAACATGCAGTTTGATGGTATGATGCAATGCCTAGCTTCATTATTGCATGCACAGGGTCTGCACGTGGCTTTGTACAAAGGGTTACATCCACTGCGGCAAGGCTTGTACAAAAGGTGGTTGCCGGGGACTGAGCCCGGCAACCGCGCCCTACGGGTAGAACTGACGAAGATGCTCAATATTCCATGAGTTAAGCATTTTGAAGCCATCTTCGGTCTCCAGACGGACTGCGCCATGTCTGGTGACTCGTGCTACCCGGTAAGGGCCTTCCCACTTCGGCGTCAACTTGTTGGTACCCTTGGCGTACTGAACGCGCCTAAGGACAAGGTCGCCTTCCTCAAGGCTCCAGGCGAGGACCCTGCAGCTATGATAGCAGCGCAGGGCTTGCTAGTGGTGTGCAGAACGCACAGCGGCCCAGATACGATCTTCCTCGAGGAGCATGGCATCGTCATGCCGTAGCTTCTCTTGCTCTATTTCATCGTAGGCAAGTACTCGAGGTGGCCCATATATGAGTTCCGTGGGGAGAACTGCTTCTGCCCCATACACTAGGGAGAAGGGCGTCTTGCCGGTAGCTCGATTTGATGTCATTCTGAGGGACCAAAGAACCACCGACAGCTCATCTACCCAGCGCTTGCCACTTCTTCGCAGTCTATCGAAAGTTCTAATCTTGAGCCCACGCAACACTTCAGCATTCATCCTCTCGACTTGCCCGTTACTTCTCGGGTGGGCAACATAGGCGAAGGAGACCTTGCTTCCAAGGCTTTGGATGTACTGCATAAAGGTGCAGCTAGTGAACTGGGTGCGGTTATCGGTGATCACCCTGTTGGGCACTCCAAAACGGCACACTAGTCCTTTCAGGAACTTGACAGCTGACTGCGCGGTCACCTTTCTCACTGGTTCCACCTCAGGCCTCTTTGTAAACTTTGTGATTGCTACGAACAAGAATTCAAAGCCCCCGATGGCGCGGGGAAAGGGGCCCAATATATCGAGCCCCCAGACCGAGAATGGCCAGAATAAAGGGATCGTCTGGAGAGCTTGCGCTGGTTGATGAATGTTCTTGGAATGGAACTGGCAGGCTTCACTGTCAGAAATCGGGCTCCGCAGACCCAAGAAGGTTCGAACTCTAGGGCGTGTGCGAAGATCCTTCCTAGCTCAAGTCTCAAGCTCGCCACCCCACAGCCAGGGCCTCGTTGGATGCCTGGAGCGATGAAGAAGATGGACACAACGATTTACCCAGGTTCGGGCCACCTTGCGGTGTAAAACCCTACTCCTGCTTTTGGTGGATTGGCCTCACGAGGAGGTTTGGGAATGAACTGGTACAGTGGTTGAGCAACCTCGTGAGGGCTCTTGGGTGAGGATCGATTCCATCCTTTCTACGGTGGTGGCTAGTCCCTATTTATAGCGGCCTTGGTCCTCTTCCCTTATGGCACAGGCGGGAGGGATCCCACAACGGCCAAATTTGAAAGGGGACAAGAAGTACATCTTATCCTGACTAAAGGTGGTCTTCGCCTGCAAAGCTCCTGGCTGTGACGCAGAGGTGGGCTCGGCGATGACATCCGTCCTGCCGAGCTCGTGGTCTTGGTCTTGTTGCACTGGAATGAAAACCTTTGGGGGGCTCCTTGGGAACCCACATCTGTCCTTGCCTCCTTAGCACAAAAGAGGAAAATGTCCCTCCTGCGCCCTCTGGCGCCCGCCTGGCCTTGGTCGTCATGGCTCACGTCATCCCAGCCTCACGAGGCCGGGCGCTGCATAGAAATCTCCGTTCCTCGGGAGGCGGCCTGGGGAGGCCGCTCTCCTAGAGGTCTTGGCGATGTTCCCCTCATGAGGCTGGGGCTCTCGCGAGGGTCTTGTCTTGAGGGGCCTGCTGTCAGGTCGTACCGGGCCGTCGAGGTGGGCCACGCGCTGGGCCGCAGGCAGGCAGGTCTGGGTACCCCCGTTCCCAGAACGCCGACAGTAGCCCCCGGGCCCAAGGTGCGCCTGGGATGGCTTTGGGGCGAAGCCAAGGAAGGAAGGCCGAAACGCCACGGGCCCCAACCGCCTACGGGCCAGGCTCGATGCGCTGCACGTGGCAGGGTGCGGACGCCTCTGCTCCCACGTTGCCTCGGCAACTGCCCAGGCTGACAAAAAGCCTGGCGCCTGCTGTCATGCCATAATTGCTCTTCTTTCTCGCGTCCTTGCTCCCTTGCTCAGATCCCCTTTTCTTCGCGTGAACCTTCTCCAGATCTCGGTGTTCCGCTGCCCTTCCTCTTGCTCTTTTTCCTTAAGGATTTTGGAGATGGCGCCCGCCGGGAGGTCGAAGCCTGAGGCTCAGGCCTCGTCCTCTTCTTCCCCGGCGCACACGGCATCCACCATTGCCAAGGAGGGGGACCTCGACGCCGCGCTCCCGTTGAATGCGGGCGACACCAATGAGTGGGGGCAGACCCAGATTTGGTGCGGCTCTGCGGAACAGCGCTCCTTGGCAAAGAAAGTCTACCCCTTGTTTCTCCACAGTGTCTTCTCCGGGCTCGTCCCGCCCTTCTCGGGGTTCTTCTCCTCCATCCTCGAGCATTACGGGATCCAGGCCCTCCATCTTCATCCCAATTCCATCCTGCTCCTATCTGTCTTCGCCTTCTACTGCGAAGCCTTCGTAGGCGTGAGGCCCTCAGTGGCCCTCTTCTGCCACTACTTCAGCCTGCGGCTCCACGACTGTGTGCAGCGATCGGCGCGCCCCTCCTTTGTCGCGGTCCAGAGCAGGAATGTGCTCCTGAAGGCCGGGAAGAAGGTGGAAGGCTTCAGGCACCGCTGGGTCTTCTTGGATGCTCGAGGCATCGATCCGCGCTTGCAGCTCCCGACGGGGCTGCCCGAGAAGACCCTCGTGTGGGGCTCCGCGAAGCTCACCGATCCCCGGGAGAAGCCCGTCTTGGAGCGGATCTCCCAGGACATGGAGGCCAAGCAACTGACCGGGGCGATGATAGTGAGGGAGTTCCTGACGCGGCGTCTGGTGCCGCTCCAGGCGCACTCGAAGCCCATGTGGGAGTATGACGGTGCGAGGGACACCATCAGGCTTTGGTTCGCCAGCCTGACAGGTGAGGAGCTGGGCAGGGCTGTGGTTACCTTGCTTCACGACGATCCCGGGGACCTCCCCGAGGCCTATGCCCCGCTGTATCGCCGTGACGACAGGGAGGAGCTGGTTGCCGCTATGCCCGCCTTCGACGAGCGGGGTCTCTCGCCGCATGAGTGTCCCAATCTTCCGGTGCCGGTGTCCTCCGATGAAGCTAGCGGCGAGGAAGACTCGGAGAAGACCGAGGACAACGGCCTGGAAGAATTGTCTCCCCCATCGTAGAGCGTGCTCCTTCGTAATCTTGAAGACGACGACGATGCCGATGAGCCCCCGGCCGCAGACTCCCTGCGCTTCGTCAGGGCCCTCAGGAATCCAAAGCTTGCCCCTCAGACCGCGCAGGCATCTGGCCGGGCGACCCTGAAGAAACGCGTGGCCGCGGATCCTCTGGCGGACTTCCCATGCTCTAGCAAGGCGATTGGTACGCCGGTCCCGTCCCCGTCTGAGCCGCAGCTGAGGGGCAGAGCAGCCACTGCTGGGGCAGACGCGGCTTCTCCAGCCGTGGCCCCTCAGGACGACCTCCCCACCCTTCCGGGCGGCAGCGCCATACCGAAGAAGGGCGGTAGCATCCCGACAAACGCCGAAGTGGAGAGGAAGAGGAGGTGGGTCACGAACGAGGAGTAAGTAACCTGCCTTTCCTTTAGTTGATTGTAGGTTGCGAGCGTACTCACGGTCCCTTCTCCTCTTGATGGCCAGGGACGGTGATGTGTCGAAGAAGGCAAAGGTGAGCACCGAGCCAAAGGAGCCCCCTGCCGGAAGGGCGCCGTCAGCCTTTGGCTGCGGATGCGGCGGGGGTGCGAGCACATCATGCCAACTAGGCGCGACCCTCGGGCACCCCGGCGACGTCGCATCCGGGCGCACGGGTGTGGCGCTGATACGTCACCAATGTATCTATAGTTTTTGCTTGTTCCATGCTGTTATATTATCATTCTTGGATGTTTTACAATCATTTTATAACAACTTTATATCATTTTTTGGGACTAACCTATTGACATAGTGCCAAAGTGCCAGTTGCTGTTTTTTGCTTGTTTTTTACTTCGCAGAAAATCAATACCAAACGGAGTCCAATCACGACAAAACTTTTTGGAAATTTTTTCTGGACCAGAAGGCACCCAGTGGGCCAAACAACTGCCGGAGAGGTGGGCTGTGGAGAGCACAACCCACCAGGGTGCACCAGGGGGGCCCCGGCGCGCCCTGATTGGTTGTGCCCTCCTCGGCCCCCTTCCGCACCGCCTCTAATGCCTATAAATTCTCAAATATTCGGAACCCCTAGGGGAGTCGACGAAACACAATTCCAGCCGCCGTAAGTTCCAGAACCGCGAGATACAATCTAAACATCATCACAGAGGGGTTCATCTTCCTCATAGGTGCCTCTCAGATGATGCGTGAGTAGTCCACCATAGACCTTCGGGTCCATAGGCAGTAGCTAGATGGCTTCTTCTCAATACAATGGTCTCTTGGAGATCTATTTGATGTAAACTTTTGCGGTGTGTTTGTTGCGATCCGATGAATTTTGAGTTCATGATCAGTTTCTATCCATGAATATTATTTGAGTCTTCTTTGATCTCTTATATGCATGATTGCTTATAGCATCGTATTTCTTCTTCGAATCTTTGGTTTAGTTAGGCTGACTAGATCGATTTTTCTTGCCATGGGAAGAGGTGCTTTCTAATGGGTTCGATCTTGCGGTGTTCTTTCCCAGTGACAGAAGGGGCAGCAAGACACGCATGTATCGTTTCTATTAAGGATAAAAAGATGGGGTCTATTCCTACATGAATAGATCTTGTCTACATCATGTCATCGTTCTTATTGCATTATTCCGTTTTTCCATGAACTTAATACACTAGATGCATGCTGGATAGCGGTCGATGTGTGGAGTAATAGAGGTAGATGCAGGCAGGAGTCGGTCTATCTATCTTGGACGTGATGCCTATATAATGATCATCGCCTTGGATATCGTCATCACTATTCGATTTTCTATCAATTACCCAACAGTAATTTGTTCACCCACCGTGCGCTATACTCATGAGAAAAGCCACTAGTGAACCCTACGGCCCCCGGGTCTACTTTTCCATCATATTGCTTTCCGATCTACGTTTTTTGCACTCTTTGTTTTCAGATCTATAAAACCAAAAACCAAAAAATATATTGCTGCATATCTACTCTTTTAATTTGTGTTCTTGAGAGATCTATCTCTCCTATCTATCACTACCTAATCTATCTTATTACCGTAGAAAGATTGACAACCTCTCTTTCGCGTCGGGTCGCAAGTATTTGTTGTTTGTGTGCAGGTGCTGCTTATTGGGTGTTGGTGATCCTCCTACTAGTTCGATAACCTTGGTTTCATAACTGAGGGAAACACTTACCGTCGTTGTGCTGCATCATCCCTTCCTCTTTGGGGAAATACCGACACAGTCTCAAGCCACGTCAAATTAATTTCTGGCGCCGTTGCCGGGGAGGAAGTGGTCTCTTCTATGTGCCTATCGTGGGCACCGAGGGGACTCCATCATCATCTACCAGGTTCCTAATCACAAATCTCATCTCCTTGCAATTACATTATTTGCCATTTTCCTCTCGTTTTCCTCTCCACCACTTCACCAATTTGCCGTTTTATTCGCCCTCTTTTTCGTTTGCCCTTTTTCTTGCCAGATCTCTTCCTTGCTTGCAATCTTGTTTGCGTAGTCACGTTGACTCAAGAGAACACCAAGTTGTGTGATTTTTCCAATACTAATAACAATGATTTTATTAGTATGCCTATTGCTCCTCCCGCCACTAGTGCGGCGTCTTGTGATATTAATGCCGCTTTGTTGAATCTTGTCATGAAAGATCAATTTGCCGGTAATCCTAATGAGGATGTCGCGTCCCATCTAAACACGTTCGTTGAATTGTGTGATATTCAAAATAAAAAAGATGTGGACATTGATATTGTGAAGTTGAAACTATTTCCTTTTTCCTTGCGGGATCGTGCAAAAATTTGGTTTTCCTATTTGCCTCGCAATAGTATCGATTCTTGGAATAAGTGCAAGGATGCTTTTATCACTAAGTATTTTCTGCCCGTGAAAATTATTTCCCTTAGGACGCAAATCATGAATTTTAAGCAACTTGAGCATGAACATGTTGCCCAATCTTGGGAAAGAAGGAAGTTGATGATAAGAAATTGTCCTACACATGGTTTGAATCTTTGGATGATCATACAAAAAAAATTATGCGGGATTGAATTTTGTCTCTAGAAATCTTTTAGATTCCGCCGCGGGTGGTACTTTTATGGAGATTACTTTGGGTGAAGCTACTAAATTGCTAGATAATATCATGGCTAATTATTCTCAATGGCATACCGAAAGAGCACCTACTAGTAAAAAAGTTAATTCGGTAGAGGAAATTAGTACTTTGAGTGATAAAGTTGATGCTTTGATGAAATTGGTTGCCAGTAAAAATGCTCCTATTGATCTTAATGATGTGCCTTTGTCTACTTTGATGAAATTAGTTGCCAGTAAAAATGCTCCTATTTTGTCTCGCGCAACAATTTCAATAACAATGCTTATAGAGGTAATTTTAATCCTAGGCCTTTTCCTGGAAATTTCTCTAATAATTATGGTAATTCCTATGGTAATTGTTCTTACAATAATAATAGGAACACCTCTGATATTGAGAGTAATATTAAAGAATTTATCAATGCGCAAAAGGCTTTCATTACTACGATAGAAGAAAAGCTGAATAAGATTGATGATATGTCTAGAAGCATTAATAGAAAATCTCATGATGTTGAAAATCTCAAGTTGAAAGCTTTTCTGCCTAAGATTGATGAATCTATTAAAGCTTTATATGTCTCTATGGATGAAAGTAAGAAAAGAACCACTATGCTTAGAGCTAAAAGAGAAATCTTAGAAAAATCGTCTTCTAGTGATTGCCGCTATAAAAACGATGAAGATCTTAAAATGATTAGTATTCATCCCGACTTTGTTGAAATCATAAGAGATCCTATTTACAAGAATGAATTTTTTGGTTTTCTTCCTAGGAGTGTTATCCTTAAGAATATGCATGCTAAACCCTTGAAGAAATTTAGTTGCGTGATTGAAGAGTTGAAAACCAAAGATGAAAATACTTGAATCTATCCATTATGCCGAGCTAGGGGCGTTAAACGATAGCGCTTGTTGGGAGGCAACCCAATGAATAAATAATTTTTTTCTTTTTTCTTTCTGTTTTTGAGTGTTGACACAGTTATGCCTCTGTTATGATTGTGTTTTTATGGTTTATTTAGTGTTTGTGCCAAGTAAAGCCTTTAGGATGATTCATAGGATGAGTAGAAGTGATGCCGAATCTAAAACAGAAACTTTGCGTCCAGTATATGAATTTTCATTTTTTGCTGGACGTGATCTTGAGCTCAAATTTTAACACAGTATTTCTATACAAATTCCTTACGTTGTCCTAATTTTTCAGAATTTTTAGAGTTACAGAAGTATGTGTAGAGTACAGATTACTACAGACTGTTCTGTTTAAGACAGATTCTGTTTTCGTTGCATTGTGTGCTTGTTTTGATGAATCTATGGTTTGTATTGGGGGGTATGAGCCATGGTAAAGTTAAAATACAGTAGGTATAATGCAATAACAAAATATGAATGGGTTTGCAACAGTACCTAAAGTAGTGATTTGCTTTCTTATACTAACAGATCTCACGAAGATATTGTTGAGTTTTGTGTGATTCAAGTTTTCAAGTTTTGGGTGAGATCACGATGGATGAAGGAATAAGGAGTAGAAAAAGCCTAAGCTTGGGGATGCTACCGCACCACCAAGATATATCCAAAGATAAACAAGTAACTAAGCTTGGGGATGCCCCCGAGTGCATCCCCTCTTTCTTCTAACGACCATCGGTATTTTACTTGGAGCTATATTTTTATTCGTCACATATCATGAGTTTTGCTTGGAGCGTCTTGTATCTTTGCTTGCTTTGTTTGTTAATTTTTCCTTTGTATCCGTGCTGGACACACCTATTTGAGAAAGCCAAAACCATGCTATGATTTGTTAGAATTGCTCTATGTGCTTCACTTAAACGTTTTGAGCTATAGAATTACTCTAGTGCTTCACTTATATCTTTTTTAGCACGATGTGTTTGGAAACTTCTGTAGAAATACTCTCATGCTTCACTTAGATTAATTTGAGAGTTAGTAAATTTTTAAGAAATCCTCTCATGCTTCACTTATACCTTTTTGAGAGATGATATCTTTATGCTCATGTGATTCACTTAAATTTGTTTGAGCTTGCCAAAAAGCAATGGCAATATATGAAACTAGTCCCAAAGTGATAGATATCCAAGGAGGATATAATAAAAACTTTCATGAAGATAATTGGACAAATTAAACTTGATTCCTTGTAATAGTTTTGAAACATGATGTTAGTAATATGTGCGTCATGTTGATGAGTAATTATGCTTAGTAGGAATATTGGTGTTAAGGCTTGTGATTCCCTATGCATGCACGAAAGTCAATAGTTATGCAATGAAGTTACATCCTACTTGTGGTGCATTATTCGGTGTTAGTTATGTTCAATGCTCACTTATGTGAATTTTCATTTTTTTGGTTTGGTTGCTTCCCAATCTACTCCCTCCATTCCAGAATATAAGGTGTATTGATATCCGTGCAAGTCAACCATTCGAATGTTTGACCAAGATTATAGAATAAAATATCAACATCTAAAATACCTATAGATAAAATATGAAACTACTTTTCATGACCGATCGAATGATATAAATTTGGTATTGTGGATATTGACATATTTTTCTAAAAAATTGGTCAAACATGCACTCGTTTGACTTTTGAAAAAACAAATACACCTTATATAGAGGAATGGAGGGAGTATTTGCTAGCCTCCATTTGTACTAAGTAGAAATACTACTTGTGCATCCAAAATCCTTAAACCAAGTTTTGCTTTATGAGTCCACCATACCTACCTATATGCAGTATTTCCATGCCGTTCCAAGCAAATTTGTATGTGCCATCTCTAAATTTTCAAACTAAATTTTCTCTTTTGTGTGCCCATACCGCTCATGAAACGGTGGGGAGTGTCCAATATTTTTCCATGCTAGATGTGCTATTCTCAAGATGAGTGTTTATTCACTTGTCATTGCACGAGAGTGCGGCGGTAATAGGGATGCCCATTCCCGAAATGAAAAAGAAAAAATATTTACTTTATGTTGTCAAATAATAAATTCCTTGGAAAGTGTTGGTATGGAAGGCAACCGTGGATACGGCCCGCCATGGAAAGTGAAAGTTTGGTGGAAAAAGGAATAAACTTTATTTTCTGTTTGGGAACCGCCTATGATATATCTAGGATGGAAAGTATTTTGAGCTACTTTGTCGTTTTCGTTGACAGGAAAAGCATGCCACCCAAAATATTTTTTCTCTCTCAATTTTAAACCTTGAGCTCTGGCACCTCTACAAATCCCTACTTCCCTCTGCGAAGGGCCTATCTATTTACTTTATGCAATTTTTATTTTTTCTTTGAGTATCCATCTTCTCTTATAAGCACCAACTAGGGGGCACTATTATCATACTTGAGCATTGGGCATAGCTAATATTTGAGTGTGTCTCACGAATGGATCAATGATTGAGCATGATGGGCTAGGGATAACTTTCTTTAGTGTTGATATTATGAAAGACATGGTTGTTTGTTGACATGCTTGAGTATTGGAGTCATTATGTTAAAACTAGACTATTGGTTTGAATCATTATAAGTCCAAATGTCCATGCTATACAAAAGAAAAGAATGTGATGAACATGTAAGGCAGCATTCCACATCAAAAATTCTATTTTTATCATTTACCTACTTGAGAACGAGTAGGAATTAAGTTTGGGGATGCTGATGCGTCTCCAATGTATCTATAATTTTTGCTTGTTCCATGCTGTTATATTATCATTCTTGGATGTTTTACAATCATTTTATAACAACTTTATATCATTTTTTGGGACTAACCTATTGACATAGTGCCAAAGTGCCAGTTGCTGTTTTTGCTTGTTTTTACTTCGCAGAAAATCAATACCAAACGGAGTCCAATCGCGACGAAACTTTTTGGAGATTTTTTATAGACGAGAAGACACCCAGTGGGCCAAACAACTGCTGGAGAGGTGGGCTGTGGAGAGCACAACCCCCCAGGGCGCGCCAGGGGGCCCCGGCGCGCCCAGATGGGTTGTGCCCTCCTCGGCCCCCTTCCGCACCGCCTCTGATGCCTATAAATTCTCGAATATTCGGAAAACCCTAGGGGAGTCGACGAAACACAATTCCATCCGCCTCAAGTTCCAGAACCGCGAGATCCAATCTAAACACCATCACGGAGGGGTTCATCTTCCTCATGATGCGTGAGTAGTCCACCATAGACCTATGGGTCCGTATGTAGTAGCTAGATGGCTTCTTCTCTCTCTCTTATGATTCTCAATACAATGGTCTCTTGGAGATCTATTTGATGTAAACTTTTGCGGTGTGTTTGTTGGGATCCAGTGAATTTTGAGTTCATGATCAGTTTCTATCCATGAATATTATTTGATTCTTCTTTGATCTCTTATATGCATGATTGCTTATAGCATCGTATTTCTTCTTCGAATCTTTGGTTTAGTTAGGCCGACTAGATCGATTTTTCTTGCCATGGGAAGAGGTGCTTTGTGATGGGTTCGATCTTGCGGTGTTCTTTCCGAGTGACAGAAGGGGCAGCAAGACACGCATGTATCGTTGCTATTAAGGATAACAAGATGGGGTCTATTCCTACATGAATAGATCTTGTCTACATCATGTCATCGTTCTTAATGCATTACTCCATTTTTCCATGAACTTAATACACTAGATGCATGCTGGATAGCGGCCGATGTGTGGAGTAATAGAGGTAGATGCAGGCAGGAGTCGGTCTATCTATCTTGGACGTGATGCCTATATAATGATCATCGCCTTGGATATCGTCATCACTATTCGATTTTCTATCCATTGCCCAACAGTAATTTGTTCACCCACCATGCGCTATACTCATGAGAGAAGCCACTAGTGAACCCTACGGCCCCCGGGTCTACTTTTCCATCATATTGCTTTCTGATCTACGTTTTTTGCACTCTTTGTTTTCAGATCTACAAAACCAAAAACCCAAAAATATATTGCTGCATATCTACTCTTTTAATTTGTGTTCTTTAGAGATCTATCTCTCCTATCTATCACTACCTAATCTATCTTATTACCGTAGAGAGATTGACAACCTCTCTTTCGCGTCGGGTTGCAAGTATTTCTGTTTGTGTGCAGGTGCTGCTTATTGGGTGTTAGTGATCCTCCTACTGGTTCGATAACCTTGGTTTCATAACTGAGGGAAATACTTACCGTCGCTGTGCTGCATCATCGCTTCCTCTTTGGGGAAATACCGACGTAGTCTCAAGCCACGTCAGGCGCTTGCTCTGGGCGCCGTGCCGACGCCGCTTGAGAAACCGGGCGCCGGGGGCGCGGAGGCTAACGAGGCGGCACTCCTTGCCGCGGCGATGGCGACCCCATTGCCGGTGGTGGGGGCAAATTCCTGCCCCCTTCTGACGGAGCCGGATCCTGAGGGCGCAGCGACGCAGCCTCAGGAGGAGCCAGCCCCCGTGGGCCAGCAGGCTATGAAGTCCTCCGCCCTTGTCACGGCTGAGGAGAGACTGGAGCCTTCGGTGCCCCAAGTCTGCCACACCGCTACCTCCATGGACGCAGCGCCCACGGACGCGCTGGTGCCGTCTCCTGGTCAGGCCCTCGCGCCTGCGTACCGCTACCCTATGATCAGGCCCGGTACATTGGACGAGGCCCACTCCGCGCTTGGCCGGATCCGAGCCGATCTTCAAGATGCCGACAGGCGCTCCCTCGCGAGGATGCCGCCGCAGAGAGCAAGAAGGAGGCCGCTGAAGCCAGGGCGACTCGCGACGCGGCGCTGGCCAAAGCAGCGTCTGCCGCGGAGCGCTGCGGCAAGCCAGAGGCAGACCTGAAGGCCCTTCAGGAGGAGCAAGTCACGCTTGCGCAACGGTTTAACCAGCTGGAGGCTCTTTGCCTTCTGCCATGGCGGACGGCAAAGGGCACAACCACAGACGGCAAAGGCCTTTGCCGTCAGCCAGTAGACGGCCAAATTTTCGTCCGAATAAACTCCGGTAAAGGGGTTCTTTGCCGTCTGCCTTGGCCCAGCGGACGGCAAAGTTTTTTTGCCGTCAGCCTGCAGACGGCAACACGGCTGGACGGCGTAGCACTGACGTTAGCACCGCTAGGTGGCTAACGGCCCCCACCCAGCCCTTTGTCGTCTGCCCCCGGACGGTCCCGACCCAGTCCTTTGTCGTCTGCCCCGGACGGCCCCACCGAGTCCTTTGCCGTCTGCCCCGGACGGCCCCCACCCAGACCATTGCCGTCTGCCCCGGACGGCCCCGCCCAGCCCTTTGCCATCTGCCCCGGACGACCCCCCCACCCAGCCCTTTGCCGTCTGCCCCGGATGGCAAAGAGGCCAAATGGCCCCAGGCCTGGTGCTCCCAGGTTTAACAGGTGGCTGCCACGTGCCCGCTTTGCCGACGGTGGCCGACGGCAAAGAGGTCTTTGCCGGCGGTGGCCGACGGCAAAGAGGCTGTATTGCCTCTTTTTTGCCTATTTTTGTTATATTCAAGAATTTTCACAGGAAAATATATGATATGTATATATATATTTCAGAGAAAGAATATCCCTGCCATATGGATATGATCAACCAACAATTATACCAAATTAAAAGTATCAAATGTCACATTGTTCACCATATTACAATAGTTTCATCCATACATACATAGTCTCATACATAGGTAGAAAGTTTCACGTAAGTTCATCGATACAAAATGAAAACAGAAATTAAACACTAGCACTACATCAAAGCAAGCTGCCGTGAAGTCAATCAAATCTGCAAAATTGGAAATAAGAAAGTTAAAATAAGAATACTAGAAGAAGTAGAAGAAGATCTAGAAGTAGAAGAAGAAATAGAAGAAGAAGAAGATGAAGAAGCGTTTTTCTTCTCTCTCTCTTTCTCCTCTTGTTTTTCTTCTTTTTATTGCTTATTTGTGTCATTTTAGAGATAACCTAGGTAATTATCATATTTTTGACCTAACTAAGCTTATTGTGTCATTTTGCAAGAAAATAAGCTAAGTCTATGGCATTTATGAGGTTACCAAGTCTATTATGCCATTTTTCAGTTAACTAAGCTTATTATGCCATTGTGGAGGAAACAATGCTAAGTATAGGTCATTTTAGAGCTAACTTAGGTACAATATGTCATTTTGGAGGTAAGTAAGCTTACTATGTCATTTTGGAGGAAACAAAGCTAACTTAGGTAAAATATGACATTTATGAGCTAACCAAGGTTATTATGCCATTTTTGACCTAAGTAAGCTAATTATGTCATAAATGAACTAAATAAGCTAAGTATATGAGCTAGCCAAGGTTATTATGCCATTTGTTGAGCTTGACTTTCGGTCTTTCGAGGTTTTCCATAGAAAAACTCTCATGCCTCATGGTGTGTATGGTGCGCACTCACTCACACTTATATGGTGGTGTATGTTGGTGGACACTACCTAACACTAATATTTTGACCGTCGGTGATGGTCGTTTCCCCTTCTCCTCTCCCGCAATATACCAAGGTATATATCGAGAGAAGGAGAAGAAGAAATGACCCCCGCGACAACAGTCGGGATTCCTCAATCAAGAAGAGACATGAAACTCTCACAAGGAGTTCCGACATACCGAAAGTACGTTATTTTGTCTAAGTGCTAAGTTTGTCTTTGTTTGAGAAAATGAGCCAAGTAAGTGGCATATTAGGGCTTACCGTCCTCGTCATCACGGAGGTGAAGCATCGGGGTTGCTCGGGCCGGTGTCACCTGGAGCACTACTTGGCCCTGGAGAAGGATCGTGCGATGCGGCTCAGGAGTTATGCTGCACCAAAGATCATTTGCGTTAGCATGATGACGCTGAAATGTTAAGACTAGTAACTAATGACCATTCAAATGAAACTCACAGTTCCAGCCGTGGTAATGACAGGCATCGGCGGAGGGGTCTGGCCGGTTTTCTTGCACAAAGACTGCACATTTGGTTTTGACAAGTCAATCATATTGGTTATTAATGAAATGAACATGTAGTGCATGATTTGGCTAATTTGAACAAAAACTTACCACGATGAGCTCGTACATGGCCCGGTTAGATGAATCGTTCCGTGCCCTCTCCTCATCCAACAACCTAGCCGTCCTCTCCTCCAAATCCCTCTTCTCCTCCGCCGCCTGCCAGGCCTGTTCCGCCAGAAGCGCCTGGGTTGCCTCTCTCTCTTTCTGCAGAGCAGCCTGCAACACAACTCCTCGTTAGCATTGTAATCATCTTTGTTCGCACACACAATGTAATGGAGGAAACCTATCTGAGTCCGTATGACTAACCTCGATGGCGAGCTAGACTTGCCGTGGACGAGGCGTTATCTCAGGACAGGAGCTCGTTTGGCGCGCCTTGATCTGCCGGAGAGTGTGCGAAGACCGTATAAGTCCATCTCCAATGGCTATCGAGCCATGGGGCCTCCCGCCGCCAGCTATCATCACTAGCTCTAGATCAATAGGATACTGGCTTGGGTTGAAGTCCTCCCCATTCACCGCCTTCCCCACATTTTTGTACATCACGAGCTTGTTGTGGGAGGAGATGTTGGTGAAGTTCTCGGGATTATTGAGGTTAGACTCAGAGAATGCCTTGGCCTTCTTGTACGAGGCAGTATGGGCCATGGCATAGAGATCGTACACCTGTGGCACCTCCGTCTTATTGTAATGCGCCTACAAGAGAGGAATAAAGTATTAATAAAGGGGTCAAGCTAGCATCAAGAATGAATTGCAGGAATCATGAAGCAAACCACATACCCAGTTCCGCCCGAACTGAAATAAGTTGGCGTTGCCTTGATGGTGTGGCACACCTTCCATTTGGGCACGCCATTCCTTGGCATTGTTGTGGACGGCTCGCCATTCGTCAGAGCACCACTCATTCACCATCGCCTCCCAACAATCCATCTTATCCGCACACCATCTCGGGGGCACCTAAGTTAGTAAAGAGAAATTTGAGCGCTACGCCTACGAATCAAAGCAAGGAAACTAAGTACAAGGCCTTAAGAATAGGTAATTACCTTCATGTACTGCTCCTTGTGCAGAAACTTTCCGCGGCATGACAACTTGTCCTTCTTAATACGCCGCGAGGCGTAGTAGTCTCGAACAGCCTGTATCCGAGCCTCGTGCCGTAAGTTCTGTAGTAGGCGCCTGCACTCGCCATCAATAACCAATGCCGCGGTCTCCTCGTATCCCTCCTCACACCTGTAGAAGTTCTGCAATCAAACGAGACAACACTGATTAGTACAATAACTAGCTATTATTGATTTTTAATTGTGTCAAGGAGAAATTAGCCAAAACTGTTTGATCACCATGTCGGCCCTCGTGTGGCACAACACATCATCGATCATCTCCTCCGGTGGGGCCGGGGCAGCCAAGTAGTGCTCCCAGCTCAATCCTAACTCTGGAAGCTGACCCTCGCCGGGCAACGTGACAAACCCCGGGAAGTTATGCCGGCAAATCACACCAAGGATGGAGTTGGGCCTGCGGACATCCTTGGCATGAATCCAACCCATGCAGTATGACAAAGCCAACGCATTAGAAATGTGAAGAAACGTGAAGGCAAAAGGTTTAAAAAGAGTAAATGCACTTACTTCTGCCCATTAGGCCTAATCGACCACCTCTGCTCGTGGGTCGCCGGCACGGGCGGGAGCCGTGTACACCTACGCTGGTAGACGGTGGTCCCCTCAACAACCTCGTCCCCGCTATCAGAAAACTGATCCCCGCCAACATCAGCATGGACACTCGGCTCCAGCTGATGCAGATCCGGCCAGGTATCCCATCCGGTCAAAGCGTGTGGAGTCTCGTAGGGCGAAGCGTCTGGCACAGGAGTCTCGCGGGTCGAAGCGTCTGGGACAAAAGGATCGTCGACCCGAGGCTCGTGGACAGGAGTCCGCGTAGCCTCCACCTCAGACGGGTCCACCGTAGCAGTCCTGTGCTCGGATGAATCAGCTGGGGGTGGCGGCGAGGAAGGCGTAGCAGCCTTCGTACCTCTCCCGCGGCCACCACGTGTACCTTTAGGAGCTTTCTTCTTCCCCCGACCTCCTCTCCCGGTGGGCAACTTCGCCGACGAAGAAGCGCCCTCGGGTGTCCCAATACTGTCGTACAACGCTCTCCGGAGAGTTTGGGATGGAATGGAAGTACCCCTCCCACCACGCACAGACGAAGAAGGAGCCTTGGATCGCTCTCGACCCGCGCCCACCATCTTTCAACACCTGCCATGACAAAGAGTAAACAAAATTAGTACAACATAAAAAAATTGAATACCAACAGGAATAATAATATGTATATAATTTGAGTGTATCATCATCATGTATATAATAAAATTTGAATAATACCTGACATGAACTAATAATAATCTTGATCGTCTATATATGCTCCGGGATCAATAAATGCATCATCATCATCACTATCATCAATAAATGCATCATCATCATCACTATCGAGAACAACATGTCGAAGGCCTCCTTTATGTAATCGGTCAAGCATTGAGAGGTCATCCACAATAGTAACCTCTTCTTCTTCCGTCTCATCTTGTTCCGGCACAGGGGTGAAGTCGGATTCGCTATCGCTGTCTACTTCAATTTTCTACGGTGAAGTAGAGCGGTTCTTGAAACATTTTTTGGAAAGACGTGTTTCTTGGAAGAATTCTCCTTCATATGTGTCTGGGTTAATGTGAGGTTCATAATCATCTTCATTGAGGGGAGGTGGTCTAAAACGTGGCGGCACATCATAAACGACATCCCAACCATTCAGATTTGGATCAGTTTGGAAGGCCCACGGTAGATAGAAAACTTGGGTCGCCTGTTGAGCCGTAATATAGACATCGGGAACATCCAAATGGGTGCTTTGTTTGACTTCGACTAGCCCTATATGTTCACGAGTCCTTCTAGTCTCCTTCGGCTGGAACCAATAACATTTGAAGACTACGACGTTCGGTGGGTTGTCACCAAAGAATATAATTTCATAAATTGCTTCAACTCTTCCATAATACTCGACACCTCCTTCGCCGATAGCAGAGACACAACAATTTGTAGACTTTCGGTCGGCCATAGATAGCTCTTTGCCAAAAGTACGAAAGCGATACCCGTTGATGTCGTATTTGTCAAATGAGCGGACCTTATAGTCATAACCATTAGCGACTTGTCTCAATTCGGCGTCCATAGACTCTGAATTAGCCTACAAGTTTAATACGAAAGGATTGTTGCATTAGCCGCAAACTAGACGAAGAAATGAAATGGTCTAATGGAAATTACCGTTTGTTCGAACCAAGAGATGAAACCGGGATAGCCACCTCCATGCTTTGCCAGAAGCTCATACTCTTCGATGGAATCCTTTTGGATCACCGCTCCATCCGAGAATTTGGCGACGTATCGACTGTATCACATATCCGTGAATAACAGCAGTTCAAACGAATTAGAAGTTGCGAAACAATGTACCGAGAACTTACTCGATGTACGGCCGCACTTCTGATAGGTTGTTGAAGATATACAACGAAATGGTCCGCCATTCTTCGACATCCAACGCTATTGCTTTCGAAGCACCGGCTGGTGCGAGCTTCCGTTTGAATAGGCTGAGGTTGGATCGACCTTTTTCACGGTAGCCATCATTGTACCAAGGCTTCGGATTATGCAAATGACGATTCTTGGCTTCGTAGTGTGCTGTCATGAAGTTTGCCGCCTCCTCAGTAATGAATGCCTCGGCCATCGATGCTTCAATTTTATGTTTATTTTTACATTTTGCTCGAAGCGTCTTCTGCATCCTCTCAGTTGCGAAGCACCAACGATTTTGCATGCCCCCCCCCCCAATCTTGCCTCGGTCGGGAGATGCAAAATCAAATGCTGCATTGGATTAAAGAAGCCCGGTGGAAAGATCTTTTCTAACTTGCAGATCAACTCCGGTGCCAACTCTTCCAGTTCATCTAGCAAGTCAGGCGATAGTTCTTTCGCACAAAGAGCATGGAAGAAATAGCTCAGCTCTGCCAGTACTAGCCATTCATCCTCAGGGATAAAGCCACGATACATCACCGGCATTACCCGCTCAAGCCATATGTGCCAATCATCACTCTTGAGACCAAATATTTTCAATTTGTCAAGACTCGCTCCCCTCTTTAGATTCTCTGCATACCCATCGGGGAACATCAACTGCATTTTGACCTACAAGATCATTTCCCTCATAGCTGGCCTTCCAAGATTGAACCATGCCTTTGGCTTCCTCCAGTTCTTCTTTCCTTTCGGTTGTCGCATGTTTTGTAACGGTCTATCACATAGAGCCTCCTGATCGACTCTAGCCTTAGGATTATCCTTTCACTTCCCCTCTATGACGAACAATGTACCAAAAAGGGCCTCGGCGATATTCTTTTCAGTGTGCATCACGTCGATGTTGTGTTGGCAAAGGAGGTCTTTAAAGTAAGGCAGATCCCACAAGCATATCTTGTGAGTCCAGGCGTGTTCCGAATTATACCCTTTGAAATATCCTAGACGCGCTGGATCAGGCTCGAGAGCGTTTAACTGATCCAGGGTTTGTTGGCCTGTCAATGCAGGTGGTGCAGAGTTTTTGACAACTCTACCTTTACCTTCGATGCAAAGACCAGCCAACGAATAGCGCATACGACGGCAAGTCATGCGTCGAGTACATGTACCACACATGCATTTTGAAGTTTTGTTTTGTAGCGGCGTCATATGTCTTGATCCCATTATCCCAAGCTTCTTGCAATTCATCCTTAAGCGGCTGCATGTACACATTCATATTCTTCCCCGGATAGTTGGGCCCTGGAATTATCAACGTCAAGAAAATGTTCTTTCTTTTCATAATCTCTCCGGGGGGGGGGAGATTGAGTGGAATGACAAATACAGGCCAACAACTGTATTGGGTTGCCATCATATCAAACACATTAAACCCATCCGTGCTGACGGCGACTCGAGGATGCCTTGGATATGCCGCTTTATCCTTATGTAATGCATCGAAGTGCTTCCACACAAAAGCGTCTGAAGTGTGTCCCAACATCGGATTCCCATCTGCATCTAGTTCGGTTCTTTTGCCCAATTTGTGCCACGTCATCTGTCTGGCCGTCTCTTCGACCATGAAAAGACGTTGAAGTCTTGGTATGATTGGCATATACCGAAGAACATTAACTGGGATTTTGGTCGGACTCTTCTCACCCATACCATTGTCTACCACAACATACCTGGAAGACCTGCAAATGGGACAATAGTTCAAGCCCGCATACTCAAGCCTAAATAAAGCACATCCATTCTCACAGGCATCTATCTTCTCATATGGCATCTTAAGCACACGTAGGATTTTGTCCGACTGGTACAGGTTTGCAGGCAATACATGGCCTTTGGGTAGAAAGCATCCAAATATTGTCATCATCGCGTTATAGCATTCTCTGCCCAGGTTGAACTGAGACTTCAGAGCCATTACTTGCGCGATGGCATCCAGCTGACAAAGCTCAGTGTGCTCGTGGAGAGGACGTTTTGAAGATTCCAACATTTCGTAGAAGACCTTTAAAGAATTCCTCCATCTCTTCGTCCGAATCCAGAGCATCATCAAAGTCTTGCACCATGTCTTCGATCCCGGTACCATGCTTGTCGGTGCAACGACGAACCACCTCAGCTCTGGCACGTTGGGCAGACTCACCATGAAATATCCACACCGTATAATCAGGCGTAAAACCCCACTTCTGCAGGTGTTTACCCATTTCATCCCGTGTCCACTTTTTATGGTTGTCGCACCAGACACAGGGGCACCAGGTTATTTCCTGGCCATTTGCAAATGCAGCTCTCAGAAACCCCTTGGTTTTTGTTAACCATTCAATGGTCATGTCTTTCTGACTAGGGCGACCGGTGTACATCCACGCACGATCACTCATCTTGCCTACCTACTAAACACGCAAGAAATATATATATAATTCATCATCTATATTCATCAGTTAATCAAGTTTGTCAGTTTTATTACGTCCATGCAACCTACACGCTAATAGGTAAAGATAGGTCCTAATCCCACCCGAGTATGTGTAGATTGGGTTTGTTTTCCCATGCTGTGCTCCGGATCCGACGCAGAATTTCGGTAGCACCTCCCCGTTGTTCTCCTGATACACGTCTCGGCAATAAGCAGAGAGGATGTGTACCCGGAGAACAACAGGGAGGCACTGACGAAATTCCGCATCGGATCCGGAGCAGAGCATAAGGGAAAACGAACCCAATCTACACATACTCGGGCTGTCCATGGATAACGTTGGACAATTTGAAAGGATGGCGGTTATAAATATGTAAAGACATGCATATTTATAGATGCCGCCCTTTCGAACGGGAGACGCATACTGGTCACGCATACTGATGATTGAAGACACCTATAGCTAGCAGGTTTCATCGGCACGAAGACCGGAACAGAGCAAATTAAGGGGGGGAGGAGATGTCATTTGTGCTCACCCACGAACGCAGGGGAGCTCGTCAAACGCACGGGGAGGTCGTCGAACAGCAGACCCTCGCAGCGACAAAACAACTGCACATTGAAATCCACCCGATCAACACAAATGATGTTTTTCATAACAACTAGAATCGGAATATATATATATGACCTAACTCATAATTTACAAAACTATGACCCCGTCGGCCTTTGGAAGGCCGAAGAGGTGTCGAGGGTCGGTGGTCAGTGCCGTCGGGAGTCAGTGGCGTCGGGGGTCGGGGGTCAGTGGCGTCGATCGAGGGTCGGCGGTCAGTGGCGTCGGGGGTCGGGAGTGAGTGGCGTCGGGGGTCAGTGGCGTCGGGGATCGGGGGTCAGTGGCATCGATCGAGGGTCGGCGGTCAGTGGCGTCGGGGGTCGGGGGTCGGGGGTGAGTGGCGTCGGGGTCAGTGGCGTCGGGGGTCGGGGGTCAGTGGCGTCGGGGGTCGGGGGTCAGTGGCCTCGGGGTTCAATGGCGTCGGGGGTCGGGAGTCAGTGGCGTCGGGGGTCAGCGACATCGGGAGTCGGTGGCGTTGGGGGCAGTGGTATCGGGGGTCGGGGGTCAGTGGCGTCGGGGGTCGGGGGTTAGTGGCGTCAGGGGTCAGGGGTCAGTGGCTTCTTCTTCCACTTCTTCTTTTTTTTCCTTTTCTTCTTCTTCTTCTTCTTCTTCTTCTTCTTCTTCTTCTTCTTCTTTTCTTCTTCTTCTTTTTCCTTTTTCATTTTTTCCTTCTTTTTATTCTTCTAACCTAAATAACTAACCTAAACTAACCTAACTAACTGACCTAAATAACTAACCTAACTAAACTAATTAACTAACAAACTAATTAACATAAATAAAAAACAGAAAAAAAATTCACCTTGGGGCGACGGGGAGGGGGCGGGGAGGTGGCGGCGCCGCTTGGAGGGACGGTGGGGAGGGGGTGGCGGGGAGGGGGCGGCGGTGCGGGGAGGGGCGGCGACCGCAGGGGAGAGGCTGGCTCCGGCGGCGGGGCTGGCTCCGGCGGCGGGGCCGCAGGGAGGGAGGAGGTGTGGTGGGGGGTAGAGAGAGATGTGGGGAGAGGGGGAGAGAGAGGGGGCCGCAGGGAGGGGGGCTCGCCGCGGGGCGGCGGGACGGCGGTGCGGCCGGTGGGTGGGGGCGGAGGCCGGTGGGCGTCAGGGAACGGCGGGAGGGAGGGAGAGGGAGGGAGAGAGAGAGGGGGGCGCGGGGAGGGGGGCTCGCCACGGGGCGGCGGGGAGGCTGGTGGGTGGGGGCGGCTCCCGGTGGGCGTCGGGTCGGGGCGGGAGCAGCGGGAGGGAGAGAGAGGGTGGCGGCACGGTGGTGGGGGGCGGGATTGAGATCTATGCGGGAGAGTGAGGGGGTGGAGGTGGATCCGGCCGTTATGGGGGGCGTCCTCTTTGCCGTCTGCTAGCAGACGGCAAAGAGGGGGGGGCGGGGGGTGGGGCCCCGCCGTGACCGTTAGTGGGGACATCCTCTTTGCCGTCCACTAGCGGACGGCAAAGAGAGGAGAGGCAGACGGCAAATATGTACCCGACGGCAACGATGTACCCAGCGTGCGGTGGGGCCCGCCCGTGACCTTTGCCGTCTGCCTGCCCAATCTTTGCCGTCCGCTAGCCGACGACTAAGGGTAGGCTGATGCCAATGGCTTTCTTTGCCGTCTGCCTTACCTTTGCCGTCCGTTTTCGGCAAGCTGATGGCAAAGGCTTGCTTTGCCGTCTGCCAGCTGACGGCAAAGACCAGGCGGACGGCAAACGATCTGATTCCAGTAGTGGGAGGACCTCATGGCTCGCGAGGCAAAACTCGCTGATCGCGCCTCCGTGCTGCCCCAGGCGGCCGACGACCAAGCTGCGGAGCGCGAGTCTGGGCAAGATGAAGGATGAGGTAGCAGAAGGCCAGACGTCCCACGCCTGTCATGTCTCCGACGTGACGACCCAGCTGGATTCCAGGGAGAAGGCCCTTGCTATTGCGGAGGAGAAGGCGGCCGCGGAGCGCCATGCCTTCGCCTCCATCGAGCTCAGGCTTCACTAGTCACTGTGCTTCATCTGCAGGGGAGGATTCGAGGAGCCACTGGCGGCTCCTGAGGGCGGCTACGCAGGGCTCTCCTCCAAGCTTGCTGAGGTGCTCAAAGATGCGGTCGCCAAGGTGGACGCCATCCTGGAGGGCGAGTGCCGCGACCTTTTCTCCATGGCCGCGACGCGTGTCTTCGGCCACCTCTACCTCCGCGAGCCCCACTTCGATTTCAACGCGGTGATGGCCTCGGTTGCCCCTGAGTCTCGCGCCGCTGCGGCGGCGCCTGTGCAGGATGCTGTGGACGCGCTGGTGAAGAAGTTCGCCTTTGTCCCCGACACCAAGGCCCAACCGCCTGTGGTGGAGGCGGGTGGTGGCGACGAAGGCGCTGGCTGCGACATCGGCGACGAGCTCGCCGTGAGTGGCACCGGCGGCGACGGCGGCCGTGGTGGTGACGGCTCCTCCTCCTTGATTTCGACCTGCGACATTTATCATGCCTCATGGAGGCGTAAGAATTGTTTGAATTCGAAAAATATTCAGCGCTTGTAATAGCTATTTGAACTCTGTGATTTCCTTCGTGCCTTGTTTCCTTCCTGTTTGCTTTTATGCTCTGCGTCGGCAGGGCCCAATCCCGCGCATACCTCGACCGCCGTTGCGGCGTCCGGATCACCAGGACGAGACCAAGGGGCGAGGGGCTATGTGACAAGTGAGGCACCTGAGTCGCGATGCTCGGGAGTCCCCTTTGACGTGCGAGCAGCCCTCATGAAGGAAACATGGCGACATCGAGGTTGATTTGGAGCGTCTTAGTACTCTACGTCGGCAGGGCCCAATCCCGCGCACACCTCGACCACCGTTGGGGTGTCCGGATCACCAGGACGAGACCAAGGGGCGAGGGGCTACGTGACTAGTGAGGCTCCCGAGTCGCGATGCTCGGGAGTCCACCTTGACGTGCGAGCAGCTCCCATACCTTTCCTCACCAGCTTTCGCCTAGGAGGGACGCGAGTAGACCAGGTGCCAGGAACCTGGTTAGGTGGCATGCGCCAGGCATGGCCTGAGCGTAGCCCCCGTCCAGCCCCCTCGCGCGTGCATCCCGGGGGAATGCTATGTGACGGGGCCGTGAGGCCATCCTGAGGTTAGTGTAGCCGCTAGGGCGCCCTCAGTTGTTTATCCACCAGCGCGGAGCATGGGGCTTCCACTCGGCGTGGGCATAGCCGCTGAGCAGCCGTGTCGTCCGCCAGCGCGGAGCATGGGGCTTCCACTTGGGCATGGGCATAGTCATTGGAGGACCGTGTCGTCCGCCAGCGCGAAGCATGGGGCTTCCACTTGGGCGTGGGCATAGTCACTGGAGGACCGTGTCGTCCGCCAGCGCGGAGCATGGGGCTTCCACTTGGGCATGGGAAGGGAGCTCTGTGTTAGAGTCTCCGGACGTGTACAGCCCAATTTCGTTCGTATGCGTGACTGGCATGGCAGAACTGGAGGAGGTGTATCTGGGCACCCGTGAGCCAGCGCGGGTTTCACGAGGTCCTACCTCAAGGCGGGTTGTGCCTGGGTCTTCTGGCGTGGGGCGCGCTTGCAAAACCTGTGTGGTGAAGACAACCTGCGCCGAGCGAATCTCCGGAGGCCATCGCATGAGAAGGCCAAACACCAAGGACCCAAGGAGGTGACGTGAATGGGGCCGGCCCGCCAGATAGAGCTCAGTCGTTGGGTTTATCAACGCTGCAGGGACGGTCCCGAGCACAGACGTCGTGCCCAGCCTTCTCATGCGACAAACCCGAGGAAAAACATCCGGCGCGTGGCTCCTGCGACGGCAAAACGCCGAACTGCGGTTATACGAAACGGGCCATGCGCCCTGACTCACCTACTCTCGATTAGCTCATGCGAGGGCAAAGCACCAAGGACCACGGGAGGTGATGTGCACGGGACTGGCCCGCGAGACAGAGCTAGGTCACTTGGATTTATCAACGCTGCAGGGACAGACCCGAGCATAGACGTCGTGCTAGCCCTTAATCATGACGCGGTCGAGGGCGGGGTTGTTAGGGCGCAGTGACATTCATGGTGACGAAGCACCGGGCATGCAGTTTGGAATACGTAGGAAACTCATCAAATGTAGAACCAGTTCTGATACATGCGCAAAACGATACAGCTGCAGGAGCAGGCCCTAATAGCTTGAGGATGATGCAGCCCGAGGGGCGCCCTCAAATGAACAAACCAAAAGGTAACCTGGTAAAGATGCTGCTGAAGCGTTGAGGTAGTTGTTGAAGCTTGATCCTCATGAGCCTGAGGGCTCCGAAGGCTAGAGGGGCCCGCGAGGCCCAGGGGGCTCGCGAGGGTCCGGGACCTCCTGAACGATCGCGCGGCGTCGGGCCTCGTGAGACACGAGAGCGGCCTGCGCGAGGCGCTGGTATGTGGCACCCACGTTCACGAGGCCAAAGGGCATGCATACGTAGTTGCAGGGGTAGCCCCCACTACGGCCGACACACGATGGCCAAAAGAGGCCCTGGGATGCGGCCCTGTTGATGTCAGGGATGTTGACGCAGACGCGCAGCCTGCCGCCCACGTCAGGGGTGGCAGCTGCACTGGGCGGTGCGGGGCGACGCTCGCCGCGCATGGCCAGCGCCTCCTGAAGCTCCTCGGTCGCTTGGGTGATGAACTCTCGTGAGCCTGGCGCCTCGCGCCGTGCTCCTTGCTTGTGGGGGCGCACGTCGGAGCATTCCTCCAAGTGGTGCCCGAGCACCTCCCTCGTTACACCGGTCGGGTGAGAGACTCTCCAAGTGGAAGCCCCCAAGCCCGTCCTGAGGGAGGTGCCGGGCGTGTCTTCCTATGCGGGAGGGAGAGGCGCCCCAGTGATGGGCACAGGGCCTGAGGTGTCGTTCTTGAGGGTCTCCGTCCCCTGACGGCTCTTGGGGAGGAGCTGCTTCTTCTTCTTGGGCGCGTCCTCAGGAGGCAGGAGGCCGCCCTCATCGTCAGAATTTTTAGCCGCCATAGCCTGGTAAGCGCGCTCGAGGGAGCAGACTGCATCCTTCTCATCGCAGGCAACGGTGATGACACCGTCGCTCCCTGGCATCTTGAGGATGTTGTAGCCATGGTGGGTTGCCGCCATGAACTTGGTGAGGGCAGGGTACCCGAGGATAGCATTATACGGGAGATGGATGTGGGTGACATCAAAGTCAATGGGCTCGTTGTGGTAGTTATCGCGCTTGCCGAAGGTGACTGGGAGGCGCACCTGCCCCAGGGGAGTGGTGGAGCCATGGGTCACCCCTGAGAAGGGCTTGGTCGGCAGGAGCTGATCATAGGGCACCTGAAGCGTCTCAAACGTCTCGACGGAGAGGACATTGAGCCCAGCGCCACCGTCGATGAGGATCTTGGTGACGAGGACGTTGCTGATGGTGGGCGTGCAGAGCAAGGGGAGCGCGCCTGCGGCGGCCGAGCACTTGAGGTGATCCTTGGAGTCGAAGGTGATGGCGACCTGCGACCACCTGAGGGGACGCGCGGCCTCGAGCTTTGGGAGGGCTACGTTCACCTCACGAGAGAACTGCTTGAAGATGCGGTTGGAGGCCGGGGCCTGAGCACCTCCCAAGATGCAGGCAATCGCGCGGGGTTCCTGAAAGCCCCCAGCCCCATCATCCTACCGGTTATCGTCGTTCCTTCTTGGCAGCGGTGGCAGTGGAGGGAGGCCAACGTTGCCCTGAGGATGGCCCTCGAGAGGCTGATCGCACCGGAGCCCATCGCGAGGCTCATCACGCCAGCGGTCCTCGCGAGGCTGGTCACGCCAGTCCTGACGTGGGTCGCGTTTGTCCCAGTGGCTTCCGCCGCGGCTCGCTCCACGGTTGTAACCGTGGTCGCCGCGCTCGGAGCGGCGGCCAAGGCGCTCGTCGCGGAGCGTCCTGAGCTCCTGGCAGTCTTCGGTGTTGTGGCTGCGGGTGTAGTGGAAGATGCAAAATGGACGGCTGCTCTTAGGGGGTTCATCATGGTCACGTCCGCGCTTCATCGCAGGCTCCACCGCCAGCACAGCGGGGCCCTTGCGCTTCGCCCCCTTAGCCTTGGCCTTCTTGTCTTCAGGGTCTGCCTCCGGAAGCTCGAGGAGGGAGAGGCGACCTTCTTCGGCCCTTGCGCACTTGTTCGCCAGGTTGAAATCTACAGGGCCAAGCACAGTTCGTCATGGATGGCGAGCTCCTCCTTCATCTTGACATCCCTGACGCCATCGGTAAACGCCGAGATGATGGCCTCATCCGACGCCGTCGGGATCTTGAGGCGAACGTTCGTGAAGCGTTGTATGTATTTGTGCAGGGTCTTGCCCGACTGCTGCTTCATGCGCCGCAGGTCGTTTAGTCCCAGGACGTGGTCGCGGGTGCCCTGAAAGTTGGCGATGAAGCACTCGCAGAGCTCGTTCCAGGAGGAGATCGACCCCTCCGGGAGGTTGAGGAGCCAGGAGAGCGCGCCACCGTTGAGGGACATGGGGAACCAGTTCGCCATGACTTTCTCGTCACCGCTCACCGCCTCGATGCTCAGCGCGTAGAGCTGGAGGAACTCCGCGGGGTCTGGGGTGCCATCGTGAAAGCACAACATGCTCCCTTGGTGGTTTTGATAATTCATGACAACATACATTGTCTCTTGGACTAATACTTTTACCTAGTGTATTTCAGATATAGTCCATAGAGAAGGGCTGGCAAAAGGATTGTGGAGATTGTGAAATACCCCAAGATGCAAGGAAATAGGTTGGCAAAGCTTCAAGGAAGAGGACTCTACATTTTACATTTGTGAGAAATCACTTTGAGTCCATAGGAAATCCAATACTATTAAAAGAGGGTAAGGTTTTGTTGTTGAACAAAATGCTTATACGTGCACAAGTAATAGTCACCAAAAACACCCACAAGCTCTCCCACCAAAGTCTGTCCAAAGCCAAATACTCAAAATCGGTGCAACCAACATTTCCATCCCGGTGCCACCGGCTCTCAACCTCAGACAGACTTAGCCAAACCCTAGCCACTTCGGTGCAACCGATTCAATCCCGGTGCCACCGAGTTTAGGTTGCCAACTTTCTGTTACGCAAATTCACAATATCGGTACCACCGAGATTGTTGGATCGGCATCACCGAGATTGTCAATCTGACCGTTGGTCACCTTATCGGTGCAACCGAGTTTCCTATATCGGCCTCACCGAGATTCAAAAGTTGCCACCTTTTGGTCACTTCGGTACCACCGAGATTTACACATCGGTGTCACCGAGTTGGTCATTTTGTGTGTAACGGTTGGATTTTTGGGGATGCCTATATATACCCCTCCACCACCACCTACTCGAAAGAGAAGCACTCAGAACTATTCCATACTTGCCCCATCCAGTTTTTTGAGAGAGAACCACCTATTCTTGTGTTGAGGTCAAGATCTTCCACTCCAACCATATGGATCTTGATTTCTAGCCTCCCCAACTTGCTTTCCACCAATCCCAACTCTTCCACCAAGCCAAATCTGTGAGAGAGTGATTGTGTGTTGAGGAGTCTATCCTCTTGAAGCACAAGAGCAAGGAGTTCATCGACATTACCGAGCCTATTACCTTTTGGAGGGTGGTGCCTCCTAGATTGGTTAGGTGTCGCTTGGGAGCCTCCTACTTCGTGTTGTGGAGTTGAACCAAGAATTTTGTAAGGGCAAGGAGATCGCCTACTTCGTGAAGATCTACCCATAGTGAGGCTAGTCCTTCGTGGACGGAAGCCGTTATGGAATAGTCAAGGTTGCTACTTCGTGGACCCTTATGGGTGGAGCCCTCCGTGGACTCTCGCGACCGTTACCCTTCGTGGGTTGAAGACTCCATAAACGTGGACGTACGATAGCACCACCTATCGGAACCACGGGAAAAATCCTTGCTTCTCCAAGTGTGTTTGATCTCCATATCTCTATTCTTTACTTCATGTGCAATGTCTTTACTTTCCGCTGCCATATTTGTTGACATGCATGTGTAGGGCTGTTAGACTTGCTAGATTTGCTATAACTGTTAAAATCTGCCAACCAGTTAACTTGGGAAAAGGTTAGGTTTAAATTCCTGCTAGTAGTCTATTCACCCCCCCCTCTAGACACTCTTCTAGTGATCCCTCAATTGGTATCAGAGCTTTGGTCTCCATTGCTTCGGTCTAATCACCGAGGAGGAAGATGGATGTGTCTAGTATAGGGAGTTTGAGTTGTAGAGTGCCTATTCTTGATGGAGAGTACTTTAGTCAATGGAAAACTTTGATGCTTGAGCTGTTTAATGAATTTAAATTGAGCAAATTTGTTAAGAGCCCCTATGTGCCTCCCATTGATCCCTTGCATCCCACACACGAAGAGGAAGTTGATATGTTATGCAATCTTAGAACTGTCAATCTCATTGTTAGAGCTTTGCCTAGAAATGTGCTCAATCAAATGAAGAATTTTGTATGTGCTTACACTTTATGGAATGACTTGGAGAAACGATATCCAAGTTATTCATTGAGTAATCTTGATGAAATTCTTCATAAAACTATTGCCTCCACAAAATGACGCCTAGTGATCCTAAATTTGATGATTGTCTATTTGAGCTTAGAGACCTCATGCGTGCTAAAGGAGATGTTACAACTATCAACAATATCATTATAGAAGTCCTTCGCATTCATAAACTTGAACATTGTCATGATCACCATCCTAACGAATCTCTTGTTCTTTATGACAAGGATTTCCCACTTGATGATGACAATGTGGAACATGGCTACTATGATGAAGATGAGCTGTTCGACATCGAGTATGAGAAGATCATGAAGAATCTAAGTCTCATGGCAAACTTCAAGGATTACATGTCCGGAGGAAAAGAGTGGATTCTCGATAGCGGATGTACCGATCATATGACCGGAGATAGAGAGATGTTTGAAGAGATCACACCAAACCATGGACCACGAAGGTACGTAACGTTTGGAGACAACTCCTAGGGTAAGGTACTTGGTCTTGGTAAGGTGGCCATTTCCCATGATAGCTCTATCCAAAATGTTATGCTTGTTGAATCTCTTGGCTACAATCTTCTTTCCGTATCTAGACTTGCTGACTTTGGTTTTAATGTGCTATTCACGAAAGTAGATTGCCAAGTGTTTCGTCAAGATAATCATAAAATGGTCTTTACCCGTTTCCGTAGAGGTGATCTATACATTGTTGACTTCACTAAGAGATCCAAACCTCGCACTTGTTTAATTGCTAAATCCTCTAAAGGTTGGCTTTGGCATAGAAGACTCGGACATGTTGGCATACGTAATTCAGACAAGCTTATCAAAGGTGATCATATACTTGGTGTTAAAGATGTTATCTTTGACAAAGATAGACTTTGTAGTGCTTGTCATGCTGGAAAGCAAGTAGGTGGAAGTCATCCCGTTAAGAATATCATGACTACTAGGAGACCACTCGAGTTACTTCACATGGATCTGTTTGGTCCCAACGCTTACAAGAGTCTTGGTGGAATATCCTATGGTCTAGTTATAGTTGATGATTTTTCCAGATTTACGTGGGTATTCTTTCTTGATGATAAGTCGCAGGTTCAAAAGATCTTCAAGAACTTCGCTCGCAAAGCGCAAAATCAGTTTGAAGTGAAGATCAAGAAGGTTCGGAGCGATAACGGATCGGAGTTCAAGAACACCCATGTGGATACCTTCCTTGACGAAGAAGGTGTCTCACATGAGTTCTCGGCTACGTACACGCCTCAACAAAATGGAGTTGTTGAGAGGAAGAACCGGACGCTCATTGAGATGGCAAGAACGATGCTTGACGAATACAAGACGCCAAGACACTTTTGGGCAGAAGCCGTGGAAACAGCATGTCATGCCACAAACCGACTTTACTTGCACAAGCTTCTCGGTAAAACGGCATACGAGCTACTCACCGGTAACAAACCCCAAGTTGGATACTTTCGGGTATTCGGCTCAAAGTGCTACATTCTTGATAAGCATCATCGTACTAAATTTGCTCCTAAATCTCATGAAGGATTCCTACTTGGTTACGGATCGAACTCTCA
The DNA here is from genome assembly GCA_039707655.1 of Elymus sibiricus. Lineage (NCBI taxonomy): Eukaryota > Viridiplantae > Streptophyta > Magnoliopsida > Poales > Poaceae > Elymus > Elymus sibiricus. The sequence goes on along the minus strand of CM077667.1, from coordinate 191,951,726 downwards.
CACTTACCGTGTCTACAACAACTTCACTCGAAAAGTTGAAGAGACGGTAGATGTGAAGTTTGATGAATCTAACGGTTCGCAAGTCGAACAATTGCCAAATGATCTAGGTGATAAGGACCCTTTGGAAGCTATCCAAGATTTGCCCATCGGCAGGATTCGTCCCATGGAGGTGAAGGAAAGTACTTCATCAACACAAGTGGAAGCCCCTACTTCACGTCAAGGTGAACCACAACATGACATGGAGGCATCCACAAGCGGTACACGACAAGATGATGAAGAGGAGGAAGTGCATCATGAAGATCCACCACAACCAGCTTCACCACCTCAAGGGAACGACACCATCAACAACAGCGAAGATGAAGGAGATGATGATGAAGAAGAAGAAGCTCCACCATCTAACAAGCCCAAGCTACCCCGAGTTCGAGCACAAGTGACCAAGAACCATCCCCTAAACCAGATCTTTGGTGACATCCAAACCGGGAGAATCACTCGCTCTAAAACTCGTCTAGCTAACTTTTGTGAGCATTATTATTTCATCTCTAGCATTGAGCCCTTGAAGGTAGAACAAGCTCTTGAAGACGCGGATTGGGTGAACGCGATGCATGAAGAGCTTCACTACTTCGAGAGGAACGAAGTGTGGACACTCGTGGAGAAGCCCAAGGATGAGCAAAACATCATCGGAACCAAATGGGTGTTTCGGAACAAGCAAGACGAAGACGGTCAAGTCGTGCGCAACAAGGCTCGTCTCGTAGCCCGAGGATATACGCAAGTCGAAGGTATGGACTACGGTGAGACCTACGCCCCCGTTGCTAGACTTGAAGCTATTCGCATTCTTCTTGCCTATGCTAATCACCATGATATCACGCTTTATCAAATGGACATTAAAAGTGCCTTTTTGAATGGTGAGATTGAAGAAGAAGTCTATATTAAGCAACCACCAGGTTTTGTGAGTCCTAAGAAACCTAATCATGTTTACAGGCTTCGTAAAGCCCTTTATGGTCTTAAGCAAGCCCCTCGTGCTTGGTACAAATGCTTAACGAAGTTTCTCATTGAAAAAGGTTTTGAAATTGGTAAAATTGATGCAACCTTGTTCACTAAGAGAGTTAATGGTGAATTATTTGTATGCCAAATCTATGTGGATGATATTATCTTTGGATCTACTAACCCACAATTTAGTGAAAGATTTGGAAGGTTGATGTCCGAGAAGTATGAGATGTCTATGATGTGTGAGCTGAAATTCTTTCTTGGTTTGCAAATCAAGCAAATGAAAGAAGGAACTTTCATCTCCCAAACTAAGTATACCAAGGACTTGATCAAGAAGTTCAACATGCAAGTGTGCAAAGGTATGAAAACCCCCATGCCTACTAGCGGACATGTTGATCTTACCAAGGAGGATGAACCGGTTGATCAAAAGGTTTATCGATCTATGATTGGTTCATTGCTATATCTATGTGCCTCTCGTCTCGATATTATGCTTAGTGTTTGCATGTGTGCTAGATATCAAGCTGCACCTAAAGAGTGTCATCTTTTGGCCGTGAAATGTATTGTGAGATATTTGATACAAACACCAAACTTTGGCATTTGGTATCCCAAAGGATCTTCCTTTAACCTTGTTGGCTATTCCGATTCGGATTATGCTGGTGACAAGGTTGATAGAAAATCCACCTCGGGTACTTGTCAATTTTTGGGTAGATCTCTTGTGTCTTGGTCCTCCAAGAAACAAAACTCGGTATCTTTATCCACTGCCGAAGCTGAGTATATCGCTGCTGGATCTTGTTGTGCACAATTACTATGGATGACACAAACGCTTAAGGATTATGGAATCCATGTTAGAAATGTTCCATTACTTTGTGACAATGAAAGTGCTATTAAAATTGGTCATAATCCTGTGCAACACTCTCGAACTAAACATATTCAAGTTAGACATCATTTCATTCGTGATCATGTTGCCAAAGGAGATATTAATCTTAAGCATGTTCGCACTAACAAGCAATTGGCCGATATCTTTACCAAGCCACTTGATGAGAAAACATTTTGTTATTTGAGGAGTGAGTTGAACATCATTGATGCTTCAAACTTGAGCTAGTCTCACTCGGTTGCATGCAAGGGCATAAGCTTTCTTGATACTTCCATGTTGACCCTAACATGTTATCTTGTGCCATGGAATTCTATGCTCCCTTGTATTGCATCTAATCTTTTGTAGGTACTTGGAAGAATCTCATTCCACAAGATTGCCATCAATTCAACTCTTAAGCAATCTTGTCATTATCAAGTATCCACAACCCCTCTTGATGATGGAAGGAAGAAGACACCTCAACCATATCCTTGACATACATTTATAATTCTTAATTTAGTATCACGTCAAATGGATATATCTATTGCCCTTCCTTGCATGACTAACCTTTGTAGGTGACAAGTGTACTAAAACGAGAAGGATTGCTCCCAACTCAAGATGATCTTCATCAACCTCGAGCATCCTCAACAAGTTCACCTACGAGCAACGTCATCAACATCACTCAAAGGTATGCACTCATATCCTTGAAAAGTCTTTGCTCCAAGTCATGAGCTAAAGCAACTCAAGTGATATGAAGACATTAAAATGCTTAATCGAAAAATGGTAACCCCATTTTGAGCTTAACGTATAGTATGACCTATGATCAAGTATTCTTACTTGGCTCCTAAGTCAATATACTCTAATATAGGTGACCTAGTCACCGCCCATCATCTAGTTAAGTATCTTCTTTGGTTCATTCTCTATTTTGCAAAGATTTCTTGAAACCATTCAAATCTTCTCTAGTTGATATTTTTCTGTAAAAACTTTTGCATTCCCTTTGAAAAAGTTCTCTGTTGACACCTTGAAAACAGAAACTTGGTCCCTTATTTCTGTTGCTGTTTTAGCCTCGGAGCCGCCGATACATATTTCTCGGTTCTACCGAAATTGCAGATAAACTGCACTACAAAACTTCGGGACCACCGATTGATCTGTCTCGGAGTCATCGACTTTTTCTTTTCTTATCTATGTTTCTTTTGCAATCCTACAATCAATACTTCTGTTACTTTGATGATCCCGTTAAATATATATATATATATATATATATATATAGGGGGAGAATAACAAAATCTTACAACATCTCCAAGGGAGAGAAACTACTTTCCATGATTCCCTCAGTTTTCATTTCTATGAACCCTACATTCAGTGACCCTTGTTCTCAAGGATCCCTTCTCAGTCAATGATCCCTGTATCCATCCCTGTTTTTGACCTTTTTGGAAATTAATGCCAAAGGGGGAGAAGAACAAAGCTTCATGCTAAAGGGGAGATACATGCTTATGCAAAGGGGGAGATATGATCAAGGGGGAGAGCCAATATCAATATTCATACTCACTTAGACAAGGGGAGAATATCAAAGTAGGGGGAGAAGACAAATTTGGAAGTTTACCCTTCTCACCCTATCCAATCCCAATATCTACATGATGAGATTCAGGGGGAGAGGATGTTCTACTATTGTCATATCTAAGGGGAGAAAGTAATAATTTCAGAGACATATCAATCTGAAGAAATGCTATCTTCTATATGTTCTCCACATCTTGGTACTGTTGAGTTCTATTGCCTTTGATTGGTAGAATACTCTTGTGTTCCCTAACATTGTTTTCTCAAGTGTGTTTCTACTACTAGAATGCTCAAGAACTCAAGGTAAGTATATGCATCATACCCTTGATCAAGATGATCTCTTGCTTCTTGCACATATTGTTTGCAAGAGTGAAGTCTTGAACAAGGATACATCTCATTCATATATGTTTGATGCATATGGCCAAGATATACATGACTTATTATATCCCTTCATCCATATGTGTGTCCATGCATTCCAAAGCAACTATCCTTTAAAGGACTGCACACATTTAGGGGGAGCAAATCTAAGTCATGTGTCTCTCAAAGTCTTCATTATATCCATGCATATCTTTATTTGAAGCTTTGATTGTATGTTGTCATCAATTACCAAAAAGGGGGAGATTGAAAGCACAACATGCTCCCTTGGTGGTTTTGATAATTCATGACAACATACATTGTCTCTTGGACTAATACGTTTACCTAGTGTATTTCAGATATAGTCCATAGAGAAGGGCTGGCAAAAGGATTGTGGAGATTGTGAAATACCCCAAGATGCAAGGAAATAGGTTGGCAAAGCTTCAAGGAAGAGGACTCTACATTTTACATTTGTGAGAAATCACTTTGAGTCCATAGGAAAGCCAATACTATTAAAAGGGGGTAAGGTTTTGTTGGTGAACAAAATGCTCATACATGCACAAGTGATAGTCACCAAAAACACCCACAAGCTCTCCCACCAAAGTCTGTCCAAAGCCAAATACTCAAAATCGGTGCAACCAACATTTCCATCCCGGTGCCACCGACTCTCAACCTCAGACAGACTTAGCCAAACCCTAGCCACTTCGGTGCAACCGATTCAATCTCGGTGCCACCGAGTTTAGGTTGCCAACTTTCTGTTACGCAAATTCACAATATCGGTACCACCGAGATTGTTGGATCGGCGTCACCGAGATTGTCAATCTGACCGCTGGTCACCTTATCGGTGCAACCGAGTTTCCTATATCGGTCTCACCGAGATTCAAAAGTTGCCACCTTTTGGTCACTTCGGTACCACCGAGATTTACACATCGGTGTCACCGAGTTGGTCATTTTGTGTGTAACGGTTGGATTTTTGGAGATGCCTATATATACCCCTCCAACACCACCTACTCGAAAGAGAAGCACTCAGAACTATTCCATACTTGCCCCATCCAGCTTTCTGAGAGAGAACCACCTATTCTTGTGTTGAGGTCAAGATCTTCAATTCAACCATATGGATCTTGATTTCTAGCCTCCCCAAGTTGGTTTCCACCAATCCCAACTCTTCCACCAAGCCAAATCTGTGAGAGAGTGATTGTGTGTTGAGGAGTCTATCATCTTGAAGCACAAGAGCAAGGAGTTCATCGACATTATCGAGCCTATTACCTTTTGGAGGGTGGTGCCTCCTAGATTGGTTAGGTGTCGCTTGGGAGCCTCCTACTTCGTGTTGTGGAGTTGAACCAAGAAGTTTGTAAGGGCAAGGAGATCGCCTACTTCATGAAGATCTACCCATAGTGAGGCTAGTCCTTCGTGGATGGAAGCCGTTATGGAATAGTCAAGGTTGCTACTTCGTGGACCCTTATGGGTGGAGCCCTCCGTGGACTCTCGCGACCGTTACCCTCCGTGGGTTGAAGACTCCATAAACGTGGACGTATGATAGAACCACCTATCAGAACCACGGGAAAAATCCTTGCGTCTCCAATTGTGTTTGATCTCCATATCTCTACTCTTTACTTCATGTGCAATGTCTTTACTTTCCGCTGCCATATTTGTTAACATGCATGTGTAGGGCTGTTAGACTTGCTAGATTTGCTATAACTGTTAAAATCTGCCAACCAATTAACTTGGGAAAAGGTTATGTTTTAAATTCCTGCTAGTAGTCTATTCACCCCCCCCCCCTCTAGACACTCTTCTAGTGATCCCTCACATCGTAGCGTGGAGGCAGGTCCAGCTTGAACTTGTCGGGCCAGGTGACACGGCGCAGCTCCGAGTGAAGGCGCGGAGCGCTGCTCCGCTCACAGGCGCGGCGCGCACGAGGGGAGCTTGGTCTTGACGTCCGTGCGCCGTGGCCTCCGGCGGCACACGGTCCTGGGAGCACACGCGCCTCTCCTCATGGCTGCGGCACCACCTGGCAGCTTGCTTCGTCCCTTTCCTGCGCCGGCATCCCGTGCAAAGGGTTGCGTTGGCGCGCTTTGCGCCTGGGCTCTGGGTCGGCGCCGTGCAGAGAAGGAGCAGGAGGAGGTGCGCCGTGAGCCACGTCGCCCGCTTGGGAGGGCGGGGGACGGAGCGAGTGGGTGGGCGCCGGGACCACGCCGGCGACGCTGACGAGCTCAGCGATGTGACCAAGCCAGTCGTCGTAGCGATCGTGAGCAGGGCGGTAGCGCAGCAGCTCACGCGCCATGAATAGCGCGGCATGCGCGTTCGCCGGCCCGTAGCGGGCGTGGGAGGACGACGCTGAGGCGGGGACGAGGGACGGAATAGCAGTGCGGTCGTCGTGCCGCGCGATGGGTGGCAGCGATGAGTCCTGCTGCTCTTGAGCAGCCGGACCGGTTGCAGCGTTAGCTGCGGGAGAGGCGGAACTCCGCGGCCCACGGGAGTCGTCTGGGCGACGCGAGCAGCCCGGCACTCGGCGCGAACTCAGCGGGTGTCGGCCATGGGAGCGACGAAGCGGAGATGAAGCGGAACTGGAGGGAGGATTCCGACACGCCCCTACCTGGCACGCCAAATGTCGGAAATCGGGCTCCGCAGACCCAAGAAAGTTCGAACTCTAGGGCGTGTGCGAAGATCTTTCCCAGATCAAGTCTCAAGCTCGCCACCCCACGGCCAGGGCCTCGTCGGATGCATGGAGCGATGAAGAAGATGGACACAACTATTTACCCAGGTTCGGGCCACCTTGCGGTGTAAAACCCTACTCCTGCTTTTGGTGGATTGGCCTCACGAGGAGGTTTGGGGATGAACTGGTACAGTGGCTGAGCGACCTCGCGAGGGACCTTGGGTGAGGATCGATTCCATCCTTTCTACGGTGGTGGCTAGTCCCTATTTATAGCGGCATTTGTTCTCTTCCCTTATCGCACAGGCAGGACGGGATCCCACAACGGCCAAATTTGAAAGGGGACAAGAAGTACATCTTATCCTGACTAAAGGTGGTCTTCGCCTACAAAGCTCCTGGCTATGACGCAGAGGTGGGCTCGGTGATGACATCCGTCCTACCGAGCTCGTGGTCTTGGTCTTGTTGCACTGGAATGGAAACCTTTGGGGGGCTCCTTGGGAACCCGCGTCTGTCCTTGCCTCCTTAGCACAAAAGAGGAAACTGTCCCTCCGGCGCCCGCCTGGCCTTGGTCGTCATGGCTCACGTCATCCCAGCCTCACGAGGCTGGGCGCTGCATAGCAATGTCCGTTCCTCGGGAGGTAGCCTGGGGAGGCCGCTCTCCTGGAGGTCTTGGCGCTGTTCCCCTCACGAGGCTGGGGCTCTCGCGAGGGTCTTGTCTTGAGGGGCCTGCTGTCAGGCCGTACCGGGCCGTCGAGGTGGGCCACGCGCTGGGCCGTAGGCAGGCAGGTCTGGGTACCCCCGTTCCCAGAACGCCGACATTCACACTTGGTGACTAGCTCAGTTGCATCCTGGAGGGCAGTGGGCCAATAGAAACCCTGCCGGAAGGCTTTTCCGGCAAGGGCCCTTGATCCAATGTGAGACCCACACATGCCTCCGTGAATCTCTGCCAACAGCTTCAGTCCATCTTCCCGGCGAATGCACCTCAATTTCACACCGTTTGGTCTTTCGCTGTACAGAGTGTCATCGATAAACTGGTACATACTTGACTGACGGGCTACTTTTTCGGCTTCTTCCAGCTCTTCGGGAAGTTCTCCTGTTTGAAGGAAGTGGACTATATGTTGTGCCCAAGTGGGAGCATGTGGCTCGACAACGAGGACTAAAGGTGCCTCCTCGTTCGTGGGAGCACTTACCTTGACCACAAGAACCCGGGGTTCTGCAGGATGGAGCTGCTCACCAACCAAGACGAGACTGTCCCCGGTAGCCTCTCTACCAGCGGCTTCAGGAAGCTCTGCCGGGAAATGCTTGCCGGAGTTCAGCTTTCTCCTTTTCCTGGTCATCGTTGATGGGGATACTGATGGCTGAGTGAGGTGGACGACAAAAGTTCCTGGTTCCACAGGAAGCTTTTGCGCGACTCACTATGATAAATGATCAACGACGCTATTTTCTGCACATGGTACATGCTCTGCTTGCAATCCATCAAAGTGCTCCTCTAGCTTCCTCACCTCTTCCACGTATGCTTTCATCAACAGACTCCTATAATCTTTGTTGACTTGTTTCACCACGAGTTGAGAATCTCCTCGAATGATCAGTTTCTTGATTCCCAACTCCACCACGATTTTGAGTCCGGAAAGGAGCCCCTCATACTCAGCGGTGTTGTTGGTGGCCTCCTCCCAGGGGAAGTGCATTTGAACCACATGTTTGAGATGCTCTCCGGTGGGGGCGATGAGGAGCACGCCTGCTCTGGCGCCCTGAAGCGAGAAAGCACCGTCAAAATACATGATCCATTCCTTAGGCGCTTCTTTGTCGTGGAGAATCATCTTTGGAACTTCTTCGTCTGGCGTGGGCGTCCATTCCACAATGAATTCCGCCAAAGCCCTGCTCTGAATTGTGGAAGTGCTCTCATACTTCAAACCAAAGCTTGACAACTCTAGCGCCCACTCAACTATCCTGCCAGTGGCTTCGGGGTTCCTCAATATACGCTGCAGCGGAAAGCGGGTGACAACTGTGATCTCGTGGCCTTGGAAGTAGTGGCGCAGTTTCCTCGAGGCCATGATAAGGCCGAAGAACAGCTTTTTCACTCCAGAGTACCTTGACCTAGCCCCTTGTAACAAGGAGCTGACAAAGTATACTGGTCACTGCACCACTTTCTTCTTTGCCACTTCCTTGAAACTACCTTCGTTTGCTTGCTTGGGTTCCCCTCGGTTTGTATCAGGTCCTGCCGCGAATGCTTCGGTTCCACCCCCGGTGAAATTAGTCGCAACGGCTGCATCTTCATCCACTTCTCGCTGCGCCACCCGCGCTGCACTAACCATTTGATTCGTTGCCGCCAAGTATAGTAGCAACGGTTCTTGCGGTTTAGGCGTGACCAAGGTGGGATCAGAGGAAAGGTAAGCTTTCAGATCTTGCAGCGCTGCTTCTGCTTCCGGGGTCCACTTCGTCGGGCCGGCCTTTTTCAGAATCTTAAAAAACAGCAGGGCGCGTTCAGCGGATTTGGAGATGAACCTACTCAACGCGGCAATGCATCCGGCCAAGCGTCTTACGTCCTTGATGGATTTGGACGCTTGTATCTGCTCGATTGCTTTGATCTTTTCGGGATTGACTTCTATTCCCCGCTGAGATACAAAGAACCCAAGCAGCTTGCCGGATGGGACACCAAACACACACTTCTCAGGGTTGAGCTTCAAATTGATCTTGCGCAAGTTCATAAAAGTTTCTTCCAAGTCTTGTATGAGGGTTGCTTCATCTCTGGTTTTGACTACTATGTCATCCATGTAAGCTTCCACGTTCCTATGCAACTGAGGTTCAAATCCAATCTGCACGGCCCTTGCAAAGGTAGAACCAGCGCTCTCTAACCCAAAGGGCATACGTACAAAGCAGTATGTGCCACACGGAGTTATGAACGCGGTCTTTTCCTCATCTTCCTTTGCCATGAATATCTGGTGGTATCCGGAGTATGCGTCCAAGAAGGAAAGCAAGTCACACCCGGAAGTGGAATCAACAATCTGATCGATGCGCGGTAAGGGGAAAGGGTCCTTCGGGCATGCTTTGTTCAATGCAGTGAATTCAATGCAAAGCCTCCATTTCCCATTCACCTCGCGCACCACTACTGGGTTGGCTAACCATGTTGGAAGCAACACTCCTCTGACCAAACCAGCTGCTTCGATCTTCTTGATCTCCTCGGCGATGAACTGCTGCCGCTCCAAGGCTTGCTTTCTAGCTTTTTGCTTGATGGGCCTGGCATGAGGGCAGACAACAAGGTGGTGCTCAATTACCTCCCTGGGAACACCGGGGATGTCAGATGGTTGCCAAGCAAACACATCGACATTCGCCCGCAGGAAGGCAACGAGTGCGCTTTCCTATTTGTCATTAAGGGTGGCACTGATGATAAACGTACCATCAGCACCATCCTGCCCTGCCGGGACCTTCTTCGTCGCAGGATTGGTGACCTTGGATCTTTTGCTAGTGGAATTCTCTGACAGGTCATCGACGGGTGCAGCGCACTCCGAAGAGGCACGCTTCTCGGAGTCCTTGCCGGCGTCCCTGCTAGACTTCTTCCCCTTCTTTGATTCCATGGCGGGAGCTGGGGTTTCCGCGACCTCAGCCGCTACCGCGTCTTGATACATCTTGTCCACACATATAACTGCATCCTTCTTGTCAGATGGAATGGAGATGATTCCCATACGCCCTGGCATCTTCAAAGTGTTGTAAGCATAGTGGGATGCTGCCATGAATTTTCCCAGAGCTGGGCGACCAAGAATTCCATTGGAAGGCAGAGGGAGTTTGACCACATCAAACACCACCTTCTCAGTCCGGTAGTTCAATTCCCCACCAAACGTCACAGGCAAAGTGATCTCTTCCTTGGGTCGGCTCCTGCCGGGGTTGATTCCTTGGAACGTACCCGTAGCTTTGAGCTCTTCGTCAGGGATTTGTAGCTTTTCAACCACTTTAGGGGAGATTAAGTTCAACCCCGCCCAGTCGTCAACTAACATCTTGGTTACTTTGAGGTTGCGAATTGTTGGGGAGACCAACAACGGAAAACATCTGACCGCAGTGGTGCGGTCAGGATGATCCTCTTTGTCAAAGATGATGGGCGTGCGGGACCATTTGAGTGGCCTTCTGGACTCTGCAGCTGGTTCCTTGGCGTTGATCTCACACGCCCACTGCTTGAGGTGGCGATGAGAGGAATGCAAGGACGCACCCCCGTCAACACACATGGCTTCAGTTGCCTTTTGGAATTCTCTATCACGAGACTCTTCTCCATCATCATCATCATCACTCAGATCATCTCCTTCCTTCTTCTCACGGCCTCTAGCCGGGTTTTTTTTCTGCTGCGGGGCCTTGCCGCGGCGGCCCCTGATAACCCACAAGTGTAAGGGATCGTTTGTAGCCGTTTTCGATAAGTAAGAGTGTCGAACCCAACGAGGAGCTAAAGGTAGAACAAATATTCCCTCAAGTTCTATCGACCATCGATACAACTCTACGCACGCTAATGCTTGCTTTACCTAGAACAAGTATGAAACTACTTTGCGGGAGTAAAACTAGAAGTACTTCGCAAGAAAATAGAGAACGTGGAAATAAAAATTAGGTGTTGTTTTAATAAAAGAACAATAAAAGTAAATAACTTAGTAGAAAGCTTTTTGTGTATCGCAAGAGAAAGATTGTCCCTAGGTAATTGAATATAATATGATAGATACTTGTTATATTCAATGAGGGAGAGGCATACGCTAACACACTTTCCATACTTGGATCATATGCACTTATGATTGGAACTCTAGCAAGCATCCGCAACTACCAAAGATCATTAAGGTAAAACCCAACCATAGCATTAAGTATCAAGTCCTCTTTACTCCCATACGCCATAACCCACCTACTCGGGTTTGTGCTTCTGTCACTCACGCAACCCACCATAGGAAAATCATGAACATATTGCAACACCCTACAGCGGGGATCCCTCACGTTTGCACGACACGGAGGGCACCATAGGACAGCACCATATCAACATACAACTCACATCCATAACATCATACCACAATTAACCCATAGGACAAAAGAGATCTACTCAAACATCATAGGATAGCCAAATATCATTGCGAAAATAATATATGGAGTTGAGTACCATGTTTAAGTAGAGATTACAGCGAGGAGGAGAGGTGTTACACCGCTGAATAGAGGGGGAGAGAGTTGGTGTTGACGGCGGCAAGATTGTTGATGTAGATCGCCGTCGTGATCCTTGCCCCGGTGGCGTACCGGCGCCACCGGGAGAGAGCGGGAGAGAGCCCCCCCTCCTTCTTCTTCTTCCTTGGCCTCCCCCTAGATGGGAGGAGATTTCCCCCTCTGGTCCATGTCCGCCATGGCGGCGGAGGGGCAGGAGCCCCTCCTAGATTGGATATCCCTCTCTGTTCTCTTCTGTTTCGCACTCTTGTTTTCTGGCCGAAAACAGTTTCTTATATTCCCGGAGATCCGTAACTCCGATCGGGCTGAAATTTTGAGGGGAGTTTTACCCAAAAATTAGCTTCCTTACGCCCGAAGGAGAGCTCCAACCGACTTATGAGGTGGGCACAACCCACTAGGCCGCGCTTGGGCCCCCCTGGCGCGCCCTGGTGTCTCGTGGGGGCTGTGGGCCTCCGATTGCATTGATTCCACTTCTCAAAATTCATAAATGTTCCAAAAAAAATCTCCGTAAATTTTTATCGCGTTTGGACTTCGTTTGATATGGTAATTCTGCGAAACAAAAAACATACAACAAACAGGAACTGGCACTGGGCACTGGATAAATAGGTTAGTCCAATAAATCATATAAATTGTTGCCAAAAGTATGTGAAAGTTGTATAATATTGGCATGAAACAATGAGAAATTATAGATACGACGGAGATGTATCAACATCCCCAAGCTTAATTCCTGCTCGTCCTCGAGTAGGTAAATGATAAAAAAGATAATTTTTGATGTGGAATGCTACCTAGCATAATCTTGATCATATATCTAATAATGGCATGAATATTAAGACACGAGTGATTCAAGGCAATAGTCTAGTTTTGACATAAAGACATTAATACATAGGCATCCCAACAAACAGTCATGTCTTTCAAAATATCAAGGCTAAAGAACGCTATCCCTACAAAATCATATAGCCTTGTCATGCTTTGTTTTCTTAACACAAAGTATAAATCATGTATTACCCCGGTGTCAGCCAAGCAATTGGTTCATACTTTTTAACGCGCTTCAGCATTTTCAACTCTCACGCAATACATGAGCGCAAGCCATGGACATAGCACTATGGGTGGAATAGAATATGGTGGTAGGTTTCAAATGGGTAAAAGTGGAGAAGAAAGTCTCGCATCAACTCAGCGTATCAACGGGCTATGGAGATGCCCATCAATAGATATCAATGCAAGGAGTAGGGATTGCCATGCAACGGATGCACTAAGAGCTATAAGTGTATGAAAGCTCAATATGAAAACTAAGTGGGTATGCATCTAACTCTATAATGAAAAATTCCCACTAGTATATGAAAGTGACAACACATGAGACTCTCTATATGAAAAACATCGTGCTACTTTGAAGCACAAGTGTGGAATTAGCATGCCCCCATTCCTTCTTCTTTCATTTTTTTTCTTTCTTTTCTTTTTTCTCTTTTTTTTCTTTTTTTCCTTTTTTTCCTTTTTCTATTTTTTTTCTTTCTTTGTCCGGAGCCTCATCCCGACTTGTGGATGAATCATAGTTTCCATCATCCATTCATCACTGGGGCATGCTCTAATAATGAATAATGATGATCATCACACTTCTATTTACTTACAACTCAACTAGCGGAGTAACCCGCGCATTTGCGCGGCTAGGCTCAATACATATTGTTTTGTCTTCAGAATGTCATAAAAGTCGATGCTTACTATTTTACTTGTAATTATATTCTCTTGAAGCTATGTTGTTCATGCAATGAATTATTATTTAAAAATGTATCCATAATACGTGTCTTGCGGAAACATGATTGCATTTTTATATAAATCTTGCGATGATTGTATTGGGTTTTTGGCAATGCCGATGATAAAAATTCATGTTATTCGAGTTTGTGACCTAGCTACCCTGTGAAAGCATTTACTTTCATATTGATCTCTAACTTCCCTCCTCCACTCCTCCCCATCGAGCAATGTCTATCTCTTCAACAATATATATTATTTATGAATCATTTTATAAGGAATTAAATCCAAATACTAACGGTCATACATGATCCTAGTAATCTATTCATCCACTCGCCTCTTGACATGATGGTAGAAAAGACTTTACAAACTACCATTGGTCAAGCATTTGATTTCCTTCTATTGGTTGGCGCATAAACTTTGAACATGGCCATTGGATATGGCCCCACTTGGTACACACTTTTCATTTTTTGAAAAAAAAGAACATGTGCTAATTAAATTGATATGTGAATCTGAATTACGGATTTTTGCCTTCGCGAACAGCTGAAATCTTATCAACAGAAAGAGAGAGAAAATATACGGGTTTGAAGGCCAACTATATACCCATAAAGCTGGCCCATAATTTTCAAAAGTAAGAGAAGGCATATTTATAGGTTCCAGAAAATTTTAAGATGGTGGAAAGAGAAAAACAAATATAGAGTTACAGACCGTTTATATACTCATATAGTGGGAGTTATTTTCAAAAGTAAAGAGAGTCATATTTGTAAATTTCAGAACATTTAAAATAAATTCTGTATCATGTGTACTTGTAGATATGCTCTACACACATGAATAATTTCATATTTTTTAAATATATTTATTTCTGAACTACAAAAATGAAAAAATGTGGACCCATAATAGTAAATAGTACGTGCATTCCACAGATACATTTTTGCTTTTTAGCTTAGATAGATAAACATGTTTATTTATGAAATTCTACCTACATTTAATGAGCAGCTCCCCGGAAAGGAATGAGCAACTATATGTACATACAGAATAACTGTTCGGATTTTTTACCTACAAACTGTGCTTTTCGTCTTTTTATTTAAGTGGGCTCATAAAGCCGGCTGAATATTAGTTAATTAATACACATGCATGTGCTAGCTTCTCATTAGTACTAAACGCTAGCATGCACCGACTGTCTTTATTTTATTTTACGACCTTTAGGTCTCTTTTAGTAATTGGATTGGATCGATAAAGAAAGTAAGCGCGTGCATAACCAAGACTCTGAGCATTACGTGCCCTTTTTTTACCTGGTGTCGAAGCTATTATTTTTTGAAAAATACTGTTTTTAAGTGTGTGTATATTGGGAATCTTCACGTAAAGATTGTTACAGTCCAATATGTTCATACATACATGTTAATATGTTACGTATTTTCTTTAAATCTCAAATGTTATTTTTTTATCGGACGATGCGAATAATATTAACATATGTTAATACTTAATACATACCTTTTTTCTAAATAACAGAATTATAGTATCTATCCAACTATTGAAATTTATAACTCTTTTACATGCAAAAAATTCTTTTGCCTGTACAATTCCCGTCGCCATTTTTTTGTAGGGAAATAGGATCTGCTGCGTATTTTCTGTATAATGTGTGTGCCCCTTTTTTCACCCATGTAGACTCTGAATGGCTGATTCTATCAGTCATGATTTGTTTTTCTTTTGTACAGATGTCAATCATGATATTTGCATGCAATATATATTCTAGCTTTCCTGGAGTTCTTTATTAATTTGATGTTCTCCGGCCAGCTTCATGTTGCATGCAATCCACGCTCATGCACGTAAGAGCTACATTATGCCTTGCCTTCTGCATGCAAAAGAACTCATGCAAATTGAAGCCTTGGAGATAGCACCCAAAGTTACGTGCGTACTTATATGGATTACCATGACACGCCCGTGTACTAATTGAACTTCAACTGGAATCCGTTTGTGTCAGCATGGTATTGGTTAGTGTATGGACTCCTCTTGCCTATAGCCGATGGTTTTTTTTTTTAAACGAAGATAGCCGATGGAATAGTTTCACGTACATACTCTGTTTTCCTAGCTGGTATTTTCATGTTCAGATCACCCAATCACTGCCGTCGATTTATCATAACTCTATAATGTTTAATCTCTGCCGCACGTTTTCTATCGTTTTAATAATATAATAGATACTACAACGATAGTAGAACAAAGTATGACTCTATATGAATGCAATGATCTAGCGTAGTAAAGATATCAAAAAACGGACAAGCCATGAAAACGTCATGCTAGCTATCTTACGATCATGTAATGCAATATGACAATGAATGCTCAAGTCATCAAAATGGAGGCGGTGAAAGTTGCATGGCAATATATCTCGGAATGGCTATGGAAATGCCATAATAGGTAGGTATGGTGGCTGTTTTGAGGAAGATATAATAAGGCTTATGTGTGATAGAGCGTATCATATCATGGGGTTTGGATGCACTGGCAAAGTTTGCACCGACTCTCGAGGTGAGAAAGGGCAATGCACAGTACCGTAGAGGCTAGCAAATTGCGGAAAGGTAAGAGTGCGTATAATCCATGGACTCACATTAGTCATAAAGAACTCACATACTTATTGCAAAAGTTTTATTAGCTCTCTCGAAGCAAAGTATTACTACGCATGCTCCTAGGGGGGAGGTTGGTAGGAGTTAACCATCGCGCGCCCCCGACCTTCACGCAAAGATAGACAATCAAGGATAAATTATGCTCCAACTTCCTAGCATAACGGGAGACTATACTTGCATGCTTCGGGAATCACAAACATTAACACCAATATCTTACTAAACACGATCATACACTAGTACCTCCCACATATTATCATCTCTATATCGCAAAACTATTGCAAGGAATCAAACATATCATATTCAGCGATCCCTAAGTTTTATGTAGGATTTTATGACTAACCATGCAAATGACCAATTCCTGTTGACTCTCTAAATAGATATAAGTGAAGCAAGAGAGTTTAATTCTTTCTACAAAATACCAAGCTCTAATAAATATAAGTGAAGCAAAAGAGCTTTCTATGAATAACAGTTTTCTATGTGAAGAGAAACGGACAATCCAAACTTCAAATGATATAAGTGAAGCACATGAAGCATTCTATAAAGCCATACTCAATAGTTATAAGTGAAGTGCAATGAGCATTCTATAAATCAACCATGGACAATATCATACCAGCATGGTGCATAAAAGAAAAGTGAAAACGAAACACAAAAGACACTCCAAGATTTACACATATCACATGAACGAAACGAAAACGAAAACATACCGATACTTATTGAAGAAAGATGGGATGCCTTTCGGGGCATCCCCAAGCTTAGAAGCTTGAGTCTCCTTGGATATTTAATTGGAGTTCCTTGGGCATCCCCAAGCTTGAACTCTTGCCTCTCCTCCTTCTCCTCATATCGAGACCTCCTCGATGTTCGAACACTTCATCCACACAAAACTTAACAGAAGACTCGTGAGATCCGTTAGTATAACAAAGCAAATTCCTACGTTAAATACTGTTGCAAACCCATTAATATTTTATATTTGCATTAATACTGCTGTATTATAACTTTTCCATGGCTTATACCACCGATAAAATTGATAGTTTCATCAAAACAAGCAAAACAATGCATCAAAAACAGAATCTGTCTTAAACAGGACAGTCTGTAGTAATCTCAACTTTGACCATAGTTACGTAACGCCAAAAATTCTGAAAAATTAGGACGAAATAAACATTTTGTATATAAATATTGTGTAAAAATTTCATAAACTTTTGACGTTCCAGTAAAACATTAAAATTCACGCACTACAGCCAAAGTTTCTGTCTTTACACCGCACATACCAACAAGCAATCTAATCATCCTAAAGGCAAATCTTGGCACATTGTTTTAATAATACAATGGATTTGTACAAGGGGATAATTATTTTTGTTGGTAAAGTTTCCATGATTCAAGACTCACAAAGTTTCCATGGGCATGAACAAAGTTCAAGGATATTCCCCACTTCAACGATGCTCATCATCTCTCTCACTTTTACCTTTCCTTTTGTGAAGTTTTAGGTTCCCCTCTATATATTTTTTAAACTTTATAAAAGCACACAACAGAATAAAATGACTCTCTAAAACTTCCGGGTTGTCTCCCTGGCAGCGCTTTCTTTAAAGCCATTAAGCTAGGCATAAAGTGCTCAAGTAATGGATCCACCCGGATCTCAAGGTATATCAAAGCCAATTTTAATCAACAATGATTTGTAATTTAGTAGTGAGCACAAAGTGATATATATCATGTGACAACGAAGTCTAACTCTCTACCTATGCATCGGCATGTCATACAAGAACAATTCATGCACATTAAGTAAAGGCCAATGCATAGTATAAACAGTTTCTTGCAATTTCATAGTATTGGAAACATAGAGAGGTGAAGATTTGGTTCCTCTCTCATAATAATTGCAAGTAGGAGCAGCAAGCACATGCATATTATATTCATTAAAATCATCATGTGTAGTAGCAAAATGCAATCAATGTAATCCTTAATAAGAGTAAACTTCTCCGATATAGTGTAGTTGGGAGAATTCAAAAAGATAATAGGACTATCATGTGTGGGTGCAATAGCAACAATTTCATGCTTAACATAATGAACTATAACAAGTTCATCTTTATAAGCATAATTCATATTGGCATCTTGGCCACAAGCATAGCAAGCATCAAGTTCATCAAAAAGGGATATTTCAAATGAATCCAAGGGATCATAGCAATCATCATAGCATTCATCCTTCGGTAAGCGCAAAGGGTAATTAAACAATGTATGAGTTGAAGAGTTACTCTCATTAGAAGGTGGGCACGGGTGATCAATCCGCTCTTCCTCCTTTTGTTCTTCGCTCTCCTCCTCATCTTTTTCATCTAATGAGCTCACAATTTCAACAATTTCTTCTTCCATAGATTCCTGCAAATTATTAGTCTCTTCCAAGGCAGCGGTCATTCTCTCAATAAATTCAATAATATCAGCATTGTAATCATAATTCTCATAGCAATATTTAAGTATGGATAAATTTTTAGATTCGTAAGGAACATCATCATCATACTTTTCAAGCAAAGAAGCAATTTCATAAGCACCTTTTAAGCAACAAATTCTTCTATTCGTTCCACATCATAGTAATCATAAATACCTTTAGCATATGAATCCAAGGTTTCAATATCGTTGAATTTACATTGAAAGGGAAGGTGTCGAGCTTCTATCTTTGAGCAACAAGTAAAGTCACATCTCGAACATGCATCCCAAGCAAACCATTGCAATATTCCCTCAAGTTCTATCGACCACCGATACAACTCTACACACGCTAATGCTTGCTTTACCTAGAACAAGTATGAAACTACTTTGCGGCAGTAAAACTAGAAGTACTTTGCAAGAAAATAGAGAACGTGGAAAAAAAGTTAGGTGATGTTTTAATAAAAGAACAATAAAAGTAAATAACTTAGTAGAAAGCTTTTTGTGTAAAGCAAGAGAAAGATTGTCCCTAGGTAATTGAATATAATATGATAGATACTTGTTATATGCAATGAGGGAGAGGCATACGCTAACACACTTTCCGTACAGGATCATATGCACTTATGATTGGAACTCTAGCAAGCATACACAACTACCAAAGATCATTAAGGTAAAACCCAACCATAGCATTAAGTATCAAGTCCTCTTTACTCACATACGCCATAACCCACCTACTCGGGTTTGTGCTTCTGTCACTCACGCAACCCACCATAGGCAAATCATGAACATATTGCAACACCCTACAGCAGGGATCCCTCACGTTTGCGCGACACGGAGGGCACCATAGGACAGCACCATATCAACATACAACTCACATCCATAACATCATACCACAATTAACCCATAGGACAAAAGAGATCTACTCAAACATCATAGGATAGCCAAATATGATTACGAAATAATATATGGAGTTGAGCACCATGTTTAAGTAGAGATTACAGCGGGGAAGAGAGGTGTTACACCGCTGCATAGAGGGGGAGAGATTTGGTGTTGACGGCGGCAAGATTGTTGATGTAGATCGCAGTCGGGATCCTTGCCCCGGCGGCGTACCGGCGCCACCGGGAGAGAGGGGGAGAGAACCCCCTTCTTCTTCTTCTTCCTTGGCCTCCCCCCTAGATGGGAGGAGAGTTCCCCCTGTGGTCCATGGCCGTCATGGCGGCGGAGGGGCAGGAGCCCCTCCTAGATTGGATCTCCCTCTCTGTTCTCTTCTGTTTCGCGCTCCTGTTTTCTGTCCGAAAACCGTTTCTTATATTCCCGGAGATCCGTAACTCCGATCGGGCTGAAATTTTGAGGGGATTTTTATCAAAAAATTAGCTTCCCTGCGCCTGAAGGAGAGCTCCAACTGACTTACGAGGTGGGCACAACCCACCAGGCCACGCCTGGCCCCCCCTGGCACGCCCTGGTGTCTCGTGGGGGCTGTGGGCCTCCGATTGCGTTGATTCCACTTCTCAAAATTCATAAATATTCCAAAAAAAATCTCTATAAATTTTATCGCGTTTGGACTTCGTTTGATATGGTAATTCTGCGAAACAAAAAACATGCAACAAACAGGAACTAGCACTGGGCACTGGATCAATAGGTTAGTCCAATAAATCATATAAATTGTTGCCAAAAGTATGTGAAATTTGTATAATATTGGCATGAAACAATCAAAAATTATAGATACGACGGAAACGTATCAGCCCCCTCTACCACCACGGCCCTTCCCGGCAGCACCATCTTGGCCTCTCTCCTTATCACGCTTCTCGTATTCAGCCTTCTGCTTCTCAGCAAGCTGCTGAACTTGGTGGCATTCTTGGAGATCATGGCCTTTGGTGCGGTGGATTTTGCAGTATGGCCCGTTGGTCTTTCCGGGTTTCTCTGCTGCCGCGGCCTCCCGGGAATCAGCGCACGTGACAGCTCCCTTGTCAGGGGCCTCGGCCTTGGCCTTCTTACCAGCACTGAGATCACCAGAGCTCTCAACGGCCAACACTGCCTTTCCTTTATGCTTCTTATTGCGCCTTCGACTTTTCCCCTTCGGGCCAGGGGCATCATCGTCGCCATCTGAGCTGACTTCGACGCCAGCCTTCTTTTCGGGTAGTCGCCTTCCTTCCTCAGCACGAGAACACTTGTCTGCCAATGTGTACAACTCATTGACGGTCTTGGGGAGTCTAACATTCATCTTGGCCCGCATCATCCTGTTGCGCATGTTCAAATGGAACACGGCGATCACGACTGCGAGGTGTATCTTTGGAATGCTGCAGTGTACTCGACTGAATCTCTGGATGTACTTCCGCAAGGTTTCTCCCTTCTTCTGCAGAAGGACTTGCAGGTCACTGGGCTGTCCTAGCTCCTGGTGGCCACCTGTGAAGGCGCTGACAAACTCGTTGCACAAGTCATCCCATGATGAAATAGAGTTCTCCGGCAGGTGCATCAGCCACGATCTCACATTTGGCTTGAGCGCCAACGGGAAATAGTTGGCGAGCACCTTCTCATCTCTTCCCCCGGCGGCTTGAACGGCTATCGTATAGATGCCCAGGAATTCTGCCGGGTTTAGCTTCCCGTCGTATTTTTCCATCAGTTCAGGCTTGAAAGCTCGGGCCAATGGCCAGCGGACCTGTCGCAGCTCGCGAGTGAAGACAGGGCACCCAACCTCATAAGGCAGGTACCTGCCAGCACTGGGTGCGGGGTCGCCAGCATCTGGGCCGTTGCGCTTGTCGGATTGGTGGTGTGCTTCCCGGCGTTGCTCTATGGTGACGCGCGCGTCTTGCCTCCGCCGGTCTTCCAGGACATGCCGCTGGTCCCGGCGATCGTGCGGGGCGGACGAGGTCATAGATGCTTCGTCGGGTTCGTCGGCATGTGGAGCTCGTTGTGGCTGCCTCTGGGCCTATTGTCGCGGAGGGGATTGCATCGTTGCCGCGCCCCCCTTGACACGACCATCAGCTAGGGCTGCCGTCGCGCTCCGTGGGCATCGCGACGGCTCCGCATGCTGTCATTTGCTGGCTTCGACGAATCCGGTCAAACTCTGGATGGTGGATCTCCACTCGTCCATCTTGTCAGCCGCCGGCAGGAAATTTAACAGCAGCTGGGCCCGTGCCTTCACTTCCGCTGCCATGGCCGGCATGGCTAAAGAGGCGGATCGCGACGTTGCTCGACTCCTGGTGGAACCAAGAGGGGCATCGCCACATTATTGTCGGCGTGCACCGATCGCTGGGGCGGTCTGCCATGGAGGAGGTCGAACTTGTGAGTCTACGGTCCCTTTCGACGCTCCGTCTTGCTCTGGGCGAGGCACGCGCACAGCAGCCGCGCCTGTGACAGGCGCAGCTGGAAGATCACGCCTTGCCCCAGATTGGGCGCCGCTGTTGCGGCCGCGGCCACCAGTGCGGCGGGGAGGTGGAGACTGAACGTTTCATCCTCCCGCGGCACTAGGGCCGAGCTCGCCAAAATGTTGCTGTTGTTGCTCCTCTTCGGCGTTCCCAGCTCCATCTTCGGCCGCGGGGGACACGACGGTGGCGCTGCCTGCGCAAGTCACGACGCCCATGACGCCCACCTCGCTCGTCGCCGCCACGGTGCCAACGGCGTCCGCAGCTGCGTGCGAGGGGGCCTTCAAAGTTGAGGGATGCGCGGTCGCGCCAGGCTTCTTCTTGGGAGCCATAGAGCAAGAAGACGGCGATGAAGATCGACACGATGCTCACGATCTCAGGTTCGCGCAAATGACGCTCCCCCTACCCGGAGCGTCAAAGATGTCGGGTCATGATGCACACGGTCACCTATGGGGCCACGGGCCCCTTTGTGGTTCGGCAGGGGTGAGGTCACGTTGCACAAAGAGCAGAGGTGGTGAAGCAGCACGACGACGAGACACTGCTGTTTTACCCAGGTTCGGGCCTCTGGGAAGGGTAAAACCCTACTCCCGCTTTGGTGGATTGATCGGGGGAACAGGAAGCACACACAGCGCTCAAACCCGGCAAGGTTGCCTTCGGGAGAGCAGCTACGCGAGTACAAGTGTCCAAAGGTCCCAATCTTTAGCTAGGTTGCCTTGGGCCTCCTTTTATAGCTCAAGGGGCAACCACAGTGGCAAAACAGACATTATCTAGTGATTAGATAGCCAACAGTGCTATCATACCTAACTCTGGCACTTAGGACAAAATGCCATAAATGCTAGCCTAGGTGGCGTGCGGGGACGCATTCCCGGCAGGCTTTTACCACCGCTTTAGCTAACTATTGCTCAATATCTTGACACGCCTCTGGACGGGTGTCAAACGGGCATAATCTGCCTCCCAGTGAGTCGCCACGTGCTTAGCGAGAGCCACTTAGCCACCTGAGGGCTCGACACCGCATCGACAAATGACTGACGTTGCGATGCGATGGAGCGGTGGCCGGTCGGCTCGCGCCTACCGGGGGATGGCTTGCCGAGTCTTCCTGAAGATGTGTGCGCCTCAGTCCCCGGCAGGCACCGGGGACGTGACTGGCGCGGTTCGGGCCCGTTCTGGGCCGTTGCATCGACCTTGCCGGTGTTGCTTAGCCAGCGTAGGCTGCTTCTGTCGGAGTCATGGTCTTGAATGTTGGTTTCGTCTTCTTTGATGCGCTCCTTGATCTCACGTAGAGCGGCTTCTCTGGTTTGGACTGGTTTTGACGGGGTTCTACTACTACTGCATGTGCATAAGTCAGGGGCAGTGGGTACCCCAATCCTAGTGCACCGACATAGGTGTTGGTAAGTTTTAGCAATTGTAGCAAGTCAAGTACACCCTACACATGCAAGTCTAAGAGTATAGTAGCGGAAAGTAAAGACATGCACATGAAAGTAAAGGTAGGGATAGGAAGATCAAACACAAGTGATGACACGAAGATTTTTCCCATGGTTCCGATAGGTGGTGCTATCATACGTCCACGTTGATGGAGACTTCAACCCACGGAGGGTTGCGGTCGCGAGAGTCCACGGAGGGCTCCATCCAAAAGGGTCCACGAGGTAGCAACCTCATCTATTCCATCACGGCTTTCGTCCACGAAGGACTAGCCTCACTATGGGTAGATCTTCATGAAGTAGATGATCTCCTTTCCCGTACAAACTTCTTGGTTCAACTCCAAAACACGAAGAAGGAGGCTCCCAAGTGACACCTAACCAATCTAGGAGACACCACTCTCCAAAAGGTAATAGATGTGGTAACAATGATGAACTCCTTGCTCTTGTGCTTCAAAAGATAGTCTCCTCAACACACAATCTCTCTCTCACAGATTTGGCTTGGTAGAAGAGGTTGATTGGGTGGAAAGCAACTTGGAGAGGCTAGAAATCAAGATTCGTATGCTTGGAGTGGAAGATACTGATCTCAACACATGAGTTGGTGGCTCTCTCTCAGAAAAAAGGATGGGGCAAGTGTAGGTATGTTCTGAGTGCTTCCTCTACAAGTGAGAGCAGGTGGGTATATATAGGCATCTCCAAATATCCAACCATTACAACATTATTTCCCAACTCGATGAAACCAGAGTAAAAACTCGGTTGCACCGACTAGTGCAAAATGTGGCAACTTTTGGCTTTTCGGTGAGACCGATATATAAATCTCGGTGGTACCAATATGGGTGACCTAGGCATTTTCGAAATCTCAGTGAGACCGATTTTCAAAACTCGGAAATTCCGATTGTTGAAAATGGGATACCAGAGAGTTGGTCACTAGTTTCGTTTGCACCGAAGTGGAATGTTGGTGGCATCGAGACTTAGGGTTTTGGCTAGGATCTGTCTAGGGTAAAACTCGGTGGGGCCGATTATGAAAAGTTGGTGGCACCGATTTTAGTGGTAGGGTTTAGATAGAGATTTTATGGGAGAATTTCATGTATATTTTTGGTGGCTAATCTCTAAGCACTTGAGCAACCAGATCATCATAGAAACCTCATCCCCTTTTAATAGTATTGGCTTTCCTATGGACACAAAAGTGATTTCTCACAAAATGTAAAATGTAGAGTCTTCAAGCTTGTTGCCAATAGTTGTTCCTTGCATCTAGGGGATCTCCTGACAATCCTTTTGCCAATCCATTCATTGAACTTTCTGTAAAAATACTTGGTGGAAACGTTAGTCCAATGAAATATATGTTGTTATTAATTACCAAAACCATCTAGGCAGAAGTTATGCTTTCACTCACGGGTAGAACTTGCGAAGATGCTCGATATTCCACGAGTTTTGCACCGGGGTGCCATCTTCGGTCTCCAGGCAGACTGCGCCAGGCCTAGTGACTCGTACCACCCGGTAAGGGCCTTCCCACTTCGGCGTCAACTTGTTTGATCCCTTCGCAGACAGGATCCGGCGAAGGACAAGGTCGCCTTCTTCAATGCTCCTGGTGTGCACCTTGCGGCTATGATAGCGGCGCAAGGCTTGCTGGCACCGAGCGGCATGCAGTGCAGCCTGAAGACGATATTCCTGAAGGATCATGGCATCATCTTGCCGCAGTTGCTCTTGCTGATCTTCATCAAAGGCTTGTACTCGAGGTGACCCATATGTGAGTTCTGTGGGGAATACCACTTCTGCACCATAGACTAGGGAGAAGGGCGTCTCACCGGTGGCTCAATTCGGTGTTGTCCTGATTGACAAAACAACTGTCGGTAGCTCATCAGTCCAGCGCCTTCTGTTCTTGTGCAGCTTGTTGAAAGTCCTTGTCTTGAGGCCCCACAACACCTCAGCATTCACCCTCTCCACTTGGCCTTTTCTCCTAGGGTGGGCAACCGAGGCAAAGCAGATCTTGACGCCAATATCTTGATAATACTGCCTGAAGGTGTTGCTGGTGAACTGCGTGCCATTGTCGGTGATGATCCTGTTAGGCACCCCGAATAGGCAATCTATACGTCTAATAAACATGAATGTTGCTTGCATCGTTACCTTCCTCATTGGCTCCACTTCAGTCCACTTTGTAAATGTCGATTGTAACGAACAAGAATTCAAAGCCCCCGGTAGCACGGGGGAAAGGGCCAACGATGTCGATTCCCCGAACTGCAAATGGCCAGGAGAGTGGTATGGTTTGAAGGGCTTGTGCTGGTTGATGTATTTGCTTGGCGTGGAATTGGCATTCTTCGCATGTGGTCACCACTGCCAAGGCGTCTTGAAGGGATGTCGGCTAGTAGAATGCTTGCCGAAATGCTTTACCGACAAGCGTGTGGGATCCAATGTGGGATCCGTATATCCCTTCGTGTATCTCTGCCAACAGCTTTTGTCCATCTTCCCGTGGAACGCACCTCAGTTTCACCCTGTTTGGTCTTCTCTTGTATAGTGTGTTGTCCACAAACTGGTACATGCTTGACTATCGGGCTACTCTTTCACCTTGCTCTTGTTCCTCGGGAAGCTCTCCTGTTTGGAGGTATTGAACAATTTGTTGTGCCCATGTTGGAGCTTGTGGCTCAACGACAAGGACTAAAGGCATCTCTTCCGCTGCGGAAGCTCTAGCTTCAACGGCAAGGGCCACGGGTCCTGCCGGAGTTGGCTCCTCACCGACAAGCGTCTTGTCGTTCCCGGCAACTATCTTGGCGGCGGCTGGTAGCTCTGCCAGGTAGTGGTCGCCAGGACTGATCTTTCTCTTCTTTGCTTGTTGAGTTGACGATGTGACAGATGGTTGAGTCAGTTGAATTATAAAAGTGCCTGGTTCCACAGGTAGCTTTTGAGCAGCTTGTTTTGACAGGTCATCAGCGATGCTGTTTTCCGCACGAGGAATGTGCTCTGTTTGTGGACCATCAAAATGCTCTTCTAACTTCCTCACTTCATTACATACACTTCCATCAGAGGGCTTTGATAATCTTTATTTACTTGACGCACAACAAGCTGTGAGTCCCCTCAGACTATCAACTTCCTAATGTCGAGGTCAACTGCTATTCGCAGGCCAGCAAGCAGTCCTTCATACTCACTTGTGTTGTTTGTTGATACTCCCCGGGGGAAATGCATCTGGATCACATACTTGAGGTGCTCTCCGGTGGGTGTGACAAGCAGCACTCTGGCACCGGCGCCTTGCAGTGAGAAGGCTCTGTCAAAATACATGATCCATTCATGTGGTGCTTCTTTGCCGGGGAGGGATGTCTCTGGAATTTCTTCGTCTGGCGTTGGCGTCCATTCTACAATGAACTCTGCCAGGGCCCTGCTTTAGATAGTTGTTGTGCTTTCGAAGCTCATATCAAAGCTACCAACCTCCAACGCCCACTCAACAATCCTGCGGGTTGCTTCTGGATTTCTCAAAATACGTTGCAACGGAAAGCAACTGATGACAGTAATATGATGTGCTTCAAAGTAGTGGCGCAGCTTCCGGGGGGCCATGAGAAGGCCAAAAGGCAATTTCTGCACTCCAGAATACCTTGATCTAGCCCCCTACAGAAGAGAGCTGATGAAGTACACTGGGAGCTCCACCATCTTCTTCTTTTGTACAATTGGTTGTTCTGCTTCTTGCGTTGTGCTTGTGTTGTCGGCTCCTTGGCTTGCCGGAGTTGAATCAGGCTTGCCGATTGCCGGCCGGGGGTTGCCGCCTCTTCATCCTCAGCCTCTCTCTCCGCCACCAGTGCCGCACTAACCATTTGATTTCTTGCTGCCAAATATAGCAGCAACGGCTCTTGTGGTTTAGGCGCAACCAGTATCGGTCTTGAGGACAAGTACTTTTTCAAATCTTGTAGCGCTGCCTCCGCTTCTGGAGTCGATTTCATTGGACCTGCCTTTTTTAAGATTTTGAAAAATGGGCAGGGTGCGCTCTACGGACTTGGAAATGAACCTGCTGAGGGCGGCGATGCAACCCGCCAAGCGGCGTACGTCCTTGACACGCTTTGGTGCCTCCAATTGCTCGATTGCTTCTATCTTGGCAGGGTTAGCTTCAATCCCATGTACTACACGAAGAACTCGAGAAGCTTGCCGAATGGGACTCCAAATACACACTTCTCAGGGTTGAGCTTCAAGTTGATCTTGCGCAAGCTCGCTAATATTTCTTCTAAGTCTTGAATAAGTGTTGCCTTGTGACACGGGGCTAACCCGAGGGTGGCCCGATCTTCACGAATTGGAGGTGGATTCGAGGAAGAACATGAGGGGGAAATAGGGAGAAATCAAAGGGGAAACACTCTATTGGACAAGATCCACACCAACTAGTCCTCAAATCACAAGCAATGCATGGGATGCATCAAGATCCAAGAACAACAACGGAAATAAAGATACATCGGTAGTTCATCCAAATCTCTAGGAGAGATGGGCCTTGAAATCCGTGATGGATCTTCCCTCGAAAGGGTCCTTTACATCATCTAGGGATCTTCTCCGGTAGAGGCCTCGGTCTCCATGTGAGAAGTAGAGGAAGGAGCAAAGCTCATCTATGAATGAGCTATCACTTTGCTAACCCTAGAAATGAGGAGGGGTGGAGTATATATAGTCATAGCCACGAAGGGGTAAATATGAGGGAGATACATGGGCCTTTGGCCCGGATCTGTCTGCACAGGGGTCGAATGTCCAAGGCTTCAGGACGGGCCGGATATCCGGGCTGGTGGCCGGATGTCCGGGGCTTCAGGACGCGTCAAATGTCCGGGCTGGAGCTGGTCAAGGGGCTTCAGGTTCGGGCACCTTCGGGCCAGATTTTCGGGCATAGGCCGGATTTCTGGGTGTAGGCCGGATGTCTGGGGAGAGGCTGGATGTCCGACCGCAGTAACTCTTCCGACCATACCTTGTTGCTGACCGGGTCTCCAGGCGCCAGATGTCTGGGCCCTTGGCCGGATGTCCGGCCGCGGTAGCTTCAGCAGCTCCATCTTCTTCCATCGTCTCTTCCATGCGTCCCTCACGGATGGTGTAGTTGTTCCTTGGTGCCTTCACTCCTCCTCGTCATCCGTGAAGCTTCGACAATACCTATGTATGCACACGAGAGGGGTGTCAAGTAGTATACCATCCTCGAAGCGGTCAAGTGAACACGTGTAAAGGAGATGATTCACCTTTATGTGTGTGAAGTAGATGTGGCACGTGTCACATGCCAAACGGACTCTTGTCATGGTGATGTCCGTAGGATGCTCCTCATCACCCCCTCCACCTTGGGAAAGATCCATCCTCGGATCAAAATCCAAATCACCATGGGAAAGAGATGGCGTCACCGTGTAAAAGTGGATGATCACCAAGCACTCATCCTCATCAAATTCGAAAGGGGCAGTCTCCAATGTCAAACCGTCTAGTAATTCCTTCAAAAGGAGCAAATACGACAAACACTTGGAAACACAAATGTGGTTAGTGTTATAGCAAAACCAAGCATTCAAGCGGTGAATCACCGAACAAGTGTTGTCATCATGCATAACATATGGTGTGACAAGGGATTGTGTCATGGCATGTAAGCATATAAATTGAGCACAAGCATTGTAAGCATGGGAACAAGTATGCAAAGGTGAGGTAGGGATACAAATATGTGTGACAATAGAACGAGCATCTACCTCAAGGTCATAGCACGCATGCACAAAGCAATCAACAAAAGGTCTATGATAGGCATAGGAATCATTCACAACACTTGTTGGGGATATAACCCCATGGTGAGACCCGCCCAGGTGGAGCCGGGTCATGCAGTTGGCGGCTTACGACAAGGTTTGATGTAAGCTTATTCAATGGGCCAGGAGGCCCAGAGCCGGAAGACAAGATATAACCCGGCGGTGTGAGCTGCCGGTGGCGGCTTGCTAGGTAAGGCATGTGTAGTTAGAGGTGAGGTCGGTTATCAAGCATAACCCGGCCCGGACCCTTGTAAGCCCAGGGCCTTGACCTGAGTATATAAAGGCGGGTTACTTGGGCGGCTTAGGCCACGAAACAACTCATCGATAGCTAGGTCAAGCGAACTCGCTCCCTTGTAATCGATACCCAATCAATACAACATAGAGCAGGACGTAGGCTTTTACCTCTTTCCGAGGGCCCGAACCTAGGTAACCCTTGTCTCCCAATTCCGACCAACCCCTTCGAGATCACCGCCTTAGCGATGGCCTCGAACCTAAGTCCTTTCACGGGGACATCTACCGTGACAAAACCACGACAGTTGGCGCCCACCGTGGGGCTGACGCTCGGTGGTGTGAATTCTCGGAGGGCTCTCTCATAGGGATCGCGGGATATGCCATTGGCAGGATGACTAAGATTCGCCACGGCAAGCTCTACATCGACGATGCTGGCTGGGGCCCCGAGGCCGACTCAATCGAGTACGGGTACCGGGTCCCCTTCGGCAGAATTCACGTCTTCATCGGCAAGATCGGCGGATCTAAGCCTAGGACGGACATCTGCACCAACCTCGTCGAGCTGGCCCGGCACGCGCAACCCGCCCGAGTTAACCCGGGTCGGAAGCGCGTCTTCGTCGGCTTTACCCAAGGCGCGGAGCTTGAAGGTTCCATGTCACGGGAGGAAACCCTCATCTGCTCATAGGATGGATCCTCGAGCGGAGAGGCGGAATCAATCTACCAGCTTCACAACGGCGAGCTTGGGGGCTACGTCGAGGACTACCATGAGCTGGAGTACCATGAGCCGGAATACTTTGAGCCGCCGAGCCACGCCGCTGTCTTCATGGCAGGATCGGCGCCGGCCCCTGGTAGCACGGCCGCTGGTGCGACCGGGTCTGGGTCTGGCAGGCCGCCGGCTCAAGTTTTGCTGGACCTGATGAACAAGCTTACAACTCTGATGGGGAGCGAGGTCACGGTCGAAAACCAAGCAGCCCGTAACACGGAGATCGCGAGGTTGAAGGACCAGATGGCCGGAGTCCAAGAGGAAATCAATGCACTGAAGGCTCAGATGGATGCTGAGTCGGAGCGCCTTAGGGCGGAAGCTTTTAGACTTGACCTGGAGCAGCAGACCGCAGATGCAGTCCACCGGATGAGACATCAGTCCCGTTTGCCGGATCAGTATGAGGCCAGGAATCTTTTCAACACGCCAGGGACGGGACGGAATGCACCTCTAACCGTAACCCGGACGGCAGAAATACCTGGGAGCAGGGAGGTGGTTCAGCATAGGCAGCCAGACCCGCCCCGCAGGAACCAGACCCCGCCGCAGCCTTTTCCATCACCGCCGGGTCATTTTTCTAACCCGGTGGAGAATATGGTGGCAGCGGCAGTCAGGCTTGGCACGATCCTCATCCCTGACGGGACGCCTTTCGCGGAGGAAGTGCGGAACTCCATTGGATACTTGCAGATAGCGGTGGCGCGGTAGGAGAAGTATGCCTACAGCTGGAGTCGCATACACTCAACCCCCATCCCGAGATGCAGTTACAGCCGGCGCCTAGAGTCGCCTGCGGTCTCTAGCAGTGAGCGACGTCGGAACCCGGCGCGAGATGATCAGCCGGCTCTAGATGCCCAGGCGTTGGTGGACCGGGCAAGAGCACAGCGAGAGGCGGCAGCAGCTGCAGCTGCGGCGGCTTATCAAGAACCCACCGTAGCCGCTCCTATTTCGGTGGGAGCCGGAGTAAATTCAGGGTTGTGGGAGTGCCGTGTTTGGTGCCGGCTTACGAAACGAGCGCCTACCAAAGGATTTCAAGGGTCCCCGCAAGGTGCCCAATTATACTGATGATCTGCCTCCAGAAGCTCGGATCGAGAGTTACGAGCTAGCCATGGAGATGTTAGACGTCAGTGATGCGGTTTGTGCCAAGTATTTCATCATGATGTTGGAAGGGCCGGCTCGCACGTGGTTGAAGGGTTTGCCACCCAACACCATTAATTCCTGGGCCGAGTTAAAGGCGAAGTTCATTAAGAATTTTCAAGGAACGTGCAAACAGCCCATGACGATTGTGGACTTGGATCATTGTGTGCAGCGTGAGGACGAGTCGGCCCATCATTGGGTCCGGCGAGTCTCAACCATCATCCACTCCTCCGATAATATTACGGCGGCTCAAGCGGTTCTGATTCTGGAAAAGAATTGTCATTTTTTGCCTCTGAAGCAGAAGCTCGGCCGGCTCAAACGTTCATGCCAGGACATGGGGGAGCTCATGGCGGCTCTTACTAAGTATGCAGACTCTGATAGCACAAAGGACCCTGGTTCTGATGATGAGAAGTCGGCCAAGGGTAAGAAGAATAACAATGGCAAGAGTCAACAGCAGAACGGGGGACGAAATGATCATAATGGCAACGGCGGAAAGCGGAAACACCCAGATGGCGGGTCAGATTTGGTGGCCAACGCTAGTACTGGAGGAAACCGTGGCAAGGGCAATGGTAAGCCGCCTTTCGGTAAAACCAAGCCTGTCAATATGGAGGCGATGTTGAATGTTCCTTGCCCGAAACATAGTCTTCCCAATAAGCCATCCACTCATGCCTGGAGGGATTGTTTGATCATGCGGGAGTTCCGAAATTACAGCATTAACCAACATCAAGGTGGCAGAGGTGGACCATCTGGTGGATCAGGATCCGGCTCTCCTGGGTCCGGCTTTGGTGCAGGAGGCTCAGGTTCTGGCTATCAAGGTCAAGGAAATCATGGTGGTAATAACCAGCAGTCTGGCAATGGAGGTCAGCAACGAAACAACCAGTCCGGGTACCAGAGTAATCCAAAGCAGCTTAATGGAGGCCAATATCATGTTTTTACGACCAGTCTTGACAAGCAGGATCAGAAGGTGCGCAAGCGGGCGGTTAATGCGGTCATGCCGGCTCTCCCTCAGTACTTAAAGTGGTCAGAGTATGACATAACTTGGAGCAGGGAGGATCACCCGCCGCACGTGGATAACCCGGGTCAGTTGGCTTTGGTAGTGCCCCCCCAAGTCGGAGGCTATGTTTTCACCAAGGTGCTTATGGATGGTGGCAGCAGCATCAACATCCTGTACTATGACACGTTCCGCCAGATGAACTTGCTAGATAAAGACCTTAAGCCATCTTCAACAGTCTTTCACGGAGTGGTGCCCGGAAAAATTTCTCTAAAAGTAGCTTTTGGTGATGAGTTTAACTATAGGGTGGAGACCTTATGGTTTGAGGTGGTCAAAATCAAGAGCCCGTACCACGCTTTGTTTGGGCGGCCGGCTTACGCCAAGTTCATGGCTAGGCCTTGTTATGTGTACTTGCAGCTCAAGATGCCCGGATTAAACGGGACGATTACAGTGCACGGTGATCGGAAGATTGCTCTTGAGTGCGAGGAAGGCGATGCAGCGTACGTGGAGTCAAGCTGTGCTGAGGCGGAGCTCAAGTTTTATAAGGAGAATGTTGACCCAGCAGATATGACCCCGCTAAAGAAGCCTAGCACGGAATCTGAGCCGCCTCTCAAGTTTGTGGCAGAAGATACCAGGCTAGTGGATTTCACTCCTGGCGACTCATCACAACAGTTCACTATTGGGGCTAATTTGGATCCCAAATAGGAAAGCACGCTCATCGAATTCATCCGTGAGAATCGGGACATTTTTGCATGGAAGCCTTCTGACATGCCGGGTGTACCGAGAGAATTCGCTGAGCACCACCTTAATGTGGATCCTAAGTTTAAGCCGGTCAAATAGTTCCTCCGTTGCTTCAATGAGGAGAGGCGTAAGGCTATTGGGGAAGAGGTGGCCCGGCTCTTGGCAGCAGGGTTCATCATTGAAGTTTTTCACCCGGAGTGGTTAGCTAACCCGGTGTTGGTACTCAAGAAGAACGGCACGTGGCGCATGTGCGTGGATTACACAGATCTTAACAAGGCGTGTCCGGTTGACCCATTTTCTCTCCCCCGTATCGACCAAATCATTGATGCCACGATGGGTTGTGAGAGTCTATGCTTCCTGGATGCTTATTCAGGTTATCATCAGATCAAGATGGCAGTCAAAGGCCAAGAGAAGACGTTTTTTATTACGCCTTTTGGAGCTTTCTGCTATGTGTCTATGCCTTTTGGGCTCAAGAGTGCCCAGGCGACTTACCAGCGTTGTGTGCAGAACTGTCTTCATGGTCAAATTGGGCGCAATGTTCATGCTTATGTGGATGATATTGTGGTCAAGTCAAGGAATAAGGAAACTCTGCTGGCGGATTTGAAGGAAACCTTTAACAATCTGCGGGTTTACAAGATGATGCTTAACCCGACAAAGTGTGTATTCGGTGTACCTGCGGGCAAGCTCTTGGGTTTCTAGGTCTCTGAGCGTGGCATTGAGACTAACCCGGACAAGATAAAGGCTATCACCTCCTTGTCTAAACCGGCGTGCATCAATGACGTTCAGCGCCTGGCGGGTCGTATTGCTGCCTTGAGCCGGTTCAAAAGCCGCCTCGGTGAGAAAGCTATTCCTTTGTATCAGATGATGAAGAAGACACACGATTTCGTCTGGAGTGATGCGGCTAATGAGGCGTTTGAGGCGCTTAAAAAGCAGTTGGCTGAGCCACCCGTTTTAGCTGCTCCCGTGGAGAAGGAGCCTTTGCTCTTATATGTGGCGGCTAACAACAGAGCTATCAGTGCTGCAGTTGTGGTTGAGCGCAAGGAGGTGGGTAAGGAGTACCCAGTTCAGCGGCCGGTTTATTATGTCAGTGAGGTCTTGACGGAATCCAAGCAGAGATACCCACATTGGCAGAAGTTGGTGCTTGGTGTATTCATGGCCAATCGCAAGCTGAAGCATTATTTCCTCGGGCATCCAGTTATAGTGGTCAGCTCTGCTCCTTTGGGAGATATCATTCAAAACAGAGAAGCTACTGGCAGGATTGCTAAGTGGGCAATTGAGCTTGGGCCTCTTAATCTGAAATATGTGCCCCGGACGGCTATAAAATCTCAAGCCCTGGTGGATTTTATCAATGACTGGACAGAGTGTCAAATACCTGAAGAGAAGCCGGACAATACCTGTTGGACGATTCACTTTGATGGTTCCAGGCAATTGGAAGGCTCGGGGGCCGGAGTTGTTTTAACTTCCCCACGAGGTAACAAATTCTGTTATGTTTTGAGGCTAATGTTTCCTTGTACTAACAATGCAACGGAATATGAGGCTTTGCTTCACGGGGTCCGTGTGGCCAAGGAGATGAATTTGAGCCAGGTCAGATGTCTTGGCGACTCAGACCTGGTGGCTCAACAAGTCTCTGGCACGTGGGATTCTAAAGACCCTCGCATGGCGGCTTATCGTCAGGCGGTTGATGTTATTGCTAGCCACTTTAAAGGCTATCAGGTGGATCATATTGATCGGCGGAAGAATGAGGCAGCTGACGCGTTATCAAGGCTGGGGTCTCAGCGTAAGCCGGTGCTGCCTAATGTGTTCTTGGACGTATTGCATCACCCATCGGTCAAGTTACCGTCGGAGGAGGATTTGGCTATACCTGACCCAGAAGGGCAATTGGTGGCAGCTCTCCGTGCAATTCCTGATTGGACGTTGCCTTATTTGGCATATCTGACCCGCGGCGAGTTACCTCAAGATGAAAATCTGGCATGACAGATCATAAGGCGGTCTAAGTCTATGACTATTGTCAATGGCGAGTTACACCGGCGCAGTGTGACTGGTGTCTTTCAGCGCTGTGTTTCTCCGGATGAGGGCCGTGAGATCTTGCAAG
The DNA here is from genome assembly GCA_039707655.1 of Elymus sibiricus. NCBI lineage: Eukaryota > Viridiplantae > Streptophyta > Magnoliopsida > Poales > Poaceae > Elymus > Elymus sibiricus. Next base: position 191,916,970 of record CM077667.1, on the reverse strand, counting down.
AAATCCATGCCGGCGACTGTGGTCATCACGCCGGGTCAAAATCTTTAGTGTCCAAGGCTTTTCGACACGGTTTCTACTGGTTAACAGCACATAAAGATGCAGAGGACTTGGTCAGTAAATGTGGCGGGTGCCAAAAATTTGGGCGACGTGCTCATGTGCCGGCTCAAGAGCTACGGATGTATCAATTACCTGGCCATTTGCAGTCTGGGGGCTTGATATGGTAGGACCTTTCAAGAGGTCTAAGGACCAGAAGACCCACCTCTTGGTGGCGGTTGACAAGTTTAGTAAATGGGTTGAAGCTGAGCCGGTCAGCAAGTGTGATGCAGCAACAGCAGTTCAGTTCGTCAAAAAGCTGATCTTTCGGTTTGGTTATCCACATAGTATAATCACTAGTAATGGCACAAACTTGTCCAAAGGGGCTATGGAGGAGTTCTGCAATAGTGAGCATATCCGACTCGATGTGTCTTCTGTGGCTCACCCACAGTCTAATGGTCAAGCAGAGCGTGCTAACCAGGAAATTCTGAAAGGGCTAAAATCCCGGCTCATGGTTCCTTTGGAGCGCACGCCGGGTTGTTGGGTGGAGGAGTTACCTTCAGTTCTTTGGAGGATAAGAACCACCCCCAATAGGTCAACAGGCTATACGCCTTTCTTTATGGTCTATGGCGCAGAAGCTGTTCTCCCTAGTGATATCCGTCATGACTCGCCCAGAGTGGCGGCTTACGTGGAAGCTGATAATGAGACGGCGCGTCAGGATGCTTTGGATGCTTTAGACGAAGAACGGGATCTTGTAGCAGCTCGGTCCGTGATTTACCAGCAAGACCTGCGTCGCTATCATAGCCGCAGGGTCAAGACTGTCATGCCCAAGATGCGGTCCTATCCCTATTAAGGCTTGTGGCCTCGACGGGGATAGAAGCGCATCTTTTCGTTCGCAAGTACAGTAAACATTGCAATACATGTAGGAAGAGATGAGTATATGAGTTGGCTTACACTCGCCACAAGCTATCTTACAAGTTCACACAAATATTCATACATCATTCAGAAGACAGGGTCCGACTACGGACGAAATCAAACGATAAAAGAAGCAATGTAAAACTGTCTCGCTATCCCAGGATCACCACCACGAAGCTCCCTACTCGTCTGGATAAGTAACATACATACGTCTACTCTCTTCGTCGTACTCCCACTGGAGCTGAGTCACATCTTCTGGCACGTTCTCATCAACACCTGCACCTGTATTGTCGTAATCTGTGAGCCACAGGGACTCAGCAATCTCATAACCCGGGTACCGAAACTATGTAAGCCATTGGGTAAGGAATTGGTTAAGTGGTGAGGCTGCAACAAGCGCTAAGCATATGTTTGGTGGCTAGCTTACGAGAACATGAATGTAAATATGGTGGCATATGTATGACGATCGTGAACTAGCATGATCACTAAGTGATCCTGAACACCTACTTACGCCAATCAAAACCCCACCGTGTTCTCTCTCGGTTCATGATCACGAGCAGAGACAGTCACGGTTACGCACATGGTTGGTGTATTTTATTGGAGTTTACTTCAAGTTAACTATAACCGGGTGTTAAACAAATTTCCAAGTTGCCACATAACCGCGGGCACGGCTTTTCGAAAAGATTAAACCCTGCAGGGGTGCTCCAACTCATCCATCACAAACTAACCACACGCCGCGAGAATAACCTCGACCACGAATATCGTGATCTTCCTAGGCAATTCCACTGGAAAACCGCAACCTCGAGATAGCCCGAAGAAAAAACGGAATTCCTCGCGCAAGACATTCGATAAAGGTAAAACAAGTCCAGCAAGACCACCCGATGCTACTTCTCGAGCATGCGTTGGTTTCCGTGAAGAGGAACGGGTGATGCAGCAAAGTAGATAAGTATTTCCCTCAGTTGTTGAGAACCAAGGTATCAATCCAGTAGGAGATACAAGCAAGTCCCCAATAGATGTACCTACACAAAGATTCAAACACTTGCACCCAACGCTATAAAGGGGTTGTCAATCCCTTCACGGTTACTTGCAAGGATGAGATCTGATAGAGATAGATAGATATGATTGCTTGAAAGGAAAGTAAAACAAAAGTAAAAAGATTGCAGCAAGATATTTTTGGTATTTTTGGTTTTAGATCTGAAAGTATAATATGGAAAATAGACCCGGGGGCCATAGGTTTCACTAGAGGCTTCTCTCATGATGGCAAGTATTACGGTGGGTGAACAAATTACTGTCGAGCAATTGATAGAAAAGCGAATAATTATGAAGATATCCAAGGCAACGATTATGCATATAGGCATCACGTCCGTGTCAAGTAGACCGAAACGATTCTGCATCTACTACTATTACTCCACACATCGACCGACTCCTGCCTGCATCTAGAGTATTAAGTTCATGAAGAACAGAGTAACACATTAGGTAAGATGACATGATGTAGAGGGATAAACTCAAGCAATATGATGAAAACCCCATCTTTTTATCCTCGATGGCAACAATACAATACGTGCCTCGCTACCCCTACTATGTCACTGGGTGAGGACACCGCAAGATTGAACCCAAAACTAAGCACTTCTCCCATTGCAAGAATTACCAATCTAGTTGGCCAAACCAAACCAATAACTCGAAGAGACTTGCAAAGATACGAAATCATGCATATAAGAATTCAGAAAAGACTCAAATAATATACATAGATAATCTGAACATAAACCCACAATTCATCGGATCTTGACAAACACACCGCAAAAGAGTATTACATCGGATAGATCTCCATGAAGATCATGAAGAACATGGTATTGAAGAGCAAAGAGAGAGAAGAAGCCATCTAGCTACTAGGTATGGACCCGAAGGTCTGTGGTGAACTACTCACGCATCATCGGAGTGGCAATGGAGTTGATGTAGATGCCCTCCATGATTGATTCCCCCTCCGGCAGATTACCGAAAAAGGCTCCAAGATTGGATCTCACGGGAACAGAGGCTTCTGGTGGCGGAAAAGTATTTTCGTGGCTCTTTTCGGTATCCAAGGAATATTTGGGAATTTATAGGCCGAAGAATAGGGTTAGGAGGGCTGCCGTGGGGCCACAAGCCAGGGGGCGCCCCCCCCAGGGCGCGCCCTGGTGGCTTGTGACGCCACGGCAGGTCTCCTGCCTTCATCTCCAAGTCTGCTGGGTTTCTTCTGGTCCAAGAAAAATCATTCCGAAGATTTTATTCCGTTTGGACTCCGTTTAATATTCCTTATCTGCAATACTCAAAAACAAGGAAAAAACAGAAACTGGCACTAGGCTCTAGATTAATAGGTTAGTCCCAAAAATAATATAAAATAGCATATTAATGCATATAAAACATCCAAAACAGATAATATAAAAGCATGGAACAATAAAAAATTATATATACATTGGAGACGTATCAAGCATCCCCAAGCTTAATTCCTGCTCGTCCTCGAGGAGGTAAATGATAAAAACAGATTTTTTTTATGTGGAATGCTACCTAACATATTTATCCATGTAATATTATTTATTGTGGCATGAATATTCAGATCCATAAGATTCAAAACAATAGTCTAATATTGACATAAAAACAGTAATACTTCGAGCACACCAACAAGGCAATCGTGTCCTTTCGAAATAACATGGCCTTAGAAAGTTATCCCTACAAAATCATATGGTCTGGCTATGCTCCATCTTCCCCACACAAAGTATCTAAATCATGCACAACCCCGATGAACAAGCCAAGCAATTGTTTCACACTTTTGGTGTTCTCAAACCTTTTCAACTCTCACGCAATACATGAGCGTGAGCCATGGATATAGCACTATAGGTGGAATAGAATATGGTGGAGGTTGCAAGGGAAAGGAAGAAGATAATCTCACATCAACTAGGCGTATCAACGGGCTATGGAGATGCCCATCAATAGATATCAATGTGAGTGAGTAGGGATTGCCATGCAATGGGTGCACTAGAGCTATAAGTGTATGAAAGCTCAAAAAGAAAACTAAGTGGTCGTGCAAGATGAAACTCCACTAGTTATATGAAAGGGACAAAATAGGAGACTCTCTATCATGAAGATCATGGTGCTACTTTGAAGCACAAGTGTGGAAAAGTATAGTAGCAATTGTCCCTTCTCTCTTTCTCTCATTTTTTTTCTCTTTTTTTTATTTTGGTGGGCATCTTTGGCCTGTTTTTTTTATTTGGGCTTCGCTGGCCTCTTTTATTTTTTGTAAAGTCCGGATACTCATCCCAACTTGTGAGGGAGTCATGGCTTCCATCATCCTTTTCTCACACGGGACAATGCTCTAATAATGAAAATCATCACACTTTTATTTACTTACAACTCAAAAGGAAACTTACAACTCGATACCTATGACAAAATATGACTCTATATGCAATATGAAAGTGATGGTGCATGTCATGAAAAGCGGAACGGTGGAAGTTGCATGGCAATATATATCGGAATGGCTATGGAAATGCCATAATAGGTAGGTATGGTGGCTGTTTTGAGGAAAATATATGGTGGCTGTTTTGAGGAAGGTGGGTTTGATGTACCGGCGAAAGTTGCGCGGTACTAGAGAGGCTAGCAATGGTGGAAGGGTGAGAGTGCGTATAATCCATGGACTCAACATTAGTCATAAAGAACTCACATAATTATTGCAAAAGTCTATTAGTTATCAAACAAAGCATTAGACGCATGCTCCTAGGGGAGAGGTTGGTAGGAGTTAACCATCGCGCGCTCCCGACCCTCACACAAAGGTCGGCAATCATTAAACAAATCATGCTCCGACTTCGTTACATAACGGTTCACCATACGTGCATGCTACGGGAATCACAAACTTCAAAACAAGTATCTCTTCCAATTCACAACTACTCACTAGCATGACTCTCATATTACCATCTCCATTATCTCAAAACTATATGCAAGGAATCAAACTTCTCATAGTATCCAATGCACTTAATATGAAAGTTTTTATTATATCCCTCTTGGATGCCTATTATATTAGGACTAAATTCATAACCTAAAAAAATTACCATGCTGTTTTAAGAAACTCTCAAAATAATATAAGTGAGGTACGAGAGTTCAATAATTTCTATAAAATATAACACCACCGTGCTCTAAAAAGATATAAGTGAAGCACTAGAGCAACATTGCCTAGCTCAAAAGATATAAGTGAAGCACATAGAGTATTCTAATAAATTCACGATTCAGCGTGTCTCTCTCAAAAAGATGTGTGCAGAAAGGATGATTGTGGCAAACTAAAAAGCAAAGACTCATATCATACAAGACGCTCCAAGCAAAACACATATCATGTGGTGAATAAAAATATAGCCTCAAGTAAATTTACCGATGGATTGAAGACGAAAGAGGGGATGCCTTCCGGGGCATCCCCAAGCTTAGGCTTTTTGGTATCCTTTAATATGGCTTGGGGTGCCTTGGGCATCCCCAAGCTTAGGCTCTTTCCACTCCTTATTCCATAGTCCATCAAATCTTTACCCAAAACTTGAAAACTTCACAACACAAAACTCAGCAGAAAACTCATGAGATCCGTTAGTATAAGAAAAATAAAGCACCACTTAGGTACTGTTGTGAACTCATTATTTATTTATATTGGTGTAATATCTACTGTATTCTATCTTCTCTATGGTTCATACCCCCCGATACAACCCATAGATTCATCAAAATAAGCAAACAACACAAAGAAAACAGAATCTGTCTAAAACAGAACAGTCTGTAGCAATCTATAGACTTCGAATATTATGTAACTCCAAAAATTCTGAAAAATTAGGAAAATCAGGTAAATTTGTTTATAAATCTTGTGTAAAAATTTCAGATCAAAATCACGTTCCAGTGAATTTACAAAATTCCTGGACTGAGAGCAAAAGTTTCTGTTTTTCAGCAAAATCAAATCAACAAACACCGTAGACCATCCCAAAGGTCTTACTTGGCTCAAACACTAATTTAAACAAGAAAACACAATTATTACAGAAGTAATAATGTGCAAAACACACCAAAACAGAAGCAAAAAACAGAAAGCAAAAATAAAATTGGGTTGCCTTCCAACAAGTGCTATTGTTTAACGCCCCTAGCTAGGCAAAACGCAATAGATCTAGGTCTTGTCATCTGTGGTATTGGCAACTTTTGTGAGGGCCTTCTCAAATCCGGGGGGTTCTTTCCTTTTCCCCAGATTCATGGGGGAAGGATCCATCTTGATATCCAAAATATCCAAACGCTTATTGCAAAGAGTAATCAAAGTATTCAAACGATTGAGGTTTCCATTAATATGTTTGAGGGGTTCATGATATTGTTGTAACTCGACCAAGTGCTTATGTAAGTCACTCAATTTGTCGAGGATTTGAACTCCTTGTGAGAAAGCAAACCCTTTGTTGGGTGGAGGAACCCCCAAAATCCCCTCCAAAACTTCATAAGCAGCGTTCGTATCTAACTCAATAAAATTTCCTTTTCAGGCGAAATCTAAAAGCTCTCTATGATGCAAAGCCAAACCAATGTAAAAATTTCTAAGAAAAACTTTGGCATCTCCTTTAAGATTGGAGTTACGATAAGATTCCATTAGCCTATACCAGGCATCTTTCAAATTTTCCCCTTGTTTTTGCTTGAAGTAAAGGATTTCAAAATCTGGTGACAAGGGGGAAGTAGAAACGCTAGACATAGCAACAAGTAAGAGATCCAGCGGAAAAGAGAGTGAAAAAGAGCAAATCTATTTAGAAAATCATTTTAGAAGTGGGGGAGAGGAAAATGAGAGGCAAATGGCAAATAATGTAAATGCAAGAGATGAGTTTGTGATGGGTACTTGGTAGGCTTGATGTAGATCTCCCCGGCAACGGCGCCAGAAATCCTTCTTGCTACTTATCGAGCATGCGTTGGTTTCCGTGAAGAGGAACGGGTGATGCAGCAAAGTATATAAGTATTTCCCTCAGTTGTTGAGAACCAAGGTATCAATCTAGTAGGAGATACAAGCAAGTCCCCAATAGATGTACCTACACAAAGAATCAAACACTTGCACCCAACTCTATAAAGGGGTTGTCAATCCCTTCACGGTTACTTGCAAGGATGAGATCTGATAGAGATAGATAGATATGATTGCTTGAAAGGAAAGTAAAACAAAAGTAAAAAGATTGCAGCAAGATATTTTTGGTATTTTTGGTTTTAGATCTGAAAGTATAATATGGAAAATAGACCCGGGGGCCATAGGTTTCACTAGAGGCTTCTCTCATGATGGCAAGTATTACGGTGGGTGAACAAATTACTGTCGAGCAATTGATAGAAAAGCGAATAATTATGAAGATATCCAAGGCAACGATTATGCATATAGGCATCACGTCCGTGTCAAGTAGACCGAAACGATTCTGCATCTACTACTATTACTCCACACATCGACCGACTCCTGCCTGCATCTAGAGTATTAAGTTCATGAAGAACAGAGTAACACATTAGGTAAGATGACATGATGTAGAGGGATAAACTCAAGCAATATGATGAAAACCCCATCTTTTTATCCTCGATGGCAACAATACAATATGTGCCTCGCTACCCCTACTATGTCACTGGGTGAGGACACCGCAAGATTGAACCCAAAACTAAGCACTTCTCCCATTGCAAGAATTACCAATCTAGTTGGCCAAACCAAACCAATAACTCGAAGAGACTTGCAAAGATACGAAATCATGCATATAAGCATTCAGAAAAGAATCAAAAATATTCATAGATAATCTGAACATAAACCCACAATTCATCGGATCTCGACAAACACACCGCAAAAGAGTATTATATCGGATAGATCTCCATGAAGATCATGAAGAACATGGTATTGAAGAGCAAAGAGAGAGAAGAAGCCATCTAGCTACTAGCTATGGACCCGAAGGTCTGTGGTGAACTACTCACGCATCATCGGAGGGGCAATGGAGTTGATGTAGATGCCCTCCGTGATCGAATCCCCCTCCGGCAGATTACCGGAAAAGGCTCCAAGATTGGATCTCACGGGAACCGAGCCTCCTGGCGGCGGAAAAGTGTTTTCGTGGCTCTCTATGGTATCCAGGGAATATTTGTGAATTTATAGGCCGAGAAATAGGGTTGGGGGAGCTGCCGTGGGCCCACAAGCCAGGGGGCGCGCCCTACCCCCCTGGGCGCGCCCCTGTGGCTTGTGGCCACACGGCGGCTCTCCTGCCTTGGTCTCAAAGCTTGGTAGATGTCTTCTGGTCCAAGAAAAATTATTCCGAAGATTTTATTCCGTTTGGACTCCATTTAATATTCCTTATCTGCAATACTCAAAAACAAGGAAAAAACAGAAACTGGCACTAGGCTCTAGATTAATAGGTTAGTCCCAAAAATAATATAAAATAGCATATTAATGCATATAAAACATCCAAAACAGATAATATAAAAGCATGGAACAATCAAAAATTATAGATACGTTGGAGATGTCTCACCCGACGTGTCGACGAACCCGATAAGAGCCGCGTATCTCGTTCTCAGGACACGACGGATTAGCGATGGTTACCACGCCAATCACCGAGTTGCCCCGGGCGGCATTAATAAGCTGTTCTGGGTTGGACCAACACTCATGAGGAGCACTGGCCCGGGTTGTTGATTAATTATCCACGGGGTAGCTATGCCCTATGCAATTTTATTAAGTTGTTTAGCAAATGTAGTACCAATGTTGGGTCTTGCCAGACAAGTTTTAATCTAAAACGAATGGTCAAGGGGGTCCCCATAACAACCCCGAGCATGTTAGGAGCGCAAAATATGGAATATAACACCGGTACTCGGAACTAGTGCGGCTCAAGCGGAACAAAACACTGAGCAAAAGGCCAAGCCTTCCACCGTTGCCAGATATATATGTTCGTTAAATTAAACAACAATAAATAGAGTGATATAACACAATCCATGTTGACACATGGAAAGCTTGCACCTGCAACTAGCAACGCTATAAGATAAGGGCTGAGCAGCGGTAACGTAGCCAATCAATGTTTGCTAGGTAGTGGAGGGGGTTAGAGGCTTTCATGGCAATTTGGGAGGCTGACAGTTTAAGTGGTAGGCAACGTAACATAACGGTAAAAACGAGACATCTAGCAAGGCAAAAATAGTGTCGGGATCCGGGTATGATCATCTTGCCTGTTGGTTCTTCAGAGGGACAAAGAGCTAGGTCCTCGTAGTTGTACTCTCCGGGATCCTCGTACTCAGGCTCAACACTCGCGTCTACCCAAAGAGAACAGCACCAAATAAACAAACAGCGAGGTGCAATGCACAAACAAGATGATGCATGGTCATATTAAGAAATATAGCATGGCAAGCCTATGCTAGTCATGTTTCACATGCATTTATTAAGTTGTTTAGTATTCTGGACAGAACCTCAATATTACTTATTTGGACATGCATGATCATGGCAAATATGGATGCTTCACGCAAAATCGATGCAAATGCATATGTAGAACGTTGCAAACGGAGTAACGTAGCTCACGGTACGCTCACGGCAAGGTACGAACGTTAACGGAGACAAAACACAACATGAGGCAATCTCTGGGCTATACCTTGGTGTTCCAAGGATTCCACTGGATAGGAAATGAAAATCTAGTAAGAATAGAGCTAAAGATCAAGCAAAACTATGGAGTATAGCTCCCACAAGTCACAAAACATTCAAACACACAATCTGTCCACAAACAGCAACATGGCATCTTGTCACACACATAGCCAGAGCTACAGCAGGTTTTAAATCACAATCAAGACATGTACAGAAACTATACAGCATGCTTAACAAAACATCCAACTACACAAACTTGAAAGGAAGCATGGATCAATAGCAATGAAGCTCACAAGATGGCATGTTGAAACAGATTTCAGGGACTTTGTGAAAATTCCAGTTTTATTGAATCTGAGTTAACCAGATGGCATATAGACAGCACTATTTATATATGCTAGAGGGCATTTCATGGCATGAAAATTAACAAGGTGATAGAGGGCAACATCCACAACAAAACACTAGTACTGAGCATGAACTAAAACATCACAGATCACATGGTAGCATCCTCTAAACATGGCATAAAAATAACAGCAGATTCTCAGACTTGGACAAATTAGCAAGGGCAAAACTGGGCACATGTTACCAGAATAGCAACTTGACAGCAGGTTTAAACTATGATGCAAAGGTTTAATTCTCATGTTCTTAGCACAATTTAGTAGAGTATGATGAGCACAACAAAACATGTTAAGGCCCCAAACTCAAAGGAACACTACATTCATGGGAACCATCCTCTAAACATGGTGAGAAAATAACAGCATCCAACACTTAGCAATATTTTGAGACATGAAAACAGTGTTATATCTTAGCATGTTAACAGCAAGAAACCCACTTATCCACAAGCTTATCATGCCAAACAAAAATACCAGGGCCTAGTACCCACAAAACACTAGCATATTCATGTTGGCAAGTATCACATATGATGCATAGATAAATTCATGTGAAAATGGCAAAATGGCGTGTTGGAACAAAAATGACATTTTGCAAACTTGCACAAATGACAAAACAAACTGCACCACTGGATTCCTTGGGAAATTCTACCCCAAAATCATATATCATACTCATATATTTGCATTTGTAAATTGCCCAAAACCTAGCTCGAAAATGCACATATGCTCTTATAAGTCAAAACCTCCCTAATATGGCTATCTCCAAACATGGCAGTGCCCTGATCTGGCAGTTTGCCAGAAATGGAATAAAAACAAACAGACAAGACAAAAAAAAATAAAACAAACAAATAAAAAGGGAGGGGTCCCACTGGTCATACTCACCAGGCCCCCCCTGAGGATGACAAGTGGGGCCAGGGCCCATTGTCAGGGCCTCACACACACACAGCACACACCAGATCCACACACACACACACACACAATCACATACACATGGATACACCCACACATACACAAGGCCACGAAAAAAATAACAGGGCAGGGGGGATTCGATCCCTGGACCTCTCGGTCCTGCCCCTGAGTCGATACCACTACGCTAGGCAGGGGCGGCTGGTCAGAGAGGGCTTCGGCCCCTTTTGAACAGGCAAAGGAGCAGGTTTTCCTCCCTGAGACAGAGAAGGATACCACATCGGCGGCGGCAACTACGGCGATCCCCGGCGCAGGTAACCACCGGCGGGGAAGGCGGGACGTGAGGGGAATCTATTCCCGCAGCTAGATCCACCTCTGCGCGGCGGCAGGGAGGAGCTCGAGCTCAAGCTTGCGCTCGCTCGGGCATGGCGCTCGCAGGCGACTGGCGACGGCATCTACGCGCAGAGAGCAACAAGGACGCGGGAGAGGAAAAGAGACGCTCGCTGGCTCACCCAGAATGCTCGGGATGCAGAGACGACGACGCAAGGCGATGGAGAGGGTCGGGGCGGCCTGACGTAGCAGAGCTTCTCCGCTCCGACGATGGCGAGGAAGGAGCCGACGCCACGGAGGAGCTCGGACCTCCCTAGCGCCGGGAACGGAACGCGGACGCCATCAGGAACCCCGCGGGCATCTCGGACGACACGGAGAGGCCACCGGCGACGAAGGAGACGACGGAATCGACGGCGGCTCTCTGCTCTCTCTCTGAATCCTGAACTTTTCTCTCTGAAACTTACCGCGGGGAGGGAGAGGAAGGAGGGGAGAGGGAGATGGCGGCGGCTGGAGGGAACGCGGAACCGTAGGGAAAGGGGCACGCACGCCGAGGCTTTTAAAGGAGGGGCCAGACGGCGCTCCTCGACGTCCGTGAACACACGGCGCTCGCTCTCTCTCTCAAGCTGGCGGAGGAAGGGGACGGGGAACAGGTGACCGTCAGGAGCGAGGAGCTGGGCCACGGGCCAGCTAGATGGGCCAGGAAGAGCCCATCCGATCTCCTCTCTCTCTCTCAAACAGAAACAATTCAGATAATTATTTTAAAACTCAGAGAAACAAAATGCACATGTTTTAGAGAGAGATGTTTTTAGGAGAAAGAAGTACATTTTTCTGGGTTCACAAAAATACATGCAATTTAATAAAAATGAGAATGTCATTTTTAGAGCAACAAAATAAATTCATGTTTTTAATAAAAATGCAATATGTTTTGGGGATAGAGGGTGGATGCACTTCAGAACATCGATAGGGGCTGGTTTAGAATACATATTAGATTATTTCTAAAATGATCAACATTTTTAATATATGAAAACAACAAGTAGATTATTAGCATGTGGAATGTTTAGGAATAAGAGAGAAGAGGGGATGGTTTATGAAATGGGAGGGATTAAAGTAGCACTCCAAACAAAGCAACACATGCACACACTCCACAACACATACACTCACATCATCACCACATTCACAATGCAAACATGGCAAGAATTAATATGCATTTGATATGATGATCATGATGGCATGATGCATGAAATGACAAGAGGCAAGGTTGATAATCAAACACATGATAGCATTCATAACATCCATAGAAGGTCACACATGGAAATATATTACAAATAGCAAAGGAATGCTCTTGGGCTGTTACAACTCTCCCCCACTACATGAGGATCTCGTCCCGAGATCTAGGAATGGAAGAATTCGGGAAATTCGGAACGGAGATGGTCCTTTCGTTCCCAAGTGGCTTCTTTGTCGGAGTGATGTGACCACTTCACCTTTAGAAACTTGATTGACTTGTTGCGAGTCTTACGCTCAGTTTCTTCAAGGATAGCAACTGGATGCTCATGATAGGATAGGTATTCTTGGAGATCAATTTCTTGGAGATCAACGGTGCGCTCGGGAGTCTTGAAACACTTCCGGAGCTGAGAGACGTGAAACACATCATGCACATTGGAGAAATTGGGAGGAAGCTCGAGTTGGTAGGCAAGGTCACCCCTCTTGCCCACAATCTTGAAAGGACCCACAAAGCGTGGAGCAAGCTTGCCTTTGAAGCCAAAGCGTTGAGTGCCCTTCATGGGAGACACTCTGAGATAGACAAAATCATTGATCTGGAAGGTCATGTCACGATGCTTGCTATCATAATAGCTCTTCTGACGGGATTGAGCTGCTTTGAGATTTGCACGAATGACACGGCACATTTCTTCTGCTTCAGTGATCATGTCATTACCAAGGATTTGATGCTCACCAGTTTCAGACCAATTGAGAGGGCCTTTAAAGCCGGCTTATAGGACAACAGATGTACAAGTTACTTGTTTTTGCAGGTACTCTCGTGATAAGATTCTAAGTTTTGGGTTATTCCGGCTTGGCATTGATCATGGACTATAACCCGCCCGGCGAGTCAAGGCAGTCAGACGATTATATATCAAAGGCAAATTTGCTAAGTTGTCGGGTTATGGATTAAAAGAAGTTTAAAAAGTGCATCAAAGGCACATGGGCAGGCGGTTAAATGTTTCCTACTGCTATTACAAGGCTATCAAAAAGCCCAAAAGCTGTGGACTTCAAGTTTTCTCAGCAAAATTATAACCCGGCGTATCAAACAAGGCCGGGTTACCTTCACATGATGAGCGAAGAGATGCTTACGGCGCTGAGGAATTAGGCTTTTGGCTTCGAAGGTAGGACCTCGAACTCGCTTGCTATCTTCCAAGTAAGCCGCCTGATATGATGACAAGTCAGCTTCTTCGGCCATCCGGCTTGCCAAGACTCGAGATGCCTTCATGCAACGAGCGTAGTCTTCTTGAGAGAACTCCGAGCCGTCATCTTTTAGCTGAGGAAAGCCATCCATCATCTCTGCCAGGTTTAACTCGGGGGCATAGGCTAGTGACCGGCTCAAAGCAGCCATTGCGCCCTTGCGGGCGGCTGATCTCTTTAGCTCTTCTATTTGCTTCGGGATAGTGGAGAGGACTTCAAGCACGCCCTTCATAAATTTTGGGACGCCCTTCTCAGTGATCACTGGCTTTATGGTGAAGAGTGATCCGGCATAGAGCTGTTCAGTAAGAGAATATGAAGCCTTGAGCTTCAACAGGCTATCATCTAAAAGTTGGCGACTTCGTTCACCTGCAAACAAGTTAGATCTTATAAGCCGGAAGAGTTCTCGAAAATTTTCTTGCAATGAATATTGAGGGGTGAACAACACTTACCAAAGACGGCTCCAACCATACGAGATATGTGGCCTTTCAGACTGCTCAGCTCATCAGTCACCGATTTAAGATGGCCTTCTGCGTCTTCAGCGCAGTTGGTCAGGGCGGCTTGACTCGCTTCAGCAGATTTCTTGAAAGCTTTGAGCTCAGCTTTAATCACATCTAGCTCAGTCAAAGCGATCTGGTACTTGCCGTCGGCCTCTGCTCGGCTCTCTTGCTGCAATGCCAGGTTCTTCTTCAGGTCTGACACATTGGACTCGGCGGCGTTTAAAGATTCCTGCGTAAGATAAGTCGTAACAAGGCAACATTGTCAGTTTTAAGCCACCTGTCCGGCTCATACTGGTTTTTCAAAGTTTGGCAAAATCATTACAAGTCCCAAGCAGATTGCAAGCAATATACTTGACACTTGGGGGCTAATGTGTCTCAGTTTGCTTGTAGACCCGACTCATTATTGATATAATGACCCAGCCCTTGGGGGCTACACGTTGCTCTTAATCTATGATTGAGTACCGGCTCATTATTGATATAATGACCTGGCCCTTGGGGGCTACACGTTGCTCTGCAAATCTACGGATCGGGTTTATAAATAGTCCCGGGTCATTATTGGTATAATGATCCGGCCCTTGGGGGCTACAGTTGTCTCTTACTCTGTGATTAAGTGCCGGCTCATTACTTACATAATGACCCGGCCCTTGGGGACTACACGGCGATTTTACGAAAGATAACAAGTGATTGAAGACCCGACTGACCTTATTAAGAGATCAACCGACTCTTGGGGGCTACATAAGTATATACATGGAAAAGCAAGGCAAGTGGAATACCTTGTATCTTCTCTTCATCATGCCAACCAGGCTGGCTTCCATATCCCGGCTTGCAGCGAGACGGCTCAGATAACCAGAGTGCAACTCGTCGGCGGAAAGCTTCTCTAAGTTAGGAAGGTCAAATTGAGTCTTCTCTTCCTTAGAAGGAGCCGCCTTGTCTTCACTGGTATGCTTTGATAGTGAATGAGAGGGAGCTGGAGATTTGTAAGCCGTTCCGGTGACAGTAACTTCTTCATGCGAAGCCACGTCTTCAGCTGTCGGCTGGGGGCTGGGCGGCTTAGGATCAGCTTCTGGATGAGCCTCAGGAGCCTCAATATCCATATCCACTGGCTCATTTTGCTGGGGAGCTTCTTCACGGACATCTTTATTAGCCTCAGGCGGCTCAATATGAGCCTCAGGGGGGTTAGGCTTTGGGTTCGCCACCTCTGAAGCTTCAGGAGTGGTGGAGGACCCGCCTGCCTTCCTCCGTTTGGCTTGAGCCCTGTGAGCAAAGGTGAAATTAAACATCAATGAGCAAGGATAAATTATTAACGCATGGAGTTGGAGGTAAAAATGCTTACCCCGGGTTGATAATAAGAGGAGGCAACTTTGAGGCGGTTGAGTCGCCAGAAGAAGGGGGCGAGTCCTGAAAGTTATCATTATCAAATACAAGTAAGTTGCAACACAAGGGTAGCATGCAGAAAAAATAATTTCAAGCCAAAAAGTACCTCAGTGGGCCGTTTTCGAGGAGCCGGTTCATTTGGTAAGCCGGTTAAAAGATCCTCAGAGCCGGTGCTCCGGGTCTGACGTCTGGTGTCTTCTTGCTGTTTCTTCAAAAGAGAGTTGGGATCCAAGTGAGCAAAAGGGCGAGAACATTTTACCTTCCGTATGGCTCGCCGTATTCGTTTTACTGGTAAAAGTTCTGAGTCAGAGGAGATAATGGTTACCTCGGCAATGTCAGCATGGCTCGTCTCTGCTTCTTCCTGTGAGTAATCATTATCAATGAGTTGCATAAAGAGAAGGCCAAGGGAGTCAAGTTCTACCTCTGAATCGTCTAGATTGAATAGCTCTTCAGTTGACTGTTTCCTCTTACGAGGCGGCGCCTTAGCCTTGGTCGCCTTGGGGACTTTACTTTTCTTTTTGAAGGAAGTGGATAATTTCTTGTTCCAGAACGAAGAGCCGGCCTGCAGATGATAAAGCGCATTGGCAGAAAGACACTTGAAGTACATCATTGAAAGAATGAATGAAGGTTAAGATGAAAAGACGTACATCTGGAGCCGGTTTAAGCACGTAGAATGGGTTTAACCCCGTCTTGCTACAGGCGGCTTGGGATTCTCCAAGCAAGGACTTGACAATGGTGTTAAGATCCTGGTCTGTCAAGGGGGTCTGACTAAAGCGTTGAGGATCAGACACCTCGCCAGTATATTCGCACATTAAGGCGCTGCAGCGGCTTAATGGCAAAATCCTTCAAGAAACCTAGCAACGGGTCAGATCAACACCTGTTAACCCGTTGGCTAGCAGGGCCCTTATTTTTGAGAAGGTTGGGCCATATTGAGCACGCTCCACGGCAGTCATTCGGTCTGCGAGCTCTGTATCAGTGCTAAGCCGGTAGGGACGGTAACCCGGCAGTGGGTTCTCCCCTTCTGGTGAAGTGTCTTGGCAGTAGAACCAAGTCTTGTTCCATTCTTTGGGGTGACTCGGCAGAGTTTCTGCTGGGAAGAGTACATCCCTCCGCCTCTGAAGAGTGACGCCTCCGAGCTCGAGGCTTAATCCATCCGCCATTTCTGTTTGGCGGTTGATGTAGAAGTACTCCTTGAAGAGGTCAACTGACGGCTCTTCCTGCAGATAGGCTTCACAAAATGTCTGAAACTGGCACAGATTGGTGACAGAATTGGGAACAATGTCTTGGGGGTGAAGCTTGAACGAGTGTAGAACATCCCGGAAAATCTTAGACCCGGGCGGGGATAAGACACGCAGCAGATGATCTGTGAATACAATGACTTCCCCGTCTTTGGGTTTAGGGGTGGTTTCATTGCCTGGGACCTGCCAGGGGATAACATCCTGAGCCGGCAGAACTCCCATAGTGACAAATTCTTTGAGTGATTCTTCGGTCACCCCAGACCTTACCCAATTACAGGTGGATGGGGTTTTAGACATGGTGGCGGCTTAAGAAACCGCGGAAAAGTATGAATATTTGGCGGGTTAAAAAGACATTATGACCAAGGTTGTTATGACTATAAATGGTGACGGCATTTGGCGGGTTAATATAAAGTTATGAGCCGCCGAAGCTGTTTGTCGTGTGACGGTATGAGCCGGCAGCCTTACGGCGGGTCAAGTTTATCAGCACACACTAAAAAATTGCTAAGTGTGGAGAAACAGATTCCGCAACTACAGCTATGGATTTAAGATCTACGGGTGAGGGCAAAAGAAAAATAATTCTAACCCTAAAGGACCATTGGAAGAACAGACGGCCTCTGTACGGATTAAAATGAGCTGTGGATCTACAACAAGTACGGCGTAATTATGGTGCGGACGACCGCGTGGTTTGGGCAGCATTATAAGGCTTTAAAGAGGTGCTCTTTATCTAATCTGTGAAGAACGCTATGATGAGCGGTGATGAACACTGAAGAAACCTGATGAACTCGGGAGAAACCTAATGCAGATCTAACAAGGGGCAGCAGTGGAACCTTGAGGATGCGGACGAACGCGCGAAAGCTCTGGACAGGTTCAGGTTGATGCAGCGGCCAGTGTGGATGAAGACGGCGAAGACCGAACGGCGCGGCGAGCTTTGGCGGCCCAGGCGTCCGAAGGAAGAAGAAGAAGGTGATGGCGGGGAAAATGAAAGCAATAGCCCCCCGTGCTTATTTATAAGGTTATAATAGGACAGCAACGGTCCGGTGCGAGAATCGAGGGGGCATGATGATGATTAAACAAAGAAGACGCCTCGATTCTCGGGCTGGTCACATTAATGGAGAAAGATCCGTTCTGACGTCAGAGGAATCTTTTTTGATTTTTCTGATGACGTCACGACGGGTCATGAAAGTTTATCAGAAACAACACCGCCCATTTGCAGCAGGGCGTGAAGATTGTCAGAGAAGGCAAGACTTGCCAACCAGAAGATTCGGAGATTGACATGATCCAGTTCAAATCAATCTGGGGCCTAATGTTGGGGATATAACCCCGTGGTGAGACCCGCCTAGGTGGGGCCGGGTCATGCGGTTGGCGGCATACGAAAAGGTTTGATGTAAGCTTATTCAATGGGCCTGGAGGCCCAGAGCCGAAAGACAAGATATAACCCGATGGTGTGAGCCGCCGGTGGCGGCTTGTTAGATAAGGCATGTGTAGTTAGAGGTGAGGTCGGTTATCAAGCATAACCCGGCCCAGACTCTTGTAAGCCCAGGGCCTTGACCTGAGTATATAAAGGGGGGTTACCTGGGCGGCTTAGGCCATGAAACAACTCATCGATAGCTAGGTCAAGCGAACTCGCTCCCTTGTAATCAATACCCAATCAATACAACACAGAGCAGGACGTAGGCTTTTACCTCTTTCCGAGGGGCCGAACCTGGGTAACCCTTGTCTCCCGATTCCGACCAACCCCTTCGAGATCACCGCCTTAGCGATGGCCTCGAACCTAAGTCCTTTCACGGGGACATCTGCCATGACAAAACCACGACAACACCAAATAAAATGAAGTGTCTAAACACATGGGGCAATCCAAAGTGCAAGGCAATCCAAGCATAATGTGCACATGGTGTAGTGAAGATAGTGAGGCACTCAACACAATAGAAAGAGCAATTGGTCATCATGTTTGAGGCAAGCAAGTCAAGAATGTAGCAAGCAATCGGGCATGGCATATGTGAAGAAATGACATTTTTGCAACTAAACATATGATAGGAGCAATTAATCCACAAGTTGGATGCAACACACAAGGTATATATGTCATGAGGCATGGCAATGTGGCAATCAACAATGGAAGCAACATCTTTATCTTGTGTGCAAATATGTGGTCCAAGATGACCAATATATGTCTTTGTGCAAGCTACACAAGTAAGATGATACACAATATCCATGCTAAAGAAGGATGTCACCTGAAAGCGGGACCTTGTGCGACCTTCACAATGTTGAAACACAAGCAAGTGTGATGTAGAAACGCGTCGGTGTAGCATGGATCACTCTCAAGAGCTCGAATGGTCAACTCACATGAAGTGGAAGTTCACATGTAGTTGAAGTATCCTACACATACACATAACAAAGGAAACAATGTATATGCATGGTAGACAAACACATCATCCATCAATATGGTTCCCTTCTCTTGCACTAGGCATAAGTGCATGAATAATATGATGCAACAGTGGCTATATTCATGGCACTAGGCATATGGTGCAAATAAGGAAGGCAAGCATGCTTCACATGAACGATGTCAAAAGCTCCAATAATATGAGAGAAAGCTATGGGGGCAATCTCATTAACAAAATTAATGGCATTGTTGCACTCAATACATGGCAAATCATCTAGAAGGAGAGAGGCAACACATGGAGACATATGACAACAAGCAATAGAAATCATGTGTGAAGCATGGCAATGGTTGTCATCAACCACATGAAATGAGCAAGTAGTAATCATCGATGATGCAACATAAGAAAGCATAGTAACCATGTCGTGCAAGCTAGTAGTGTGAAGATGCAACATACTAGAGGAAATCATGGCAATCATGTCATATGAGCAAATAGTGGACATAAATAGTGCACATGACATATCGCGAGCACGAACAAAAAGCAATATCAATGTGTCATCATAGGCATGGGGCACAAAGCAAACATGGTAATGGCAAGTAATATCTCCACCAAGCTTGCAAATACACATACAAGTCATATAATCAAGTGTCATGTGTGATACACAGGATGGGTGAAAATTGCATGGGAAGGGCATAGAAATGAGCATATCATGCAAAGTGAACATGGAAATATGGGCATAATAAGTGTAATGAGCAAGAAGCCATAGCCATGTGAGAGTCATGTAGAAGAAATGTGCGAAGTATTTGCACAAAGAGGGTGTGTGGAGGGTAAGCACTCCATGGTGGCACACGTCTTCGTTGCTCTCTAGAGCTCTTTTTGTCAACTCGTGCTCTTGCGAGGTTGACAAAGAATCATGTGTACCTACTGTCGGCGTTCTGGGAACGGGGGTATCCAGACCTACCTGCCTGCGGCCCAAGGCGTGGCCCATTTCGACAGCCTAGTACGGCCTGGCGCGACTTCACTCAAGACAAGGCCCTCGCGAGAGACCCACCCTCCCGAGGAGGACGACGCCAAGACCCCCGAAGGGAGGAGGCCTCGCCAGGCCCCCTCCCGAGGGGCGGAGATCTCTATGCAACACTCGGCCTCGGGAGGCTGAGGTGACGCCAGCCGGGCCAGGCGGGCGCCAGCGGGCACAGAAGAAGCAGTTTCCTCTTTGCTGCAAAGGAGGCAGGGACGTACCCATGTTCCCAAGGCCTCCCCCAAAGGTTTCCATTCCGGCGCAACAAGACCATGACCACGAGCCCCGCAGGACGGACGTCATCTCCGAGCCCACCTCTGCGTCACTACCAGCTACTTTGCAGGCGAAGACCAACTTTCGTCAGGATAAGGTGTACCACCTGTCCCCCTTCAAATTTGGCCGTTGTGGGATCCCTTCCCGCCCGTGCGATAAGGGAAGAGAACCCGGGCCATTATAAATAGGGATTAGGCCGCGCTGTAGAGGGGGACGGAAAGACAACTAATCGAGCGCCCTCGCGAGGTTGCTCACCACTGCATCAGTTCATCCACAAACCTCCTCGTGAGGCAATCCACCCAAAGCAGGAGTAGGGTTTTACGCTTCGCAACGGCCCGAACCTGGGTAAGTTTGCGTGTTAGTCTTCTTCCCTGTGACTGAGCGAGTTCTATTCGACGAGGCTGTGGAGCTGTGAGCTTGAGGCCAGGCTAGTGGGGATCTTCGCACACGCCCCTGGGTTCGAATCTCTTAGGGTTTTGCGGAGCCCGAAATCCGACATTTGGCGCGCCAGGTAGGGGGCGTGTCGGAATCCTTCCGCAAGCTTCACCTCGTCTCCGCTCGCCGCTCTCATGGCTAAAGGGCACCGAGCCCGTGCTGAACGTCGGGCTACTCGCGTCGCTCGGGCGACACCTGCAGGCCACGGCGCCCCGCGCTGCTTTGCCCCCCCCCCCCCGCCCCCCGTTGGCAGACGCCATTGCCAGCCCGGCCTTCGACAGGCGCCGGGGCCTGCCACCCTCATCCACCGCGCAGCACGATATCGTCGCCCCGACTCCCTCCCGCGTCCACGTCACGGCGTCATCCTCCCGAGTTTGCCGCGACCTGACGTGCGAGCGAGTCGCGCTCCTCGTGGCCCGCGAATTGCAGCGCTTCCACACCGCTCGCAACCGCTAGGCGCGCCAGCATAGCCGGCGTGGTCTAGACACTCCCCTACGGGATGGGCCTGGGGGCACGTGTCCATGGAGCCCCTTAGTCAACCGGCGCAGTGCAGAGGACACGTGGATGCCCCTGGGAAGCGCGTTACGACACGCGCCTGCCTGGGGTGCGGCCCAGGGCATCAGGCACGCAGGAGTTCACCCCCGGTGCGGACGAAGATCTGTGGGAGGCGCTGGCCGTGCAGGGTGGGCGCCGCCTCGCACCTCCTGGCGTGCACGTTGCCCATGAAGTGAGCAGTCGGCGACTCGTGTACCCCCACGCCCGGAGGCTCGAGCGCCTCCACGATGACCATGCCGACGGGCGCCCAAGCCGAGAAGAGTGCAGCGTCAACCACTACGACGACAGGAAGAGCATTCGCGACCTCGCGAGCGGCTCTCATCGGGGCTGGCATGGGCGGCCTCGCGAGGGCAGCTGGCGGGGTCGGTCTTGCGAAGGTGTCTGTCATTGGCAGCTTCGCGAGGCACACCCGCTGGTGGGGAGCTAACCTGAGCAGGCGTCTGTGTCCTCGGACCGGGCATCACCTTCCTAGATATGTAGGGTGGAACAAACGCCCATGTCCCCAGGCTAGGCACTCCCCACCTGGAGACGGAGGGTGGAGCACATGCCCATGTCCCCAGGCCAGGCGCTCCCCGCCTGGAGACGGAGGGTGGAACACACGCCCATGTCTCCAGGACGGGCGTCGCCTGCCCAGAGACGGAGGGTGGAACACATGCCCATGTCTCTGGGCCAGGCCTCACCCGTCTGGCGGCAGAAGACCACGTACTCGCCCATGTCTCCGGGTCCGGCCCGGCCCACCTGGGGACGGGGCGTTGAGTACTCGTGCGAGGCTCCCGGGCACCCCAGTGAGGTGCACTAGGGCACCGCCTCGGGCGCCAGCCTCACGCTCGATGGAAGAACCCCGCGCCGAGCCTCTCCCGCAGCGCGGGGGGCTGCGGTGCCACCACGACGACGATATTCGCCCCCGGGCTTTGGGTGGCGCAAGGCCCTGTTCCGAGCCGGGCCCTTCCTGCGGAGAGTGTTGGGGGCTCCCCCCACGCTTGAGGGCCCGTTCGGAGCCGACCCCGCTTCGCCACATCGTGCTTGGGGGCAGGAAGTGGGCTCCATGTCCAGGAGGCATGGAGCTCCCTGTGCACCCCCAGTCTCAACCCGTGACACTCTCACGTAATAATGAGTGGGCTGTATACGCCCGGAGCCCCCCCGAGGATGCGGAGGGGTTCCCACCCATGTCCAAGTGGAAGCCCCATGCTCCACGCTGGCGGACAACACTGTCCTCCAATGACTATGCCCACGCCTAGTGGAACCCTACGCTCCGCGCTGGGGAGAAGACGAAGACGAAGATGAAGACGAGCCGAGGTTCCGGACGCGACTGTTCCTTGCCCCATTTTGTATTCGAATTTGCCACCTTTTGGAATGAAATTTGGAGTTCTTGTGGTTTTCTTCAGGAAGGGGGGAGGGACATTCTTTTTGGTAACGATCTCCGTTTTGCGTCTCGCTTTCTTTGAGAAGTTTGGCAGCTACTGGCCCTTTTTCTCCCTCGCGTGTCCCGTAGGCGGGGGCTAGACACGGTGGGCACGTTCCTGCGCACACCCTGCCAAGGCCTTGGCGTTCGGACACTCGCGCGACACGATCAACCGAATCGGCTGGGACTCTTGGCACAAAGGAGTACAATGCTACGTATCACGTCATGCGGAAGCATCTTCAAAAGGTCTTTCCAAAATACATTCACGTCGTCGCAGGGCCGCATTCATAACCCTGACAGGTAAACACGAAGCCTACCTATGGAGACATGCCGCCATCGTCGCCCTCATCATCACCACCATCGCCGGACTCACGCTCCTCGACCTCAAGCTGGCCCTCCCAGTCAGCAGAAGAAAACCCCGCGATAAAGTCCAACACATGGTCCTCCACCCACTTGGCAAGGGTGCCTTGGACCACTTCGGGCATGGGGGCGAGCACAGCCTTGAAGTCGAAGTGCGGGTCGAGGCGACGGAGATGGCTGAAGACGCGTGAAGCCGCACGAGCGAGGAGGTCACGGCGTTTCTCCTCCACAAGTTCGCGGATCTTCTCCGCACCCCCCTTAAGATGGTCCACGACCCTGGAGAAGAAGCCTAGGTACCCAACATCATCAGGGACGAGTGGGCTCGAGATGCTCTCACCGCAGATGCTGCTCAAGGCCCGGTGGGCCCTCTTCTCAAAGGACTGGAACATCTTGGAGCGCGTGTGCTACAGCCCGTGAGCACGGTCCGCCTCGTCCGAAGCCTTCTCCGTGAGGGAAGTGATGCCCTTTACCTGCTTATAGAGGAAAGACAGCTCGGCCTCGGCAGCAGCCTGGGCGTCCATCGCGGCCTTCCGGCGGCGCTCCGCCAGGACTAACCTTTCCGTGAGGTCGTCGGCCTTGCTTTTCAGGTCGTCGCATCGCCTGCAAAAACGGGAATCCTGGAGCTTCAACTTCACGCGATAATCCTGGAGGAGGGCGCGCCGAACCTCGGCCACCTTGTCGCTGATCTCCCCTTGAACCTTCGCCTCACGGGTGGCGAGGGAGTCCTCGGCGAGGGACACCTGGTGCTCCCTCATCTCCAGCCTCTCGCACTCCAGGCTTAACTCCAGTGCTTCCATCGTCAGCGCGTCTTCAGGTATGCGGGGCCCCGCACCGCTAGTGCGCGGCTCGATCGTCAGGTCGTCAAATGCGGCCCTGCGCACCTGGATTTGCCTTTCAAGGGCTGCATTGGAAGCTCGAAGCTCCTCCAAGCGTTTCTCCGAGGCCTTGCGTCGGCTGTCAGCGGCTTGGGCCTCCGCAATGGTGTGATCGCGGGCCTCCTTCGCCATGGCAAGGGACCCCACGGCATCTGTGTTAGCACGCTCATGCTGCAGACGGCCGAGGTTGACGGCGACCCCAAGATGGTGCCATTCTCGCGCGAGGCGCTGGCGCTCCGCCTCGAGGCAGATGTTGGTGTCGGCAAGCTCAACCCCCAGGCGCCCCAGCGTGTTCGCTGCGGCTTGGAGCAGACCATGCCGCGTGGCGCTGCGGCCACACGCAAGCTCGAGCGCCCGGCCAGGGCTTTCACCTTCGCCTAGACCAGCAGGGACGGCATGCGAAGGGCTGCACGTCCCCGGCGCGAGCCCGGGGGCTGGGGGCTCCTCCCCTTTCTCCCCGGGTGGAAGCCGCGCATCGTGGAAACCCGCGTCTTCGCTCGAGGAGGGCCTTAAGGCACGGGGCGACTGGTTCTCAAAAAAGACCGTCTATAGAGGACACAGCCCCGCCCCTGCAAGTTGAAGGCCGCGCATGTAGAAGATCGCGGGAAACTCGCGCTCAAGACCTCCCAAGGGCCGCACGAGCTTGGGCACAGGGGCCATTCCGCGCGGGGTCCCGTGGCCCGCGGGATGCAAGGCCACCACAAGCCCGGCGACCTCGGGAAGCGGTGGTGGCAATGCATCTCTCTCTTCATCAGGAGAAGACCTGCGGAGCAGAGACTCAGAAGGTGCACATCAGGGGAAGACTGAGGGGGCTCGGACACTTACTCATCCACGGCGATCCACTTCCTCTTCATCGGCACCCACAGCGCTGGGCTGTAGCTGCCCCCGGCCCCCCTCCTCTTTCGGCGAGCGCGGGGGCCTAGGGACGATTCGTCGGCGTCTGACACCAGGCACCCTGTAGCGGAGGCGGCGGCCGTCTTCACCAATGAGGTGTCGTCCTCACCCCTAGGTAGGGCCGTGGCAAGAGCCCGGGGGACGGGCGGCGCAGGGCGCCCCTCCGCGGCCAGGCGGGGAGTCTCAGCCTTAGGATCCTCAGGGCTCGAGGCCCTTATGAGGGGATCGGCCCAGGGACCCGCTCCCTCCGAGGGAAGTAACCCCCACTCGTCGAAGCGTGACATCTGCCGGGCGAAGGCTTCCCCATCCCTGTGGTTGTACAGGGGGAGCCCATCCCGGGGAAGCTCACCCTGTTCCCCGCCGGTCAGGCGACGGAGCAGTTCGTGCAGTGCGCTGGAAGGAAGAGGGGGGACCTGGATCCTCATGGCGTAGCGAGGGCCTGTGAAGGTCCACATCGGGCAGGAATGGCGCTGAAGAGGAGCAATTCGTCAGCGGGTGAACTCCCGCACCACCATCGCCATCGTCACCCCCGCCTTCTTCAGTTCTGCCAGCCTGGCCGAAACCTGCGTGAGCCGCGGGTCGTCAAGTTCCTCGTGCTCCCACCCGGGACTCGGCTCTGCGGGGACCGACGGGATTTTGAGCAGGGGGCTGGGCTCAGCAACATCGACGTACACCCACTGCCTCCGGAAGCCCTCTGCGTTCGGGGAAAGCCGGGCGTCGAGGGCCCCGTCGGCCTTCGCGTCGACTGCCTTCAAGGACACGCATCCCGAACAATGCCCCCCAGGGTTCAACTGGAGGGAGAAGAAGTGACGAAGCAGAGCCACAGAAGGGGATACGCCGACAAAGGCCTCCCAAAGGAACGCGAAAGCGGAAAGGAGGACGATGGAGCCAGGGTCAAGATGCAGCGCATGGACCTGATAATGTGCGAGCACGGCGGAGAAGAAGTCTGAGAACAGCGGTAGCAAGCCTGAGAAGATGGCATGGAGATGGAGGGGAATACTGGTGGCCTCCAGGTCGGTCTGAGGCCGCGAGCCCAGCCTGATCTTGGTCGCCCCCAACTCGTTGGAGCCGGCGGCGACTGCTAGACGGACCTTCTCCAGCCCTTCAAGATTGATCACCAAGGATCGACCTAACGCGGGCTCCGGCACTGACGAAAGCCCCGGCGCCTTCGGAGCCTCGTCCCCTCTCTTTTTGGGGGCCATGAAGGATGGCCAGGTTTGGGCGGGCACAAGGTTTGGCTGAGAAGACGCGAGCCGTGGGAGAAGGGGGAGCGGACGGCAGGTCCGAAGGGCAACAATGATGGCTCGGTGGCGTGTGCCTGGCTGTTAGTCAGCCAGGGCAGTTGCCGAGGCAGCGCGGAGAAGTGGGGGCGTCAGCGTCTCAGAGAGCGCCGCGTGTCAAGCCTGGCCCGTAGGCAAATGGGGCCCGCGACGCTCGGGCCTACCGCCTTTAGCTTTGCCCCGAAGCCAACCCAAGCGCGCCTTGGGCCCGGGGGCTGCTGTCGGCGTTCTGGGAACGGGGGTACCCAGACCTACCTGCCTGCGGCCCAGGGCGTGGCCCATTTCGACAGCCTAGTATGGCCCAACGCGGCTTCACTCAAGACAAGGCCCTCGCGAGAGACCCACCCTCGCGAGGAGGACAACGCCAAGACCCCCGGAGGGAGGAGGCCTCGCCAGGCCCCCTCCCGAGGGGCGGAGATCTCTATGCAACACTCGGCCTCGGGAGGCTGAGGTGACACCAGCCGGGCCAGGCGGGCGCCAGCGGGCACAGAAGAAGCAGTTTCCTCTTTGGTGCAAAGGAGGCAGGGACGTACGCAGGTTCCCAAGGCCTCCCCCCAAAGGTTTCCATTCCGGCGCAACAAGACCATGACCGCGAGCCCCACAGGACGGACGTCATCACCGAGCCCATCTCTGCGTCGCTACCAGCTACTTTGCAGGCGAAGACCACCTTTCGTCAGGATTAGCTATACCCCGTGTCCCCCTTCAAATTTGGCCATTGTGGGATCCCTTCCCGCCAGTGCGATAAGGGAAGAGGACCCAGGCCATTATAAATAGGGACTAGGCCGCTCCGTAGAGGGGGACGGAAAGACAACCAATCGAGCGCCCTCGCGAGATTGCTCACCACTGTATCGGTTCATCCACAAACCTCCTCGTGAGGCAATCCACCCAAAGCAGGAGTAGGGTTTTACGCTTCGCAGCAGCCCGTTCCTGGGTAAATCTGCGTGTTAGTCTTCTTCCCCGTGACTGAGCGAGTTCTATTCAACGAGGCTGTGGAGCTGTGAGCTTGAGGCCAGGCTAGTGGGGATCTTCGCACACGCCCCTGGGTTCGAACCTCTTAGGGTTTTGCGGATCCCGAAATCCGACACCTACACAACAAGGAGACACACAAAACAAAGTATGTTCATGGTAAATGTACACATCATCCATCATGATGTGTATGTGCACATGAGAGTTAGCACAAGATTAGCAATGCTCAAAGATAGTTATTATGCTCAACATGATCGGGACGCAAATTGTAGCAAGTATGTGGCACAAGCATATTATTCATATCAATGGCAAGCATATTGTGCACACAATTAATGGAATCATGCAATGAATGGGATGGATCAAAATCTCCTAATAGCTATGAGGAAACTATGGGGGTCTCCTCATGTGCAATAGCGGAAGCATAATATGGAGAATATGGACAACATCCAAAACAATGCATTGCCAAAGCATGATGATCATGGCATGGCAATAGTGAACAATTGCGCAAATGATGCAAAGGAAGCATGGCAATATCATCACAAGAAAAGCAAATGCCAATAACCATGGGTTTGTCATCTATGCCATGTGCAAATTGGATTTATTTTAATGGCATATGCATAGTTACTACGAAGAGATTGCAAAGATGCGATATGTGTTATCTCATTCATAGCATATGACAAGTCAAGCGGATTGTCAAACATAATGTGACCAATAGAATTTTCACAAGATATCCTATGCAATATGGCATCACAACTAATAGACTCCACATGGGAATCGTCAAACTCATCATAAATGGGTAAGTCATCGCATGAGAATGTCTCATAATCATGAAGCATGTCAATAGGTGGATCGACATCATGCAAGCAATCAATGTCAAGATAGTCCACTAGTGGGACAAGCGAAGAACCATCACCTATATGTTACCTATAGAGCTCCGCTCAGGAGATGTAGGTGAGGTTGAAAGGACCAACTCGTGGTCATCGTCATCGTGATGGAACCATGTGGGGGGGTGCATCATATTCCACCATGGCCATCGTGTTGTCCAAAGGGAGGATGAAGTCATCAAGGATTGGCACATCATCGTATATTGGACCTAGCACCAAAGGAGAAGACACAATAGAGGTAGAGGTTAAGTTGTTAGAAATCGAAATGCCCTCACATGACCTATCAACTACCTCACTCTCTCTATGTGTTGGATCACACACTCCCTCAAGGTAGGTGCACTCAAACTCACATATGGTGGAGTCACTTACCTCACTCAAGTGGTGGGGGTTGTGGCTCTCCTCACATGGAAACTGGGGCAACTCATCATATATGGGGCTAGTGGTGAAGTCACTCTCACTCTCAATATGGTGGCATAAGTCTCTCAACTCATCTCCAAATGTCATCGTGGTCGAGGGAAAAATCCCATGCTCAACCATCTCATGACCGTCGCCGTGGATGAAGGCCGAAGATGGCACATCATCACTCGCCTCCATGACCGAAGGGAAAATCCCATGCTCAATCATCTCACTCTTGCCTCCAAAGATGGAAGCATCATCCTTGCTCGCCACCTTGTCGCTCGCATCCAAAGAATGTTGTAGTCGTCGCCACACCGTCTTCAAAAAGAGTCGTGGTAGACTCGGCATCGTCAATGCCACAAAGAGGGATGATGGTGAAGTCGAACTTGGAAGCGTCGTCTTGGAGCTCGTCGGGCTTGGACATCTTGGTGGTACCATCCTCATGCTCGTCGTCATGGAGCTTCGTCATCATGAAGTGTGCGCGGGATTGAGTAGCCTTGGCCTTGAGTTCTTGTTCTCCGTTGAGAGCACCAATGTAGAGGTCGTCGAGAGACTTGTAGTTGTTGTTGAAGGTAGTCTCGACGATGTTGTTATTCAATCCCATCATGAAGTAGAACTTCATCCAAATGGGGTCGTCCACGCCGGCTCGGTGCAAGGGTTTCTTCATCGTCACGAAGTACTCGTCGATGGACTTGTATCCTTGTATGGTGTTCTCCAAGTGGCGTTGAAGATGTTCCGTGTATGTGGAAGGCACAAACTCTCGCCGCATAGCTTTCTTTGTTTTGGTCCAACTCATGTCGAAGCTCTTCAAAGATGTGTGAAGCCACCATGTCGACGCATCGCCGTGGAAGTTTCTTATGGCACACTTCACTTGATCTTTGGAAGGGACTTGAAGTAGCTTGAGGTAGTATTCCATCTTGCGCTCCCACTCGAGGTACTCTTCGGGGTCATAAGTCCCATAGAATGAAATGTCGAAGTCGTTGTATCTCGTGGAAGTCACGGCCTTGAGCTTGGGGAGCTTCTCTTTAAGTGCTTGTCGGCGAAGATGCCGTGTATCCAAAGGCGAAGATGCCTTGAAGTCGCTTGGCGAAGACGCCAAGGTAGGTGGTGAAGTCGTCGAGCGGTGGTTGGTGTCGAGCTCATGACCTTCACACTTCTTCTTTGTTGGACGCCTTGATGTTGGCGTCGTTATTTCTTCATGTCGTTGATGGTGACAATGCCGATGTGATCTTGTCGGAGATGGAATCTTGGGAGCATGTGCACTTGAGCGTCTTCTCCAAGATGAGGAAGACCTCTTGCTGGTGCCGATGAGGACCTTGAGCTCCTCCATTTGAGCATCTATCTTGGTGTCGATGAAGTTCTTCATGGCATTGAACTTGTCATCTTGGTGGTAGACCGAAGTAGATGTGCCGTCCCTATCCATAGAAGCACTCGAGAAGGTGTGAGAATGAGATGGAGTGAACATACCAAAGTTACATCTTTCCGAAGTTGTAGATGGATCTCAAAAGACCATAATGTATGCAAGGAAAAGAGTGCACTTGATGAAAAACCTTGTCCAATCCTCACAACCTACACAAATGGCTTATAGTGGAGCTCGGTGGGGTTAGTGGCACAAAAATCAAGCAAAATGAAGTTCAAGATATTGTAAATGTTGAAATAAATCCAATGGACTCAAAATGCAAAGCAAGCGATCACAAATATAGAAGAAGGCTATAGAGAAACACACGCGGTGGGATAATGGGGCTTGTGCAACTATAGGGATGAGCAATACAAAACTGCCTAACGAAGACTAAGCTCGCATTGCACAAAGACAAGGAGAGACGCTAGTTTGATTGCACGTATGGGCACGATTCACCATTTGGAACCAATCATATTCATGCAAGCAAAACATTTCCTATTCCATATATCCTCATGCACAAGTATCTCTTCATGCTCAACTTTCTTTGCTTATAAACTTTGATGTTTCTTTCTTGCTTAAAAACTTTTTTTGTCTTTTTTTCTGCTCTTCTCTTCCTTTCCATTATTTTTGTTGAGCCTCAACCAAATATATGAGACAATTATCACAAGATATGCACCGGATCAAGCAATTGTACTATATGATATTTCAAATGATGCAACCATATGATATCGTATCCCCGTGATGCACAAGTTTTCGCGAAGCCCGGCAATACTCGGATAGCTAGTCTCGATAGGTATGAAGGTACGCGCCAAGATGGTGGGACAATCAAGGTATATGGAAAGGAAGGAAAAGGATGTGACAGAATGGATACCTTCGTCACAGTTAACCTTTCATGAAGTCAGGTGTAAGCCGGCCTTGCTTCCGGTTGAAGATGGTCTCAAAGGATGGATGGTCATCGTCGATGTCGAACGTCGATGATTGATGTAGATGATGGACCGATACAGGTCGTCGCTAGTTGTTGAAGAAGTAACCGTCCCTAAGTATTCAAAACACCTTAGGAGACTCAAATCACAACTCAAGCAACCACAAATGCAATGGGAACCAAAATGGGTTAAGTTGCGGAATGCTATGGTGGTATTGCGGATGATATGGTGGAGGGCCTAGGCAAACTTGCCAAAATTTGAAAAATATGATGGTGTCAAATGATGGTGGAACTAATTTTTGTGGATGGTGGATGTCAATAGCTACCAAACAAGCTAAAGAACGCTGAAATCAGACTCCGGATGAATTAGTTATGGTCGAAATGGTGAAACATGAGATGCTGAAATCCCAGGGGTCGGACATCCGGGATTTAGGCCGGAAATCCGGGACCCGGTGTCCAGAAACCTGCGCGAATTTGCCTCCAGGGGCTGGATGTCCAGATCGCGATTTGGGCTCGGGAACTCGATTTGGGGCGAAAATTTTGAGCTCTGTGGTCAAAATTGATGGGGGGGGGGGGAGATGGAATTCGGGCTAGGGGACGCCAAGGGAGGTAGATCCACTTGCCAAACACAAGATCCACGGATCAAAATCAACAAAAACTCACAAGAACAACAAATCACAAGAAAAAAAATTGGGGCTATTTTTTTGGAATTTTTGAAATTGAGGAGAGAAACTCGAACTAATGGCTAGAACATGGGGGGTAGGTTCTCCAAATTCGTGGCAACGTGGATCATGATACCAAGATGATACGGGGCAAACCCGAGGGTGACCCGATCTTCATGAATTGCAAGTGGATTCTAGGAAGAACACGAAGAACATGAGGGGAAAACATGGAGAAATCAAAGGGGGAAACACTCTACTGGACAAGATCCACACCAAGTACTCCTCAAATCACAAGCAATACACGGGATGCATCAAGATCCAAGAACAACAACGGAAATAAAGATACATGCGCAGTTCATCCAAATCTATAGGAGAGATGGGCCTTGAAATCCGTGATGGATCTTCCCTCGAAAGGGGCCTTGACATCCTCTAGGGATCTTCTCCGGTGGAGGCCTCGGTCTCCATGTGAGAAGTAGAGGAAGGAGCAAAGCTCATCTATGAATGAGCTATCACTTTGCTAACCCTAGAAATGAGGAGGGGGTGGAGTATATATAGTCATAGCCACGAAGGGGTAAGTGAGAGGGAGATACACGGGCCTTTGGCCCGATCTGTCCTCACAGGGTCCGGATGTCCGGGCTAGAGGCCGGATGTCCAAGGCTTCAGGACGGACCAGATGTCCGGGCTAGGGCTGGATGTCCAAGGTTTCAGGACGGGCCAGGTGTCCGGGCTGGTGGCCGGATGTCCGGGGCTTGAGGAAGCACCGGATGTCCGGGCTGGGACCGGATGTCCGGGCTAGAGCTGGTCAGGGGGCTACCGGTTCGGGCGTCTTCGGGCCGGATTTTCGGACGTAGGCCAGATTTACGGGTGTAGGCCGGGATGTCTGGCCGCTGTAACTCTTTCGGCCTTGCCTTGTTGCTGGCTGGGTCTCCAGGCACCGGATGTTCGGGCCCTTGCCTGGATGTCCGGCCGCACTAGCTTTAGCAGCTCCATCTTCTTTTGTCGTCTCTTCCATGCTTCCCTCGCGGATGGTGTAGTTTTTCCTTGGCGCCTGCACTCCTCCTCATCGTCCGTGAAGCTCCGATAATACCTATGTATGCACACGAGAGGAGTGTCAAGTAGTATACCATCCTCGAAGTGGTCAAGTAAACACGTGTAAAGGAGATGATTGACCTTTATGTATGTGAAGTAGATGTGGCACGTGTCACTTGCCAAATGGACTCTTTTCATGGTGATGTCCGTAGGATGCTCTGCATCACCTTGTCCTTGGTCTTGACCACAATATCATCCATATAAGCTTCCACATTTCTGTGCAGTCGGGGCTCAAAACCAATCTGGACGGCTCTTGCAAATGTTGAACCTGCACTCTTCAACCCGAAAGGCATACGGTTGAAGCAGTATGTGCCACATGGGGTGATAAATGCAGTTTTTCCTTCGTCTTCCTTGGCCATGAAGATCTGATGATAACCAGAGTAGGCGTCAAGGAACGTCAGCAGATCACAGCCGGCAGTAGAGTCCACTATTTGATCAATGTGCGTCAAGGAAAGGGGATCTTTTGGACAAGCTTTATTGATATTAGTAAAGTCGATACAAAGCCTCCACTTTCCGTTTGCCTTCCGCACTACCACTCGATTTTCTAGCCACATGGGATGGATCACGGCTCTAATCAGACATGTTGCCTCTAGCTTCTTAATCTCCTCGGCAATGAACTCTTGCCGCTCCAGGGCTTGCTTCCTGACCTTCTACTTGATGGGGCATGCATGGGGACAAACATCAAGGTGGTGCTCAATCACCTCCGTGGGAACGCCGGGGATGTCAGATGGTTGTCACGAAAACACATCGACATTTACCCGCAGGAAGGAGACGAGCACGCTTTCCTATTTGCTGTCGAGGGTGGCACTTATGATGAAAGTGTCGCCCTCACCGTGCTCCCTTGCAGCCACTTGCTACGTCTTGGGGATGGTCACCTTGCTTTTCTTGCTCCTTGCAACAGAGCTCTCTGGCAAGTCCTGAGCGGTCGTGCTGCACTCTGCGGTGCGCTCGCCAGATGTCTTGCTGGAACCCTTCCTCTTCTTCCCCCAAGAGCTTTGCCGGCAGGAGCAGGTGCCTTGTCAGCAGATGCTGCCACTGCCTCCCAGTAGAGTTTCTCGATGCAGAGGACTGCGCTTTTGTTGTCGGTGTGGGCGGTGATGACGGTCATCGGACCTGGCATCTTTAGCGTGTTGTAGGCATGGTGAGACGCCGCCATAAACTTCGCCGGTGTTGGTCGGCCCAAGATTCCATTATACGGTAGTGGTATCTTTGCGACATCGAATACAACTTTCTCAGTCCTAAAATTGAGCTTGCTGCCAAATGTTAAAGGCAGAGTAAAGTTCCCCTTGGTTTCGCATTTTCCTAGGTTGACTCCTTGGAATGACCCTGTCGGCTAGAGATCCATGTCGGGGATCTGCAGCCGCTTGATCACATTTGGTGAGATCAAGTTCAAGCCGGCCCCACTGTCGACCAACATCTTCGTCACTTTGAGGTTGTGAATTGTTGGTGAAACCAACAATGGCACACACCCAACAGCGGTGATCCTAAGCGTCGAAGATGATGGGAGTGTTTGACCACTTGAGGGGTTTCCGTGCCTCTAGCGTTGGTTCTGCCGCGTTGATCTCACGGGCCCATTGCTTGAGATGCCGGTGAGAGGAGTGCAAGGATGACCCTCCCTCAACGCACATGGCATCTATCGCCTTCTGTAACTCTTGGTCTTCAGATCCTTCTTCATCTCATCATCATCGCCCTCGTTGTCGGACTTCTTGTCTCGGCCCCTAGCAGGCTTTTCTTTCTGCTTCTTGGACTTGCCACGGCGACCACCACGGCCGCCATGATTCTTCTTGCCAGAACTACTAGCACCATCTTGTCATTTTTCCTTGTCGTGCCTTTCGTACTCTTGCTTCTATTTCTCAACAAGCTATTTGAGTTCGCGACACTCTATGATGTCGTGGCCCTTGGTGTTGTGGATTTTGCAGTATGGCATGTCGGTCTTCTCTCCTGCCGCGGCTTCGTCATCGCTCGAGCAGGCAGCAACCTCCTTGTCGGAGCCTTCGCCCTTGGCCTTCTTGCCGGCCTTGGGGTTGTCGAAACCTTTGACAACCAAAACTGCCTTGCCCTTGTGCTTTCGGTTGCGCTTCCGGCCATTCTTCTTGGACGTGGATGCGTACTCGTCGTCGGACTCGACGTCCGCGCCGGCGTCCTCTCCAGGGAGTCTCCTCCCTTCTTTAGCACGTGCACACTTATCAGCCAGAGCATAAAGCTCGGCGATATCACGCACCTTGTTGATGCTCATCTCCTCATGCATCCGCCTGTTGCGCACGTTCATATGGAACGCGGCAATCACTACGGTAGGATGGATGTCGGGGTTGTTGTAATACACACGGCTGAACCTCTGGATGTACTTGTGGAGGGATTCGCCATCTCTTTAGGGGGTCACGTGCAGATCGCTGGGCTGCCCTGGAAGCTTCTGGCCTCCGTGGTACGCGCTAACAAATTGATTGCATAGGTCCGCCCAAGAGGAGATGGACCCTTCTGGCAAGTTCATCAACTAGCTTCTCACATTGGGCTTGAGCGCAAATAGGAAGTAGTTGGCGAACACTTTCTCATCGCTTCCCCCGGCAGCTTGCACCGCAATGGTGTAGATGTCAAGGAACTCCGACGGGCTGACCTTGCCATCGTATTTGTCCAGCAGGTCAGGCTTGATGGTTTTGGTGGAGGCCAGCGGACTTGCCGTAGCTCACGGGTGAACGCCGGGAAGCCTATCTCATAAGGTAGGCTATTGGATACCCCAGGCGCAGGCTCGTTGACGTCTGGATCGGCACGGCCATTTGACTTGCGACGTGCCTCCCGCCGCCGCTCGATGGTGGTGTGGGCGTCCTCCTTCCTCCGCTACTTCAAGACTCGGTGTTGATCTTGCTGGTACCGCGGGTCCAACGACGCGAAAGACATCTCGTCCGGCGTGTTGGTCCGGGGGGTTGGTTGTCGCTGCTGTTGCGAGGGGGGACTGCACCGTGGGTGTCCCGCCAGCGCTACGCCCAGCAGCAGGCCTTGTTAGCTCTATGTGGCGCTTCTGTGAGGGCCCTGCCGCCTCCAGCTTGTCATGGTTGGCAAAGCTCAGCGGGCTCTGGATGGTGGCCCTCCAGTGTTCCATCTTCTCCAGCACGGGAGGAAAGTCCAACAAAAGCTGGGCTTGCGCCAGAGCTTCCTCCGTGGTCTTCGGCATGGTACGGTGCAAGGCGTGGGTCGCGCTCTTGCTTCTGACAGAGTTAGAAACAGCGTTGTCCCGCCCAGACGCGCGCTGCCTGTTTTCGCCAGGAGGTCGATGACGGGTTTGGCCCTGCGCATCATGAGAAAGATGCACAGGGGTCTTGTCCGCACGTCGCCCGGGATCATTGCTGTTCCGCGGGTGTTGATCACGGTTATCTTGGGAAGGACGCGGTGGAGGTCTCGCCACCGTTGCCGTCATTGTTGCTGTTGTGGTTGCCGCCGCCGTAGCTGCAGTGTTGGCTCCGGACGCCATCGGTGCATCCGTAGACGTCACAATGGCAGGCCGGGTCGCGGCTCGTGGAGGTCCGCACAGTGTTGTGGCTGCGCTCACCAGCACGGTGAGTGTGGTGGGCACCTCTGTTAAAGCACAACTTCTCCCTAGGTTGTTTTGGTAATTAATAACAACATATATTTTATTGGACTAATGTTTCCACTAAGTATGTTTCAGGAAAAAATGCAATGTTTGATTGGCAAAGGATTGTGAGGAGACCCCACAATGCCAGGAGTAGGATTGGATAAGCTACAAGCATGAAGACTCTATATTTTACTTTGTGAGAAATCACTTTGAGTCCATAGGAAACCCAATACTATCAAAAGGGGGTGAGGTAATGATGGTGAATGAAATGCTCAAGTGATCAAGTGCTAGTCAACAAAAACACCCACAAGCTCTCCCACAAATATTCTGTCATAGAGCCTAACACTCAAAATCGGTGTCACCAACTTTCCATATCGGCTACACCGAGTCTAAAACCCAGACAGAAACCCTAGCCAAGACCCACTACTCGGTACTACCAACATTCCCTTTCGGTGCCACCGAAACCAGTGACCAACTTCCTGGTTAGCCATTTCCTTGATTCCGTCCCACCGAGTTTTGCAAATAGGTCTCACCGAGAAGTTGGGCCAACTCTCTGTTAACCCATTTCTCCAAATCGGTCCCACTGAGTTTGAGAAATCGGTCTCACCGAGATTTGATAACAGCCTAGGTCACCCATATCGGTACCACCGAGTATTCCATATCGGTCTCACCGAAAAGCCTAAAGTTGCCACATTTTGAACAAGTCGGTGCCACCGAGTTTCACTTCAGTTCCACAGAGTTGGGCAATAATGTTGTAACGGTTGGATTTTTGGAGATGCCTATATATACCCCTCCACCACATCCTACTCGCATGAGAAGCACTCAGAACACACACCCACTTGCCATATCCAATTTTTTGAGAGAGAACCACCTACCCTTGTGTTGAGGTCAAGATCATCCACTCCAACCATATGGATCTTGATTTCTAGCCTCCCCAAGTTGCTTTCCATCCAATCAATCTCTTCTACCCAGGCCAAATCTGTGAGAGAGTGATTGAGTGTTGAGGAGACTATCATTTGAGACACAAGAGGAAGGAGTTCATCATTACTATCAAGCCTATTACCTTTTGGAGGGTGGTGCCTCCTAGATTGGTTAGGTGTTTCTTGGGAGCCTCCTACTTCGTGTTGTGGAGTTGAACCAAGAAGTTTGTATGGGCAAGGAGATCGCCTACTTCGTGAAGATCTACCCATAGTGAGGCTAGTCCTTCGTGGACGGAAGCCGTTATGGAATAGTCAAGGTTGCTACTTCGTGGACCCTTTTGGGTGGAGCCCTCCATGGACTCTCGCGACCGCTACCCTCCGTGGGTTGAAGACTCCATAAACGTGGACGTACTTTAGCACCACCTATCGGAACCACGGGAAAAATCTTCGTGTCTTCAAATTGTGTTTGATCTTCTTACCCTCATCCTTTTACATATGCTTGTCCTTACTTTCCGCTGGAATACTCATAGACATGCGTGTGTAGGGTGAACTTGACTTGTGCGAATTGCTAAAATCTGCCCACAACTAAAATTGGGAAAAGGATAGATTTTTATTTGGTCAAGTAGTCTAATCACCCCCTCTAGACATACTTTGGATCCTACAAGTGGTATCAGAGCTTTGGCCTCCATTGCATTGGGTTCACAACCTAGGATAGTATGGCGTCTAGTGAGGGAAACTATCATTGTAGAGGTCCATATTTCAAAGGTACAAATTTTGCTAGTTGGAAGCATAAGATGAAAATGCATATTCTTTGTCATAACCCCGCCGTATGGCTATTGTTCGTCTTGGCTTGCAAGGTGAATTCTTTGGTGATGGAAAGGAGCCGGATCGTGAAACGACCGTGGAGGAATTGAAGATGTTGCAATACAACGCTTAAGCATGTGACATTCTATTCAACTGCCTATGCCTTGAAGAATTCAACAAAATCAGCCGTCTTGAGAATGCAAAGGAAATTTGGGACACTTTGGTTGATATGCACGAAGATACCGAATCCGTCAGGGAATCTAAGTTGGATGTGCTTCAAAGTCAGCTTCAGAAGTTCAAGATGAAGGATGGTGAAGGAGTTGCGGAAATGTACTCTAGGCTTGCTCTCATCACCAATGAGATTGCCGGCTTAGGAAGTGAAGAAATGACCGACAAATTCATCATCAAGAAGATCCTTAGAGCCTTGGATGGAAAGTATGACACCATGTGTATGTTGATCCAAATGATGCCAAACTACAAAGATATCAAGCCTACGGAAGTCATTGGAAGGATTGTTGCTCATGAGATGTCACTCAAAGATAAGGAAGAACTTCACACCAAGTCAAGCGGTGCATACAAAGCTACAAGCGACACTCCCACTACATCAAGTGATAACCTTGTAACCAATGAAAAGATAAGCCTCATGGTCAAGAAATTCAACAAGTTCTACAAGAGTAGAGGCAAAGAGAGAAGCTCCAATTCAAGATATGAAGAGAAGTGTTCATCTAGTCATGATCGAAATTGCTACAATTGTGGAAAGCCCGGACACTACTCCAATGAGAGCTCGGCCCAACACAAGAGAAGAGAAGAATCGCCTAGAAGACAAAGCTCTAGAGATGAGTCACCTCGAAGAGAGAGAAGGAGTAGAGATGATCGTTATGAACGAAGACCCTCAAGGAGAAGTAGGGACTCGGAGAAAAAGGACAAGCACACCAAGAGCTACACAAGAAGAAGACATCAAGCTCATGTTGGTGAATGGGTTTCTGGCTCCGAATCCGACAACCAATCCGAGAGAAGCTATCACTCCAACTCCGACTATAGTCAAGATGAAGGTGTTGCCGTACTTGCACTCATGACCTCCAACTCCTATGACATATTTGATTCACCAAATGAAGGGAGTGGAAGTTGGTTCATGGCTAAAGGCCCCAAGGTATCACACCCTGAATACATTGACTTCAATAGTGATGAGGATGACTTACTTGGAGATGATGACTTGCTATTTTATAAAACTAGTGATATTAGTCAAAATGAGCTAGACAATGATCATGCTAGTCAAGATAAGTCGTGTGATGATGATAAGAAGGAAATAGAACGACTAACTAAAGAACTAAACACTCTTAAGTTAGCTCATGAATCTACTTTAGAAGATCATAGAGAGCTTGTAAGAACTCATGAGAAGCTACGCTTCGAGAAGCTCAATTTAGAGCAAGAACATGAGTTTCTTAAAGCAATCAATGACGATTTCCGAAAGAAGACTTCATCTTATCTAGCCAAACGACTACTCTTGTCTACATTTATTCTACAGTTAAGACTAAGCAATCTAGTAACAAAGGCAAGAAAGGTTCTTCATCTAGTAACAAGAAATCTAATGATAAATCAAATGAAGTTGTTTCTAGTAGCTCTATTGATTCCACTAACAATTCTATTAGCCAAGTTACACTTGAGCAAGAAAACAATTTATTGAAAGGAATTATGGAGAAAGGTGTCTACAAAAGTCTTGCCGGGTGTAAGCAATTCGAAGAGATTGTACGCAAGCATGGGGGATACCGGAAGAACCATGGCATTGGCTACTTCAACGCAAGTGGAGTCGAATGGGAAGAAGGTCAATACCCCAAGCCTAAGTTTGTTCCTCAAATGGAGAAGTATAAATCTACTCCTCCCAAGGGAACAAGCCCTCAAGATGACCTTCCTCCATAAGACCACAAGGGCAAGGGGAAGCTTCATGATGACATTGACACACTTTAAGATGAGTCCCTAGCCATGGTGAAGTGGGTTCCCAAGGCTACTCCAAGTTCTACTTCAACTAACACTACTACAACACCAAGGATCCCCATCAACTTGATGTGGGTCCCCAAGAAGAAGAACTAGAGAAGTTCTTGAGGGGTGACTCTGCCAATGAAATTCACTCTTATTCATTATTGGCAAGAGCTATTTGCAATCAACTCCAACTCTATGCAATAGTTCAAGGAGTCACACATTCCCTCAAAGGTAAGAAAGAGACAAGGTAATGAAAGAATCCATGGACATCAACATGTATACATTGCACTCCATGTCCATAGATATCCTTGCACGTATCTCTTGTTTGGGACTAACCCATGTAGGTGAGAAGAGTAAGAAACAATGAGGATTGCTCCCAACTCAAGATGATCTTCATCAACTATGAGCATCCACCACTACATCACCCACATGAAGTCTTCTACGACAAAACCCAAGGTTAGTTTATCCCTCTTAGGGGGGATGTCACATCAAGGGGGAGCTTTACTCTAAGACTTGAGTTAAAGCATCTCTTAAGAATGTGACAACATTAAATGCTTTACGTAAAAGTGGTAACCTCACTTGTGCTTAAACGATGAGTATGACCTATGATCAAGTATTCTTACTTGACTCCTAAGTCAATATACTCATATATAGATGACTCCGTCATCGTCAAAGTGCTTGTTAGATGCTGGAGTGGTTCTGCATGTTTGCCATGATTTCATTGGACATCTTATTGTGTGAGCATGTTGGTATGCATATCTTTTCTCATTCGAGGACATCTAATTGTTGCTATTTGGTTCTTGTTTTTCATTTGAATTGGATGTACAAGAATGCCTAGGACCCCTCTCTAGCTATCTATGCTTTGTTGTCTCAAGCTCTATTCTTGCTTCATCACAAAATTTGAACAACACTTCTCGAACCCTCTGTGTGAGGAGCACTCGGAGTTCCGTTTCGTCAAGATCTGGCCACCAAAACCTCCCAAGTGCAACTCGGTGGAACCAACACAAAAATCTTGGTCTCACCGATGCACTAGGGTTGATCTGATTTTCCCATCTCGGTAACACCGATTCCATATTCTCGGCTTCACCGAGTTTCCCTATCAACTGACAATTGAGGAACTCGGTGGCACCGATAATTTTGAACCAGTATCACCGATAGCCAAGGGTATATATTCTGGCGGACCCAACTTTCGAAATTAAACCTTCAAACATTCGATTCCTCCAAACCCTAGCTACCGCTCGTGGACCCCTGATCGTCGCCCTTGACTCCCCGTGTGCCCTCGCCGTTGGGATCCTCACCGTCGACGGAATCTTCACCGCCGTCTTCGTCGTAGCGGACTCTTCACCGAATTAGGGTGAGAATCCAATCCCCTTTGCTCTCCCCTATCTGATTCTAGCGCATTAGATTATTTTTATCTATAAGCCACAGTATGAGATTGATCCATCCTCGAAAGACCTCCATTAGAGTAGAAGAACTAAAAAAATTAGGGTTGAGTTTCCGCCATGTGTGTCTCGGTGACACCGAGTTGAAAATATCGTTCTTACCGATATGCAAATTAGGGCAACCGAGAACGCTCTCGGTGGAACCGGTGCCACTTTTCGGTCTCACCAAAAAGGGCAGTCAAGTTCCTGTAACGGGAGAGTGTCTGTCTCGGTGGCTCCGATTTCTCGAACTCGGTGGTACCGAAACCCACTTAGCTGAAATTTAAAACTAAGAACTTGAGTTCAAATTTTGATAAAAACTCCAATATTTTGTGATGCTCATCTATCTGCTCTTCTATACTCTATTCACAGGGTCAGCATGTCTGGTTCAGATGACAGTCAGAACAACTTCAGAGAAGGAGATGTGGACATAAGTGCAGGCACAAGCCCTGAAGGAAGTTCATCTTCTTATGATGATGTGCCTAGTTCTCCTGGCCTGCCCAAGGCTGCCACCAGGGCAAGGAAGAAGTTGAACTCAGATGAGGAAGATGCTGATTTTGTGACAGAAGAAATTTTAGCCAAGAAGTAGAAAGAAAAAGCTTCCAAGAGCACAACTGTAGAGGCTAATTCTACAAAGAGAGCTGTCAGAAAGGAATATGCTAGCAATGATGCTTGGAGGGCTCCTGAAAGTGCCAAGGGTAATACATCTATTTCTGTTGAGCATGCAAAGAGTTCTAAGTCCAAGAAGGCAAGAGAGAAGAAGAGGATCAGGAAGAGGATCATACATGTTGTTGGCAGACCAACTTCTATGTATGAAGATCCAGCAGAAGCTGAGGAACAAGAGGAAGAGGAGGAACCAGCTGCCAAAGCCCCTCCTACTAAGAAGAAGAAATTGATGGCAGATGCTATGCCCAAGGATGTTCCAGCAAAGAACACCAAGTCTGCTCTCAAGAAGACTGCTGCAACCTCCAAGTCAAAGAAGTCTACCAGAGACATTCCTAGTGCTGCTAAGAACAAGAAGTCCACCATGATAGAAGAAGAGGAGGACATATCTGTTTTGAGGAAGCTGAGACCCCACTTGCCCATTCATAATGATGATCACCCAGTTTTCAGTGACCCGGCTGGCGGTCTTCTTTGTATTCTTGTAATCTGGTCTTGAATATGGCTTTAGTTACCCTCCGGCAAGCCTTGCTGTCGGGAAGGCTACAACTACCTGTGCATAAGTCTGGGGTATTAAGGACCCAATTCATAATACACTGACTTGGAGGCTATCTTGAGGCTACTCAACCCATTGATCGCCTGAAGATAAAGGGACTCGAGCGCAATACAACCGC
Source organism: Elymus sibiricus (assembly GCA_039707655.1). NCBI lineage: Eukaryota > Viridiplantae > Streptophyta > Magnoliopsida > Poales > Poaceae > Elymus > Elymus sibiricus. The sequence continues at coordinate 191,874,453 of CM077667.1, read as the reverse complement.
GGATTAGGCGCTCCATGTCATCCTTGGGGATGCAGACGGCGACGAGATCAAGGTGCTTCGGTCAAGGGAGCAAAAGAGCGGGCTCGGCGTTAATCTGGGGGAAATGGCAGTTCATGAACCTGGCAGTGTGCAGCGTTGGCGCGAGGCGTAGCGCGGAGGGTGGGAGCGAGCGCATATGTCCATCATTACAAGTGAGCTCCTCGAGCACATTTAGGGCGATCGATGAGAACCACTCGTCAAGCTTGGCTCGGTCCTTGCCGTTGGAACGGAACTTTCCCATTGTAAGGCCTCTAATTGGGCCACAGTGTGTGCCGGGGATCTAGGACAGTGCATCCAAGCGTTTGAGATAGCCATTGCAGAGCATGTGCTCGTCAATGAGGCCGAGAGGGGTGCAACGCCATAGGGGGCGCCACCGCCGGGAGAGGATGGTTGTCTGCACGCCATCTATGAGTGGGAGGAGGGAGATGATGACTGTCAACATATTGTCGGGGAGGCTACTAATGAAGTCTAGGCCTGTCGGAGACGCTTGCGGTTCTGCCTCGACCCGCCTCCGCTTGATGGCAGACTCGTCCGCCACCTCCGGAGTCTCGGCGGCGGCGGCATTTTCTGACATAAGTAGAGAAGGGAGGATGGGGATTATATATTTAGAACAACACAGAAGAATAGTGTATTGGTAATTAGAAGTTACTAGGTAGGAAACAGACTTAACAAATTCAGAAAATGAAACCCCAATTGGTTGCTTAAATACTACATAATTACTTTGATATTGCTATGTAAGTCAACATGAAGATACTTGCAAGAACACTTAATTCGAACAAAGTCTGGACGGATGATGTCGTCGAGGACGTTAGCATTTATCATATGACCAGGCTCGTTTAGGTGCAATGTAATTTTAGTGCAAGCTTTCAGTACATAAAACTTTGAAACTTCTGTCCAAAGTCCTGCGTCAAAATAGGAGTGACAATCTTCATAAAGTTTTACAGAAACAACGATTGTCAATCCATGGTTTGTCTTCAATATGACATACCTGGAGTCTTCAGTTATGTAAAGGGCAACATTTTGTACTACAGTTGTTGTTGCAAAGCAAGTGATGTACTGTAGGAAATGATAAGATTATTAAAGAACAGGGAAACATGCTAAAATGGGAGTAACTAAAAGAACAATACGTCAATTGAAATAAATGACAAAAAATATAAATAAAAAGATAATGTAACCATGATGTCATGCAAATATGAGATTAATCGAAAGAACAATACATCAATAATTTGCCTAATATATAAGAAGAAGATAAATCCCCTTTCATGTATATGCTGCATGTGGCAGCTTTCATCCAAATGTATCAATATATAGTATAGGTTCATGAAAAGTAAGCCATGCCAACCGAGGTAGGGTGAGAATGAACATACCGTATGCTTCATGAAGTCATCTGGTATGGTGAGATGGAACTCCTCGGCTGTTTGGCCGATCCCGCATAGCCCTGATGTGTCCTTGCACTTATGCTCTATGAATGAAAACCCTCGAATCAGTGAGAAGAAAAATGAATCCACGGCGACTTCGGCCGGGTGATTAGAAGGGGCAGACGGATTGGGATAAGAGATGAGCGGATATTTCAGTTAATTAGTTACCTGGTTCTCCATGAGGAAAAAACCCAGCACCGAAGATTCCCCAATCTGGCAGAGCTGGGTCGACGGCGAGCAGCATCAAAAAAAGTGAGTGCCGATAGGCCGAGGCAAGCGGCAGTGGCAAAATGCAGTGAGGTTTGATGATAGCCGGCGGCGGCGACAGGCATCGAGCTAAGTGGTTGCGGCGGCGATAGGCGGTGACATGCAGAGTCGCGGGGGAGTATTGTAGTGTCGGTGGTACTGGGGATGGGGAGGGGAGGTGGCGGGCAAGCGGGGGTGAGGGTTTTGTGACGTGGCGGTGGTGAGGGTTTTCTGTCTCGGAATAACGTGCTTCCGAGGCAACGGTTTGGTAGACCCAACCGTGTGTGATAAACCGTAAATATCACTCGAGAAAAATGCGCTTCAGAGGAAATTTTTCTTCCTTTTCTTAACCTGGAGGCAACGGTTTGGTAGACACAACCGTGTGTAATAAATCGTAAATATGAGACGTTTTGAGGTCGATACAGAAAGTCGTTCAATCTGTGTACATCCTATGGTGCAGACGTGTGATCCGTGGGGATGCATTCTGGACAATCAGAACACAAGTGACATGGGATAATAAAGTCATCACACACAGTTCCAATCTGGGGAGAAATATTACCCATGCTAAACATTCACCCTAATATGCACCATACGTGTTAAAAAAAATTGCCAACTCTGGCACGAAGCTGTGCGTGTTCTGAGCAAGCGGTTGCTAGTATAAAATTGTGTGGGAAGACAAAAGGTAACACAGACGATTCACGATAATAAGTTGTGTGTGATGTGGGCAATCATAGGTTGGTCTAAGAGAAGCATAAAATCGAATCAACCAAATTGATTGCAGCTCAAGACTGCAATTACATTGCACAATTAGTTTATTACACATAGTCTCACAAACATATAGTTCAACCGATAAACATATATACTCATGCATGGATATAATACGCACAAACTTCATTCTTGAACATTAATTAAGATTATCCAGCTACTCAGCGTACGCGGCGTGTGCCACCCTGCGAGAATACTCTGCTTGAAGGAGCCAACGGCTCGTCCTCTTGCATGTGCGAGAACACTTGCATCTCGTTGTTGAGCCTTTGGTCACGGAACGGGCATCCATAGCCCCCATTCTTCCGGACACGTCTGTTATACTTTCCAGCATAAAGCTCCCTGAGCTTTTGCCTCTTGAAGCTCCCATGGACTTCTTCATCCTCACTGTCGACATCGTCAGATAGCACCTATACATATAGTAAAAATTATGGCGTGAATATATTTTGTTATGTGAATTCAGCAAGTCAGAGTTTATGAAACATAATATATCTGTGACAGCGTGAACCCTAAATCCTCAAGTGATCTTGATGAAAGAAATGGATAAATTGAGAGCACACAACTTAGTGCAACAAAATTAACACATGCATGCCTTAAATGCATGAACTTATAATTGTCAAAAAAAACATAGGAACATTCAAGTGAATACTACATGTCAAAAAGTAGGATTAGGATTTAACGGAAAATTTTCTACACAGATCCAAAGATTTTGGTTCAATTTTTGTAGCACAATCAGCTTTCTACATACCAGTCTGGAAAAAAATGCACAGTCATCTCTGTAGGACTTTCAAATGAAGTATACGATCTAGCTATAAATTATTAGCACAATCACTATCCCTAGATGGATTTTAGCAAAATCATTTGTACATACCAACCGATTAATCATTAACCAGAGAAACCTAGGATATATTTACCAAAAATGTGTATAGATGACTAACTAGTTCTCCATCGGAGTCATTGTCATCGCCTGAGTGGTTGTCGGAGTCGATGTGGACCACCATCTCTGGCTGGGAAAGCACGACGGCGGCGACGACAACAAGGCCACGCCACTGTCCGCACAATACCTCATCGGCGGTGACGGCAACCTATGTGCCTAGCTTCATGGTGGGCTCAGGTGTTGCGCCGGTCCCACCGTGGCCACTCCCTCCCATGGTGCGCTTCGGCTCCATCTAATGCACTTGAGATGGCGGTGACGACTGAGAACGGCGGTGACGACTGAGAACGGAGGCGAGGATGCAGGGGGAGAGAAAGGATTGTGTGTAGCAAGAATGGGGAGTGCGGACGCCTATAAAACCCAACCGCCCTGGGCATCGTTAATATGGAGCAGTTGGGAGGGAGGCGGGCGGCGGTCAAAGGGCCACCTCGCCTCCCAAAGCAGCCTACGCAGTGGACTGCTCGCATGCCTACCATCAATTCACACGCCTGCAAACACGTCTCTCGGTGAAACTGGGCAGGGAACACGCCACCCGTCAATTCACATACCTGCTCGTACGCCTCCTGGTTAGCCTGCGAGGAGGCCTGCTAGCATGTGTCCCGTCAAATCACACCTCCTCACACGGCACGCGGGACATGTATTGTTTTTCTTTTTTCAGGATTAATTCTGCCGCTTTATTGTTACTTAACCAAAGCTTCGGCGTGTACATTGTTGTTCTAAAGCCCGCGACTTGGATTAATAAACCGTTTGTGATGTTAACGTGACATTTCTATGTTGCATCCATTAACAAGCTCCCGTTTGCAAGAAGCTTAGGTGAAAACTTGTCTCAAATTGGACGATTTTTTACCACGACCTATTGGTTCCATATCATGACAGCATGTCAATGTTTCATGAATTCTAGCTTAACTGGGAATTTACTGGAATTTGAAAACCAAGATTATCAATGTTTGTGGCGGAGCGACGATGCCGAGATGTTTGAATTTGATTGCCTTTTCTTGCATGGGACTATACATGCACCCAACGACCCAATTTTGATTTTCAAATCCATTTTGGTGCACTGAGGCGTGTGCTTGTAGTTCAACTTTGAAATTTACAAAAGAAATCCCTAGGAAATCAATTAATGTATGAAAATGTGTCTTAATGTTCTCTAAAAAAAATTAACACAACACTCCTATTATCACATGTTCACTGTAGAAAAAGTTTGACATGCGCCTCGAAGTGGCGGTGGTGGTGGAATGGGTGGGGGAAGGCCGGCGGTCCGGCACACTACGCATCGTGTGCCTCCCTGTGGGATTGTCCAGTTTGTGAGGCATGTGCCACATAAAAAGTCATGTGTTGGGTATTTAAAACAACACATGCTCTTTTTCATGCATATGTTTGGGTCACATGTATGCGGTGGTGTACCTCGGACACTCCCTCGCGCGATTATCAACGATGCACCTGGTCGTTGCCCCCACGTCGGTCTATCAGTTTGAATGGTGGCGAGATGGGTTTGATTAAGGTGGATTCATCTTTGTCGGTGTTACAGTGTAGATCACGGTGATATACCAGACGAAAGTTTGAACACGTGTGAACGTGTGCTCCCAGAGGCTTGAAGTAAGTGGCATACGCGTTGTGAACCTCCGTGCGGGACTTTCCGGTTTGTGAAGGTGCCACATCAAAGGTGTGCATTGGGTATTCAAAAATCACACGACACATCCATACATATGTTTGGGACACAAGGAGGCGGTCGTTGTCCTTGGACACCCCCTCACGCGGTTATCTTTGTCGCGCCCATCTGTGGCCCCGCATGGTCCATCACTTTGACCACAATGAGAGAGGCTGGTTAATGTAGATTCTTTTTTGTTTGTGTTATGGTAGGCCATGGTGAGATTACATGGTATAATTTGAGCGCATGTGTACGCATGAATGCCTCCCACCGGCTTGAATTGGGGAGGGGGGCATATATAATACGTACACATTGCGTGAACCCAACGTGGGGGCTTTACGGTTTCTGAGGAAGGTGCCACATCAAAGTTGCATTGGGTAATTAAACATCGATCACACAACACTTTCCATATATGTGTGGGCCCCACATAGACGGTGGTTTTCTTCGAGCACTCGCGTGGTTATCGGTGGCAAGCCCATTCCTGGGCCCGCGTGGACATCCTTCACATTGGATGACAACGAGAGAGGTTACCAAGGTCGATTCTTCTTGGTGTGTTGTGGTACATATTATAGGTCATGGTGAGTTTCCTGACCAAATGTTTGAGTGCACGCTTATGTACGCATTCCCACCGGCGCTCAAAGTCGGGGGGGGGGGGGGGGGGGGGGCAACCTAGTTGTACACATCATGAACCCCTCGATATGTGTGTGGGCTTTCCAGTTGCGAAGCATGTGCCACATCAAAAGTGTGCACCTGGTATATATACTCAAACATAACACAACACTTTTGTACATATGTTTGGGCGACATGAAGGCAGTGGTTGTGTTCGGACACTCCATCACGTGGTTATCGGCGGCACGCCCATCCGTGGGCTCGGGAGGACGTCCATCACTTCGACCGACAATGAGAGAGGTTTGAACAAAGTTGATTATTCTTGGTCCGTGTTACAGAAAGTCTTCGTGAGATTCCCTAGCTCCCATCGACTCAAAGTGCATGTCTCTGTGGGGGGAGGCGCACTATACTGCGTACATCCCGAACCTCCGTCGGGTCGGGGATGTCCGGGTTGCGAGGCGCATGTGCCACATCAAAGTTGTGAATTGGGTATATTTAAATATCACACCGCCCTAGTTTGGGCCACCCGCAGTTGGTCGTGGTCTCACCCACTCGTGTCACACACACACACACACACACACATCTATGGGCCCGCAGAGTTCACCTTTGTCCAGAAGCGTGATGGGGTGGTTTGACCATGATGGATTCATATAGGTTTAATTTTCGTGTTACAATAGGGTGAGATGCCAGACCTATTTGGGGGCATGCATTCGTAGCTTGGATTCCCTCCCGCCGACACGAAGTGGGGGGGCGAGACATGTGTCACATCAAAGTTGAGAATTGGGTATTTGAACATCAAGCCACCCAGCTGCATACAGATTTTTGTTCCACACATTCAGGTGTGTTTGTGTTCTGACCCTTTCCCGATTTTTTTTTGCGAAATGCTCATATGTATTATCACTATAAGAGTAAATAGCATACAATTTGAGTGAAACAAATGTTTGTGAGTGTATACTCAACAGACACAGATCTCTCAGACTACCCATGAGCCATGCCCATGTCGTGTCACACCAGCACAGTGTACTGGTGGCCGCGGGATACGAATGGGCTCCGCGAGGCTTCCCTCGCAATCTCAAAAATATCTACCTGCCTTGAGCGATTTGAAAAATAGCAATTCCGCACGTTTTTCTATTTGATAGCACAGACTTATTATGTTTGGGCTGTGTGCTATGTTTGTTGCTCCTGCGCCGCTTCAATCCCTTCATCTAAATTTTCAGTAGCCCCGGCATTTCACTCCCGCGTAGTAAAATTTTCAGTAGTGAAAGCACATATGCTCCCTTGGAGGTTTTGATAATTCATGACAACATACATTGTCTCTTGGACTAATAGTTTTACCCAGATTATTTGAGATGAAGTCCACAGAGAGGATTGGTCGTGGAATGTGTGGAGAATCCCCAAGGAAAGAAGAAGACGAAGGAAAGGAATAGGATTGGCAAGACTTCAAGCTTCAAGACTCTACATTTTGCATTTTGTGAGAAATCACTTTTGAGTCCACAGGAAAGCCAATACTATTAAAAGGGGATGAGGTATCTATGATGATCTGGTTGATCAAGTGCTTAGAGTTAGCCACCAAAAATACATATGAAATTCTCCCTAAAAATTCTCTGTCTAAACCCGACCACTAAAAATTGGTGCCATCAAGTTTTCAAATTCGGCCCTACCGAGTTTTACCCTAGACATATCCTAAGCCAAACCCTAAGGTCTCGGTGACACCAACTTCATTTTCGGTGAAACCAAAATCAATGACCAACTCTCTCGTATCCTATTTTTAAGAATCGGAATTTCTGAGTTTTGGAAATCGGTCTCACCGAGATTTGGAAACTGCCTAGGTTAGCCAATTCGGTCACACCGAGATTTATATATCGGTCTCACCGAAACGCCAAAAGATACCACATTTTGCACTAGTCGGGGCAGCCGAGTTTTTACTCCGGTTTTACCGTGTTGGGCAATAATGTTGTAACGGTTGGATTTTTTGAGATGCCTATATATACCCATCCACCTACCTCTCACTCAAGAGGAAGCACTCAGAACAGACCAACACTTGCCCCATCCATTTTTCTGAGAGAGAGCCACCTACTCATGTGCTGAGATCAAGATATTCCACTCCAACCATATGAATCTTGATTTCTAGCCTCCCCAAGTTGCTGTCCACCCAATCAACCTCTTCTACCAAGCCAAATCTATGAGAGAGTGATTGTGTGCTGAGGAGACTATCTTTTGAAGCACAAGAGCAAGGAGTTCATCATCGTTACCACATCTATTACCTTTTGGAGAGTGGTGTCCCCTAGATTGGTTAGGTGTCGCTTGGGAGCCTCCGTCTTCGTGTCTGGAGTTGAACCAAGAAGTTTGTACGGGCAAGGAGATTGCCTACTTTGTGAAGATCTACCTCGAGTGAGGTTAGTCCTTTGTGGACGTAAGTCGTGATGGAATAGACAAGGTTGCTACTTTGTGGTCCCTTTGGGTGGAGCCCTCCGTGGACTCTCGCGACTGCTACCCTCCCTGGCTTGAAGTCTCCATCAACATGGACGTACGATAGCACCACCTATCGGAACGACAAGAAAAATCTGCGTGTCTCCAATTGCGTTTGATCTCCTATCTCTACTCTTTGTTACATGTGCTTGTCTTTACTTTCCGCTGCTATACTTGTTAAGTTGCATGTGTAGGGTGCACTAGACTTGTTAGATTTGCTAAAATCTGCCAACCATTAAAATTGGGAAAAGGTTAGGTTTTTATGTTGTCAAGTAGTCTATTCACCCCCCCCCAGACGTCCCTTCTCGATCCCACAATTGGTATCAGATCTTTGGTCTCCATAGCCTTGGTTTTATTACCATTGGAGGAAGATGGGTGTGTCTAGTTTGGGGAGTCTTAGTTGTAGAGTGGCCATTCTCGATGGGGGGTACTATAGTCAATGGAAATATGAGATGCTTAATCTATTCAATGAATTCCATTTAAGCAAGTATGTTAAGACCCCTTATGTGCCTCCCATTGATCCTTTACATCCTTCACACGAAGAAGAAATTGACATGCTTCGCAATCTTAGAACTGTTAATCTTATTATTAGAGGATTGCCAAGAATTGTGTTTGATTAAATGAGAAACGTTGAGTGTGCTTACACTTTGTGGAATGATTTAGAGAAAAGATATCCAAACTACTTATTGAAAAATCTTGATGTCGTTCTCCATAAAACTATTGCATTTCACAAGATGAAACCTAGTGATTCTAATTTTGATGATTATCTTTTCGATCTTAGAGATCTCATGCGTGCTAAAGGAGATGTCATAACTATCAACAACATCATTGTTGAATCCATCCGCATTGATAATCTTGAACATTGTCATGATCATAATCCTAACGAATCTCTTGATTCTTATGACGAGGATATTCCACTTGATGATTACAATGTGGAACATGGCTACTATGATGAAGATGAGAAGTTTGACATTGAATGTGAGAAGACTATGAAGAATCTAAGTCTCATGGAGAACTTTAAAGACTACATGTCCGGAGGAAAAGAGTGGATTCTCGATAGTGGATGCACCAATCACATGACCGGAGATAGAGACATGTTTCAAGAGATCACACGAAACCATGGACCACAGAGGTATGTGAATTTTGGAGACAACTCCAAGGGTAAGGTACATGGTCTTGGTAAGGTGGCCATATCTCATGATAGCTCCATTCAAAATGTCATGCTTGTTGAATCCCTTGGCTACAATCTTTTTTCCGTATCTAGACTAGCCGACTTCGGTTTCAATGTGCTATTTACTAAAGTTGATTGCCAAGTGTTTCGTCAAGACAATCATAGCATGGTCTTTACCATTTTTCGTAGAGGTGATCTATACATTGTTGATTGCACTAAGAGATCCAAACCTCGTACTTGTATTATTGCAAAATCTTCTAAAGGTTGGCATTGGCATAGAAGGCTAGGACATGTTGGTATGTGTAATCTAGACAAGATTATCATTGGTGATCATATACTTGGTGTTAAAGATGTTATCTTTGACAAAGATAGACTTTGTAGTGCTTTTCAAGATGGAAAAAAAGTAGGTGGAAGTCATCCCGTAAAGAACATCATGACTACTAGGAGACTACTCAAGTTGCTTCACATGGATCTTTTTGGTCCTAACGCTTACAAGAGCCTCGATGGAAATTCCTTTGGTCTAGTTATAGTTGATGATTTTTCCATATTTACGTGGGTATTCTTTATTGATGACAAGTCACAGGTGCAAAAGATCTTCAAGAACTTCGCTCGTAAAGCACAAAATCAATTTGAAGTGAAGATCAAGAAAGTTCAGAGCGACAATGGATCGGAGTTCAAGAACACCAATGTGGACACCTTTCTTTACGAAGAAGGGATTTCAAATGAGTTCTCGGCTACGTACACATGTCAACAAAATGGAGTTCTTGAGAGGAAGAACCGGACTCTCATAGAGATGGCTAGAACGATGCTCGACGAATACAAGACGCCAAGACACTTTTGGGCAGAAGTCGCGGAAACAGCTTGTCATGCTACGAACCAACTCTACCTACACAAGCTTCTCAGTAAAACAACATACGAGCTACTCACCGGTAACAAACCCCAAGTTGGATACTTTCGAGTATTCGGCTCAAAGTGCTACATTCTCGATAAGCATCGTCGTTCTAAATTTGCTCCTAAATCTCATGAAGGTTTTCTACTCGGTTACGGATCAAACTCTCACACTTACCGTGTCTACAACAACTTCACTCAAAAATTTGAAGAGGTGGTAGATGTGAAGTTTGATGAATCTAATGGTTCCCAAGTCGAACATTTGCCAAATTATGTAGGAGATAAGGAACCTTTGGAAGCCATTCAAGATTTGTCCATCGGCAAGATTCGTCCCATGGAGGTGAAGGAAAGGACTTCATCTACACAAGTGGAAGCTCCTACCTCGCGTCAAGGCGAACCACAAAACTACATGGAAGCATCCACAAGCGGTACACAACAAGATGAAGAAGAGGAAGAAGTACATCGTGATGATCCACCTCAACCTCCTTCACTACCACCTCAAGGAAACGACAACTTCAACAACAATGAAGAAGAAGAGGATGAGGAGGAGGAAGCTCCACCATCCAACAAGCAAAATCTACCAAGAGTTCGAGCAAGAGTGAGCAAGAATCATCCCTTAGAGCAAATCTTCAGCGACATACAAACCGGGAGAATCACTCGCTCTAAAACTCGTTTTGCTAACTTTTGTGAGCATTACTCATTTATCTCTAGCATTGAACCTATGAAGGTGGAAGAAGGACTTGAAGACCCGGATTGGGTGAATGCTATGCATGAAGAGCTACACAACTTCGAGAGGAGTGAAGTGTGGACACTAGTGGAGAACCCCAAGGACGAGCAAAACATCATTGGAACAAAATGGGTGTTTCGGAACAAGCAAGATGAAGATGGTCAAGTGGTGCACAACAAGGCACGTCTCGTAGCTCAATGTTACGCTCAAGTCGAAGGTATGGATTACGGTGAGACCTATGCCCCCGTTGCTAGACTTGAAGCCATTCGTATACTTCTTGTTTATGCCAATCACCATGATATTACTCTTTACCAAATGGATATCAAAAGTGCTTTTCTAAATGGTGAAATTGAGGAGGAAGTTTATGTTAAACAACCTCCCGGCTTTGTGAACCCTAAGAAATCTAATCATGTCTATAAACTTCGTAAAGCTCTTTATGCTCTTAAGCAAGCCCCACGAGTTTGGTACAAATGCGTAACGAAGTTTTTTATTGAAAAGGGTTTTGAAATTGCTAAAATTGATGCAACCTTATTCACTAAAAGAGTTAACGGTGAATTATTTGTGTGCCAAATTTATGTGGATGATATTATGTTTGGATCTACTAACCCACATTTCAGTGAGAAATTTGGAAGGTTGATGTCCGAGAAATATGAGATGTCTATGATGTGTAAGCTGAAATGTTTCCTTGGTTTGCAAATCAAGAAACCAGAGAAGGAACATTCATCTCTCAAACCAAGTACACCAAGGACTTGATGAATAAGTTCAACATGCAAGAGTGTAAAGGTATGAAAACTCCTATGCCTACTAGTGGACAAGTTGACCTCACCAAGGAGGACAAACCGGTTGATCAAAAGGTTTATCGATCAATGATCGGTTCATTGTTATATCTATGTGCCTCCCGAACCGATATCATGCTTAGTGTGTGCATGTGCGCTCGATATCAAGACACTCCTAATGAGTGTTATCTTAAGGCCGTGAAAAGAATTGTGAGATACTTGATACATACACCAAACTTTGGCGTTTGGTATCCCAAGGGATCTTCCTTTAACCTTGTTGGCTATTCCGACTCAGACTATGCCGGAGATAAGGTTGTTAGAAAATCCACCTCGGGTACATGTCAATTTCTTGGTAGATCTCTTGTGTCTTGGTCATCCAAGAAACAAAACTCGGTATCTCTATCTACCACCGAAGCGGAATACATTGCCGCCGGATCATGTTGTGCGCAATTACTATGGATGACTCAAACTCTTAAGGATTATGGAAACCATGTGAGACATGTTCCATTGTTGTGTGACAATGAGAGTGCTATTAAGATTGCTCATAATCCTGTGCAACATTCTCAAACTAAACATATACAAGTTCATCATCATTTGATTCGTGATGTTGTTGCCAAAGGGGACATTAATCTCAAACATGTTTGCACCAACAAGCAATTAGCCTATATCTTTACTAAGCCTCTTGATGATAAAGTGTTTTGTCACTTGAGGAGTGAGTTGAACATCATTGATGCTTCAAACTTGAGCTAGACTCACTCGAATGCTTGCAAGGGCATGAGCTTACATAACTATTCCTTCTTACTAATGCTTTGACCAAATCTTATAACTTGGAAATCTATGCTCCCTTGTATTGCATCTAACCTTTTGTAGGTACTTGGATGAATTACATTCCAGAAGATTGCCAAGAACTCACATCTAAAGCAATATTGTATTGACCAAGTATCAACAACCCTACGTTGTGATGGAGGAAGAAGACAACACAAACTATATCCTTGACATACATATGATGAAAATCTCACTCTTGTCATTTGGATATATTATGTTCTTCCTAGCATGACTAACCCTTGTAGGAGGACCTAGCTTCAAAGAAAAGAAGGATTGCTCCCAACTCAAGATGATCTTCATCAACTTCGAGTATCCACTACAAGTCCACCTACACACCATGTCATCTATATCACTCAAAGGTATGTGATCATATCCTTGAAGAAGCTTTCCTCCAAGTCATGCGATAAAGCAATTCAAAGTGATATGAAAACAATAAAATGCTTAAACGAAAAATGGTAACCCCATTTTGAGCTTAACGAGGAGTATGACCTATGATCAAGTATTATTACTTGGCTCCTAAGTCTATATACTCTAATATAGGTGACCTAGTAACCGACCATCATCTAGATGAAGTATCTTGTTTGGTTCATCTTATAGTTACATGCTTTCTTGAAACCACTCAATCTCCATCTAGTTGAAAATTCATTGCAAATCCTTTTGAAAATTCATTGCAAATCATTTTGAAGCAATTGAGATTTCTTGAAAATCCTTTTCGTCAACAAAATGGTCAAAAATAACTTTGCCAAGTTTCTGATTGCAACTTTGGTCTGTTCGAGATGGGAAAATCGGTTCCACCGATAATGCAGATATACTGCCAAGAGCCTCTTCGGTACCACTGATATGAATCTCTTTAGTTGTATCGATTTTACCCATAGCCCTAATATTTCCTTATTGGTTCCACCGATTCACCTAGCCTCGGAGTCACCGATTTTTTCCATCACATTGTGTTTATTGTTATTTTCTTGACACCATTAGTCCATGACCTCAATAACCCTTACTCTCTAGGATCCCTTACTGTCGTGGTTTTGTCACGGCAGATGTTCTCGTGCAAGGACTTAGGTGTGAGGCCATCGCCACTAGGTGGCGACTCAAAGGGGTTAAACGGGAATGTGAGGAGAGTTTACCCAGGTTCGGCCCCTCCGATGGAGGTAATAGCCTACGTCCTGCTTTGTGTCTATATTGATGATGATCTCGATTACAAGGGTGCGGAATCGCTAACCTAGCTTTTGAGGGTGTCTAACTTAAGTCTTTCGGCCCTAGGGGCTTGCCTTTATATATAGGTCAAGACCCTAGGGTTTACAACAGAGTCCGAGTCATATTACAACTCGTAACCTTCCATGTCTTTAACACTCCTTGCCTTTCGAGCAAGGAGTCCTCCGGCGTCTTCTACCCTGTGGGCCTCTGAGTCGCCGTCTCCACGCGCTTGGGCCGCCCGGCGGTTTACTTAGTAACTGCCTTACTCTTTTCATCTTCACGACACGGCCTATCTTGAACATAGTTCCAAAGCCACCATTATATTGACACGGCCCAGTAGGGCGGGTCATACCGTGGGGTTTTATCCCCGAAATTACGCCCTAGATTGATTTGAATTCATTCATGTCAATTTCCCTTACCTTTTCTTGGCGGCTTATCATCCGCTCGCATCCATGTTTTTCGTGGATCCCGAAGTGCCGACTCGTAATGCTCCCAAACTTGTCATTTTGCTAGTGTTTTCCTGTCGATGACGTCATCCTTGCTGACCGTTGCTCTTCGGACTCATCATAACGTATCTTTTGAAAACTGCGCCAAATCCAGGCCGATGCAAAAATCGAGGCGGACTCCTAGCCACAAATTTACCGCAACTGTTTCGTCTTTCACGATGCCGTCCCTTTTTCCCTCCTTATAAATAAGTCCACTGAGCCCCCGCGGTAACTTTCCGTCATCTTCTTCCTCTCGCTCCTTCTTCGGCCGAACACCACCGGAGCTTCGGAGGCATCGTCAGGGTCCCTGGTTCCATCGTCGACGCCATCAAGCCTTCTCGCAGCCGTCAGAGCAAGTGTGATCATCTCCGCTTTCACCCCAACACAATCTGGTATGAATCCCCTCCATTTAGGGTTTGTTACTTCCGGCGTTTATGTCATGTTCGTCGTGTTCGTCTGAGACGTAGCCCGTAGATCCATGCACTCGACATTTCTCAGTATTGCGTAGTTTTAGTACGATCTCCGCCTTATTTTCCTCATAAGCAGATCTAAAATGAGCCACCGAGGCTACCCTTTGAATGCCATAGTTTCGGTCTTTCCATCAGTTAGAACACATATTTCATTGTTTTTCCTCATTTAATTAGATCCATCTCAAAGAACACTTTCGTAGAAACCTGTTAGTGAGCCAACACACTTGCTAAGTATCATGGAGATATGTCTTCGACCTCCTTCGATTTTGTCAGCTTAAAATAGCCAATTAGTATAGGCGACTTATAATTTGCACCGGCTCATTTTTTCTTGTTGCCCTTGTAGTTGCTCTATAACCCGCCATGGCTCCGAAGAACTCCAAAGTCTGTAACTGGGTCAAGACCAAAGAATCCAAGCTCACCTTAGATAACCTCGTGGATCAAGGTTTCTTGCCGCCTCGAAAATTCATAGAGTGGCGGGCTCCCAAAGAAGATCCGTACCCATAGCCACGGAAAGGAGAAGTTGTTGTCTTTACTGATCATATGCGTAGAGGTTTCCGTCCCCCCGGCTCAAAGTTCTTCAGGGATCTTTTGCACTTCTTCAAACTCGGGCCTCGAGACATTGGTCCAAATTCTATAACCAATATTTGTCAATTCCAGGTGTTATGCGAGGTATATCTCCAGGTTGAGCCGTCCGTGACCCTTTTTAGGGAATTCTTTTATATCAACCGTCAAACTGAGGTGAAGAATGGTGCTGCCTGTGAACTTGGTGGGGTATCCATTCAGAAGAGGAAGAACAGTGCCTTTTCTGAATCAAAACTGGTGAGTCACCCCAAAGGATGGAACAAGACCTGGTTTTACTGCAAGAATACAGCAACTGAGGGAGAAAACCCCCTGCCGGGTTACAAATTGGAAAGACTCAACAGCAAAGTGGAGTTTCCGGGTTGGCCAACAGATGAAGAGAGGGCTCCATTAGCGCCTCTTCATGCAAAATTGAGAGCTTTGACCGCACATGGCTTAACTGGGATTGATCTAATTCGTTGCTGGCTAAAGTGGCAGATCCAGCCTGTCAGTGTAAGAGGCGGCTTGATGTGTGATTACTCAGGCGCCTCATCTGATCCTCAGCGCTTCTCTCATGAGAACCTGAATGATGACGCCCTTAACAAGGAAACGAAGAAGTTCTTTTCCGATTCGAAGGAGCAGTGCAGTGTTACCGGCTTGGGTCTGTTTTATCTACTCAACCCGCCACCTTCGGTATTGATTATTTTTACTGTCTTTTATTAATTTACTGTGACCCGCCGTTCCTTACCACATGCTTTTGTAGGAGAACTCTATTTTCTAGAAAGTTACACCTCAAGCCCCTGTTTCTTCGTCGGGTAGAAAAGATAACCCGACCCCTATGTCATCTTCTGGAGAGCAATCCAAGGTAGAACTTGATTCTCTTGGCCACCTGTTTATTCAGCTTGCTGACGCACCTTCTTATCAGGGTGACTCGGAATCTAGCCAAGTCGGTGAAATTGAGGTAACTCCTACATCCACCAGTTTAGAAACGTTTGTTCCCAGAAAACCAAGACAAGTCATCCGGAAGGTTAAGTTGACACACCCAGATGCTCACTTGGCTCCCAATTTTCTTTTGAAGAAAGCACAATTCACTGGCTCATCAAAACACAAGACCCGGAGTGGTTCGGGCGACTTAGGCCATGATTTGTCCGATGCACCGCCGGCTCAAAAACCACGCTTTGAGGTGCCTCATAGTCCAACCAATTCTCATCCTAGAGCCGGTTTGTTTAAGCAACCTCTTAGTCCTTTGAATTCGCTTTATCAGGCCTCCCCTTCATCTTCGGACGACTCAACTACAACGCAACTTCCCACATTCAACGTCAACCGCGGGTAAGCCCCTGAACTTGCACTTGTTGACTTATGTCATTTTAAACCTTGATCTATATTTT
The DNA here is from genome assembly GCA_039707655.1 of Elymus sibiricus. Classification (NCBI taxonomy): domain Eukaryota; kingdom Viridiplantae; phylum Streptophyta; class Magnoliopsida; order Poales; family Poaceae; genus Elymus; species Elymus sibiricus. The sequence continues at coordinate 191,857,846 of CM077667.1, read as the reverse complement.
CCTTAGCATAATATTTGATCTTTGCAATTGTAGGGCCAAGGCCACTTCGTCAAGGAGGGCTGGCGGGTCATCTTCTGGCATTGTAAACCAAAATATGTCAGACCCCCCGCTAGTGAAAACAACAACAGGAACTGGCCCCTTTGTAGAGAAAGACACAGACGTGAGTGCTGAGGCGGCAATCGATGTTGAGACGCCTAAGCCGGATGGGCCGGTTTTTATGGATATACCACCTGAAGCCCAGGATGTATCTGATGAGCCATCTGCCCGGCAACCAAGCCCGGTTCGCCCTTCCAGCCCGGTGACTCATTTGGATGATCCCAAGGCACCAGCAAAAGCAAACCTTCCGGATGTTATCATTGTGAAGGAGTGTTTTCAAGTTCCCATTGCTTCTACTTCCTTGGCTAAGATTGTGGCTAAGGATGAACCGGTTAACTTGGACAAAGGGAAAGCAAAACTAGAGATTCCAGAGTTGTTTGCACTTGGCATTGAAGATTTACACTAGCAATACTTGACACGGCTGTCTGAGACCCAGGAAATTGAGATAAGCATGATAAATGCTATGAAGGAAAAGTATGAGGTAAACTTCTTGTTTTACCACTATCTTTATCCTATCATTAGCCTCCAAAGACCAGCTTATTGTGGTAAGCTGGTTTCTTTAAAATAACTATGACATGTAGCCGTAGCCCCCAAGGGCTGGCTCATCTTCTTGAGATGAGTCGGGTCTTGAAAATACATTGAAGAATTTGACCTGTAGCCCCCAAGGGCTAGCTCATCTTCTTAAGATGAGTCAGGTCTTTTTCTAATACTTGCAATTCGACATGTAGCCCCCAAGGGCCGGCTCATCTTCTTGAGATGAGTCGGGTCTTTTCTAATACTTGGAATTCGACCTATAGCCCCCAAGGACTGGCTCATCTTCTTGAGATGAATCGGGTCTTTCCATGCTAAGATTTTTAAGAAAAAACTGGCATGCATTAGCCCCCAAGTGTCAAGGATATTGCTTGCAATCTGCTTGGGACTTTGATAGGAAAAAGTAATTCGTCATAAGGCGCTTTGAAACTTTTGTAGAAATAATTGCTGATTCTTCTTATACATCTGTCAGGAGTATGTTGAGGATGCTGAGTCGGTTGCTGTGAAACTACAGAAACGGCTCAAAGAAGAAAGAAAGCTAATAGTTGATGCTGAGTCCATGGCGGCTCGTTTTGAGGATTCTGCACGTCAGGCAAATGAACGTCTTAAACAAGCCGTAAAGCTGTTTGAAGCAGAAAAGGCCACTCTTGTAAAATGTGCATAAAAGGCTGAAAAGATACTTGATCCATTGAAGAAAAAATATGTCACTCTTGTGAAACAGATCAATGAAATGTTGACGGCAATCTTTGGTATGTGCTCTATCTCTCTTTTGTAGTGTATCGGCTTATGATTGTATGGCGGCTCATTGTTTGTCTTTTGTTTGCAGGGCGGAAAGACCATAATCTTTTAGAGCTGCCTATTGTGAAATTGAAGGCTATATTCACATATGTAGAGCAGTTGTTCACATGGTCTGTTTACTCCATTATGGCAGTGAAAAATCTAAAACACCCGCCAAGAAGCATCAAGGATATGTTGAAGCAACTTTCCACCGTTCCACAATGGGTGATCGAGACCCGGTGTCGGGGCACGAATGCTCGCGATCGCCTATGGGACCAGAGGCCAGTTGTGGTTCGGCAGGGGGCTCACTTTGCACGAACAGCGGAGGCCATGAAACAGCGCGACGATCAGGTCAGTGGCATTTTTACCTAGATTCGGGCCACTGTGAAGCATAAAACCCTACTCCTGCTATTTGGGTGGATTGATCGAGGGAACAAGACTAACACGCAGCGCCCAGCTCCCGGCAAGGGTTGCTATCGGGGTGAGCTACTACGCGGGTACAAGTGTCAAAAGTTTCGAATCTTGAGCTAGGTTGACTTGGGCCTCCTTTTATAGTGCAAGGGGCAACCACAATGGCAAAACAGTCATTATCTATTGATTAGATAGCTTCGCAGAGCTATCATACCTAACTCTGGCATTTAGGACAAAATACCATGATTACTAGACTAGGTGGTGCTCGGGGGTGCATTCCCGGCAAGCTCCTGCCACCGTCAAGCTGGCCGTTGCTTAAGGTCATGACACGATGCTGGACGAGTGTCAAGTGGGTATAATCTGCCTTCCAGTTCGTCACCACATGCTTAGCGAGAGCCACTTAGCCGTTTGAGGGCTCGACACTGCATCAATAAGTGACTGGCGTAGCGATGCGGTGGAGCGGTGGTTGGTTGGCTCGAGCCTGCCGGGGGACGTCTTGCCGGGTCTTCCTGAGATGTGCGCGCCTCGGTCCCCGGCAGGCTCCGGGGACGCGGCTGGCGCGCTTTGGGCCCCTCCTGGGCCGTTGTGCTAGTGCTGCCGGTGTTTGCTTGGTTTCCGGCAGGTCGTTGCTGTCGGGTGCTGGTTCTTGAACGCTTGCTTGGTGGCGCGGTAGCCTTCCCAATGGGTTTTGCTGCTACCGCATGTGCATAAGTTAGGGGCACTGGGTACCCCCGTTCTAGTGCACCGACAGGAGGCCCCGGGTCTGGCCCACACGCGCTTGCTTAGTGTCGTTGGGTCAGGCCCAAAATTTATGCAAAGGCACGCAATGTGAGGAGGTAACTGCCGATTTACTAGTCAGCACTACCCCACCACCTCAGGTCGTTCCCGCCACGCGCGCCGCATGCATAGCGAGGAGCTTGCAGTGGGCACTCGTGACTTAAAGACCTGATTGTGGCAGAAACCACAGCACCATGGATTGGAGCAATGGGGCGGTTACATATTCACCCGTGAGTCCTGGGTAGTGGGATTGGTGGAGATCGGCGGGCGCTCTGGAGCGGGGGAGAGCCAGCCCCCGTGCTCTCCCCTATAAATTAGGGGGTCACGGTGGCGATGCTCATCCAGCTCCATCTCCTCCTTTCTCCCAAGTCCACATTGCTCGTCCTTCACTTTTGGTTCGCTCTTGAGCCGCCCCTTCCCCCCTGATGGTCAGGGGGAAGGGCCTGACGAGCGTGTTCGCAGGGGCCTCCCCTTGCGTCCACACCCAGTCTCCTTTCTGGACCGATGTCTTCGAGCTAAAAGTTAGCCGGAGGAGCCTCAGATGGGGGAACGGGCGGCATGGCGGTCATGCCTGGGACGGTCGCGGCGGCACGCCTGCCGCCGCGCCGCCCGCTTCTTTAGCTTCGATGGAGCGTCGTGCGGTCGGTACTGCCACAGAGTCCGTAATGGAGACGCAGCGTTGCGGTGGACTGTGGTTCCCACACTCCTTCTTCAGGGTGATGGAGGAAGATTGTTTGCACGGCCGTCGATTGCGTGTGCGCGGTCGCAGCCGTGGTTCGCTATCTATTGTGGTGAAGTTCCCCACCAACAGCGCCCTGGATGGTGTGTACGGGTGGGGGTTCTTCGCCCGTGCTTGCTTCGTAAGGGCGGGAGGAATTCCCCGCCTTTGGCCACCGGGGGCGACCATTCTCTCTGTGGGGTCCCCCGGTTGCCGCGTCGGGATCTTGGACGACGGCGGAGGCGTTCCCTCGAGCGGTGGCGATGAGGAAGACGATGGCGGTCGGGGAATCACGGCGCATCAGGAGCGCGGATGAAGGCTCCGACGCGTCGCGCTCCCCGGCAGCACCATCATCACCAGCTAGGCTCCGGCAGCGCCACCATCTGCACCTGCCCTCCGCCTTCTTTCCCCTTTTCGGTCTTGTCCGCTCGGTCGGCTTCGTCCGCCCTGCCTGGGGATGGGGCCCCTCCACTCTTCGGGCGCGTCCCTCTGGTCCTGGTGGGGAGGCGTCGAATCCCAACCAGGCGCTCCTTTTGCCCTCTACTTCTTCTCCACTTAGCTCCTAAGAGGAGAGGGACAAGAAAGGCATTACGGGGCACTTGTCTTTTTATAAGTCAAAAGATGTAGGCGTTCGCCAATTTATAGTTAATCATAATGTAATTCTTATCCATTTTGTATCAACAAACGAATGAATGAATGTTATTTTGTTCCCCTGAGTACTATTATTTTGTCTCTTTGTTTCTATTGTGTCAATGTGTTTGCTCTCGCCGCACGGGACCGCCTGCCGGGTCGCTTTTAATCACGAGCGCCGAAAAGGGGAACGAGCCCCCGGAAACAGGCTGGTGTTGTTCCTCGGCAGGGGTCCTTGTTGGTATCGGCTGTCACGCCCAAGATGCGATCCTATCCTTATTTTGGCTCGAGGGCCTCGACTGGGATAGAAGCGCATCTCGTCGTTTCGCAAGAATGGATATCATTACAAGTACATGTAAAGAAGAGATGAGTATATGGAACTGGCTTACACTCGCCACAAGCTACATCAATATCACATCAATACAACAACATAACAATCATCATACAGAAGAGCAGGGTCCGACTACGGACGAAATCAAACGATAAAATGACATCCATCCTTGCTATCCGAGGCTGCCGCCTGGAACCCATCCTAGATCGATGAAGAAGAACTCCAAATCAAACAAGCAACGCGCTCACGTCAAAGCATCGCATTACCTGTACCTGCAACTGTTGTTGTAGTGATCTGTGAGCAACAGGGACTCAGCAATCTCATTTCCAAGGGTATCAAGACTATTAAAGCTTAATGGGTGAGGTATGGTTAAGTGGTGAGGCTGCAGCAAGCACTAAGCATTTATTTGAGTGGCTAACTTACGAGTACAAGAATAAAGGGGGATGATTGTCGAATAAACGGACGTGAACTAGTAATGATCTCTAAGAGATCCTGAACAGCTACATACGTCAAACATAACCCCACCGTGTTCTCTCTCGGATAAGGACTCACGAGAAGAGACAGTCACGGTTACGCACACGGTTGGTGTATTTTATTTGAGTTTACTTCAAGTTTGCTATGACCGGGTGTTAAACAAAGTTTCCAAGTTGCCATGTAACCGCAGGCACGGCTTTCCGAAAGATTTAACCCTACAAGGGTGCTCCAACTCATCCATCACAAACTAACCACACGCCGCGGGAATAACCTCGGCCACGAATCCCGTGATTTCCTAGGCAATTCCATTGGAAAACCGCAACCTCGAGATAGCCCGAAGTGTTCTCAGAATTCCTCGCACAAGACGTTCGAGAAAGGTAAAACAAATCCAGCAAGGCCGCCCGACGTGTCGACGAACCCGATAGGAGCCGCGTATCTCGTTCTCAGGACACGACCGGATGAACACTACGTACGGCGACCTGATAGAAATCCCTCGAGTTGCCCCGAGGTAGCCCCGCAAGTGGCTCTGTTTTGGACCAACACTCATGAGGAGCACTGGCCTGGGTTGTTGATTAATTATCCACGGGGTCTGGAAAGTCCCTATGCAATTTTATTAGTTATTAGGCAAATGTAGTACCAATGTTGGGCCTTGCCAGACAAGTTTTATCCTAAAACGACAATCATGGGGGTCCCCATAACAACCTCGAGCATGTTAGGAGCGCTCAATTATGGAACATAACACCGGTACACAAGTAACTAGGGCGGCATGAGTGGAACAAAACACCGGGCAAAAGGCCAAGCCTTCCACCCTTTACCAAGTATATATATGCATTAAATTAAATAGCAATAATATTGTGATATATCAAAATATCCATGTTGGCACATGGAAACCAATTTGCACTTGCAACTAGCAACGCTATAAGAAGGGCTGAGCAAGCAGTAACATAGCCAAACAATGGTTTGCTGGGTTGTGAAGCGGTTAGAGGCTTATCATGGCATTTTAGGAGGTTTGACAAACAAGTGGTAGGTAGCGAGATAAGCAATAGAAACGAGACATCTAGCATGGCAATGATAGTAATGGTATCCAGGGAAATAATCATCTTGCCTGAGATCCCGCTTGGAAGAAGAACGAATCCATGAAGAAGACGAGCCAACGTAGTCGAACGAATCCTCACACTCCGAACGCTTTCGGAACTCTATCGAGAAGAAGCAATCCGAAAACAACAATCAACACATGATCAACACCACAACATATGCATGACATGATGCACAAACAAATATGATGCATATCAAGTTTAAATATGCAAGGCATGGCAAATCACAACAATCGATTACTACACATTAAGTGAAGCTCAATATGCAACGAGTTGCATATTGACGAAACTCCACATTCGAATATTTAGTTCACTCTCGTTTAGGTACACGACAATATTAAATGTTGTTAAACATGGCAAGAGGTGAAGCATAAGTAAACTACACATCTAGGCAAGTTTAAATGAGGCCGGAAACAACATATAGCATTTCCGAAACGGCCTCATGTGTTAATTTTGAAATTGGTCCAGATCTGAACTAACCATGTTTTATATTTATTAAACAGCAAAATAAAGAGGACCATGTGATTCTACGCGTCAGTCTAGTCGATTTACATATATAGAACATTTGCAACGGAGCTACGGCCTAAAAGATATGAAAATCACAAGATGGATATGGCATGAATGCAAAATGCAAGAAAACAACACCCACCAACATTTCAAAACATGGATGCAGCAAGATATTATGAAACTACATGAGATTCTAAGCAAGTTTCATATATGGCATGTCCAAAACAGAGCTACGGTTCAACCACAATCACCAATACAAGTTTTATTTGAAATCTGCCCAAAACAGCAACATAGCATATTGCACACATGAAAACAACAAGCTACAAGATTCTAAAATGCACAAACTAAGCATTGGGCCGTAGCATATAACTCACACTTCATTTCATCTTCATATATCATACTCAAAAGAGTCATGGATCACATGGTAGGAAGCTCACAACATGGCAACAAAATATAGCAGATTAGGACTTAGTGAAAATAACAGGTTTTAGCATAGCAGATTTTCACGAAGGCATATTGGCAGCAATAAATATATATTCTACAGGGCATATTATGGCATGAAAATCTACAACATGGTAGAGGGCATGATGCACTACAATTCATTACATGGTGGCAAGGTCTAATTATGCCTAGAAAAATGGCTAGCATCAACACAACATGGCATTATGAAGAAAACAGATTCTCAGACTTAGTGAAAATTAGAGTAGACATGTGCAGCAGTTTTTTAACAGATTGACATATTGGACAGCAGAATTAATTATGATGCAAATCCTGTACATGGCATCAAAAGGCACAACCTGGTAGACAACAACATGATTAACAAAAGACTCCTTGGGAGCAACCACAAAAGACTCCTAGATCAATAGCAAATCACATGGCAAAATGGCAACAAAATAACACAGATTTCAGACTTAGAAATATTTTAGCATCTCAAAACAGCACTATTTTTATAGCAAGTTGGCAACAAGAAAATAACACCTAAACATGCTTTTCTATAGCAACCAAAAATACCAGGGCCTAGCACACATGTCCAAGGGCATATCTCATGTTTGCAACTATTCCAAAATATGCATGGATTAATTCACACGAAATAAACAAAAGGGCATCATGGCAAAAATGACATGCACACAAATTGCTCAAATGACAAAACTAATTGCACAGATAAATTCTATGGGTTTTTCTACCCCAAAATCATATATAATATGTGGGTTTCTACTATAAAACAAATGACACAACAATTATGCGAGATTAGGACATAAACCGTTGTAGCAAGTTATTTTATGCAAATTAAATGCAAACATCACATTACATATTTTATCATGCATGTAAATGCGAGATAATTAATTTAAACATTTTATATATATGGTTTGATTAATCCCGATGCACGGTTAAATATATATGCGCAAAACAAAATATGGCATTTATGCGAATTCCACGAAAACAGCATGTCAAACATTTTAAACATTTATAAAAGTGGGATATAATTAATCTACACAAAATCCTACAGATTTTACATATACGAAATATTTGGATCCGGTGCACGGTTAATTAATTATAGCCATTTTAAAAACATGCATTTCTGTAATAAAAAAATGCTAAAGGGCCGGATCTGGAACAGAGGTCCAACAATGGACATGGGCGTCACATACTAAACTGTGCGCGGGGGCGCTAGATAGGGCGGTGGAGCTCACCATAGCGGGCCATGGCCCGGTCGGTGCGGGGCTGGGCCTGCGTCTAGCTGGGCCGGCTCGGGGCCGAAGTGGGTGCCCCACAGGGCCCACACAGGAAAAGTGGTCGGTCAACGGGGGCTCCTCCCGACCCCGATCTGAACGAGGCCAGGGGCGGCCATGGCGGCGGACCTCGGGCTCCGGCGGCGGGCAGCGAGGCTCAGGGCGGCCGGGGACGGGGCTGCGGCGGCAGGGCGAGCACCGACGACGGATTGGGGCCGGCAGGGATCTTGGGCGACGCGGACGCGACCTGCACCTTACGGGCTTGCATGGCGGGGCGGAGCTCCTGCTGGCGGCGGGTCGGCGAGACGCCGTGGCGAAGGCCGGTGGCGGGGTTGGATGCGGGGGCCAAGCGGAGGCGAGCTAATGCGCGACTGGGGCACCGGTGCGAGGACTGCGGGGCGGCGGTTGCGCGTGACGTATGGGCGGCGACAGCGGCTCGACCCGGATCGGGCCCGGGGCGGGCCGGATCTGGGCCTGGCGGGCCCGCATGGTGGAGGAGGGAGCTGGTGGCGGCTGTGGATTGAGGGGAGGCTGGCGGCGGCGCGGTTTTCGATGCGAGGCTAGGGCTATTCATTTTAGGCAGGGTAGGGGGTGTTTAAATAGAAAAGGGGGCTAGGTTTAGGGGGTTTTGCCCGTTTTCGGACCGTTCGATCTCGATCGGACGCTCCGGAAGCCGAGGGGGTTAGCTGGGCTGTGTTGGGCCGTGTAGAGGGGGTTGAGCCAAGAAGAGAGGGAGGTTTGCGGCCCGGCACAGAGTTTTAAAACACCGCAATGTCCGCTAATAAACCGATGACGGTGCCGCTACGGTCGACCGTTCGGGTATCAAATGACCTCTGATTGCGTCGAAACTTGGCAGGCGGTCTACCTACAATAAAACAAGACCGCATGCCAACTTTCGACCCAATCCGAGAATATTTTATACGCACATTTGAAAACAATATTTTACCGATGGCGCGGGCGCGTGCGTGTGTGGTTGGTCTCGAAACAGTCAACGAGGAGAACCGGCAACTACTAACGGATGCAAGTTTTCAAAAACGAGTGACGATGCTATGCATATGATGCGAACGATGCAATGATGAATGCGACAAACAAAAGAATTGCACGACGACAACGGAATAAAAGGGGAATCTTCTGGAGCGTCGGTCTCGGGCTATTACATCGGCGCGGCCCTTCAGAGCCGATAAGTACGAGAAGCTAAGGAGCAGCTCGTCCCGACAAAGGTTTCTACCACGTGAGGGAGCTCCATCGAACACGTTCGAACAAAGGGTAAAAGTTTCCTTTAGGGAGTATAAAACTTGGGATACGTGATTAGACTTATCTCTTTTTAGGCTATATCCCCTTCTAGAGTATGTTGGGTCGTCGTCCCTATTCCTTCGCCCCTCCTTCTATGTTTTACCTGGTGACAAAACACGCAAGAAAGAAGCCTCCACTCTTTGAAGAGGGAGTGCGGTAACAAGGATTATAGGCTCAATGAGTACTCTAGCAAATCTTTAGAAAACAGGCGACGACATTGTAATCATAAAAGATGCATAATGAACGTGCAATGCAATGATATGATGCCATGCCTGTCGGCGTCCTAGGAACGGGGGTACCCAGAACTGCCAGCCTGCGACCCAGGGTGTGGCCCACTACGGAGACCCGGTACAGCCCAACGCGGCCTGACTCAAGACAAGGCCCTCGGGAGAGCCTCGCGCTCGCAAGGGAGACGGCGCCAAGGCCCCCGGAGGGAAGAGGCCTCCCCAGGCCCCCTCCTGAGCGGCGGAGATCTCTATACAATGCTCGACCTCGGGAGGTCAAGGATGTCACAAGCCAGGCCAGGCGGGCACCAGCGCGAGCAGACGAGACAGCTTCCTCTTTGGTGCAAAGGGGGCAAGGGCGTACGCGGGTTCCCAAAGCACCCCCCCCCAAAGGTTTCCATTCCGGTGCAACGAGACCAAGACCACGAGCTCCGCAGGGCGAGCGTCATCACCGAGCCCACCTCTGCATCACAACTGGATACTTTGTAGGCGAAGACCACCTTTCGCCAGGATAAGATGTACCTCCTGTCCCCTTTCAAATTGGGCTGTTGTGGGATCCCTTCCCGCCATTGCGATAATGGAATAGGACCCAGGCCACTATAAATAGAGGCTAGGCTGCTCTGTAGAGGGGAGAGACGAAAAACACAGCCTGCGCATCCTCGCGAGACGACTGACCACTGTACTAGTTCATCCACGAACCTCCTCGTGACGCAATCCACCAAAAGGCAGGAGTAGGGTTTTACGCTTCACAGCGGCCCGAACCCTACTCCTGCCGTCGAGCTAATCTTCTTCCTCGTGTGCTAATCTTCTTCCTGAGAGTGTGCGAGCTTGTTTGGCTAGGCCGTCGAGCTGGGAGCTAGAGGGTGAAGCTGTTGGGGATCTTCGCACACGCCCCTGTGTCCGAACCTCTTCGGGTTTTACGGATCCCAAAATTTGACATTTCGCGCGCCAGGTAGGCGCGTGTCGAAGCCTCTCTATCCACGGCTGCAGTCGGGCCTCGATTCACCAGCTCCATGGCCGACGTGACCTCCGAGGCCAGGCAGCCCTTGGCGCGCGGCGGCGCCACGGCTCGCCTGGCCGACCCAGTGGTCGCATGCATCCTCGGCGGGTCGCAGGCGCCCGCCTCCAACCACCAGGTCAAGCAGTTCCTCCGCTAGGCGAGCGCGATTCGGCCACGGCCCGAGGCCCCGTAGCCTCGAACGTGGCTGGAGGTTGACATCACCTTCGGCCCCGACGACCATCCGAGAACAACGGCTGCTGCCAGTACGCTCCCCATGCTGTGCACACCAACCATAAGCAGCGTGGCCGTCACCAGGACCCTCATAAACGGCGGGGCCGGCCTCAACGTCCTCTCCGTGGAGACCTTCAATGCGCTGCAGGTGCCCTACGACTAGCTCGCACCCTCAAGGCCCTTCTCTGGGGTGGTCGGGGGCTCCGTCGCCCCCTTGGGGCGGGTGCGCCTCCCCGTCATCTTTGGCACCCGCTACAACTACCGCACCGAGCAGATCGACTTCGACATCGCCCACATCCACCTCCCTTACAACGTGATCCTTGGCTACCCCGCCCTCGCCAAGTTCATGGCGGCAACGCACACGGGCTACAACGTCATCAAGATGCCTGGGAGCAACGGCATCCTCTCCGTCGTTGGAGATGCCAAGCATGCAGTCCTCGCACTCAAGCTCGCCTACAAGGCGGCGGCTACGGCACGCCCCAACGCTGGGGACGCCGCGCAGGCCTCGGAGGGAGACGGTGACGCCGTCGACGCCGCGCCAGTGAAGAAGAAGCAGTTGTTCTCTCAGAACCGGGTTGAGACGAAGCAGGTGCTTGTAGACGACAAGAACCTTGGCCTCACCTTCACCATCGGCGTCGGCCTCCCTCCGGAGCAGGAAGAGGCGTTGGTGGCCTTCCTCCGTGCAAACAAGGATGCGTTTGCGTGGAATGCATCTGACCTGGTGGGGGTCCCGAGGGATGTGATCGAGCACCACCTCATGGTGTGCCCTAATGCACGACCGGTAAAGCAAATGGCGAGAAGGCGGGCTCAAGAAAAGCAGGCGTTCATCGCCCAGGAGGTCAGCAAGCTGAAGGAGGCCGGAGTTATCCGGGAGATGCAATACCCGGAGTGGCTGGCCCACCCGGTGGTCGTCCCGAAGAAGTGTGGGAAGGAGCGCATGTGTGTCGACTTCACGAACCTCAACAAGGCTTGCCCCCAAGACCCGTTCCCGCTGCCGCACATCGACCAGATCGTGGACTCCACCACCGAGTGCGACCTCCTATGCTTCCTGGACTCTTTCTCTGGTTACCATCAGATCAAGATGGCGGTGGAAGACGTCGAGACGACGGCCTTCCTCACCACGTGCGGTGTATCCTGTTACACGTGCATGCCCTTCGGGCTACGGAACGCTGGCGCAACCTTCCAGCGGTTGATGCACATCGCCCTGGGGCAGCAGCTCGGGAGGAACGCGGAGGCCTACGTCGACGACATCGTGGTGGCCTACGTCGACGACATCAAGTCGCGAGAAGCCAAGACCCTGATCGAGGATCTGGAGGAGACGTTCGCCAGCCTGCGGTGGGTTAGCCTGAGGCTGAACCCCGAGAAGTGTGTCTTCGGGGTCCCGTGGGGCAAACTGCTTGGTTTCCTGGTATCGCACCGAGGGATCGAGGCAAACCCGGAGAAGATCAAGGCTATAACCAATATGAGTCTGCCTCAGACCCTCAAGGAAATGCAGAAGCTGGCGGGCTGCGTGACCTCCTTGGGACGCTTCATCTCCAAGCTTGGCGAGCGCGCCCTGCCGTTCTTCAAGCTCATGAAGAGGAAGGGCCCCTTCGAATGGACTCCGGAGGCAGACGCGGCATTCGAGGACCTCAAGCGGTACCTCACGAGCCCACAAGTAATGGTGGCGCCCCGCCTCCGGGAGCCCCTATTGCTATACCTGGCTGCCACCCCACACTCCGCCAGTGCCGCGCTTGTGGCGGTCAGGGATGAGCGTGCCGACGCGCGCGCTACACCCTCAGGCGAAGGCGGGCCCCCGGGCATGAAGCAAGGTGACTCACAGGATGCCTAGAAGCCCTCACCTCTTCAAGATAACGCTCCTGAGGCCTCAGCCGCCCCGGCGACCCCCGGGGCACCTGGATCTCATGAGCCCGCTTCGGAGCGGGGCGGCACGGAAGGCTTCTCCCTCGTCGAGGACCCAGTGTACTACGTCAGTACCGTACTGCGGGACGTGCGCTCGCATTACCCTATGCACCAGAAGCTCTTGCTCGTGCTTCTCGTCGCTTCAAGGAAACTGCGCCATTACTTTCAGGGCCACCCCATCAAGGTCGTCTCTGCGTATCCCTTGGAGAAAGTGATGCGCAACCCCAACGCAGCAGGGAGGGTCGCAGAATGGAACATCGAGCTGCAGGCCTTCGAGTTAGAGTTCAGCACGACCAGGGTCATCAAGGGGGCAGCCCTGGCAGATTTTGTGGCCGAATGGACGGACGCTCCCGACCGAGGGCTGGACGAGGGCCAGTCCCTCACCCCCGGCGATGAGGCACTTGATGGTTGGATCATGCACTTCGATGGGGCCTTCGCGCGCAGGGGAGCAGGGGCCGGAGTTGTACTCATCTCCCCGACCGGGGACAAGCTCTACTACGCCGTACAACTTTGCTTCCAGCATGGCGAGAAGGTCTCCAACAACATCGCGGAGTACGAGGGCTTAATCGCTGGCCTCAAGGCCGCGGCCGCCTTGGGGATTCAACGCCTCACCATCAAGGGCAACTCCTAGCTCCTCGCCAGCTTCTCCAACAAGGAGTATACGCCTAAGGACGAGCACATGGAGGCGTACTTGGAAGAGGTACGTAAGATTGAAAAACGTTTCCGGGGCTTGGAATTGCAGCACATCCCACGCGGCGTGAACAAGGAGGCCGATGACATCGCCAAGAGGGCGTCGCGTTGCGAGCCTCAGGAGCCGGGCGTCTTCGAGGAACGGCTCTTCAAGCCATCCGCGGCACCCCCAACCGCGGACCAGGCGCCGCAGAATGAAGAGCTACCCCCAGCATCGCCCTCGGGGGCTCCAACTTGTGGTCCGGCCTCAGGAGCCCGACTGCTCCAGGCGCTGGAGCCCCAAGCCGATGACTGGACACAGGAGTACAAGATGTACCTGCTCCACGGCACACTACCGGAAAAGGAGGAAGACGCAGAGCATGTGGCACGACAGGCCACAGCTTATTGTTTGCGGGACGGCGAGCTATACCGCAGGCGCCCGAATGACGTCGCATTGCGATGCGTGTCCAGAGAACAGGGGCGCGAGCTGCTGGCCGACATCCATGGAGGAGACTGCGGACACCAATACTCGTCACGCACCCTTGTAGGGAAGGCGTTCCGCACTGGCTTCTACTGGCCTACAGCGCTCAACGACGCCACCGAGCTGGTCCGGTCCTGCGAGGCTTGCTAGTTCCACGCCAAGTAGATTCATCAGCCCACGCAGGGCCTCCAGACCATCCCACTCTCCTGGCCCTTCGCGGTTTGGGGGCTGGATATACTGGGGCCCTTCCGGCGAGCGGCCGGCGGATACCGCTACCACTACGTCGCCATCGACAAGTTCACCAAATGGGCGGAGGTGGAGCCCGTCCGCGCCATCCCCACCGGGTCGGCCGTCAAGTTTATCAAGGGCCTCGTGAGCCGCTTCGGCGTCCCCAACCGCATCATCACCGACAACGGTTCGCAGTTCTCAAGCAACCTTTTCAGGACCTATTGTACTAACCTTGGAACGCAGATATGCTACGCTTCAGTGGCACACCCACGAAGCAACGGTCAGGCAGAGCGCGCCAACGCGGAGGTCTTGCGGGGCCTCAAGGCAAGGAGCTTCAAGAAGAAGCTCGAGGCCTGTGGCATGGGTTGGCTCGATGAGCTTCAGTCCGTGTTGTGGTCCATCCGCACCACTGCGACTAAGCCCACCGGCGAGACCCCGTTCTTCCTCGTCTACGGAGCTGAAGCCGTCCTCCCGCACGAGGTCAAACATCGATCCCCGCGGGTCTTGGCATTCGACGAGGAGCGTCGGGAAGCCTCGCGGAGGACAAACCTCGTGCTTGGGGAGGAGGCCCGTCGACAAGCCTCGCTCCGAGCTGCGAGGTACCAGCAGGCACTGCGGCGTTACCATTGCCGTAACGTCCGCTCCAAGACCCTCGAAGTCGGAGACCTCGTCCTGAGGCGGGTCCTTTCCAGGGAGGGCTTGCACAAGCTCTCGCCCATGTGGGAGGGCCCATTCAGGGTTGCCCGCGTCTCCAGGCCTGGCACCGTGCGCCTGGAGACTTAGGACGGGGTCCCCATCCAGAACGCCTGGAACATCCAGCACCTCTGCAAGTTCTACCCGTGACACTCTCACGTAATAATGAGTGGGTTGTATATGCCCGGAGCCCCCCGAGGACGCGGAGGGGTTCCCACCCACGCCCAAGTGGAAGCCCCATGCTCCGCGCTGGCGGACAACATTGTCCTCCAATGACTATGCCCACGCAACGTGGATGCCCTTTGCTCCGCGCTGGGGGAAGACGAAGACTAGCCTAGGTGCCGGACGCGGCTGTTCTTTGCTTTTCTCGTATTCGAATTTGCCATTTTCCTGGAATGAAACTGGAGGCTTTTCGACTATATTTAAAGAAAAGGGGGCGGGAATTTTTCTCCTTGTAGTTTTCTATCTTGAAGTTTCTTTCTCCGGGTTAACACCTGCCAGCCTCTCCCTTTCGCGCCCCGCGAGCGGGGGCTACAGGCACGATGCGCACACCTTGCCAAGGCCTTGGCGTCCTGGTCCCCACGTGGCCTTGGCGTCCTGGTCCTCGCGTGGCGCTCTCGAGTGAGCTAGCAGGCGTGTGCTGCCTCACCCTCGCTCGGGGGCTCCGCCGCGGCCCGGCGCGCTATCTTAGAGCCTCTGGAGGCTCACGCCTCCTGGGGCAAGAATCAGTGGAAAGGAATGGTCGCCGCTTGAGCGTCAAGGGGGGGCTCCTGAGCAACGCGCCTCAGGAGCCTCACCGATCACGTAGCTCCTCACCCCTTGGTCTCGTCCTGGTGATCTAGACGCCCCAACGGCGGTCGAGGCCTCGCCCCTTGGTCTCGTCCTGGTGATCCGGACGCCCCAACGGTGGTCGTGGCATGTGCGGGATCGGGCCCCGCCGACGTAGAGCGCCACTTGAGCGTCAAGGGGGCTCCTGAGCATCACGCCTCAGGAGCCTCACTGATCGCGTGGCTCCTTGCCCCTTGGCCCCGTCCTGGTGATCCGGACGCCCCAACGGCGGTCGAGTCCTCGCCCCTTGGTCTCGTCCGGGTGATCCGGACGCCCCAATGGTGGTCGGGGCATGCGCGGGATTGGGCCCCGCAGATGTAGAGTGCTGAAAGGGGCCCCCCAAACCGCCTCACTCGCAGGAAGGAGGAACCCCCCAAGTTCCCCAGGTGCCACTGCCAGACCTCACAATGCAGAAACCCGCCGCGGACGCATCGAGCTAAGTACCCTAACCACGACCAATAGGAAGTCTTGATTAAACAGCAACACAGGGACCGCAATACATGATGAGAATGCTAATATGAGGGCGCAAGCGCCAAAGTTCATTACACGCCCAGAAGGCCCCCCCATGATTTTTTGGTTACAGGGAAAGGAAAAGAAAAAGAAGGCGAAGGAGCCCCCCCCCCCGAGGGCTACCACTCCTGAGGCCCTGGCTCCAGCGCGCCGGCGCTCACTCGGAGTCCCCCTCCTCCTTGACGGGGTCGTGGTGGCACACCGGCGTAGCTACTTCCCGGGTGGGGTAGCGACATCGTCGCGGCTGGCTACCCCCCGAAGTCCGAGCACGCCGACGCGGCGAGGCGTCGTAGCTGTCGTCGCTCGGACTCTCCTCGGAGGAGGTGTCGCTGCTGCTGGAAGCATGGCGGCCGTCGCCAAGGGCAAGCTCACCTCCAAGATCGCCGCTGCCGCCGTCCTCCGGGCAGCACCCCAAGCGCCTACCGTCCTCCCCGAAGATCTTGACGAAAAGCGCCGCGGCGCTGTCGTGCTTGAAATGGAGCATGGGCCTTCCCTCCAGGCCGTGGGCGCGGGCGAAGGTCTGCCACCCACGGCTCAAGAAGGCGTTGCATGCGGGGGTAACCTCGACCTCCACCCACAACGCGCCGCTGCAACAACCATCGGCCTGCAGCCACAGACCTGCGGGCTCGTTAACTCGCAACCTCTCCGTGAAGAAGCACGGGAGCTGAAACCAGGTGCTCGCCGGCCTCTCCACCAGCACCAGGAACTCCTGGCCCGTGTCGGCCGTGCGGGCTTGCGGACGCGGTGGCCGAGCACCAACTGCGGGTCTCCCTCCCCGGCCACGGCCGCCGCGCCCGCCGCCTCCGGTTGCGCAAACGGAAGCACCGGTCCCCGTGGAGGGACGCCCACGCCCACGGGGCGCCGCCGCCGACGCCTCAGTATACTTGCGAGGACGAACTTGGCTCCTCTTGGGAGGCTGTTGGTCCGGCACCTCCTGGCAGGCCTTCCCCTTCTCGGCGGCAGAAAACCTCCTCACCGGCATCATGATAGAGGAGGAAAAGGACGAAGGCGGGAGAGCGAGGAGTAGGAATGGACTGGGGGCTCCGTTCCCCCCCCCCCGCCGCCCATTTATAGCCGGGTGGAGGGCACCTTTCCCCATCCCGGGCAATCATGGCCCTGCGACGTGCGCCGGTTGGTGGTTAGACGGAGCGGTTGTCGAGGCGCCATGCGGAAGTGGAGGCGTCCACGCTTCGTTGTTTGCCATGCGACAGACTGGGCTCACAGGCCTTTGGGGCTCGCGGCGCTTCGGGCCATCTTCTCCGGCCTCGCCCCGAAGCCAGCCCGAGCGCGCCTTGGGCCCGGGGGCTATTGTCGGCATCCTAGGAACGGGGTACCTAAAACCGCCAGCCTGCGACCCAGGGTGTGACCCACTACAGAGACCCGGTATGGCCCAACGCGGCCTGACTCAAGACAAGGCCCTCGGGAGAGCCTCGCGCTCGCGAGGGAGACGGCTCCAAGGCCCCCGGAGGGAAGAGGCCAACCCAGGCCCCCTCCTGAGCAGCAGAGATCTCTATGCAATGCTCGGCCTCGGGAGGTCAAGGATGACGCAAGCCAGGCTAGGCGGGCACCAGCGCGAGCAGACGAGACAGTTTCCTCTTTGGTGCAAAGGGGGCAAGGGCGTACGCGGGTTCCCAAAGCACCCCCCCCAAAAGGTTTCCATTCCGGTGCAATGAGACCAAGACCATGAGCTCCGCAGGGCGGGCGTCATCACCGAGCCCACCTCTACATCACCACTGGCTACTTTGCAGACGAAGACTACCTTTCGTCAGGATAAGATGTACCTCCTGTCCCCTTTCAAATTGGGCCATTGTGGGATCCCTTCCCGCCATTGCGATAAGGGAAGAGGACCCAGGCCACTATAAATAGAGGCTAGGCTACTCTGTAGAGGGGAGAGACGAAAAACACCGCCCGAGCATCCTCGCAAGACGACTGACCACTGTACTAGTTCATCGACCAACCTCCTCGTGAGGCAATCCACCAAAAGGCAGGAGTAGGGTTTTACGCTTCACAGCGGCCCGAACCTGGGTAACTCCTCGTGTGCTAATCTTCTTCCTGAGAGTGTGCGAGCTTGTTTGGCTAGGCCGTCGAGCTGGGAGCTAGAGGGAGCTGTTGGGGATCTTCGCACACGCCCTTGTGTTTGAACCTCTTCGGGTTTTGCGGAGCCCGAAATCCGACAATGCCTAGTTTTATTTCTGTTGCTCAGGATCTGCGCCTGGCTTTGTACAAAGGGTTACATGCAACTTCGGCAAGGCTTGTACAAAAGGTGGCTGCCGGGAACTGCGCCCGGCAGCCGCGCCTTATGGGTAGAACTTACGAAGATGCTCAATATTCCATGAGTTAAGCACTTGGGTGCCATCTTCGGTCTCGAGACAGACTGCGCCAGGTCTGGTGACTCGTGCTACCAGGTAAGGGCCTTCCCACTTCGGCGTCAACTTGTTGGTACCCTTGGCAGACTAAACGCGCCTAAGGACAAGGTCGCCTTCCGCAAGGCTCCGGGCATGTACCCTGCGGCTATGATAGCGGCACAGGGCTTGCTAGTATCGTGCAGCACGTACAGCAGCCTGGAGACGATCCTCCTCGAGGAGCATGGCATCGTCATGCCGTAGCTGCTCTTGCTCTACTTCGTCGTAGGCAAGTACTCGAGGTGACCCATATATGAGTTCCGTGGGGAGCACTGCTTTCGGCTCGTATACCAGGGAGAAGGGAGTCTGGCCAGTAGCTCGATTCGGTGTCGTTCTGAGGGACCAAAGAACCACCGGCAGTTCATCTATCCAGCGCTTACTGATACGTCTCCAACGTATCTATAATTTATGAAGTATTCATGCCATGTTTACAATAATTCTATATGATTTTGGTATGATTTTATTAGAACTAACCCGGATTGACGCTGTTTTCAACAGAACAACCATGGTGTCATTTTTTTGCAGAAATAAAAGTTCTCGGAATGGGGTGAAAATTTACGGAGAATATTTTTGGAAAATATAAAAAATACTGGAGCAAAAAGATACCAGAGAGGAATCCCGAGGCGGCCACAAGCCTAGGGGGCGCGCCCCTCCCTAGGGCACGCCCCCTGGCTTGTGGGCCCCTCGGGAGTCCCCTTGACGTGAGACCGACGCCAAAAATTCCTATAAATACCAAAAACCCCAGAAAGAAACCTAAATCGGGAGTTCCGCCACCGCAAGACTCTGTAGCCACGAAAAACCAATCGGGAGCCCGTTCCGGCACCCTGTCGGAGGGGGAAACCATCACCGGAGGCCATCTTCATCATCCCGGTAGTCTCCATGACGAGGAAGGAGTAGTTCACCCTCGGGGCTGAGGGTATGTACCAGTAGCTATGTGTTTGATCCCTCTCTCTCGTGTTCTTGAGATGGCACGCTCTTGATGTACCGCAAGCTTTATTAATATAGATGAATCATATGGAGTTTTCCCCTCTCTATCTTCTTGTGATGAATTGAGTTTTCCCTTTGAAGTTTTCTTATCGGATGGAGTCTTTAAGGATTTGAGAACACTTGATGTATGTCTGGCGATGGGATATCTGTGGTGACAATGGGATGTTCTATTGATCCACTTGATGTGTGTTTTGTTGATCAACTTGCGGGTTCTGTGACCTTGGGAATCTATGCATAGGGGTTGGCACATGTTTTCGTCCTGACTCTCCGGTAGAAACTTTGGGGCACTCTTTGAAGTTCTTTGTGTTGGATTGAACATGATGAATCTGAAATTGTGTGATGCATATCGTATAATCAAGCCCATGGGTACTCGTGGTGACATTGGAGTATCTAGGTGACATTAGGGTTTTGGTTGATGTGTATCTTAAGGAGTTATTTTAGTATGAACTCTAGGGCTGTTCGTGACACTTATAGGGATAGCTCATACGATTGATCGGAAAAGATAACTTTGAGGTGGTTTCGTACCCTACAATAATTTCTTCGTTTGTTCTCCGCTATTTGTGACTTTGGAGTGAACTCTTTGTCGCACGTGAGGGATTTACATATGATTCAACTATGTTAGTATTGTTGAGAGAACTTGCACTAGTGAAAGTATGAACCCTAGGCCTTGTTTCCAAGCATTGCAATACCGTTTTTGCTCACTTTTGTTACTTGCTACCTTGCTGTTTTTACATTTTCAGACTACAAATACCTATATCTACCATCCATATTACACTTGTATCACCATCTCTTCGCCGAACTAGTGCACCTATACAATTTACCATTGTATTGGGTGTGTTGGGGACACAAGAGACTCTTTGTTATTTTGTTGCAGGGTTGTCTGAGAGAGACCATCTTCATCCTATGCCTCCCACGGATTGATAAACCTTAGGTCATCCACTTGAGGGAAATTTGCTACTGTCCTACAAAACTCTGCGCTTGGAGGCCCAACATGAGTCTACAAGAAGAAGGTTGCGTAGTAGACATCAAGCTCTTTTCTGGCGCTGTTGCCGGGGAGGTGAGTGCTTGAAGGTATATCTTGAGATCTTGCAATTGAATCATTTAGTTTCTTGTTTTATTACTAGTTTGGTTTTATAAAAGAAAACTACAAAAAAAATGGAATTGAGGTTGCCTCATATACTTCATCTTTTTAATGTCTTTCGTGAACATGATGGAAAAGAAAATTGTGCTCAAGTGTTAGAAGAAGAAGTTATTATAGTGTTTGGCACTAAATCTTTGAGTGATGAGCATGATTGCAATGTTGTTAGTATGAATTCCTTGAATATTCATGATGCTAATGATATGCAAAGCTACAAGCTTGGGGATGCTATGTTTGATGAAGATGATATGTTTAGTCCCCCAAGTTTTGATGAGCAAATTTATTATGATGAAAGGATGCCTCCTATTTATGATGATTATTGTGATGACATGTATGCTATAAAGAATAATGATAACCATGAAACTTGTCATCATGATTTTAATTTTCAATTGGATTATGCTTCACATGATAGTTATTTTGTTGAGTTTGCTCCCACTACTATTGATGAGAATAAATTTGCTTATGTGGTGAGTAGTAAAACTTCTATGCTTGTGGATCATAAAAAGACTGCTTTATGTGCTGGTTATATTGTGAAATTCCTTCATGATGCTACTGAAAATTATTATGAGGGAGGAAAATATGCTTGTAGGAATTGCAATAATATCAAGTTTCCTCTCTATGTGTTGAAAGTTTTGAAGTCATGCTTGTTTTGCCTTCCTATGCTAGTTGATTCTTGTTCCCATAAATTGTTTGCTCACAAAATACCTATGCATAGGAAGTGGGTTCGACTTAAATGTGATAGTCATATGCTTCATGATGCTCCTGTTATGTTTCAATTCTTATCTTTTATGTGAGCATCATTGAAATCATCATGCCTAGCTAAAAAAGGCATTAAAGAAAAGCACTTGTTGGGAGACAACCCAATATTTATACCTACTGTTTTTGTGTGTCCACATGATTAAGCTACTGTATAATCATGTTTTATAGCTTTTGTTTCAATAAAGTGCCAAGTAAAGCCTTTGGGATGGCTCACAAGATGAGTAGAACTGATGTTGAACCAAAACAGAAACTTTTGACTCCAGTACAGGAATTTAATTTTTTACTGGAGCGTGATAATGATCTGAAATTTTTACACAGTCTTCATATACAAATTATTCAGGTTTTCCTAATTTTTCAGAATTTTTAGAGACAGGGAAGTATGGTTATACTACAGATCTTCACAGACTGTTCTATTTTTGACAGATTCTGTTTTGCATGCATAGTTTGCTTGTTTTAGTGTTCTCATAACTTATATTTAGTGGTATAAATTATGGGAATGATAGAATACAGTAGGTATCATGTGGTAACAATTATGAATCTTGCCTTGATAGTACCTAAGTGAATGATTTATCTTTACTACACTAACCCATCTCACGAAGTTCCGTTAAGTTTTGTGTGATTGAAGTTTTCAAGTTTTGGGTGAGACACCGATATGAGGAGAATAAGGAGTGAAAAGAACCTAAGCTTGGGGATTCCCAAGGCATCCCCAAGGTAATATCCAAGGAAGACTCAAGCGCCTAAGCTTGGGGATGCCCCGGAAGGCATCCCCTCTTTCGTCTTCAACACTATCGGTATATCTTACTTGGAGCTATATTTTTATTCGTCACATAATATGAGTTTTGCTTGGAGCATCATTTTATTTTGTTTTTCTCTGTTAGGTGTTATTTACAATCTTGTTTTGCAATAAAAATTTCCAAGAATTGTCTTAGGATGCTTGCATTGCATGTTTTGATGTGTGCTGTGTAAAAACAGAAACTTTTGCTGTAGTGTTTGAATTTTCATATTATACTGGAACGTGGAAAGTTTCTGAAATTTTAACACAGTGTTTTCATATAAATTTTATAGCATGTCCTAAATTTTCATAATTTTTTGAGTTACATAAGTACACTGTTTTATTAAATTTCTACAGACTGTTCTGTTTGGACAGATTGCTGTCATAGTTTCGTTATCTACTTATCCTATAGTTTCCATAACCTATATTGGTAGATATAAATTGTGGAAATGATAGTATACAGTACCTAATGTTTGAAAATTATTATGCAACTTGTCTTGGCAGTACATAAAGAGTTGATTTATTATTATGTGTACTAACCTATCTCACGAGTTCTTTTCAAGTTTTGTGTGGAAGATGTTTTTGAGAATAGGTGAAACCGGGATATGAGAGGATTGAACGAGATACAAAAGCTCAAGCTTGGGGATGCCCAAGGCACCCCAAGTAAATATTTCAAGAAGTCTCAAGCATCTAAGCTTGGGGATGCTACGCATCCCACCTCTCTTCATCAACAATTATCGGTTAGCCTATGTTGAGCCTAAATTTTTTATTCGTTCACATGATGCGTGCTATTCTTGGAGTGCTATTTTTCTTTTGCTTGATGTTTAATAAAATACTTAAGATCTGAAATTCTTAGATGAGAGAGTCTTCACATAGTTATTTAATTGTTGACTATGCATTGATCTTCACTTATATCTTTTTGGAGTAGTTTGTCATTCACTCTCGTGCTTCACTTATATCCTATGAGTAAATGGTTGAATGAATTGAATATCATAAATCTGAAATTAAATATGCTTCATATACTTATCCCATGGGGAGTAATGACTTCACACATAATAAGTATAGGTGGTAAAATTTATTGAAAGTTAGCAAACACTGCATTGGTCACTTGAACAATTCATTAAAGAATATTGAAGGAAGAGAGATTCCACATATAAATATACTATCTTGGACATCTTCTATGATTGTGAGCTCATTAATTATTTTCAAACTCGAGCAAATTAGTTAAAATTGGACAAGGAAGACAACTTAATGAGTTATGTTTGGGTATATTTGTATAGAAGTTATATTGTTATGGATCCTCCAACATGTGGTGCTTGCTTCCACCTCATACTAGCCAAAACTTCCGCACCAAGTAGAAATACTACTTGTGCATCCAAACACCCTTAAACCAGTTTTGCTAGATGAGTCCACCATACCTACCTATATGCGGTATTTACCTGCCGTTCCAAGTAAATTTGCATGTGCCAAACTCTAAACCTTCAAATAATATTATGTTTTGTATGCCCGGATCGCTCATATAGTGACTAGGGGCTGTTAGTATCTTCCATGCTAGGTGGGTTATTCTCACGATATGTGTCAATTCACTATCATTCACGCGAAAGTGGCTGGTATTCGGGATGCCCAGTTCCATGCTCAAAAATCAAATCAAAATATAATGAAACAAAACTCCCCCAAGATTGTTGTTTGTATGGACAGTACCCGTGGATTCGGCTCTCCGTGGAGTGTGATTGATTGGTGGAGGGGGAGTAAAAACTTTACCATTCTGTTTGGGAACCGCCTATAATGTATCTAGCATGGAAGATACCGAGATCTCTCGGTTGTTATGTTGACAATGAAAGCATACCGCTCAAAATTATTATTCATCTCTGTTTTAAAAGCTCAAGCTCTAGCACCTTTGCAAATCAATGCTTCCCTCTGCGAAGGGCCTATCTTTTACTTTCTAGTGCTTACCTTTATGCAAGAGTCATGGTGATCTTCACCACTTCCTATATTTTGCTTTTTTCTCTTGGCAAGCGTCATGTGTTGGGGAATGATCTAGACATATATATCCACACAAATATATTTGATCATGAATTATTATTGTTGACAATTATCTATATGATAAATAAGTTGGGAGGCGAAACATTAAGCCCCTATCTTTCTTTGTGTTCGATGGATGATATTTGTTCTAAAAATATGCTTTGAGTGTCAATAATCATGGAAGACTATATGATAGTTGAGTGTGTGGAATTTGCTAAATCAAAGCTCTTACATAGACCCTTCCTGAATATAAGATGAATTGCAATTGTTCGACGACTAGGAATATGGTTTGTTAGTTTTCAAGAAACTTTCTGGTTTATACTTTAACATGTGAATAGCTTGTTACTTGATCATGAGAAGTTTTATGAGATGAGCTACTGTTTATGGTTTATATTGATGCTAGAAAAAGTGATTGGAATTATCATTGATCAAACTTGTGCACTTGCTAGCATTCACACTTCATAAATTATTTCTTTTATCATTTACCTACTCGAGGACGAGCAGGAATTAAGCTTGGGGATGCTGATACGTCTCCAACGTATCTATAATTTATGAAGTATTCATGCCATGTTTACAATAATTCTATATGATTTTGGTATGATTTTATTAGAACTAACCCGGACTGACGTTGTTTTCAGCAGAACTACCATGGTGTCGTTTTTGGTGCAGAAATAAAAGTTCTCGGAATGGGCTGAAAATTTACGGAGAATATTTTTGGAAAATATAAAAAATACTGGAGCAAACAGATACCGGAGAGGAGTCCCGAGACGGCCACAAGCCTAGGGGGCGCCCCCCCCCCCCCTAGGGCGCGCCCCTGGCTTGTGGGCCCCTCGGGAGTCCCTTTGACGTGAGACCGACGCCAAAAATTCCTATAAATACCAAAAACCTAGAAAGAAACCTAGATCGGGAGTTCCGCCGCCGCAAGCCTCTGTAGCCACGAAAAACCAATCGGGAGCCCGTTCCGGCACCCTGCCGGAGGGGGAAACCATCACCGGAGGCCATCTTCATCATCCCGGCAGTCTCCATTACGAGGAGGGAGTAGTTCACCCTCGGGGCTGAGGGTATGTACCAGTAGCTACATGTTTGATCTCTCTCTCTCTCTCTCGTGTTCTTGAGATGGCACGATCTTGATGTACCGCGAGCTTTATTAATATAGATGAATCATATGGAGTTTTCCCCTCTCTATCTTCTTGTGATGAATTGAGTTTTCCCTTTGAAGTTTTCTTATCGGATTGAGTCTTTAAGGATTTGAGAACACTTGATGTATGTCTTGCGATGGGATATCCGTGGTGACAATGGGATGTTCTATTGATCCACTTGATGTATGTTTTGGTGATCAACTTGCGGGTTCCGTGACCTTGGCAATCTATGCATAGGCGTTGGCACATGTTTTCGTCTTGACACTCCGATAGAAACTTTGGGGCACTCTTTGAAGTTCTTTGTGTTGGATTGAACATGATGAATCTGAAATTGTGTGATCCATATCGTATAATCAAGCCCATGGGTACTCGTGGTGACATTGGAGTATCTAGGTGACATTAGGGTTTTGGTTGATTTGTATCTTAAGGTGTTATTTTTGTACGAACTCTAGGGCTGTTCGTGACACTTATAGGGATAGCTCATACGATTGATAGGAAAAGATAACTTTGAGGTGGTTTCGTACCCTACAATAATTTCTTCGTTTGTTCTCCGCTATTTGTGACTTTGGAGTGAACTCTTTGTCGCAAGTGAGGGATTTACATATGATTCAACTATGTTAGTATTGTTGAGAGAACTTGCACTAGTGAAAGTATGAACCCTAGGCCTTGTTTCCAAGCATTGCAATACCGTTTTTGCTCACTTTTGTTACTTGCTACCTTGCTGTTTTTATATTTTCAGATTACAAATACCTATATCTACCATCCATATTACACTTGTATCACCATCTCTTCGCCGAACTAGTGCACCTATACAATTTACCATTGTATTGGGTGTGTTGGGGACACAAGAGACTCTTTGTTATTTTGTTGCGGGGTTGTTTGAGAGAGACCATCTTCATCCTACGCCTCCCACGGATTGATAAACCTTAGATCATCCACTTGAGGGAAATTTGCTATTGTCCTACAAAACTCTGCGCTTGGAGACCCAACACGAGTCTACAAGAAGAAGGTTGCGTAGTAGACATCACTTACCGCTCTTCCGCAGTCTATCAAAAATCCTTGTCTTGAGGCCTTGCAGCACTTCAGCATTCAACCTCTCGACTTGCCCATTGCTCCTTGGATGGGCAACAGAGGCGAAGGAGACCTTTCTCCCAAGGTTTTGGATGTATTGCGTGAAGGCGCGGCTCGTGAACTGGGTGTCGTTGTCGGTGATCACTCTGTTGGGTACTCCAAAATGGCACACCGGTCCTTTCATGAACTTGATAGCTGACTGTGTGGTCACCTTCCGTACCGGCTCCACCTCAGGCCACTTTGTGAACTTGTCGGTTGCCACGAACAAGAACTCAAAGCCCCCGACAGCGCGGGGGAAGGGTCCCAAAATATCGAGCCCCCAGACCGAGAAGGGCCAGGACAAAGGGATCGTCTGGAGAGCTTGCGTTGGTTGATGGATGTTCTTGGAATGGAACTGATAGGCTTCACACTTGGTGACCAATTCAGTTGCATCTTGGAGGGCAGTGGGCCAGTAGAAACCCTGCTGGAAGGCTTTCCCGGCAAGGGCTCTGCACCCAATGTGTGAGCCACATACACCTCCGTGAATCTCCACCAACAGCCTTAGTCCGTCCTCCCGGCAAATGCACCTCAATTTCACGCCGTTGGGTCTTCTTCTATACAGAGTGTCGTCGACAAACTGGTACATACTTGACCGACGGGCTACTTTTTCGGCCTCTTCTTGCTCTTCGGGGAGTTCTCCCGTCTGAAGGAAACAGACTATGTGTTGTGCCCAAGTTGGAGCCTGAGGCTCGACAACTAGGAATAAAGGCATCTCCTCATCCGTGGGAGCGCTTGTCTCGACCACGAGAACCCGGGGTTCCGTAGGAGAGAGCTGCTCACCATGCGGAGCGAGACTGTCTTCAGCAGCTTCTCTACCAGCGGCTTCGGGAAGCTCTGCCGGGAAATGCTTGCCGGAGTTCAGCTTTCTTCTTTTCCTGGCCATTGTTGATGGGGATACTGAAGGTTGAGTGAGGCGAAGGATAAAGGTTCCTAGTTCCACAGGGAGCTTTTGCGCAGCGCACTTTGATAGATGATCGGCAATGGTGTTTTCCACACGGGGTACATGTTCTGCTTGCAACCCATCAAAGCGCTCCTCCAGTTTCCTCACTTCTTCCACGTATGCCTCCATTAACGAGCTCTGATAGTCTTTGTTGATCTGCTTCGCCACTGCAATTCTGAGCCCGGCAAGGAGCCCTTCATATTCAGCGGTGTTGTTGGTAGCCTCCTCCCTGGGGAAGTGCATCTAAACCACATACTAGACGTGCTCTTCGGTGGGGGCGACGAGGAGCACACCTGCTCCGACACCCTGGAGCGAGAAAGCACCGTCGAAGTACATGATCCAATCCTTAGGTGCTTCTTTGCCGGGAAGGACTGTTTCTGGAATTTCTTCATCTGGCGTAGGCGTCCATTCCGCAATGAACTCTACCAATGCCCTGCTCTGGACTGTGGAAGTACTATCATACTTCAAACCAAAACTTGACAGCTCAAGGGACCACTCAACTATCCTGCCAGTGGCTTCGGGGTTCCTCGGTATGCACTGCAGCGGGAAGCGAGTGACGTCGGTGATCTCATGGGCTTGGAAGTAGTGGTGCAGCTTCCTCGAGGCCATGATGAGGCCGAAGATCAGCTTTTGTACTCCAGAGTACCTTGACCTAGCCCCCTGTAATAAGGAGCTGACAAAGTAAACTGGCCGCTGCACCACTTTCTTCTTGGCCACTTCCCTGGGACTGCCTTCACCAGCTTGTCGAGGTTCCTCCAGGTCTGCATTGGGTCCTGCCGCGGATGCTTCGGTTTTGTCCCCGGCAGTGTCGGCCGTAGCGGTTGCATCCCTATCTACTTCTCGCTGCGCCACCAGCGCTGCACTAACCACTTGATTCGTTGTCGCCAAGTATAGCAGCAACGGTTCTTGTGGTTTAGGAGCGACCAAGGTGGGAGCGGAAGAAAGATAATTTTTCAAATCTCGTAGCGCTGCTTCCGCTTCGGGGGTCCACTTTACCGGGCCTGCCTTTTTCAAGATCTTGAAGAACGGCAGGGCGCGCTCGGCGGATTTGGAGAGGAACCTACTTAGCACGGCAACGCATCTGGTCAAACGCCTGGTGTCCTTGATGGTCTTGGGTGCCTGTATCTGCTCAATTGCCTTGATCTTGTCGGGATTTGCTTCTATCCCCCGCTGAGATACAAAGAACCCAAGTAGCTTGCCGGATGGGATGCCAAATACACATTTTTCAGGGTTGAGCATCAGGTTGATCTTGCGCAGGTTTGCAAAAGTCTCTTCTAAGTCTTGTATGAGAATTGCTTCATTCTTGGTCTTGACAACTATATCATCCATGTAGGCTTCTACATTCCTGTGCAACTGCGGCTCAAATCCAGTCTGCACGGCTCTGGCAAAGGTAGAACCAGCGCTCTTTAACCCGAAGGGCATCCGTACAAAGAACTACGTGCCGCACGGAGCTATGAACGCGGTCTTCTCCTCATCTTCCTTAGCCATGAAGATCTGGTGGTATCCGGAGTAAGCGTGCAAGAAGGAAAGCAGGTCACACCCTGAAGTGGAGTCAACAATCTGGTCGATGCGCAGCAAGGGACAGGGGTCCTTCAGGCATGCTTTGTTCAGGTCAGTGAAATCTATGCAAAGCCTCCATTTCCCATTTGCCTTACGCACCACCACCGGGTTGGCTAACCAAGTTGGGTGCAACACTCCTCGGACCAAACCAGCTGCTTCAAGTTTCTTGATCTCTTTGGCAATGAACTGTTGCCGCTCCAAGGCTTGCTTCTTAACCTTTTGCTTGACGGGCCTGGCGTGGGGGCAGACAGCAAGGTGGTGCTCGATTACCTCCCTGGGAACACCGGGGATGTAAGATGGTTGCCAGGCAAACACATCGGCATTCGCCCGCAGGAAGGCAATGAGCGCGCTTTCCTATTTGTCAGTAAGGGTGGTGCTGATGGTGAACATGCCACCAGCGCCATCCTGCCCTGCCGGGATCTTCTTCGTCTCAGGATAGGTGACCTTGGCTTTCTTGCTAGTGGAACTCTCCGGCAGATCCTCGACGGGTGCAGCGCACTCCGAAGAGGCGCGTTTCTCGGAGTCCTTGCCGGTGTCTCTGCTAGACTTATTTCCTTTCCTTGATTCCTTGGCGGGAGCTGGTGCTTCCGTGGCTTCAGCTGCTGCCGCGTCTCGATACATCTTATCCATGCATATGACTGCATCTTTCTTGTCGGAAGGGACAGAGATGATTCCAATGGGTCCTAGCATCTTCAAAGTGTTATAAGCATAGTGGGATGCTGCCATGAATTTTGCCAGGGCTGGGCGACCAAGAATTCCGTTGTAAGGCAGGGGAAGCTCAACCACATCGAACACCACTTTTTCAGTCCGGTAGTTTAACTCCCCGCCAAACGTCACAGGGAAAGTGATCTTCCCCTTGGGTCGGCTTCTGCCGGGGTTAACTCCTTGGAAGCTACCCGTAGCCTTGAGCTCTTCGTCAGGGATTTGCAGCCTCTCGATCACCTTTGGGGAGATCAAGTTCAATCCTGCCCTACCGTCAACTAACATCTTGGTGACTTTGAGGTTGTGGATCGTTGGAGAAACCAACAATGGCAAACACCCGACCGCGGTAGTGCGATCTGGGTGATCCTCTTCATCAAAGATGATAGGCGTGCGGGATCATCTGAGTGGCTTTTTGGACTCGGCGGCAGGTTCCACAGCGTTGACCTCATGCACCCACTGCTTGAGCTGTCAGTGAGAGGAGTGCAAAGATGCACCCACGTCAACACACATGGCTTCGGTTGCCCTCTGGAACTCTCGGTCACTGGAATCCTCCTCTCCATCCTCATCCTCACTCATATCCTCTGTTTCTTTCTTCTCACGACCTCTGGCTGACCTCTCTTTCCACTGTGGGGTCTTGCCGCGGCGGCCTCCTCTACCACCACGGCCCTTCCCGGAAGCAGCGTCTTAGCCCTTCTCCTTGTCACGCTTCTCGTACTCCGCCTTCTACTTCTCGACAAGCTGCTCAACTTGGCGACACTCTTGAAGATCGTGGCCCTTGGTGCGGTGGATCTTGCAGTACGACCCGTTGGACTTCCCAGTTTTCTCTGCTGCTATGGCCTCCCGGCAATCAGCGCACGCAGCAGCTTCCTTGCCGGGGGTCTCGGCCTTGGCCTTCTTGCCGGCAGCGAGATTACCAGAGCCCTCCACAGCCAACACCGCCTTTCCCTTGCGCTTATTGTTGCGCTTTCGGTTCCTCCCTTCGAGCCGGGGGGGTCGTCGTCGTCTTCCGAATCGACTTCGACGCCAGCCTCCTCTCCAGAGAGTCGCCTTCCTTCTTCAACACGGGCACACATGTCCGCCATTGTGTACAGCTCATTGACAGTCTTGGGGAGTTTCACATTCATCTTGGCCCGCATCCTCCTGTTGCGCACGTTGGAATGGAACGCGGCAATCACGGCTGCGGGGTGTATTTTAGGGATGTTGCGGTGCACTCGACTGAATCTCTGAATGTACTTCCGCAAGGTTTCTCCTTCCTTCCGCGGCAAGACTTGCAGATCGCTGGGCTGTCCTGGCTCCTGATGGCCGCCCGTGAAGGCACCGACGAACTCGTTGCATAGATCAGCCCAGGATGAGATGGAGTTTCCGGTAGGTGCATCAGCCATGATCTCACATTTGGCTTGAGTGCCAAAGGGAAATAGTTTGCGAGCACTTTTTCATCTCTCCCTCCGGCAGCCTGAATGGCTATCATATAGATGCCCAGGAACTCCGCCGGGTTTAGCTTCCCGTCATACTTCTCCGTCAACTCTGGTTTCAAAGCTCGAGCTGATGGCCAGCGGACTTGCTGCAGCTCGCGAGTGAAGGCAGGGCACCTAACCTCGTAAGGTAGGTACCCACCAGCACTGGGCGCGGGGTCGCCAGCACTTGGGCTGTTGCGCTTGTCGGACTGACGGTGTGCTTCTCGGCGGCGCTCGATGGTGATGCGCGCATCGTCTTTCCGCCGATCCTCCAGGACACGCCGCTGGTCCCGGCGATCGCGTGGGCCGGACGAGGCCATGGATGCCTCGTCGAACTTGTCAGCACGGGAAGCTCGCCGCGGCTGTTCCTGGGGTTGCTGTCGTGGAGGGGACTGTACTGTTGGTGTGGCCCCCTCGACGCGGTCGCTGTCCCGAGCCGCCATGGCTGCACGCGCACGCTGCGACGGCTCCGCGCGCTGAGATCTATTGGCTTCGACAAAAGATATTAGACTCTGGATGGTAGCTCTCCATTCATCCATCTTGTCAGCCGCCGGCGGGAAGTTAAGCAGAAGCTGGGCTCGTGCCATTGCTTCCGATGCTGTGTCCGGCATGGCGAAGGAGGCAGACCGCGACATCGCCTGGCTCCTGGTGGAACCAAGAGCGGTGTCGCCGCGTTCTTGACGCTGTGCACCGCTCGCCGGGGCGGTCTGACGTGGGGGAGGCCGAGCTCGCGGGTTCGCGGCCCCGCTCAGCGCTCCGTCTTGCTCTTGACGAGGCATGCGCCCAGTAGCCGCGCTGGTAACGGGCGCGGACGGGGGTTCGCGGTTTGCTCCGGGTGGTGCGCCGCCATGACGACCACGGCCATCCGCACGGCGGGGAGGCGATGATTGGTATTCCCCTCCGTTCGCGGCGCTAGGGGCGCGTTCGCCAGAGTGTTGTTGCTGCCGTTCCTCTCCCGCGTTCCCGGCCCCAACCTCGGCCGTGGGGGACACGACGGCGGTGTCGCCTGCGCCAGCCGCGTCGCCCACGATGCCTTCCCCACTCGCAGCCGCCGCGACGCCGGCTGTGCCTGTGGCTGCATGCGAGGGAGCCTTCGAAGTGGAGGGATGCGCGGTCGCGCTAGGCTTCTTCTTGGGAGCCATGGGTGAAGAAGATGATGATGAAGATCGACCCGCCGTTCACGAGCTCGGGTTCACGCAAACTATGCTCACCCCTACCTAGTGCACCAAACATGTCGGGGCACGGATGCTCGCGATCATCTATGGGACCAGAGGCCCCTTGTGGTTCGGCAGGGGGGTCACTTTGCACGAAGAGCGGAGGCCATGAAACAGCGCGACGATCAGGTCACTGGCATTTTTACCCAGCTTCGGGCCGCTCTGAAGCGTAAAACCCTACTCCTGCTTTTTGGGTGGATTGATCGAGGGAATAAGACGAACACGCAGCGCCCAACTCCCGGCAAGGGTTGCTGTCAGGGTGAGCTACTACACGATTACAAGTGTCCAAAGTTCCGAATCTTGAGCTAGGTTGCCTTGGGCCTCCTTTTATAGTGCAAGGGGCAACCACAATGGCAAAACAGTCATTATCTATTGATTAGATAGCTTAGCAGAGCTATCATACCTAACTCTGGCATTTAGGACAAAATACCATGATTACTAGACTAGGTGGCGCTCGGGGGTGCATTCCCAGCAAGCTCCTGCCACCGTCTAGCTGGCTGTTGCTTAAGGTCTTGACACGACGTTGGACGGGTGTCAAGTGGGTATAATCTGCCTTCCGGTGCGTCGCCACGTGCTTAGCGAGAGCCACTTGGCCATTTGAGGGCTCGACGCTGCATCGATAAGTGACTCGCGTAGCGATACGGTGGAGCGGTGGTTGGTTTGCTCGAGCCTGCCGGGGGACGGCTTGTCGGGTCTTCCTGAGATGTGCGTGCCTCGGTCCCCGGTAGGCTCCAGGGACGCGGCTGGCGCGCTTTGGTCCCCTCCTGGGCCGTTGTGTTGGTGTTGCCGACGTTTGCTTGGTTTTCGGCAGGTCGTTGCTGCCGGGTGCTGGTTCTTGAACGCTTCCCAGCGGGTTTTGCTGCTACCGCCTATGCATAAGTTAGGGGCACTGGGTACCCCCGTTCTAGTGCACCGACACCCGGAGAGCGACGGCTCGAGGAGGGGCAAACATGGCGCTTGCCAGAGCAAAGGCATATTTGCCTGAACTGGATGTGGAGCTCTTGAAGGGCGGCTTTCCTAAGTTCAAACTCGACGGCTCCACGTGGAGAGCAGCAACGGATGATGAAGATTTAGTATAATTTGCCTTCCGGTGCATCGCCACGTGCTTAGCGAGAGCCACTTGGCCATTTGAGGGCTCGACGCCGCATCGATAAGTGACTGGCGTAGCGATACGGTGGAGCGGTGGTTGGTTGGCTCGAGCCTGCCGGGGGACGGCTTGTCGGGTCTTCCTGAGATATGCGCGCTTCGGTCCCCGGTAGGCTCCGGGGACGCGGCTGGCGCGCTTTGGTCAAAATACCATCCTGCATACACCAACAACAATGAGCGCATTAACCCGCCCAAAGATGAGCCGTCTAAGTTGGTGCCTCCCCGACGTAAGAGACCTTTTGCCCCTGATGTTGACGCATCATCTCTTGTTGAGGGAACATCAAATTTTGAACCTCTGAACTCAATTCGATGGCAACAGAAGGGCCAGCAGGTTGATGAAGATGATGAGCCAGAGGAAGCAGATCTAGAGGCGGCCGATGAGGAGAAGGCATGAAGGCATCTCCGAAGATGAATGAATCGCCAGACTGAGCTATCCCCCAAGTAAACTGGGAAAACTTGAGTATTTTGCGGCCTTGTTATGAGCCTGTAATAGGGGTAGTCTTTAAAACTTCTCTGACATGATTGATCATGCCATCGTGCATGTGTGCACCTTTATTGGTGTGGAACTCCAGTCTTTCGAGCTGTTTAGCTGAGATGGAATTGATGCTGCTCTTTTTACTTATCTTTGAATATCTCTATTGTTGTGCTCAATGAGTCACTTGATTGAAAACAGAAAAAATAATTCAAAAACAAGCCGGCAAAAAAGCTTGGATTTCGAGGCCCAGATCTGTTGAACCTTTCCATGATGATATTGGGAATAGGCAATTTTTAACCTGGTCATAATAAGACCGTGGTTTGTTAACCAAGGCACTTATATATGAGCCGGTTATAGGGACAATATTGTTCCTGAAAATGCATGATGTGATAATAAAGAATTGTATTTATATGAAGTACTAGAAAATAGGCCGGCTCAATGAGACTCGGCAAAAAGAGACTGGCTTTCGAGGCTCAAGTCTTTCTTCAATGAAGCGGGTATAATAACCCATGCTTTGTCCTAGCTTTCTGTATTTCGGCTCTCACGTGACTCAAGCCGGTGTTTTAACCTTGAAGTTTAGGGTCCTAAAGAGGATTGACTTGCAAGATTACAAGGGCTCACCTGATCGGAGTCGCATCAAACATACAGGCAGGTTTAACCATATATTGCGGCGTTTGTGCCGGGTCAAAAGGGTGAGAAAGCTAAACTCGATGAGTTGGAAGCCCCCAAGTGACCTATGTTGCAAACAATAAAGACTCATGCTCA
This sequence comes from Elymus sibiricus, assembly GCA_039707655.1. Taxonomy (NCBI): domain Eukaryota; kingdom Viridiplantae; phylum Streptophyta; class Magnoliopsida; order Poales; family Poaceae; genus Elymus; species Elymus sibiricus. The sequence continues at coordinate 191,823,126 of CM077667.1, read as the reverse complement.
ATTTATAGGCTGAAACAACAGAGACCCCGAGTTTCGAGGGTGCCGGCTTTATTATATTTGAACATAAAGAAGTATATACAGAATTTGCAGGGGGGGAATTACATAAAGGGAGTCGGTGTCTCTTTTAAGTATAATAAGGTCGCAGGTGAGCGAATCTCCAGGGCCGGGTTGTCTCCTCCTCAGAAGTGTATGATCCTTCTCGCAAGTCCACTGGATAATATGACCCGTTGTTAAGGTTTTTGCTGATGACAAAAGGACCTTCCCATGGTGGAGAAAGTTTATGCATTCATGTCTGATCTTGAATCAGACGTAGCACCAAGTCGCCTTCTTGAAAAGTACGGCTTCGGAATCTACGGCTGTGACAGCGGCATAGGTCTTGCTGATAAATGGCAGATCTAGATACTGCTAAGTCACGCTCTTCTTCCAAGGCATCCAGAGAGTCTTGACGTGCTAGCTCATTGTCCGCCTCAACATAAGCGGTAACCGGAGGCGAGTCATGGCGAATATCACTTGGTAGAACTGCCTCGGCTCCATACACCAGGAAGAAAGGTGTGTATCCAGTGGATCTATTTGGAGTTGTGCGAATACTCCAAAGTACTGCGGCGAGTTCTTCTACCCAACAGCCCGGAGTACCCTCAAGTCGCACCATAAGTCGGGATTTGATCCCTCTGAGGACCTCCTTATTAGCTCGTTTGGTTTGTCCATTGGACTGTGGGTGTGCAACTGCTGCCAGGTCAAGCCGGATGTGTTCTTGCTGACAAAATTGTTCCATGGCTCCCTTGGATTAATTGGTACCATTATCAGTGATAATGCTGTGAGGGTGGCCAAAATGGAAAATCAAATTTTTCACGAACTTGACCGCAGTCTCTGCATCGCAACTACTAACTCCCTCTGCTTCAACCCACTTGGTGAACTTATCAACCACCACCAAGAGGTGGGTCTTCTTGTCAGAAGACGGCTTGAAGAGACCAACCATGTCGAGCCCCCAAACCGCGAAGGGCCAAGTAATTGGGATCATACTCAATTCCTGAGCCGGGACATGGGCTTACCGACCAAACTTTTGACATCCATCGCCCTTGCGCACAATCTCTTCTGCATCTGCGTGAGCCGTCAGCCAGTAAAACCCATGTCGAAAGGCCTTTGCCACCAAAGATCGTGAGCCGGCATGATGCCCACAATCACTAGCATGAATTTCATTAAGAATCTCCTGGCCTTCCTCAGGGGAAACACATCGTTGAAACACCCTAGTGATGCTTCGCCGATGTAACTCGCCATTAACGATAGGCATTGATTTGGACTGCCGAATTATCTGTCGAGTGATGGTTTCCTCAGCTGGGAGCTCGCCTCGAGTCAGATAAGTCGGATATGGAATAGTCCAATCCGGAGTAGCGTGGAGAGCCGCCACCAATTGTGCCTCCGGTTCAGGAATAGCTATGTCCTCCTCTGATGGTAGCTTGATCGAAGGATTATGAAGGACGTCTAAGAAAACATTGGGGGAACCGGCTTCCTCCGTGAGCTGAGTCATGACAGAGTGTCAGCCGCCTCATTGAGCCAGCAATCTATGTGATCGACCTGATAGCCTTGAAAATGACCCGCCACATCAGAGACCGCCCGCCGGTAAGCCGCCATCAGGGGGTCCTTAGAATCCCAAGTCCCTGAAACTTGTTGAGCCACCAAATCTGAGTCGCCCAAACACCTGACCCGGCTCAGATTCATCTCTTTAGCTATTCTGAGTCCGTGTAGGAGGGCCTCATATTGTCTGCATTGTTAGTACAAGGAAACAGGAGCCGTAGAACATAACAAAATTTATCACCTCGTGGGGAAGACAATATAACTCTAGCCCCCGAGACCTCCAACTACCTAGAACCATCAAAGTGTATAGTCCAGTAGGTGTTATCTGGCCTATCTTATGGAATCTGCAACTCTGTCCAGTTGTTGTGGAAATCTACCAGTGCTTGGGACTTGATGGCGGTTCGGGGCACATACTTTAGATGATGATCGCCAAGTTCAATCGCCCAGTTAGCAATCCGTCCAGTGGCCTCCCGGTTTTGTATGATATCACCAAGGGGTGCCGAACTGACCACCGTGATTGGATGTTCCTAGAAATAGTGCTTCAGCTTCCAGCTCGCCATAAAAATTCCGAAGACTAGCTTTTTCCAATGCAGGTATCGCTGCTTGGGAAAAGTTAAAACTTCACTGACGAAGTAAACTGGGTGCTGAACCGGATATTCCTTCCCTTCCTCTTTCTGCTCAACAACAACTGCTACACTCACCACCTTGGAATTAGCGGCAATCTATAGGAGCATCGGCTCTTTGTCAGTAGGGCGGCTAAGGCGGGCGGATTAACAAGCTATTTTTTGAGTGCTTCGAAAGCCTCATTAGCCGCGTCAGTCCACTTAAAGTCGCATGTCTTCTTCGGCTCTTGATAAAATGGGATGGCCTTTTCCCATAGGCGGCTTATGAAATGGCTTAAAGCGGCGATGCGACCCGCCAGGCATTGAACCTGGTTTATATTTGCTGGCTCAGCCAGCGAAGTTCCTGCCTTAATCTTGTCCGGGTTAGCTTCGATGCCTCGCTCAGAAACTAGGAAACCCAAAAGTTTGCCTGCGGGAACACCAAAAACACACTTTGTCGGGTTAAGTTTCATCTGGTACACTCAAAGATTACCAAACATCTCCTTGATGTCCTCCAAGAGTGTCTCCTTCTTCTGAGATTTCACCACGATGTCATCAACATAGGCGTGAACATTGCGCCCAATCTGCGGCTGAAGGCGATTCTGGACGTAGCGTTGATAAATCGTCCCAGCGCTCTTAAGCCCAAAGGGCATAGAGACATAGCAGAAATCACCAAAGGGAGTGATGAAGGCTGTCTTCTCTTGATCCTCAACAGCCATCTTGACCTGGTGATAGCTGGAGTACGCATCCAGGAAGCACAGGCGCTCACAACCCGCCGTAGAGTCAATAATCTGATCGATACGCGGGAGAGCAAAAAGGATCCTTTGGACAAGCCTTATTGAGATCTGTGTAGTCTACACACATGCGCCAGGTGCCATTCTTTTTCAGAACAAGCACCGGGTTAGCCAACCACTCGGGGTGAAAAACTTCGACCAGAAACCCAGCAGCTAGGAGTCGGGCCACCTCTTCTCCAATTGCCTTGCGTCTCTCCTCGTTAAAACGATGAAGGTATTGGCGTATTAGTTTCATCTTCGGGTCTATGTTAAGGTGGCGCTCAGCGAGTTTTCTCAGGACTCCAGGCATGTCAGAAGGTTTCCATGCAAAGATGTCCCGATTCTCACAGATAAACTCGATGAGCGCGCTTTCCTATTTGGGATCCAAGCCGGTCCCTATAGTGAACTGCTTGGACAAATCGCCTGGCGTGAAATCTATCTGCTTAGTATCTTGAGCCGGCTTAAATTTGAGTGAAGGCTCCAACTCCGTATTGGGCTTCTTGAGGGGCCTCATTTCAGCCGGGTCAACATTGGCGGTATAGAACTTCAATTCCTTAGTTGCGCAAGCCGACTCGGCATAAGCCGCGTCTCCTTCTTCGCACTCCTAGGCTATCTTCCGGCTTCCGTCCACGGTAATTCTACCCTTCGGTCCAGGCATCTTGAGTTTGAGATAGATATAACAAGGCCGGGCCATGAGACGAGCATAAGCCGGTCGCCCAAAGAGGGCGTGATAGGGGCTCTTTATCTTTACTACCTCAAACATCAAAGGCTCGCATCTGTAATTATACTCATTATCGAAGGCAACATCGAGTTTGATCCGCCCGATCGGATAAGCCGACTTTCCAGGAACAATCCCGTGAAACACCGTCATTGAGGGAAGCAGCGTGCCCTCAGGCAGGTTCATCCGGCGAAAAGTTTCGTAGTATAAAATGTTTATGGTACTGCCTCCATCCATAAGGACCTTGGACAAAGTGTAACCACCGACTTGAGGTGCCACCACCAAAGCTAACCCACCAGGGTTGTCAACCCGGGGGGGATGGTCCTCCCTGCTCCAGGTAATCGGGTGTTCAGACCAGTTGAGATACCTGGGCACTGCCGGCTCTGCCATGTTGACAGCCCTACTCTTGACCTTAGTGTCTCGCTTGCCAGTACTAGTGGTTAAGACATGATACTGGTCATGACTCAGTTGCTTAGGTTTGCTTTGGAAAGCCTGGTTACTGTGTTGCCGCCGAAATTCATCCCCTGGACCGCCTCGTGGCATGCTTGATCCGCATGATGCTCCAGTCGCGGACGAGGTTCGGGCCACCGTGATCCCTGTTGCAGAAACAGCAACTGGATGAGGCGACTCACGATTCTTACCGAGGATCTTGTTCTCGTGACGCCGGCCGGGTAGAGGCCAGCTGGGTTGGGCGTGCCGAGCTGGCTCGACAAGGTTGGTGCAAATGTCCGACTCGGGCACTCACGCGCCGATCTGGCCGATGAAGACGTGGATCTTGCCGAAGGGGACCCGGTACCCGTACTCAATTGAGTCGGCCTCAGGGCCCCAGCCTGAATCGTCGATCTAGATCTTGCTCTGGCGACTCTTGATCATGCGACCCGCCACGTAGCTCCCGAAACCCGGAAGGGCTCCCTTTGAGAACTCAACTCCACCGGGCGAGAGCCCCATGGTGGGCACCAACTGTCGTGGTTTTGTCATGGCAGATGTCCTCGTGCAAGGACTTAGGTGTGAGGCCATCGCCGCTAGGTGGCGACTCAAAGGGGTTAAACGGGAATGGGGGAGAGTTTACCCAGGTTCGGCCCATCCGATGGAGGTAATAGCCTACGTCCTGCTTTGTGTCTATATTGATGATGATATCGATTACAAGGGTGCGGAATCGCTAACCTAGCTGTCGAGGGTGTCTAACTTAAGTCTTTCGGCCCTAGGGGCTTGCCTTTATATATAGGTCAAGACCCTAGTGTTAACAACAGAGTCCGAGTCATATTACAACTCGTAACCTTCCATGTCTTTAACACTCCTTGCCTTTTGAGCATGGAGTCCTCCGGCGTCTTCTACCATGTGGGCCTCTGAGTCGCCATCTCCACACGCTTGGGCCGCCCAACGGTTTACTTAGTAACCGCCTTACTCTTTTCATCTTCACGGCACGTCCCATCTTGAACATAGTTCCAAAGCCGCCATTATACTGACCCGGCCTAGTAGGGTGGGTCATACCGTGGGGTTATATCCCCAACACTTACCCTATGACCCTTTTGGAAATTAATGCCAAAGGGGGAGAATTATCAAAGCTTATGCTTACCAAAGGGGGAGAATTATCAAATGGGGAATAATATGACAGGGAGAGAAAATATAAATCATATACCTCTCAAGGAGGAGGAACATTTATTAAGGGGGAGAGAGAAGACCAAATTCATACTATCTTTTTAAGGAGAGAGTGCATATGATCTTATGTTAGACTTGTCTCACCCTACCTACTCCCAATATCTACATGCTAACATTCAGGGGGAGAGGAAGACTTACAAATCCATACCTAGGGGAGAAATTTCTAAATGTTCTTGGAGACATATCAATCTTAAGAAATACTTTTTCTATATGTCTTCCATATCTTGGTACATTTGAATTCTGTTGCATTTGGATAAGTAGAATACTCTTGTGTTTCCTAACATTGTTTTCTCAAGTGTGTCTCTACATTAAAATGATCAAGAACTTCAAGGTAAGTATATGCATCATATCCTTGGTCAAGATGATCTCTTGCTTCTTGCACATATTGTTTGCAAGAGTGAAGTCTTGAACATGGAATCATCTCATTCACATTTGTTTGATGCATATAGCCAAGGTTCACATGACTTATCATATCCCTTCTACTATGTGTGTACTCATGCATTTTAGAACAACTGTCCTCTAAGAGGGATTGCACACATTTAGGGGAAGCGTGTCTTAGTCGTGTGTCTCTCAAAGCTTTCATATATCCTTGCATATCTAAATAGGAAGCTTTGATTGTATGTTGTCATAAATTACCAAAAAGGGGGAGATTGAAAGCACATACGCTCCCTTGGAGGTTTTGATAATTCATCACAACATACAAATTCTCTTGGACTAATAGTTTTACCCAGATTATTTCAGATGAAGTACAAAGATAGGACTGGCCATGGAATGTGTGGAGAACCCCCAAGGAAAGAGAAGAGGGAAAGGAATAGGATTGGCAAGACTTCAAGCGTCAAGACTCTACATTTGCATTTTGTGATAAATCACTTTTGAGTCCATAGGAAAGCCAATACTATTAAAAGGGGATGAGGTATCTATAATGATCTGGTTGCTCAAGTGCTTAGAGTTAGCCACCAAAAATACACATGAAATTCTCCCACAAAATTCTCTGTCTAAACCCTACCACTCAAAATTGGTGCCACCAAGTTTTCAGATTCGGCCCTACCGAGTTCTACCCAAGACAGATACTAAGCCAAAACCTAAGGTCTCGGTGACACCATCTTTATTTTTGGTGAAACCGAAATCAGTGACCAACTCTCTTGTATCCTATTTCTAAGAATCGGAATTTCCGAGTTTTGGAAATCGGTCTCACCAAGATTTGGAAACTACCTAGGTCAGCCAATTCGGTCACACTGAGATTTATATATCGGTCTCACCGAAACGCCAAAAGTTGTCACATTTTGCACTAGTCAGTGCAACCGAGTTTTTACTCTGGTTTCACCGAGTTGGGCAATAATGTTGTAACGTTTGGATTTTTGGAGATGCCTATATATACCCCTCCACCTACCTCTCACTCGAGAGGAAGCACTCAGAACAGACCAACACTTGCCCCATCCATTTTTCTAAGAGAGATGCACCTACTCATGTGTTGAGATCAAGATCTTCCACTCCAACCATATGAATCTTGATTTATAGCCTCCCCAAGTTGATTTCCACCCAATCAACCTCTTCTACCAAGCCAAATCTGTGAGAGAGTGATTGTGTGTTGAGGAGACTATCTTTTGAAGCACAAGAGCAAGGAGTTCATCATTGTTACCACATCAATTACCTTTTGGAGAGTGGTGTCTCCTAGATTGGTTAGGTGTCACTTGGGAGCCTCCATCTTCGTGTGTGGAGTTGAACCAAGAAGTTTGTACGGGCAAGGAGATCGCCTACTTCGTGACGATCTACCCTGAGTGAGGCTAATCCTTCGGGGACGTAAGCCGTGATGGAATAGACGAGGTTGCTACTTTGTGGACCCTTATGGGTTGAGCCCTCCATGGACTCTCGCGACCGCTACCCTCCGTGGGTTGAAGTCTCCATCAACGTGGACGTACGATAGCACCACCTATCGGAACCACAGGAAAAATCTTCGTGTCTCCAATTGTGTTCTATCTCCTATCTCTACTATTTCTTACATGTGCTTGTCTTTACTTTCCGATGCTATACTTGTTGACTTGTATGTGTAGGGTTGATACGTCTCCAACGTATCGATAATTTATGAAGTATTCATGTCATATTTGTCTGTGTTTTTACTATGATTTTATGATTTATTGGGACTAACCTATTGCAAAATTGTACAGGTTCTTGTTTCACACTTTGATGTGTAGGAATTAATTGGAAATTGGCGAAAAAACGCAAAAGGAGCCTTGTTGGAGGAGGACTCTGACTTTCCTGAAATCTGTCCACAAACAGTTTTTAGAGACCGTCAGTTTGACCCCCGAAGACGGCATTAAATGGAAAAAGGTAAAACTAGGAAACTGTGGGTAATTTTATGGCATTGATTCTGGACTCCAAATTCGTCCAAAACGGAGTTCGGGTGCAATCTGTAGACCCGTTTTACTGGAGGAAAATATCTGATTATGGGATTACGAGAATTGATGACGTGATTGAGTCCAACTCTTACCATATCTGATGTATTCGGCCAAGACACAACTTTGAGGACTCACGAAGGCTGTGAGGAGTCCCTAGGAAGGTTCTAGAGGTGCCCAAGAGCCATTGGATCAAGGGTCCATCCATCGGAGGGCCATAGAGCACCACAAAGGCACATATAAGGAGAGAAAAACCCTAATTTCGGGA